>OY728140.1:785713045-786338045 GCA_963277665.1 Viscum album
TTTGGAATGTGACCAACAAAACATATCTTATGATATATGGGGATCGATGATGGTGTTAAATCTCTGGTAATCATTTTCACTATATTATGAGAGTCGACTGCAGTATTATGGATAAGCCTAAAAGATTGGAATGGATTATGTTGGACATAAGTTAGTATTGTTTGTTTTTTCGATATTATTGATGGGATGTTATATAGTTTTGGAAAAAGGACAACCTGCAGGACGGGCGACAGCCCATCGCTTCGGACAAAGCTGTGGGAATCGAACCCACAACCGAAGTGCGACTGGCCTTTATCGCCTACCACTGGCCTACAGGAAGTCCCTGTTTAGTAGAAACTAGTTTTATTATATTAAGCAGTATGATATATGAAGTATAAGTCCATTTTAGGAACCATATATGATTAATCTCACTATAGATCGACTTATGCATATAATTTTTGCTAACCTTTTGTTGGAGACAGATGGAATGACCCGTCATTCTATCACATGATCTGCTAACACTTCATGAATAACAAATTCAACTTCATTTATTTAAGAGATGAAGTGGAAATTGTTCAAGGCACGAACAATAGTGAGATTGTACCAATATAAAGTAAGTATTTATTCTAATTCAAATTTTCAACTTTAGGGAAATGATCTTGAAAACCAAAAATGTTGTCCTAGTGATCTTATACCTGATGAATCAGATGATACCTTATATCATCACAAATCTATGGATTTGTGATTACTGGCTTTTCCATAGCCATGTTCTCTACCACTCTCCATCAGAACATGATGGTTAGATTTCTCTTCCATATCCATATTTTCACCTATGTGGAAACCCAATGATTAGTTTATTTGGGTAACCGTTACGTTTCATACTTTTGTTTTTAAAGATTGGTTTTGATATTCATTTTTACGATGTGGGTTTCTATTAAAGAAACTTTCGAATAGTAAACCATTTATAACCCCGACGAATTTCGAGGGCGAAATTCATTTTAAGGGGGGTAGAATGTAGCAGCCCAAGATTTTATAAAAAAAATATTCTTTTTAATTTTATTAAAGTCTTGTGTTGTACGCTACACCAAAAGGAACTTGCACAACACGCATCCTGGACTTGCCTTGCATTACACGCAATCACGACCTTCCTCGATAGCGTGTGTAATACGCAATACCGAGTTTCACTAAACAACGATATGCTATTAAAATATTATTAAAACTAGCCGTTATGAATAGTAATAACCACTTTTTAAAACTCTGTAAATCTTATTTTTCAAAATGAACTTCATTTTTGGATTCGGAGTATCGAATTTAGCCTAAGGTGAAATTTTTGGTACTTTTCGGATAACTTTCATAGTGAAAATTACTAAATTATAATTAAAAACAACTTTTTTAATCGAAATAATTAATAGTGATAAATTATTAATTTGAGTGGTTTTCAAGTATATTTAGAATATATTTTTACAATTTAATACAATGTTGGTCATTGGATGTAATTTCACATTTAAACCACACATAATCAAGTGTCAATCTTTTGATAGATATTGTTTCTTAAAAACACGCTATTTGTTTTAACATCGGGATTTAATTATAAAATTAATTAATGCAAATTCTATGATATGAATTTGGTAAAATAGACTTCATTTTTGAATTCGGAATATGAAATATAGCTTAGGATGAAATTTTGGCATTGTTCTGAAAAACATCAATTTTTGATGAATAGTGAAACTACTAAGTGGTAGTTAAAAAAATTAATTTCTTCATAAATCTTAATTTTACCGCTTCTGTGAATGGAATTTCAAAAATCCGAGAGACACGGTTGATGTCAGTAAGTAAAATGTGGTTCAATGAGATGAAAATAATTTTTGGTGAATAGTAACTTTTTACTTTTTTTTACCACGGTTAATAGTAAATAGGGTAACTAAGGGTAAATATGATATTACTATTACCCTAACACATGTCCTAATTCTATTGGATAAGTGTAATTCGACCAAAAACAACCTTATGAATATAATATGACCATTTAGGTCCACTTGAATTAGATTATGACATTTAATATTATATTATTTAATGAATAGTTAAAATAGTTAAAATCAAAGTTTAATAACTAAAACATTTTTAATATGGGGTTATACATAAGATAAATTCGACTATAAATATTCATTAGAAAGCTAAAAATATTTCCTACATAATTATATTTTATTTATAATTTTTAGACTTTAAATAAATTAATTTATTTATGACACAACGATGATGCAGTAATTACCCTTTTAAGGAAATATTAACATAATTGATGTTATAAATGCTCAAATGAATGTAATTTGAGACTTTTTATGACTTAAAATAATTTTCTAGGTTACTATGATATATTAGTGTTGGTTTAATCAACTTGGTTCGAACATATAATTCTGTTATGACTTTCACAAAAATCATATATCAAATAGTGTCAAAATTGACACAAAATAGTTTTTAAATCAAATATTATATTATTAATTGTTATTTTATTCCTAAAAATCTAAGGTTCGGCATAATGACTTAGATAAGAATATATTTATTAATAATATACAATTTGGGGTTCGTTTGGCATGTTATAGTAAGTGTATTAACCATATAGTGAAAGAAAACAAAAAGACACGGTAAAAGTTAAATTATTTAACTTAGAGTTAAATCTAATTGATAAGGTTAAAATAATACCCTAAACTTGTCTAAATCCTATTGTTTGATAGGAGTTCGACCCATCCCCACTTTAGCTTCGAAATAATACAATTTGGAACCATTATAAACCGAATTTGACATTAATATAAAATAATATTTTGAGGTATTCCTAAGGTGCCCCTCTCCTCCCTTATAAAAGGACACCTCCTCCCCCTCCTCCTCACACCAATTTGAGCGTTCAAGCTCGGCCAAACACTGCCAAAATATCTTCTCCACTTCCCTAGCAACATCCTAGAGGTTCTGGTCTTCCTCAAAGACCAATTTTAGTTCCCTAAGAGGAGGTCTCCAAAAGGCGCTTCAAAGAAGAGGTAATTACCGTTACCAATTCTTTCATCTTTATTTCTTATTCCACTTCTTCTTCTTAGTTTGTTTCATTATGAAGTAATAACATCAGTATCAATAATATACTGATATGTTATTATAAGTATGAAACAACCCTATTTCACCATCTATCCATCCTACGGAAAAAGAAATCACTGCGCGTGCGTACGTACGGAATACCGTCTCCACGCCGTGGTGTAATCTATTTTCCACCACCACCTTACATGGATGGGTATAATGGTGTAAAGAATAACTATAAATAGTTATTACAACATCATATTGATTCTGATATATTGTATAATCCACTCCGATTCAATTCAATATTTATGAAAATGATATCATCGCTCGTGCGTACGTACGGACTACCGTCTCCACGACGCGATGAGATTCATTCTCCATGTTAACCATTTAAGAATGATTATAAAGTATATATAAGAAATAATAATGAAATATATGACATTATAAAGCTACTGTATTATGTATATATAAATATATTTATGTCATCTACTTACTTCCATTTCAAGACAATAAGGAATGGAAAACAGCGTTCATGCGTACGTACGGACTACCGTCTCCATGAACGGTGTTTTTCATTTTATTTATCTATCTATTATATATATATATATACTGAATATATATGATATATAAATCAAATTTTATATTCTGGAAGTAAGTAAATCATGATATAAGTAATAATAATGTCAAGAACAACAAGTCAAAACACCTACGATAAATGAAACGATTTTACCCAAAACGCTTCTTTAACATGGAATTTACAAAAGAACGGGTAATATAATGTCATAAGTGAACCATATATGATATAATAACAATGAATATGATTCTATAATTAGTCAATGACATTATTTAAATCATTATACAGGAGGTTCGGACACATACGAAGCAAATCGGACCTAAGGTAAGGGAAATATCACAATCTCATTTTTATCCGAGATTGTTTATTCGTAAGTATTTACTGGGGTGTATTTTATCATCCACATCCATGTTTCATCAATATGTAATATTATTTCAATCCACCTAAAATTTTTTAAATCCATTTTTACCCTTCGGTGAGTTTTTAGTAAAGAATATGAAAGGAATCTTTTGTCGCTTTTTCGTACGAGGTGATTTTTTGACTTTTCCGACAAAAGTACGAAGAATGTTTTTTTTAACGTATACGGCATGAATGGATTTTTAAAACATTATTTCCAAGAATCTTACTTTACAAGTTTTCAACTTTATTTTTAATCAACTTCTTTTAGTTTAAAGTTTTATGACATGTTAAGAAAGGAAAAATGTTTTTAAAGAAGAAAGGATATTTTCCTCAAGAATTCATTTCAAGTGTTTTTTTTAAAACTATTTTTCCATCTAAGATGACGTTATTTGATATGTATGTTTCAAGTAAAATGTCTCTATGATTTAAATGGTTTCAGTTTTCTTATGATGAAATGATATCAATTGTTTATGGATTATGATGGCATGATGTTTAAGAATCCCATTTTATTACATGGGTTATGAAATGATGTATGATTTATGATTTTGTGGCACACATAAGAATGGTATCATTATGAGATGGGTGGGACCTATATCTCCCTCCAATGCATTGGGTAATGATTTTATATCTCATGAGATAGACATGGCTGGAATGGTAGGTTATACCGGTTCAGTGAAACAGGACTGAAACGAGGGTTACTCGATTCAGAAAGGGACTGTGTCCACTAAGATAGTCTTGGCAATGAGTCTTGACTAACAAGAAATGATTCTCTATGATTATGTGTGAATTCCACAATGTTTCATGTTTTATGTTATGATTATTGTGATTACATTTCACTGCCATGATTTACCCCATCTTATGAAATTATGATCTCTTTTGCAGGTTAAGATTTCCAAAAGTTATGTGCTTATGTATATGATGTGATTGATATTTCTTTTGTTTACCCTTACTGAGCATTTGAGCTCACC
The DNA here is from genome assembly GCA_963277665.1 of Viscum album. Lineage (NCBI taxonomy): Eukaryota > Viridiplantae > Streptophyta > Magnoliopsida > Santalales > Viscaceae > Viscum > Viscum album. Next base: position 785,718,020 of record OY728140.1, read on the forward strand.
CTTTTATGTTTTCTTTTCCCCAGGATATAAAGAAAGGTTTTAGGTATAAAAAAAGAAGAAGATCTTTATGGGAGATGTTGAAGATCTTTCACCACGATTAGAATATTATATTCCGAGTTTCCAAAGACACTAAACTATTACGGTCCTTGTGTGTGTGTTTTTGTTATGTACTAAGTATTCCGCAAATTTAATGTAATGTCCATGTACGTCAAGATACGGGTCTCTACAGTATCCATTTTTAGATTTTGTGTAACTTGAAAGCAAGTGGTGAGGAAATATGAGTTAGGATATCATGATTGGGGAGTCCACTCAATGGATCAATGATCGAAAATATAGTAGTTAGAAAAACTTCTTACCTAATTACATTTATGTAATTGACCATACCCCTTTCTAAGTTATGATAAGGGAAATATAGATTCTTTCAGCTATAATTTCCATGAGACAGGACTTTCCAAGTCCAGTGGTGAGGGATATTCAGAATTGATAAAAATTTTGAGACTGATAAAATAAATAAATTTATTTCATATCATATATTTTAGTAATCAATATAATGTACTATAAATACGATTTTATTTTTCTTTTGAAAAAACAGAAAGTTCATCAACCTCGATTTCCCTGTGATCAATATTGGGTAGACAATGTATATACTATCAATAACTTCTAGAATTAGTATAGTTTTTTGTGTATTGTACTAAACTAATAATAAAATATTTACCTTCTAGATTCCAAGTTTTCTAATTCACCTTCTATGGGGGTATGAATAATATATTTATGTCTACCTAATTTTCTTTGATGATATTTTATATTTTTAGTGTTTGATGTTATCATCCATGTTTTATAAACTCCAGAAGTCGCATGAGAACATAGATTAATATATTATATTCAAAAATATATATAATAGTTATCAAGATAGAGATCTATAATATAGGTTTGAGATCTACATAGCATTCTTCATGTGTAATCTTAGAGAGGGAATGCTAGTTATACCTCATGTGGTCAAAATGATTGTCTATATTGACCATCTATACATTCTAGGGTTTAATTTTCCTGATCAATTCCACATAAATCTCATACCTGTTTCACTCCTTTATAACTTCTCTAAAATTGTTATGGATTTTAATGTTATTAAAATTGATATGTCTCTATAATATCTCCTTACTCTACTTCACTTGGTAGATAAGGACATGAAGTGAAAAAATAATTATCTACTTATGGTGAACAAGAGTAAGGGAAAGGATAATGTAACTAAGACTAGCATTACGTATAAAGAATCCTTGAAATTCATGACCAAGATAAGTAATATCAAGGGGAAGGAAATATAATTTCATCTCTTTTTAGGTGGAAATAAGGGCTATTGTAAGAACTATACCATGAAAAATAATCAAGGGGAATCTTCATATGAATTCATTATCGAGTTAATTTTTTCTATTTTTAAAATTTTTTGTATTAGATATAGCTAGTGGTTCTCACATTTATATCCATTTATAGTAACCAAATATATTAATAAGAGTTTCACGTGGTGTGGTAGATCTTTGAGCTACCAATGAAGCAAAACTCACTAAAATGGCAATTGGATACTTCCACCTTGAATTACCAATATGACTGATCTTTTTTTTAAGAATTTATTTTATATACTAAATGTTTCCAAAAAAATATTTATATAACATCCATTGATATGGATGATTTTATTTAAAAATTTGGGGATAAAAGTGATGAATTTTAAAAAGATAGCATACTTAATGGTATAGAACATCTTATAAATTCTCATTATGTGTAATAATATGAAAACCTTGTATTTGAAATCAATAATGGATTTAGATTGCATGAATCATATCATACCCAACTGTGGAATCACTGGATACATTATGTAAACAAAAATCACTTTATAAAATTATATCAAGATGGGTATTTAGATTATCTTAAACTAAAACCACTTGGTATATGTCACTCTTGTTTGTAAGTAATATTTACCAAATATTTATCTAGTGTAAAGGGTGAAAGGTCAACAAAGCTTATTGAATTGGTTTATAAATATGCATGTTGATCATTTCCTATTGAATTTTTTTAAGGCCTCTTCAATTAAAAAACTATCACCAAAATGAACAAAGTGTGTCTTTATAGGATATCCTAAGGAAACAATGTGATATTACCAATACGACCACTCAAAAAAAGTTAATGATGTCAAGATATTTTATGTTCCCTGAGAGGGATAATATCTCTAAAAGATATAGTGGGAGTAATATAGACTTTGAAAAGGATGAGGATAATGATATACAATAGTTAGTACTAGAAATAATTCCATAAATCCCTATATAATAGGATATTATAGAGACCCAAGTACTATTTAGAATCAATAGAGTGGTTAGAGAAAAAAAATATATGGTTTTCTTGTTATTGGGGATGGTTACTCATTATTTATTTGGAATAATGAACTAGTATACTATAAGGAAGAATTAAGTGAAAAAGAAGCTACCAAATGGAAAGAAGTTATGAATTCTTAAATGTATTCCATATACCAAAATGAAGTCTATGTTTTACTAGACCCTCCAATGGATTTAAATATAATATTTTATAAATTTGGATTCAAGAAGATACTAGACATGGATGGACAAGTCAAAACCTATAAGGCATGACAAGCTATAAAATGGTCTAAATTTCATCAAGGTATTAAATATGAAAAAAAATCACCTGTTTTAAAAATTAAATACATCATAATTCTACTTTCCATATAATTTTACCATGATTATGATATTTGTAGAGTGGATGTCAAAAAAATCATCCTTAACAAAAACATTCTAGAATATGTTAATATGACATAACCAAAAGGGTTTGTGACTCCACGTGATGGTGATAAGGTATGAAAGTTATGGAGATTCATTTATGGTTTAAATCAAGAATCCATATTATAGAACATTTTATTTGATGAATCTATAAGGGAATTTGGTTTCATAAAGAATGAATGAGAGTCTTTTTTCTACAAGTGTTTTATTGGGAGTGTGGTCATTTTTATAATAGTATATATTGATGACATACTACTAATTGAAAATGATATATCATTCCTATAGTCTTTTATGATTTTGTTGAACACATAATACACCATGAAGGACTTAGGTTAAGTAGCATACATTTCTGAGATCAAGATCTATTATGATAAATCAAAGAGGATTCTTTGACTAAGTCAAGGTACATACATTGATAAGGTACTAAAGATATTCAGTATAAAAAATCCCTAAGGGTATTGTTAACAATGTCACATGGAATATACCTCTACTAGAAAATTTTTCCTAAAAAAGGAGATAAAAAGGATGACACGGATCCCATACTCCTCAATTATAGGGTCACACATGTATTCTATGTGGTGTACAAAGATTGATGTTTCCAATGACTTGATCACGGTAGTAAGGTATCAAGTGGACATGGGGGCCACCATTAGATTATAGTTAGGACTATCATAAAGTATCTAAGGAATACTAAAGACATGTTCCAAGTTTATGGAGGATATGAGGAGTTAGTCCTAATAAGATATACAAATAATACTTTCTATAAATACCTAGATGATATAAAATTATAATCAAGATATGTTCTCACCCCCAATAGAGGATCTAGGAGCCGAAATTGGGAAAATAATGTAGTGGTTGCAAATTTTAAATAATATTATAAGTATATTGAGACTTTTTATGCAGCTAAAGAATAAATATGAAAATGTAACTTTGTCTAGGAACTTTATTTGATTCTTAGACATAAAGTCCTGACTACACTGTACTGTGATAATATAACAGGGGTGGATCTTTCCAAGGAACCAAGGTCGCATCAGTGTAAGAATCACATACTTTTTATGTATCATCTCTTAAGGTATTTTTCTCAAAGGCATGAGGTCCTAGTAAAAAAAAGTTTCCATAGAGGAGAAAATGGTGGGCCTGTTGATTAAAACTTTATCTTAGTAGAATTATAAACTTTATGTGATATATAATGAACCTAAATCCATGAGTAGTTGGATCTAGTGAAAGTGGGAGTATATTGTAGTTGGTTCCCTAGAATCAATTTCTTTGTACATTAGATAACCTATATATTAAAATATATAAATTTAAGAAAATATCATCAAATATTTATTATTCTTTATTGGTTGGATTAGAGTACTCAAGAGGGGTTTGTATTGAGTATCTATTAAAAATTTCTATTAAAAAGTTTACTTAAACATTTCCCCAATAAAAATGAATATGACCCAGTTAATCAAGGTGATAAAGTTATAATTGTTTGACTATTCAAATAAATTCTCATAATATTGATTAATTCTCAGAAATATCAATATAAGTTATTGATACTACTTTTTAAGCTATTATAATAAGGCAAAACAGTTAAAAATTCATTCCAATATTAACTATCAAAGTAAAATCTAGTGTTTTCTAAAATATGCAATAAAGCAGAGAAAAACCAAATTAAATAACACAACGGATAAAACAAGTGGTTCGGTCTCAAGCCAGGACCTAATCCACTTCAATTGATGATCACTTTCCACCATGTAGTTTATATTAATAAACTTGATCCACACCCTTGATCGGGGTAAAAAATAGTGCAGAAGACTATCCAGGTCACATGACCTCTTCCACTATTCTTCATTGGTATAAACTACCAGGTCACACAAGGACCAATTCCACACTTATTTGTGGGTGTAAACAAATGTAAAAAAGATGTGAGAGGAAGGATATCTTATATCCTTCAATTTAGTGCAGGAGACAATGTGAATTTTAATACATACCCACACAGTTCTCGAAAGCTAAAAACAGTACACGATAGAGAAAAGATGATGAGAAAAGGTTAAAAGTGCATTGAGTGTTATTATATGAAACTATAGACTTGTAGGATGAAGAATATGCAAGTATAGAGTCCTCTTTTGAAAAAATAGAGTATCACAAGTTTTCCAGTTCAAAGGTGTAAGTTGTCTAGATCATATTATTCTTTAAGGTGGTACAATAGAGATTTTTTTGGATATGATCTATAGAAGTCCATCCTTTGTAATAGAGAGTGATTCGTGTGTTCTTAATTTATATCTTGTTTCATGCATAGTTTTCTTTTTCAAAAATTGATCAATCTTCTACTTCTATGTATGTATATTTGCATCTTGGTTTATCTTCCTTTGTAATTGCGGTTTCACATGTTGGAACTGACATGATACACATATTCTGAACCTATTTCATTATACTATTAGGTGCCATGTCCATAAAGAATTACTAATTATGTGAGTGCATTTAAATGAATCAAATATGACATTTATAAATTAAATTGAAAATGACAAAACAGATTAAAGAAAGGTGTCACAATCTATTCAGAAATGGTATCACTTGGAAACAGTGTCTTATTATTTTCCTTTGAGCAGTGAAACAATCATGATGGAATGGTTTTATTAAGATCAGGAATTGGTAGCACAGATGCAGTGTTAGGATCTCGGTTTTTGTTCCTTTTCCAAACTTCGAATGGTGTCTTGGTGATGGTAGAATGGAACTAGTATCACAGACTTAATGAGATCTGGAATTGGTCATAGTGTCTGGGTCACGGTGTTTGGGTCATGGTGTCTGGGTCATGGTGTCTGGGTCACGGTGCCTGGTTCATGGTGTCTCGGTCACGGTGTTTGGGTCACTGTGTCTGGGTCACAGTGTCCGGGTCACGGTGTCTAAGTTATTTTCTAGAACACCAGAACTGGTGGAAGACTCACGGTTTCTCAGACTTACCCAAATATATGTAAATAGTCTTAAGCGGTAATATTCATGTAATGAATTAAACTTAATCATTCATATAATAAATCATTATAGAAAAAAATTAAATATAGTTTACAATAATGAAATGTGATTTTGGAAGATTTAGGCTTAACAGGATTTAGTGAAAGTTTATTTAAAGAACAAAGAAACCAACCTTCTCTGCACATGATTTAAGATAGATTAATTGGGATTAACAAGATTTAAAGGATTTACTAGATTTTTTAGCATTAAAACATGATTAAAACATGAGGATTCCAACAATATCTTCCTTTTCGTGATCACAAATCATATAAATTATATATCTGTTCTTAGTGTGATTTCTCCCCCTTAGGGCCTTAGTGTGTTGTTCTTCCCCTTTTGGGATTATCAACAAGAGTACAAGAAAAATGAAATAATGAATGTAAATATTATAATAGACAATACAAGTTCATATTTCATTAGATTGAAAAAGATGTGGCATTACAAACTATAGGAAAACGTATAAAACGTCCCTATCAAAATATAGTTTTCACTATTCTTCAGCACCAATTGTCTTCTCTTTTCCCTTGGAAGAAGTATCAGAAGGAGCCACAGGAGAAAATGTAGAAGTTGAAGAAGGGAGTGATCCAACTATTAGAGAAGGAAGAGGGAGTCCTTAAAAAATAGAGGGTGACAAAGTAGGTTTTGTGGAAGATCGAGGCATGTTTTGGTCAAGGATAACATGTCTGATATGGCTCAAAGCCTAAAATACAGACATTCAGGTAGATACAAAGGTAGTAAATGGGGAAGGAGGTAAACTAGACCGCAAGGGTGTAGCTGTAGGATCCATAATAGCAATGATATACACAATAAGATAAGGCTTCAACAGCTGAATGAATTCAATAATAATCACACCACCATACTGCATTGATTTCTCATTATCATCTTTGTTCTCTTAGTAATTTCTTCCCGAGCATCATTTGTAATCTTTGAATGAATCATCGCCAAATCAAGTACTCTATCACTATTTTGAAAACCGTAGATAGACCCTCCTTATCAAAGCCTCTTAACACTGAAAGACGTTGTTTCTTAACAACAGTTTTGAGCAGATCACTATCAAAGGGTTGAGATGACTATCCAGATGCATTAGAGGCTGTAATAGCTGAAGTGAGGGACTTGAGATGATTCAAAACTTTCTGTAGACATCCCTTATACTCATCAGTCAGTTTGATGAGACCAACAACAAGCTCATGCATCTCTTGAACTGTCTACTTGTTTCTCTCAGCCACTTTTTCAGATAATGAAGTCGATTTCAGTTGAATCAGAGAGACAACTTGTTTTGGAATATAACCACTAACATCCTCAACAGGATGAGCAACAGAAGCTTGTCCTGATTTCAAGACTTTTTACAAATATTTAACCATAGCTCTGAGAGACGTCACTTAATCACTCAATCGTTTGTTATAAATTCTAACCTCTTGTATTTCATGAATCGTTTTTAGTTGAATCTACCATATTATATTCTCTAACAACATGGAAACATCACTTTCACATCGATTTGTTATAGGAGCAGGTTGCGTGTTCATGAGCTTTTCAACTCTGACCAATAAAGTAACTCCAATGGCTTTCAAATCACTCTGACTCATAAAGTTAGGAGGTTCTTGAGAATATTTACGAATAGGAACTGATACGGGATCAGGTTCCTTGGAAGATATTACTTCTAAAGAAAATACCGGTTTTAATTGAAATACAGTAGACATGTTGATGCCTTTAATCGAGGCTTCCTGGGAATTATCCACATCAAAGTATCTTGGAAACTTATACTAGGTATCCATAGTGCTTTGATCAATAGGATTAGTTACTTCAATACTTTCTAGACTAGGGTGTTTCTCGCCCTCAACAAGTGAATCTATCACAGGAGAAAGAGATTCAGTTCCTTGGACCAGTTCTAAAAGTTCATCTCCAATACTCTCATCCATTTCTTTTATAGCAAGCTGGAAGGCTTGTTCCATTATTTCCTCAGCAGATAGGATAACATCAACATTAGCTTTTTAGAGACCCAAAGCTTTACTTACATGGACATTACATTACTTTAGTGGAATACTTAACACATAACAAAAACAGACACACAAGGACATTAATAGTTTAGTGTCTTTGGAAACATGGAACGTAATCTTCTAATCGTGGTGAAAGATCTTCAACATCTCCCATAAAGATCTTCCCCTTTTTTTTCTTACCTAAAACATTTTTTTATATCCTGGGGAAAAGAAAACATAAAAAGGGTGATCTCAAATGCTCAGTAAGGGTAATCATGGATAAAATAAAACATACCATATACATTTTAACTTAAAAACATGAACATAATGTTTAAACATCAAAAGCTTGAGAAATGACATACAACATGGAAGTACGTAAGGCATAGATCATAAAGAAACATTAAGAATGATAAAATATCATGGGAATAAAAAAATGTATTTTTGGAAACCATTAAGCACATGATATGATTTCCATATTAGCCAAGACATTGCTTCCAAGACCATCTTAGTGGACAAAGTCCCTTTCTGAATCGAGTTCACTCCTCGTTCCAGTCCTGTATTACTGAACTGGTTTAACTTTCTGTTCCATCCATGTCTATATCATGAGAAATAAATCTTTACCCTATGCATTAAAGGGAGATATAGGTCCCACCCATCTCATAATGAAATCATTCTTACTTGTGCTACAAAATAAACATACATCATTCATAATAACCCAACGAATAAAATGGGTTTCATAAATATCATCCCATCATCACATAATCCATATAAAATAAATGGATATCATTTCATAATAAGAAAAGTGAATCCATGTAAATCATAGAGACAATATACTTGAAACATACCCATATAAATTAATGTCATCTTAGATGGAAAAATGGTTTTGATAAAACATTTGAAATGAATTCTTGAGGAAAATATCATTTCTTCATCAAAATAATTTTCTTTTCAAACAATTCCATTAACTTTTAAAATAAAAGTATTTTGTTGAAAATAGTCATAAAATCATGTAGAGTATGCTTCGTAAAAATGAGGCATTATGAAACCGTAAAAATCTGTTCACGCAGTATAAGTTAAAAATAACATTCTCCTCGTACTTTTGTCGGAAAAGTCAAAAAAGTACCTCGTAACGTAAAAAAAAGAAAGATTCCTTACATACCATGTATTAAAAGTAAAAATGGGTAAAAAGGACTTTAAACATACATGAAAACAATTTTATAAAACATGGACATGGATGATATAAATAACCCCAGTAAATACTTATGAATAAGCAATCTCCGATAAAAATGAGATTTGTAAAATTATCCCTTACTTTAGGTCCGATATGATTCATACGTATCCGAACCTCCTGTATAATGATTTAAATAATGTTATTGACTTATTACAGAGTCATATTAATTGTTATTATATCATATATGGCTCACTTATGACTTTATATTACCCTTTCTTTTGTAAATTCCATGTTAAAGAGCGTTTTGGGTAAAATCATTTCATTTGTCGTCCGTGTTTTGACTTGTAATTATTCATATGATTACTTAGATCATGATTACTTACATCCATAATGTAAAACATGATTTATATATAATATATATTTAGAATATACATATATATAATATATTTATAAATGGAAATAAATACATCGTTCATGGAGACGGTAGGTCGTACATACGCATGAACGTTGTTTTCGTTTCCTCATTGAATTGAATGGAATTAATTGGATGGCATACATATACATAAATCCAGTATAATTATTATGTCATATATTTCATGATTACTTATTATATATACTTTATAATCATTTATGAATGGTTAATCATTGAGAATGAATCTCATTGCGTCGTGGAGACGGTATTCCATACGTACGCACGAGCGATGATATCGTTCCCATGATCGTGAAATTTTATTGGAGTGTATGTATACTATTACAGAATCAATATCACTTTAAAATAATAATAAATAGTTATTATTTACACCATTATACCCATCCAAGTAAGGTGGTGGTGGAAAATAGATTACACCACGGCGTGGAGACGGTATTCCGTACGTACACACGCGCGGTGATTTCGTTTTCCATAGGATAGATAGATGGTGAAATAGGGTTGTTTCATACTTATAATAACATATCAGTATATTAGTGATACTGATGTTATTACTTCATAATGAAACAACCTAAGAAGAAGAAGAAATAAAGGTGAAAGAATCGGTAACAGAAATTTCCTCTTCTTTGAAGCGCCTCTTTGAGACCTCCTCTTAGGGAACTGAAATTGGTCTTTGAAGAAGACCAGAACCTCTAGAATGTTTCTAGGGAAGTGGAGAAGAGAATTGGTCAGGGTTTGGACGATCTTGAATGCCCAAAGTGGTGTGAGGAGGAGAGGGAGGAGGTTCCCTTTTATAAGGGAGGAGAGGGGCACCTTTGGAATTCTTAAAAATATTAATTTATAATAAATCTAACCTCACTTAAAAACCTCAAAAAAAGACTCATATACGAATATTATATGAGATATGTTTGTAATCTCATCAAAAAATCAAATTTATACAGGTTATGAATTTATTTTAAACATTATCAACTTGATTTATCCTTATTTAATCAATTTAATTTTATTTGTGGTAATAACATTCTAAATTTTAAATTATAACAAATAATTACTTATTTGTTGTTAATTGTACATAATTGGATACTTTATAACATTTTATATTATATAAATTTAAATTAATAATTTTTAAATATTTTTTTGATTTTTAAACAATTTTATAATATGTTATTTTTATAAAATAACAATAGTGTCAATTTTGACACTATTCATTTATTTGAATTTAAATAAAATATATACAAAATATATGTTCGAACTAAAAGCTTTTATAGATTCATAAAAGGTCATATTTTTCTATAAAATTAGTGTATCACATTATATAGATCATATAATATTTATTTTATAATTTTTAAAACCATTTATTTGGTTTATCTCTTAATAAAATAATTACTACAACATTTTTGTATAATTATTTAATATACTGATTTGTTGCATAAAAATTACACTTAAAATCCTATGATGAAGATAAATCTATTACCTTTCACAATAATACTTTTACTCGAATTTATCATCTTAAAATCACATTATTTAAATTGTTATATTTATTAAATTATGAAGGTGACAACTTTGGCATCATTTAAAATAAAATAATATAAGTGTCATAATCACTTTTATAAGGCTCCAAACAGTTATATATTAGGTCATTGGATGCTTAAGGTGTAGATATACACTACCAATAAGTTTGGGTCACATTTTTGGGCCTTTTAATGGGTATTATTATTTCAATAAAAACTATATTACTTATTTCCCACTTAATAAATAATTTATGTATCATTAATGTATCACCATTAATGACAATTATTTAATCCCTAAAAATTCTAAATAAATTATCATGATGTATATAATTTTATTATATTTCTGGAGACTATTCATGTTCGATGTTTTATGATGTTTATCACTAAAGTAAAATTATTATACTTATAAGATTTAAGAGAGTGACATGTTGTCACTTTCTTTGGTTTTAATAATAATTAAATTATTTTCATGGTCAAATGTCCAAACAATGAATCTAATCCAACCCTTAGGTTATATGTGTCTACTTTTATCCATCTAATAGAATTTTGTCATGTGTTATGGTAATTTTATAATATTATATTTACCCTTAATTACCAGATTTACCTTTAACTATGGTAAATAAAATTTACCGTAGTTACTATTCATAATTCCCAAAAATAAAAAGTAGCTTATTAACATAATTTGTACCCAATGATTCCAAATATGAAATCCATTTTTACAAATTAAATACACAAAATTTTCAGCAATTAAATCAAAATTAATCCCGTTGTCGAAAGAAAACAGGTTTTTCTTTAAAACATTGCAAAAGATTGAATTGATTTAACCTACGAATTTAATGTAAAATCAATGATAATGACATACATTATATTAAATTGTAAAAATATATTCTATTTAAACTTTAAAATCATTAAATATTATAATTTAACCATATAAATTATTGCGATGAAAAAAGTTGTTTTTAATTAAAATATAGCGTGTTTTTACTATTCATTAAAATATGAAAGTTACCAGAATAATATGAAAAATTTATCTAAAGTAAATTTTTATTTCCTGATTCCAAAGAATAATTTTATTTTGTCAAATTTTACTGATAAACATGTCAAAAACTATATTTAATGTGGGTGCGCCATCAAAATGCGTCAAAACTGCATTTCTTGAAAAATACTTATTTTACCCGAAAAATTTATTTTGTTCTTATACCATGTTCTAGAAAATGTGTAAGATGAATAATAATGTTATAAAATTCAAAATTTAGTTAATACTATTCATAATGGCTAGTTCATAATAATATTATAATAATATATCGTTGTTTAGTAAAACCTGGTATTGCGTACAACACACGCTATCGAGGAAGGTCGTGATTGCATGTAATGCAAGCCAAGTCAGGGTTGCATGTTGTGCAAGAATCCTTCATTGTTTCGTATAATAGAATCCAACCATATTTCATTTATACATTGAATATATATATATATATATACTCAATGTTGCATAGAATAACTATTATCAAAATTGTGTGTAACACGATCCAAGAATAGTGTTGCGTATACTGCAAGCTAATACGGTGTTGCGTATAGCGCAAGGTAATCTTGGTGTAGCATAAAACACAAGACATTAATGAAATTAAAAGAATATTTTTTATAAAATCTCAGGGTGTTACATTCTACCCCCCTTAAAATGAATTTCTCCCTCAAAATTCATCGGGGTTATAAATGGTTTACTACTCAAAAGTTTGTTTAATAGAAACCCACATCGTAAAAAGGAATACCAAAACATGGCTTTAAAAACTAAAGAATGAAATGTAACGGTTACCCAAATTAACTCATCACTGGGTTTCCACATAGGAGAACATAGGTGAAAATATGGATATGGAAGAAAAATATAACCATCAAGTTCTGATGGAGAGTGGTAGAGAACATGGCTATGAAAAATCCAATAATCACAAAGCTATTGATTTTTGATGATCTAATGTACCATCTGATTCATCGGATATAAGGGAACTAGGACAACATTTTTGGTTTTCAAGATCATTTCCCTAAAGTTGATGAATTAAAATAAATACTTGCATGATTTTGGTACAATCTCACTATTGTTTGTGAATTGAACAATTTCCACTTCATCCCTTAAATAAATGAAGTTGAATTTGTTATTCGTGATGTATTAGTAGATCATGTGATAGAATGATGGGTCATTCCATCTCATTCAAACAAAAGGTTAGCAAAAGTTATTAAATATACATAAGTCGATCTATAGTGAGATTAATCATATATGGTTCCTAAAATGGACTTATACTTCATATATCATACTAATTAATATAATAAAACTAGTTTCTACTAAACAGGGACTTCCTGTAGGCCAGTTTTAGGCGATAAAGGCCAGTCTCACTTCGGTTGTGGGTTCGATTCCCACAGCCTTGTCCGACGCGATGGGCTGTCGCCCGTCCTGCAGGTTTTCCTTTTTCTAAAACTATATTACTATAACATCCCATCAATAATATCGAAAAAAAACTTCTATCCTTAAACAATACTAACTTATGTCCAACATAATCCATTCCAATCTTTAGGCTTATCCATAATACTTCAGTCCTCTCTCATAATATAGTGAAAACGATTACCCGAGATTTAATACCATCGTTGATCCCCATATATCATAAGATATGTCTTGTTGGTCACATTCCAAACATTCGAAGGCCTTAATCATGTATTCTCTTGAAAAATGAATACCCATTGAGCCTTAGTGAAAACATGAATGCAGTTAAAAGTTAACACTTTCCACATACCAAAATCCTCAAAATTCTATATACTCAAACCATGATATCACTTAGTACTTATATCAATCATGAGCTCATGAATACAATCAAACATCTCATTATCTTCTTATTACTTCATTATGCGCATATCATCTACTTTACAAAAATATATGAATAACCTTCCATGGTTACTGGAACCATTAAACATTTACATTCAAATACTTTTAGGAAAAACAATAGTGTAAAAATCCTTAGATGATTCTTTATTCCATAGTACCATTAACTATACAACATAACTCTCGATAAACATACAATCATTCCACTACCTTCTAAAACAACCGACTGAGCTTCAATACTTCTTTCAGCTCATATATCATTTTTAGTCTCCTCATCATCATCCACATAAATACTACCCATATGACCATGCTGATTCTCTTCATGAGATTTTTCTATTAGGGAACTGGTTTGCATAATGCCCGTACATTCCACATTTAAAAAATCTAATCATTGTTGATGTCGTAGCAATACCATTATCCCTGTCCATCGTGTTAACTGAACCTTTTCCTTTACACTTACTGGCTTTGTGTCCTTATTTTCCACACCCAAAGCATCTTCCAGTTCCTTTGAAACAATCTCCCTGATGCCTCTTCCCACATGATTTACATGAGGGAAATTGAACTTTCTTTCCTCTATGATCATCATGAAACTCCATCATTCTCTTATTATCTGAGTCGGGAAACTTATCAAAGTTGAGATTATTGATCATATTATGAGATTTCTGGTTAGGCATAATAACAATGTTTGGACTTCCAGATACCGTTTCATTTGGTATCTCATGAATAAAATCATTCCATTGTCTATCATATCCTCCATTATCATGAATCTTCCTATTTCCATCCATTTTCTAAAACCCAAAAAGAATAGCGTGAGAGGCAAAACTCATGCTAGGGAAAACAACATAGTAAAGGGGGAGTATCCTCAATATCTAACATCTTAGGTTAAATTCTATGATCGTTACCATAGTTCTATGACTGTATCCTATACGTATACTTATCCTTAGGGACATCCCTAGACATATCTTAGAAATATCTCTAGGGATCTCACTAACGTTTTCGCATCCTAGTTTCTAAAGGTCGACTAAACCTTTCCTCTGATACCAACTGTAGAGACCCAAAGCTTGATGTACATGGACAATACATTACTTTAGTGGAATACTTAACACATAACAAAAACAGACACACAAGGACCGTAATAGTTTAGTGTCTTTGGAAACTTGGAACGTAATCTTCTAATCGTGGTGAAAGATCTTCAACATCTCCCATAAAGATCTTCCCCTTTTTTTCTTACCTAAAACCTTTCTTTATATCCTAGGGAAAAGAAAACATAAAAAGGGTGAGCTCAAATTCTCAGTAAGGGTAAGCATGGATAAAATAAAACATACCATATACATTTGAACTTAAAAACATGAACATAATGTTTAAACATCAAAAGCTTGAGAAATGACATAAAACATGGAAGTACGTAAGGCATAGATCATAAAGAAACATTAAGAATGATAAAATAGCATGGGAATAAAACATGTAATTGTGGAAACCATTAATCACATGATATGATTTCCATATTATCCAAAACATTGCTGCCAAGACCATCTTAGTGGAAAAAGTCCCTTTCTGAATCGAGTTCACTCCTCGTTCCAGTCCTATATTACTGAACCAGTTTAACTTGCCGTTCCAGCCATGTCTATCTCATGAGATATAAATATTTACCCAATGCATTGGAGGGAGATATAGGTCCCACCCATCTCATAATGAAGTCATTCTTACTTGTGCCACAAAATAAACATACATCATTCATAATAACCCAACGAATAAAATGGGTTTCATAAATATCATCCCATCATCACATAATCCATATAAAAGAAATGGATATCATTTCATAATAAGAAAAGTGAATCCATGTAAATCATATAGAAGTTATACTTGAAACATACCCATATAAAATAATGTCATCTTAGATGGAAAAATGGTTTTGATAAAACATTTGAAATGAATTCTTGAGGAAAATATCATTTCTTCATCAAAATAATTTTCTTTTAAAAATATGCCATTAACTTTTAAAATAAAAGTATTTTGTTGAAAATAGTCATAAAATCATGTAGAGTAAGCTTCCTGAAAATGAGGCATTATGAAATCGTAAAAATCCGTTCACGCCGTATAAGTTGAAAATAACATTCTCCTCGTACTTTTGTCGGAAAAGTCAAAAAAGTACCTCATAACGTAAACAAAAGAAAGATTCCTTACATACCATGTAGTAAAAGTACAAATGGGTAAAAAGGACTTTTAACATACATGAAAACACTTTTATAAAACATGGACATGGATGATATAAATAACCCCAGTAAATACTTACGAATAAGCAATCTCGGATAAAAATGAGATTTGTAAAATTATCCCATACCTTAGGTCCAATATGCTTCGTACATATCCGAACCTCATGTATAATGATTTAAATAATGTTATTGACTTATTACGGAATCATATTAATTGTTATTATATCATATATGGCTCACTTATGACTTTATATTACCTGTTCTTTTGTAAATTCCATGTTAAAGAGTGTTTTGGGTAAAATCGTTTCATTTGTCGTCCGTGTTTTCACTTGTAATTATTCATATGATTACTTAGATCATGATTTATTACATCCATAATGTAAAACATGATTTATATATAATATATATTCAGAATATACATATATATAATAGATTGATAAATGGAAAGAAATACACCGTTCATGGAGTCGGTAGGTCGTACGTACGCATGAACGTTGTTTTCGTTTCCTCATTGAATTGAATGGAATTAATTGGATGACATACATATAAATAAATCCAGTATCATTATTATGTCATATATTTCATGATTACTTATTATATATACTTTATAATCATCTATGAATGGTTAATCATTGAGAATGAATCTCATCGCGTCGTGGAGACGGTATTCCGTACGTACGCACGAGAGATGATATCGTTCCCATGATCGTGGAATTTTATTGGAGTGTATGTATACTATTACAGAATCAATATCACTTTAAAATAATCATAAATAGTTATTATTTACACCATTATAACCATCCAAGTAAGGTGGTGGTGGAAAATAGATTACACCACGGCGTGGAGACGGTATTCCGTACGTACGCACACGCGGTGATTTCATTTTCCGTAGGATGGATAGATGGTGAAATAGGTTTGTTTCATAATTATAATAACATATCAGTATATGAGTGATACTGATGTTATTAATTCATAATAAAACAACCTAATACGAAGAAGAAATAAAGTTGAAATAATCGGTAATGGAAATTACCTCTTCTTTGAAGCGCCTCTTTGAGACCTCCTCTTAGGGCACTAAAATTGGTCTTTGAAGAATACCAGGACCTATAGAATGTTTCCAGGAAAGTGGAGAAGATAATTGGGCAGGGTTTGGCCAAGTTTTAATGCTAAAAGTGGTGTGAGGAGGAGAGGGAGGAGGTGCCCTTTTATAAGGGAGGAGAGGGGCACCTTTGAAATTCTTAAAAATATTAATTTATAATAAATCTAACCCCACTTAAAAACCTCAAAAAATGAATCCTATAAGAAGATTATATGATCTAGGTTTGTAATGTCATCAACCAATAAAATTTAGATGGGTTAGGAATTTATTTTAAACATTATCAACTTGATTTATCCTTATTTAATCAATTTCATTTTATTTGTGGTAATAACATTCTAAATTTTAAATTATAACAAATAATTACTTATTTGTTGTTAATTGTACATAATTGGATACTTTATAACATTTTATACCATATAAATTTAAATTAATTATTTTTAAATATTTTTGTGATTTTTAAACAATTTTCTAATATGTTATTTTTATAAAATAACAATAGTGTCAATTTTGACACTATTCATTTATTTGAATTTAAATAAAATATACACAGAATATATGTTCGAACTAAAAGCTTTAATAGATTCATTAAAGGTCATATGTATATATAAAATTAGTGGCTCACATTAAATAGTTCATATAATATTTATTTTATTATTTTTAAAACCATTTATTTGTTTTATCTCTTAATAAAATAATTACTACAACGTTATTGTACAATTATTTAATATAATTATTTGTTCCATAAAAATTAAACATAAAATCCTATGATGAAGATAAATCTATTACATTTCACAATAATACTTTTACTCGAATTTATCATCTTAAAATCACATTATTTAAATTGTTATATTTATTAAATTATGAAGGTGACAACTTTGGCATCATTTAAAATAAAATAATATAAGTGTCATAATCACTTTTATAAGGCTCCAAACAGTTATATATTAGGTAATTGGATGTTTAATGTGTAGATATACACTACCAATAAGTTTGGGTCAGGTTTTGTGGGCCTTTTAAGGGGAATTATTATTTCAATAAAAACTATATTACTTATTGCCCACTTAATAAATAATTTATATATCATTAATGTATCACCATTAATGACAATTATTTAATCCCTAAAAATTCTAAATAAATTATCATGATGTAGATAATTTTATTAGATTTTTGGAGACTATTAATGTTCGAAGTGTTATGATGTTTATCACTAAATTAAAATTATTATACTTATAAGATTTAAGAGAGTGACATGTTGTCACTTTCTTTGGTTTTAATAATAATTAAATTATTTTCATGGTAAAATTCCAAAAAATGAATCTAATATGACCCTTAGGTTATATTTTTCTACTTTTATCCATCCAATGGAATTTTGGTATGTGTTATGGTAATTTTATAATATTATATTTACCCTTAATTACCCGATTTACCTTTAACTATGGTAAATAAAATTTACCGTAGTTAATATTCATAATTCCCAAAAATAAAAAGTAGCTTATTAACATAATTTGGACCCACTTATTCCAAATATGGAATCCATTTTTCCAAATTCAATACACAAAAGTTGCATAAATATAATTAAAATTAATCCCGTTGTCGAAAGAAAACAGGTTTTTCTTTAAAACATTGCAAAAGATTGAATTGATTTAACCTACGAATTTAATGTAAAATCAATGCTAATGACATAAATTATATTAAATTGTAAAAATATATTATATTTATACTTTAAAACCATTCAATATTATAATTTAACCATATAAATTATTGAGATGATAAAATTTGTTTTTAATTAAAATATAGCGTGTTTTTACTATTCATCAAAATATGAAAGTTACCAGAATAATATGAAAAATTTATCCAAAGTAAATTTTAATTTCTTGATTACAAAGAATAATTTTATTTTGTCAAATTTTACTTATAAACATGTCAAAAACTATATTTAATGTGGGTGCGCCATCAAAAGGCGTCAAAATTGCATTTTTTTTAAAAATACTTATTTTACCCGGAATATTTATTTTGTTCTTATACCATGTTCTAGAAAATGTGTAAGATGAATAATACTGTTATAAAATTCAAAAAATTTTAATACTATTCATAACGTCTAGTTCATAATAATATTATAATAATATATCCTTGTTTAGTAAAACCCGGTATTGCGTACAACACACGCTATCGAGGAAGGTCGTGATTACGTGTAATGCAAGCCAAGTCAGGGTTGCGTGTTGTGTAAGAATCTTTCGTTGTTTCATATAACAGAATCCAACCATATTTCATTTATACATTGAATATATATATATAAATATATATATATATATATTTACTCAATGTTGCGTAGAATAACTATTATCAAAATTGTGTGTAACACGATCCAAGAATAGTGTTGCGTATACTGAAAGCTAATACGGTGTTGCGTATAGCGCAAGGTAATCTTGGTGTAGTATAAAACACAAAACATTAATGAAATTAAAAGAATATTTTTTATAAAATCTCAGGGTGTTACAAGATTATTCCTCTAAATTTTCCTCAACCGCAACTTCTTTCTCAAGAGAAATTTCTTCTACATGCTTCTCAGGAACAACCTCTTCTCTTATATTAACAACATATTATTTTCAAGAAGAAGGCTCTTCTTTCAAATCAATACATATTTCTGTAACAGGTGCTTCCTTCTCCACTATGTTTTGTGGAACATGTCCATTTTATTTCTTATCCAAGACAGTTTCTTCTAGAGGTTCAACAACTACCTCTTCTTCCTCTTCAACAGGATAGTCAATAGTTACATCTGGTTCCAAACTAGGATCAGATATATTCTTAGGTCTTGATGGATTATCGACCGGATTAAACTTTTCATATAACATTTCATTATCCTCCACCCAATCCTTTTTCCACATGTTCCAACTAATTTTCATCCTTTTGACTGTAACCTTTGAGATATAAAATTCACTATCCTTGATGACTTCTTTATTTGGTCCAACCATTCCTTTAGCATACAACATAGCAGAGATTAACCTTGAGTAAAACAAAGAGGTATACATTGAGGTTGTCTTAATCAACTCACACATATGAAGTATAACATACTTGAAAAGGTTAATATTGTGTCTATTATTCATAATATGTATAAAAAAAACATCTTAATATTTTAGGGTACAAAAATATCCTTTTCTTGGACTAATCAAATTCTATATAAACTTAAACAGAAATCTAGTTTCACCATCTAACTCAGCAGTAATAGATCTTCTCTTATTTTTATTTCCATTCAATATTCCCTGGACGTCTTCTAATATAAAAATATCTCTAGGAGGAGGATGATCTCTTTGTTAGTCTTCAAAAATACCTTCATGAGGTATCCTTAGGCAGGCATCCCATAACCTCAAGAAAAAGGTACATTTTTTACAATTAATCCTGCTCCTTACAACAAAACCATCTTCTGTATCAAATGAGAACTGTACAAACTGATAAAAATGAGAATCAACCTTTGGATAAATTGAACTTTACTCTTTAGTGAACCAATCCAACCATACCTTCTCTTTCATTACTTTCAAAACTAAAGACTTACTTGACAGAAACCACTTAGGGTATATTTCCTTTTTTGGTATCACTATTTTATCAACAAGATTTGGGTTCAATGATCCTTCGGGTTCTATCTGAGGTGCTATTCTCATTTTCTTCTGAGATCTACGCTTCTTAGGATTCGATGAAGATGGGAGCTTCATCATGGGCATTCAACGAGGGGTTCAAGAGAGAGATAGAGAGATAAAGGGCTGAAGGAGGTCTTACGATTTGAGAGAGAAAGGTTTTGGTTTTGAGAGAAGAGATCTCTAGTGAATAAAATAGTGAAAGACATTTGATTTTTATTATTTATATATTTCAAGCATTGCAAATTCAAAAGGACGGGATGAATATAATAAAATAATTAACACAGCGATACGGGTAATAAAATAAAAAGAAAACAAAAAAAGTGTTAATACGGTGAGACCGGAACATATTTTCACAGTGAGACTAGAATAGGTTTTCATGATGAGACCAGAACATGTTTTCATGGTAAGACTGGAACAGATTTTCATGGTGAGACCGGAATAGGTTTTCACGGTGTCATTTCTACTATGTGACTCTAAATCGGTGCGACCGAATTATTTAAAACAGTAAGCCCAAGACATAAACTGAGAGATAGTAACTGTGAGACCGTAAACATAAGACAGTAACTTCAGGATAGTAACCTGTAGAACTATGATAGTGATATAGTAATCTTATGACAGTGACTTGTGAAACCATAAATCATGAAATAGTAAGTTTTGAAACTATACGTTTTCTAATTGATATTTATAATTCCTAATTCATGTATGATGTAATATATTCTTTCATAATTTAATGGTTTAATGAATATATCTGCAAGCTGATATTCAGTTCCAATGAATTCCAAAGTGATATCACCTTTTTGATAATGGCCTCTCAAAAATTGATGTCTTACATCAATATGTTTTGTACTGGAATGTGAAATAAGATTTTTTGAGATGGTGATATAACTTGTGTTGTCACAATTTATAGGTACATACCTAACTTGATATCTATAATCTAGTAATGCTTGTTTCATCCACAAAATATGTGCACAACAACTATTAGCAGCTATGTATTCATCTTCGATAGTAGATAATGCAACACTATTTTTGTTTCTTACAACACCATGATACTAGAGAATTTCCAAAAAGGTGACATGTTCCAAAGGTGATTTTTCTATCTAACTTAAAACCACTGAAATTAGAATCATAATAACTAACTAACTTAAATGATTTTCCACTAGGGTAGAATAGTCCTAGATTGGGTGTATGTTTGAGGTATTTGAAAATCCTTTAAACAAAATTTAAATGATATTCCTTAGGGTTTTCTTGAAAATGAGAACACATACATACACTAAACATAATTTCAGGTGGGCTAGTAGTTAAGTAGATTAAGCTTCCAATCATTCCTCTGTAAGTGATTTGATCAATAGATTTTCCATCTTCATCAAGATCCAACTTATAATTAGTACCATTAGAGTATCACTACTTTTAGTTCTATCCATTCCAAAACGTTTTATAAGAAATTTAGTAAATTTTATTTTATTTAAAATAATACCATATTCATTTTGAAGTACTTGAAATGTAAGAAATAATTTTATTTCATCCATTAAACTCAATTCAAATTCATTTTTCATCATTTTAGAAAATTCAATACATAAATAATTTTTTGAAGATCCAAAAATAATATCATCTTCATAAATTTTAACAAATAAAACATCATTGGAAATTCATTTTATAAAAAGGGTAGGATCATAAATTCCTTTTTTAAAACCTTTGTAAATAATAATAGTACTTAATCTATCATACCAAGCTATTGGAGATTGCTTTAAACCATACAAAGCTTTTGATAATTTGAAAACATGATTTGGAAAGTAAGGATTTGTGAAACCATGGGGTTGTTCAACAAAGACATCCTCAACTATATACCCATTTAGGAATACACTTTTGATATCCATTTTATATAGTTGTAAATTCAAATATGCAGTATAAGCATGCGGGATTCTGATAGCTTCATGTCTAGATTCTGGTGAAAAGGTCTCCTCATAGTCAATTCCTTCCTATTAATTATAGCCTTGTGCAACCAATCTAGCCTTGTTTATAACTATATTACCATATTCATCTACCATATTTCTATACACCCACTTAATGCCTATGGTAAATATGTCTTTGGGTCTGTCAACAAGTTTCTAAACATTGTTTATTTCACACTGATTATGTTCTTCTTGGATAGCCATCACCAAAAATTCATCATTTATAGCATCATTAATGTTTTTATATTCAATTTGTGACAAGAAAACTTGATGTTCAGCCTGATTTCTAGTAAAATCTCTAATTTTAGTTCCTTTATCTAAATATCCTATAACAGCATCTAAACTATGGTTCTTAAGGGTTCTAACAGCTCTTGAAAAAGAGGCGCTAGTGATTTCAGGTTCTTCAGCATGTTCGGGTTCATTATGACTTGAATATAAATAATTTCTAGAACTAGAAGTTTTCATATATTCTTTTAGAGGATGGTTGGATGGTTTTACATTGATGTCTAGATTTTACATATAATCCTAAAGATTCTCTAAAGAGGTCTTAGGCTCATGTGGATCTGTCTCATCAAACTTGACATAGACAGATTCCTCCACACATTTAGTTCTTTTGTTAAACACTCTATAGGATTTACTAGAAATTGAATATCCTAGAAAAATTACTTTATCACTCTTGGATACAAACTTTTCAAGATTTTCCTTATTATGAAGCATATAGAATTTGCAACCAAAGACATTGAAGTAGATTACTTTTGGTTTTCTATTATTCTATAACTCATATGGAGTTATTTTAAGAATAGGTATAATAAACACTCTATTAATAATATATCATGTTGTATTTATAACTTCATATGAAAAGTTAATAGGTAAGTCATATTCACTAAGCATGGTTCTAGAAATCTCTTGCAAGGCCCTATTTCTTCTTTCTACAACTCCATTTTGTTAAGGTTTTCTATGGGTAGAGAAGTTATGACTATAGCCATTTTTTACCAAAAGGATTTAAATTCTTTATTTTCAAACTCACATCTATAATAACTTCTTAAGGATTTAATTCTAATTCCACTATGTTTTTCTACAATTTTAGAAAATTTAGTGAAATGAGAGAACGCTTCACTTTTGTGATCCAAAAAGAAAGTCCAAGTATATCTACAAAAGTCATCTACAAGATCGTAAACATAGTGCTTCCCATTTAAACATTAAACTCTAGATGGTCCAAAAAAATCCATGTGAACCAACTCAAGTGGTTGAGAATTTGACATTTCTTTCTTTGGTATGAAATAAATTTTGTGTTGCTTTCCCTTTTGACAAGGATTATACACATTATCATTTTGAAACTCATGTTTGGGTAGTTATTTGACTAAAAGATTTCTAGTTATCTTTCTAAGGGTGTGAATATTGTAGCTTCTTAGTCTTCTAATAAAAATCCCAGGCTCTTTGTGAAATACAATTAAACATCAAGCATTTTTAAGAACTATAAATCTAAGTTAACAGAATATACATTTTCATTTCTTAATGCAAAAAATACTAATTCATTTTTAGAATTAAAAACATTGCATGCATAATTTTCTAATTTAATATGAAATCCATCATCACATAGTTATGAAATACTAAGCATATTATATTACAGCCCATAAAAAGTACTTTGGAAATTAAAACTATGTTAGAGTTACCGATTTGGCCAAGGCCAATGATTTTTCTTTGGCATTTTCACCAAAGGTGACATGTCCACCATAAATTTTTATTAAGTTCTTGAATCATGAATAGTCTCCTTTCATGTGTCTAGAACACCCACTATCCAAGTACCATAATATTTTACAGGATCTATTTAAATAATTTCCCTACAAAATAGTCAAAAAAACAAACTTTTGTAACCATGTTTGTTTGGGTCCAGTAATTTTAGTAACTAGTGATTTAGGAACCCATGTTTACCTCATAGGTTTCTTATAAGCATTATGTAATGTAATTGAAAAATAAAATTTATTTGGTCCTGAAAATCTTGAAATAGTAGAGAGTGTATCATAATTTGAACCAGTAGAATGTTTTCCTAAACTAGGAGTAAAGCTGTATGTTCAAGATTTAGAAACAAAATTGGTTTTTCCAAAATTTCTTTTACCATATTGATAAACAATACCAGTAGTGTTTTTGGGGGAAATGTGTTTACCTAGAATTTGTACCAAGGTATATTTATCATTGGTAAACCTTTCAATGTCCTTTTTTAATTTCTCATTAGGTAGATTTATTTCATTATTTTCTTTGAGTAATTGAACATTTTTCTCTCTTTCTACAATAAGTTTATATTTAACAGTTGAGGTAATATTGTTTCTTTAAATACTTATATTTACCTTTTAGTTCATTACATGTCTCTTTAAGAATATTTCAATACTCAAAAATTTATTTTTTAGACATATTTTTAGAATCACTTTCATATCCAGAATAATTGGAATTTTTTATTGGAGATTCCAGTGTTACCTCAAGTGTTTGTCATAAAACATATGTTGGATTTGTTAGCCTATTCATCATGTGAACACTCTGAGCCACTTGAACTGTCCTTAGAATCACTCCAAGTTTCTTTCATTTCATTTTTATACTTTCTATATTTTCCCTCATATTTATTTTTATACTTGAGGTTTTGACAGTTATCATTTACATTTCCCTTTTGCTTATATTAATAACATACTATCTCATCAGACTTTTCATTTCTTTTCCAATCTTACTTCCAGCTTCCATTTTGATCATATCTTCCTTTGAAATTAGGATTTCTGAAAAATTTATTTCTTTTGTATAATTTCTTAATCCTTCTGGATAATTGAGCCCTCTCCCCATCACTGTCAGGTGAATATTGTTCACTGTTGGAAATTTCTATAAAAACTTGTAGTTTCTCCTTTTCTTTGTGTTTTGAGGTGGTGGTCTTAAATTCCATAGATTTTCTTTTGGGTTCATCCTCCTCTTCCTTGTTGACTTTCAACTCCTATTCATACATCATTATCTTCCCAATGAGTTCATTGAGAAGTAATTTTCTTATGTCACATGACTCTCTAATAGAGACAGAAGATCCTCTCCATCTATTAGGTAGGCATATGAGAATCCTCATGATTTTTTCATTAGTAGTAACTTTTCTTCCAATAGGAATCATTGTATTAAAAATTTTGTTGATCCTAAGATACATGTCAGAAATAGGCTCATTATAATTCATTTTAAAGTTATCATATTTAATATTATAAGGATTGAGTATCATTTCTTTCACACAAGAAGTTCTTTCATGTGAGACAGACAAGGTATCCCAAATTTCATGGGTAGTTTAACAAGAAGAAATTATGTTAAATTCCCCATCTCCTAATGATAAATATAAAGCATTCATGGCTATGTAATTGTTATTATAAGATGTCTTGTTTGGGTCATCCCATGTAATTCTATCAGTGTAAGGAATCTTATACTCATCTATAACTAAGGAACAAATTTCAATTCCCATACATTCTAAATGCATTTTCTTTTTAATTTTCCATTGGGAATAATTAGTTCCATTAAATAATAGTGGTATATTTGTAGTATCACCTTCCAGTCTATTATCCATAATAAAGAAATTCTTTTAAAGAGATATAAATTTAGAATTAACAGAAATTTATAGATATTTAACTAAAATCACAGTGGAACATATGTAATAATAGAGTCTTAATAAGAATATCTCCTTTGATACCAAAAGTTGGTTGGATTAGAGTACTCAAGAGGGGGGTGAATTGAGTATCTATTAAAAATTTCTGTTAAAAATTTTACTTAAACACTTATCTAATAAAAATGAATGCATCCCTATTAATCAAGGTCATACGGTTATAATATTTTGACTATTCAAATAACTTCTCACAAGATTTATTAATTCTCAGCAATATCAATATGAGTTATTGATACAACTTTTGAAGCTATTCTAATAATGAAAAATAGTTACAACTTATTTCCAAGACTAATTATCAAAGTAAAATCTAGTGTTTTCAGAAATTTTACCTTAAAGTGGAGAAAAAATAAATTAAATAACACAGTGTATAAAACAAGTGGTTTAGTCTCAATCTGAGACCTAATCCACTCCACTTTGTGATCACCTTCCAAGAAGAAGTTTAAATTAATAAACTTGATCGACACCCTAGATCAGGGTAAATAATATTGCACAAGACTGTCCAGGTCACATGAACTCTTCCACTATTATTTGTGGGTATAAACTACTAGGTCACACAAGGAACTCTTACACACTTATTTTTTGGAGTAAACAACTGTAAAAAGATATGAGAGGAAGGATATCTTGTATCCTTCAGTTTAGTGCTGGAGGAATTGTGTGTTTTAATACAGACACACACACACTGATCAAAATCTAAAAATAGTACAAGATAAAGCAAAGATGATGAGAAATGGTTATAAGTGATCTGAGTGTTATTCTATGAATCTCTGGACTTGTAGGATGAAGCAGATTCAAGTATCAAGTCCTCTTATAAAAAACAGAGTATCGCAAGTCTGCCTGTTTGAAGGTGTAATCTTTATAGCTCGTTTTCTTCTTTAAGTTGGTACCGTGAAGATGTTTTTGGCTATTATCTATAGTATTCCAAACTTTTGAATCAATATTTCTTCGTGTTTTCTTCATTTGTATCTAGTTGCATGCATAGTTCTGTTTTTTAAAAAAAATTCTCACTCTTCTGTTTATATGTCTGTATATTTGCAGCCCAACTTATCTTCCTTTTTAACTGCAGGTGCACATGTTGGAACCAACAGGATTCACATATTCTGCACCTCGTACCTCTTACTATTAGGTGACATGTCTATAAATAATTATTAATTATGTCCGTGCATTTAAATAACTCAAATATGACTGTTAGAAATTAAATTAAAAATGAAAAAATAGATTAATGAACGGTGTCACGTTCTGTCTAGAAATGGTATCACTTGGAAATAATGTCACCAAGAAATTGTGTCTACTTTTTTTCCTTTAAGTGGTGAGACAATATTGATGGCATAGTTTTATTAAGATCATAAACTGGTAGCATAGATGCAGTGTTAGGATCACAGCGTTTGTTCCTTTTCCAAACTTCAAACAGTGTCTTGGTGATGGTGGCATTTAACCAGTGTCAAAGACTTAATGAGATATAGAATTGGTCATGGTGTCTGGGTCACATTGTCTAGGTCACAGTGTCTGGGTCATGGTGTATGGGTCATGGTGTTTGGGTCAGGTTGTCTAGGTCCTTTGTCGAAAAACCAGAATCGGTGGCAGACTCACGATTTCTCAGACATAGCCAAATAAATATAAATAGTCTTAAGTAGTTATATTCATGGAATGGATTAGACTTAATCATTCTTATAAGAATTAATTGTATAACAAACTTAATTATAGTTCACAATAATAAAACATGACTTAGGATTTACAGGATTTAGTGGAAGTTTATTTAAATCACAAAAAAACCAACCATCTCTGCACATGATTTAAGATAGATTAAACAGGATTAACCAGATTTATATGATTTCAGGATTTGTGAGCATTCAAACATGATTAAAACATAAGGATTCCAACATTATTCTAAAAAACATTAATTTGATAACTTTATAAAGTATGAATCTCATTAGAATGGCCATAGTAATTCCCCACTAGGATGATAACCTTGAAGTGTAATGGCGATATTATTAAACTTATTTTTTATAGTCAAGATAAAAATCTATGATAGGATACATAATTTTTTTGACTGTCAGGTACATGATCATCATAAGTATATGAGACATCACCTCATGAAGTTCAAACTTATTAATCTCCAAGATAAGAGATTATAAATAAATACCTGCCATTATGAATTCCACAAGTTTGCGTATCATTGTATATTTATATATGTGATTGGGCATAATTATCCATATACTTTATATTATTATTAATGACTATTGATATTTGTGTACTTAGATGTATTTATGAAAACCATTATGAAATATTCTCATTTTAAAGTAAGATATATTGGGTGTATCATAAGTGTTATTTCTTTAATGAATAAATCAATATAGGATTTGTTTTCCCTTATATTTTAAAGAAGATGATATATCATTCCCTTTGATTGGAATGGAATTTTTGAACTAAAATTCCATTTCCATGGTGATTATAGGTTTATTTCAGGAAGTTAAAGAAAGATATATCAATCACAGAGGTTAATGATGTGAGTATGCCACCAATTTTATTAGATATATCAAGACAAAGGGGTTATATAATGTGATGAACATTCTTATGTTGTTATTGTCATTGTATTATTGACTTATTCCTCTATAATTTCCTTTACATGCTTCTAGATATTTATCTTCGATGTTAGGAAAGCCTTTCTAATACCACTAAATTAGAGGAACAGGTGGTCAAATACTTACTGTTTCCACAAATCATAGTCAAAATACTATTTTTATTTAATAATTGGAATAAATATTATTATTAAGACTAATAAATAATATTTATTTAAGATTTACTAATCACAATTATTCACTTGTTATTATGATTTTAATTTTTAAATAAATATTTATTTACAAGACCATCTAATAGAATATTTATTTATACCTTGATTTATTCACTATATAATAAATAATTTTTATTTTTGAATAAATATTTATTTACTTGTGTGAATATAAAAATACATATTTACTAAAAATTCCATGAAAAATAAATATTTATTTATCAATTGAATAATATTTATTATTTGATATTCGGTAAATACAAAAGAAGGCAGTTGAACCAAGTAAATAACCTGGTAACAGAAATGAAATAAACTTAACAAAATAGTCCAGTTTCTGGCCAAATTTGGTCCACAAAAATTTTTCAAATAAAAAAAATAGAGATCGAATGTTACAATGTGTTTTACAATGGTGATAGTGAATTACTACACACATATCATCCTCCACCAATGGTGCACAATAATCCAGTGTTCTGAAGGACCACATCGTTCTCATCTCTATGATTTCTCTCTTTGATATGGCATTCTCCACTTGATTATATTCTCTTCAGGCATGTGATACAATCACGGTAAGGTTCTTGACCTGGTTCATGAACTCAATCCAATAATGTAGAATACTCCATGGAAAATCCTTGGTTTTTTCCTATAGAGTTCTCACAAAATTTTTAGAGTCAAATTACATCCATAATTAATTCCAAATATGTCATACAAACATGTTTAATAGCATATATCATAACCCAAAATTTAGATTCATATGAAGATCTGATGTTAATATAATGATGAAAACATCATTTCACAAATCCATGAAAAGTGCAGATGACACCTCCACAACTTGAGTTCCCTAGCATGTTGGATGTTGTACCATCAATGTTGAATTTAATTCCTATGTTGATAGGATGGATCCATAATATATAATTGAGTACAAGGTGCTTCCTAGGTCTTCCTAAAATTCCCAAATATCTCAGAATAATGAAATACCTAATGTTTATTTTCATATCTCTAGTTTTCACCTTTTAAGCACCGTAGATTTCCTGATGAATTTCAATTCTAATATTGTGAATAGAGGGTGATTGGTTATCAAAAACATTTTCCTTTACTATCTTCTACAAACACATCATCAATTGTTTCCAATAACATGTTACCCACCTATTCACACTTCCCAGTTGAGGAAATATCTAGCATGAAATGATCTAGTTGCAAATTGGTACATAACATAATTCCAAATAAATGGCCAACATACCTCCAAATATCATGTGCAAAGAAACAGTCCATGAAGACATGTAGAATATTTTCCTCAGCATTCAAACACAAGTGACATGCTAAGATAAGATACTTCCCAACCCTCCCTAAATGATCATGTGTGGTAGCCTATTCTTCTTTATCCTCCAAAGTAGAAAAAATATTGAAGGTTTTATA
This sequence comes from Viscum album, assembly GCA_963277665.1. Taxonomy (NCBI): domain Eukaryota; kingdom Viridiplantae; phylum Streptophyta; class Magnoliopsida; order Santalales; family Viscaceae; genus Viscum; species Viscum album. The sequence continues at coordinate 785,748,497 of OY728140.1, forward strand.
GAGTTTACCTTTAATTTAATCAACCATAATGGGGGTAGAATGGAGCCTTCACACTCCATCTGGTATAAATTCTTATTAGTGAAATTTCCACTCTTTTGGGACTCCATATCAAGATGTCAACATCCATGAAGGTATAATTGTGATTCTCCAACCTAGTTTGAGCAGGGACAAGACCATCAAAGATATTAGTGTTCATTAGAAAATCAGCAATGGACATTTGGTCTTTGTTAAATAGAACATTACTGGTTCCTTTGAGTGGGTTGTAGATCCAAAGTTTGTTTGATTAATTAAGATTAGATTTCCTGCTCTCTAACCACCTTGTATTCTATATAATAGAATTAAAAGAGTGTTGGATTGAGACCCACATAGAGGATGTAAGGTGATAAGGATAACCTTCCAGAAACTCCATTTTAAAATTTTTATAAAGTAAATCACAGGAAGAATCGTCATTTTTTATGATTTTCCATGTGAACTTCACAATGATACCGTCATTAAAAATCCTTTGATCCTTAATTCCAAGGCCTCTCATATCAACAGGCTTGATTCAATCCATACATGGCACAGTTATCATCTTCTTCTCATGATCTGACCTAGTTCAGATGAAATTCCTTATCATAACTTGAAGATCATTGATAGTACTTCTTAGAAAACCTGTAATGTGGTAATGGGTAAAAAACTTAGATGTGATATCCAAGTTGACAAGACACACCCACCTTGATAAAGAAGTTAATTTCTCTTTCCATCTAGTCATTTGGTTGATGATTCTATAAAAAATATTTCTATGGCATTGTAATTTCACCTTTCCCCAGAATAGGGGGACACTAAGGTAATTAAATTAAAGGGATCCATTCTTCAATCCAAGTCTTCTAGTGATCTGGTTTTTACTTCCAATAGTCGTTCCATCACAAAGAATAATTTATGAATTTCTCCAACCGATGCCTTCTCCTACAACGTCAACATAGTATGAAAAAATAAACTTGATAGAATAGATGGTTCCATTTAAGTCCTGAAAAAATAGGAGAATATCATCTGAATATAAAAAAAATAATATGGCATGAAGTAACCTCTACAATCTCTGATTCTCTTATAGATTCTAATGTGTGAGTGATCATTAATAAATTTACTCATATAGTCTTCAGCAATAAAAAAAAGTCCTAATTGTGGATATCCCTGTCTGACACCTCTAGTACATTAAAAAAACCCCTAGGTGACTCATTTATGAGAATAAATAACCTTAAAGATGTGATTATGGTGGTCAAAATTCTAATAAAATCCTCTAAGAATCCATACTTACTAAGTACAATAATTATAAATCTCTACGTTAAAGTTTCAAATGCCTTGGATATGTCAATGTTGAAAGCAAAATTCACTTCTTTTATTTTCCTTATCATCATATTAACACTTTCTGAGGCTATGAATAAATAGTTTTTAATGTTCCTTCTAAGTATAAACCCATACTGGTTTGGAGTGATGTATTCTTTAATAATTCTTCCCTACCTTCTCGTGATAATCTTTTTAATGATTTTCAATATATTTTTCTCAATATAAACTGGCCTAAAATATTTGATATCAGTTTCACCTTTTTTCTTTATAATCAAAGAAATAAAGTGTGAGTTCATTCTACAAGGAATAAAATCATGAGTAAAGAAGTCCATCAGTGCATTAATCATATCATCCAGCAAAATATACCATTAAAACATAAAGAATTTATTTGTGAAACCTTCTGGGATAGATGTACTACCCATGTTATGATAGAAGATATCCACTTTGACTTCCTATTTTGATGGAGCCAGGATGATGCCCTAATTTTTATGCAATTCAATTAAAGGGGTTGTGTTGTCAATAATTTTCAGTGTGTTGTCTATTCCATAATTAGAGTACAATATTTTAAATAATCTTCCACTTCCTTGGATATTTAACTTTCAAAGGTGTGTACACATCCATCTATGCTCATGTAATTATTTCATGTTCCTATTATTTTCTCTTTATGAAGTCTATGAAAGAACATTGAGTTCTTATCTCCATCATTTATCTATTTTATATTCATATGATTATGATCTAGCCTTTCTATGATAGTAATAAGATTATCCATCTTTTAATGAGACTAAATTTCCACTCTAAAAGGGGAAATCTTCTACTAGTTTCTAACCTGATATTGTGCAAGTTTTTCTTCATCATCCTTGATGTCAAGATCAACTTTTGATAAGGATTTTATGCTTCACTCCCTTACTAAATCCTTATTATTCTTTTATTTTCCTGTAATGGTTTACAAAGGAATTTTAATATCATTAATCTTCCAAGCCTCTAGAACAACATCCCTACATCCATGAGTGAACATCCATCCATAATTAAAACAAAATGCGAGAGGTATTGACCATGTAATCAAGGTCAAGATCTCAACAATAATGGGATTATGATCTGAATGGTGATTTGGAACAATGTATCCTAAGACCCCATTCACAACACTCCTATCTTCCATATATATGAAGAACCTATCAAGCTTACTTTATTGTAACCCATTCAAGGTGTACCTATTCTATGTAAAATCAACTCTAACAATTGGGACATCTGCAAAGTTTCATTAGTAAATGCAATAAGAGAACTCCAAATAATTTGTTTTGTTGAAGTTGGATCCATTTTTTCTTCAAGATTCATAATAGTATTGAAGTCACCAATTTATGATCCATATTTCCAAAGATAACCCCAATATATTTCCAAATATTCCTTCTTATGATATATGATGTATCTTTATAAAAAATAAGAAAAAACATTACCAGATGAAGTATTGAAAGAGACTGATATGATTTTATTCTATTTATTGCATGTAATTATGTGAATTCCCTCATGCTTTAGAATAAAAATATGGTTCATATTAGATTCATGTAAATTTTGAGAGACAAATCTATAACAAATATATTCCCACTTGAAGGCTTTATAATTATCAAAAAGAACATTTGGTCCAAAAATTAAAATTATCATGGGTTTATTTTCCATAAAATAATTTCTAAGGGATATGGTCATGAGGGAGTTCCCTACCCCATGATAATTATAGTAGAGAATAATTATTATTTAAGGTATTTTCCTCTTTTTAGAGGCCCTATTTACTGAGTCGCATCTACAAAAACTTTTTATTTTCTCCCTCTCCTTCTTTTCTTCTCTCATTTTGGATCCTTTACCTTTTTTCCTAAAATGCATCTACATCAGAAACATACAACTCATTATTAACTTGGTAGCCTTCAAAAGACTGATCATTTATTCCGTCCTCAATCTAATCATTAGGATGGGAATCTTTAGCATTTTCATCCCATAAAATACCAGTTAGTGGGGAAAATTTTTACTTGAATTCATGGGCATAGGATAATTTTTAGAAATTACCCTTCTTTTGGAATCCTTAGTTGAGGGGACCTTTGATATCTTTCCACCCACCTCATAACCATAAATATATTGTTCAACGTATATCTAACTCTTGGTGATATGTTCAGTAGAGGTTTATATCACATAAGGGACTGTCAGAGCATAATAAGAGTTCCCAAAAATATTCTTTGATGTCCTATCATTCTATCTGGTAGATAATCGCTCAACATCCTTATTTTTTAAATGGGGACCTTCCACTATCATCACTTTCCATGACTCAATAGGCTATCCTCCACTGACATCATTATCATGTGGGATTTTCAACTACACCTCATCATGTAGGCTCACATCTGCTCTAAAACATTTTTCTCCACCATAATTAGTTAGAAAAAATAGGTAATAGCATCATAAATAGTGCCATTAACCTAAGCTATCAGACCAGACAGCAAGTCCTCCTTAGAAGTGTGAGGATCCTAGAAAGTCTTTCCAGCCTCCCCACTATGCACTATGTCAATGAGAGATGCAATTCTATTATCTAGAAAATTCACCTCATCTTTAGGAGGTGCAAATATGTGAACATAAGGACAGGGGCCCTCAACAGAAGTGTGTTCCAACTACTCAATTACAGCCATGCCAACATCAACTCTATTAGAGGCTCTTGTATTCATGTTAAATTATGATTCTAAGGGCATAATCTTGTCTTTACCCTTACTCCTTCGTAAATTAGTATCACTGGAACACCTTACCTTATAGGAATTACACTCCTTATCCATATTACATTCATAAGTGAGGTGACCAAAGTATATGAAGATCATGAAACACTTAGGATTACTTTCATATTGTATTTCAATATTGATGGTGATATCCCTTGTTATTATAACAACCTCCTCCACTAATGTATTATAAATGTAACCTTTTAATAGCACCTAATAATAATGTCCAAATTAGGAATAATCTATTTTCATGTCCATCTGAATGGGATTTCCCATAGATGGCGCTATATCCCAGAGAATTGATGAGTTACAATATTGAAAGTTCAACTTACATATATGAATCTATATTATAGTGTGATAATTCCTTATATTTCTTGGGTAAAAATTCCTATCCCATTCCTGGATTCTTAGAAACCTAGTTTTCAAGGAGACTAACCCAAGTCTTTAAGCTTGTCACTTACATTCATCATATGGGAAGACCACATGGTAATAGCCCCTCCCCATTTTCATCATTATCCATTACTCAAACCCCCCATATCATTGTGATACTTTGAGTAATACCATTTAACTTCCATAATTTTTTACCTTTTGGGATGAGAACTTGTGTGATTATAGAGTACCTACATAGGTTCACCAACTCAATAACTAATTATTGATTTACCGAGACATGATCTATCCTTCCCTTCTTAATGACCCTTCTAGGATGAGTCATATCAAAATATGAGAAAGAAACATTGGATGTCAATTTAACCACATCTATGAAATTATTTATTGGTGTTGTGATATCCATGGGGGAACAATCCACTGATTTTGATTTACTAGAAAATTGGAAATATCCTTATTACAAATATACTCATTCTTCATTAGGCAGCTTGTAATTTCCACTAAATTTATCTTCTCACATGATTTGATATTATTAGGGTTCATAGAATACCTTATTTCCCCTTGAATTTCCTCCATTATAAATGAACTAATCTAAAATATAATTTAAATAAATAGTGAATTATTTATTTTATAAAATGATATTAATTAATGCAGTCAACATGCTCCATTATATATTATTATTATTATTATTATTACTACAGCAATGAGAATATATTAGGTTTATTATTTGACTAAGTCCCTTTATTCAATTATCAAATAATAAACCCTATATGTATACACCCTATTATATCATTAGAGAGAAGGTAAAAAAATCATTTTGTTTCTATGCACAACGTATCCTCTCTATATATAATTCTCTCTTTGAAGAACATCTATTGGGTTCCTCTCACAAGTCATAGAACTCCTTCACCACCTACCTCCCTCCTAAGATCTATAGAAAAAAGGTAAAAATCATCAATCCTAAATGATTTTGTTGCAATCAAGGTGAAAATTTAATGATGAATGGATCATCTACCCTAACATCTGGTATTTTTTTGGAATTTTTAGAGAACACAGAGTACATGTGGATCACTGATAGATGTATTCTATTTTGGATCCACTTAGCACAATGATGGTACAACTCAAACATGGGAGATCAATAACCTCATATCACTCATGGGAACCCTCCAATGGTTCAATATTGGGTTATTCAAAGCCATTTACCCCAGTTACACATCATAAAATATATACAATTACATATAAGAAATAAATTTAAGGACCACCTACCAAAAATATGGAGTTGACCCCTCTTTAATAAATTATTATCACCCATATAATCTTGACCTAATGATCTAAAATCATAATAATCATCCATGAGTCTCTACCTCATGCAAGGACTAAAATAATTAATTATTTTAAAATTATAATTGATTTAATTAATTAAGTCACAAATAATTCAATCATTCGTAATATAGGAAATTCTCATCAGGCAACATGACCTTACTAAAATCTTGAGAAATAGACAATATACCTTTTCCAATATGTATACAACACCAATACAAGTAATATACATAATTTATTAACTCAATATAACCAAAAATTTATACCTATTTAACGAAAATATGAATATAAAATCACCAACTCACTTATAATAAGATAACTGATGTGCATCCAAGGATGTTCATCATTCCTTTAAATCCTGTAGAATATGCACATGAAAACCCTATAAATCTAATTCAATTTCATAATGACCTAGTATAATCTCATTAAAATCCCAAAATCAAACTTCTAAAATTATTTAGGGGGAATGGAAAGGGAATGGAAGAGGAAAGAAAGGAAACCAATCTCAATCACCAAAGAAAACCCTCATGAACCAACAAAGATAAAGGGTGAGGAATGGAGGAGAAGGATGTGAATATAAGGGATTCCACCCTCTCATATGAACAAATGGGAATGAGAAATCATCAAATGGGGGTATAAGTAAAGGACTATATATGATCATATTTTACCCATAAAAAATGTAGGCCTGTAAAGTACCTTTTGGGCCTCTATTAACCACCTGGTGGCCTATCATGTGGTATAGCTCAACTGGACTTCTCACCAAGTACCAAGTGTCACCCTAAGAGGTACCTTGTGGCACCAGCAACTACCCTCATTTTGATTTTAATTTAATAAACACCCAAAAATCACTTTGAGTATTTTCTTCCCAAATATTCATCTTTAAAACTCCTTCCTAATCATTTTAAACACATCCACAAGCTCTCTTTCCCACTCCAAATATAGAATTTCAAATTAACCCCCACTACATCTTTACTAATATCATTATTATCTATAATTACACTAACTATAGATAATGAAAGTCATTAAAAACTTTCTAATATAACATTTATCATCCTCAAAAATCATCCTTGTGTATATCCATTAGACCACACTGGTCACCAATATATAATTCACACTTTCATCTCTATGGATTCTTATGGTTATAACATACCAATGCCATACCCAAACTATAAAAATTGTCTAATATTCATATGCATTATGAACTAGTCTAACAAATAAACCAGCAACTCCCCAAATAATGAATTCAAATCAATTTCCACGTAATCACCACTGATCAATCATGAAAAATGTCAGTCAATATACCATTGTGTAGCCTATATTCAAATACATAACCACTCATGAACTGTAAATCTGAATAGATTCATCAAATTAATAAAATATCAAGATCTAAATGATATTCATGTTGTTAGGAGACACATTCATAAAATATTAAAGAAACTGAAAGTTAACCAATTGGATATTGAGATCATCAAACCACCGAAAGTTCAAGCTTCAAACTTCATGCACACCAACATGCCACACCTTCCTGACTCAATTATCTAGAACTTAGAAAGATTTAATACACCCTAAATCACCATGCACAAAGTATTCCATGAAAATAATCACACATAAAAGAATATAATCAAAAATGAACAATAAAATAACATATTTATTTTACATGGTTTGGATTTTCATCCTACATCCACAGGAGAAAACTATAAGATTTTATTATTTGAAAAGTATATAAAGTTATGATCTCTACTATTGTGCTTACATATATATCATTAACTCAAATTATTTCTCAACACATCATCAAAGTAGTCTCATTCTCCTTATATAGAGATCCATTCTCGGTCATCTAGAATACCCACCTTTATATAAACACAGACATCCATCAATTATACTATGTAACTGATAATTCCCCATATATTTATTTATTTTGACCATCAATTATCGATAGTTGAATAGTTCTTCTATACCTTTCACTTTTATCATAGATTTATACATAAATAGTAATTGAGTGATGACTGCTCAAACTTCTGGTGAACTAATAACTTGATCTTCTGATGATCTGACATTCTACCATTAATGATGTCTTCCTATCACTACATTATTCTAGTTAATTGAGTCAACAACTTACACTAAATTCAATATAGATAATTTAAGAGACTTCACAGTCCTAAAAATATCCCACTTGATTATTCCTTCAACAATCCTTGGAAACCATCAACACATTAGAAAACAAGTGAACTTCTTCTCATTCTGATTACTGTAGTGTCCTATAACATTCTTATCCTATTCACCCCAATACCATTAAGAGGAAATGTAAAGCCTTTTACTTTATTTGTATAACACCATAGAGAATATGTCCACTAGTTTTTATTTTCTAGCAATCTTCCATACCTCAATATCCCCATATTCTAGTAAATATTGGATATAAAGGTACCTTAGGTCAATATGTTTTATTCACATATGATAAAAAGGATTTTTCACCCAAGTTAATAGAACTATTTCTATTTTAGTATAGTCTCCCACATTCTTAACTCATTTATGTTCCTTAAAAAAACACCTCATCCACACCATTTTCTTGTATTGCTTCAGTTAATACAATATCCTCTCATTCTATTGATGAAAGAGTAACAACTGGCTACAACCATGACATCCAACTTATAGTTGTTCCTCCAATGGTAAAGAAAAAAAAATATAATTACTCTCATGAGTATTGGAATCTCCTCTCAAATTCAACATAAACATATCATTATAATGGTTACCTCAAACAATAACACAATTGTTTTTCTTCTATTCTGTTGAGATACCAAAGAATCCACTTCAAGGATTCACAGTGTTCTTCTAGTGGATTTCCCATGAATCGGCTAACAACTATCACTTCATAGAACATGTATAGAAGAGTAAAAACCCTATAATACATCAAACATTTGATGGTATATATGAATAGAACTGTATCCTTCTGATGTTTTCCATCTTCTTTTTGAGGTGTTTTCTCATTGGATAACTTAAAATTCCCAAAAAGAGGTGTAGTAATGGATTTACATCCAATTTTCCCAAAACATTTACTGAATTTTTGGAATTATTCCTTTTGATATAGAATTAATATTATGGAAAACTTATTGCTTTTAATTTATATGCTTATGATCTTCTTATCTTTACTAATATCTTTAATTTAAAAACATCCAAACAAATATTTCTTAAGCTCCTGAATCCATTAGAAATTAGTACCAACTAGAAGCATATCACACACATAAAGAAACAAAATGATGAAACTTCCATCCTAAAGCTTATTATGGTAGAAATGATTATATGATTTACTTTTTTGGAAACCTTTATTTTACATAAAATTGTCAATGTTGAGGTTCCACTTCTTGGAAATTGTTTCAACCAATAAATACTTCTTTCGAGTTTGTACACCAATTCATGATTCTGTTTTTCTATGAAACCATCAAGTTACTTCATATAAATTTACTAATAAAAATCATCAGGATAAAAAGTATACTTTAAATATATTTTTTCTATATATAAATCTTCAAAATGAACTATATTCAACATAGTTTTGATAGTATCATGATTAATGATATGTGAAAATATATATTAAAATTCAATGCCTTCATTTTTTGGAGACCATTCACCACCCAACAATCCATATACCTCTTAATTTTTTTTTAATACTTTATTTAACAAAAAAATATAATTCCCACTTTACATGTAGAATTTACACTAGATCCTAGTTGTTATTCATGTCTAGTGAATCCAACTCCTCTTTCATAGTTAAATACCACTTAGAAAAATCACTAATTCTATCCACCTATTGAAAACATTCAGGTTATCCTATTTCTTTTAAAAGTAATAAATAGAGATCAATAGAATAGCTTTGTATTGTCTATATAATTATAGAATACCTTCCTAACTATACTTATGTTTCATCTCATTCAAGGTCCTCAGGATTTTGGAAATTCTTATTATAGTGCTCTAACTATATCTTTATCAGTCACTTAGATTTCAAGTATAACTTTTATTGATCTATTATCTGAAATTATGATGCCACTACCTAAACATTCATTCTAAATTTTAGAACTTATATTTGACTTAGTGTCACCTAAAATTTTAAAAAATTTAATTCTTCTTGAACTTCTACATAGGTCAACATGGACATGAGATGATTATTTCTCCTAATTTTCTTTTTCAACTAATTTTTGATCCCTCAAAATAACATTGTCATTAAAGAGAATATTTATACTATTTATGACATTCCTCTTGTTGTCATCCCAATGTAAAAATAAAAATTATTAAATGTGACACCCTATGAAGAAACATATGTGAGACTTATCTTTGTGTTTTTTTGAACCTTAGAATCCACATGAACATATGAAAAAAAGGATGAAAATCATGAAATAATGAAGTTATGGTGTTTTACCGAACCATCATGATTCCGATAAATCTATCCCAAAAAATAAAGAATAAATTTGGTTGATTAAGTACCCATATATGTACACATATTCAACCTAAATTTTCATAGACATTTTATTGTGAATTATCATGCTTAGAGCCTTTTCCATCAATGTATAATTCATACTCTCTATAACTCCAATTTTTTCAGGTGTTTAAAGAATAATTTTTTTCATGTTTGATTCCGTGATGTCTATGGTAGGTCTTGAAACATTTTATGGTGAACTCACTTCCTTTATAATGTCTTGAACAATTAATCTTACATCCAATTTCTCTTTCCACTATTTCATTCCACTGAACAAATATTCCAAACACATCTAACTTATGCTTCAATAAAAAACCCAAACATTTATTATGGATTCATCAATTAGATTAATAAATTATTATGACCCAATATAAGAACTAATCAGGGTTATACCCCATGAATTAGTATATATAAGTTCTAGTTTCTAATTCTTGGTAGTTCTTATATAGGTATTTAAATACAACTTTTTCTACTTTATAAGTATACAAGCTTCAAAACATCCAATATTTTCTTGATGAAAATTTATCATTCTTATTTATTATAGAATCATTATTGTATTCTAAATGTGATGAATCAAATGAAAATTCCACAAATATAATTTTTTAACCATTGACACAACAATAAATATGGCTCTTTATATTCTTATAGTAAGGCAGAGAGTTCAATGTTTCACCAGTTTCGCAACAACTATAGAACCCCAATGGATTTTACACACCACATTTGAAAAGGTTATTCTAAATCTATAACTATTTGACTAATAGAAATAATATTCTTTTGAAGGCTAAGGATATATCAAACAACCTCCAACTTACAAAACCCTACATTATACAATTTAATTTTATCATCTCACTTTCCTGAAATATATAAAGCTTTATAAATTGTGAGATTCACTTAACATACATTTCGAGAGAATTTTTTTGACATTTATCATATTTTACCAATGTAATGGAAAGATATTCCATAATATTTAATACAATATTCCATTATAACATTGACATTGGGTAGAATAGTACTTCCATCTCCTCATACAGTATTTTGGGAACCATAACATCTGTTATATGTCTTTTTGGTAGCCTTTCAATCTTTAAAATATTTTATAAAGTTCCCCATATCCCCATAATACCAACATGTAGGGATGGTTTTAGTATATTTACCTTGAATCATCAATTTTGATTTATCCATTGAGTGTATTTTATTCCTTCGATGAGGTGAATTTCCTCTTAAATCAATATTCATTTCATTTCTATAAGATCCCTAAACTTCCCTCCTCTAGATCACATTGTTAAAAATTTATTTCCTAATGTTGAGGAATACCACATTATTTTTATCAAAATAAATTATGATTATTTTTACCATTGCTTCCAATGATTATATAAAGAAATAAAGTAACAAAATCACCCAAAAATCATCAGAAAATGTTACCATTAATGTCATGAGAGAATTTCAAATCATGTTAAATTCATTCACAAGATCTTCCACAGGTATCCCTTTCGATAGAATCAAATTAAAAAACCTCCAAATAAGAAACATTTTTTAATTATATTTGACGTGTCATGCATATATTTGAATGCTACCAAAAGTTCCATAGTTGTATTATTTTCCAATATATTGAAAGAAACATTCCTTTGAAATTTCATCTGAATCAAACCAATAGATTTATTATCCAGCCACTCTAATTCAACCATTTCCATCTTCTATGGTTTAATTCAAGTCACTATAACTTCAAGATCCTTTTGGATCAAAAAATATTCTATCTATATCTTCCAGAAACTAAATTTTGTTCTATATAACTGATCCACTTCCACCTTACCTTATTTTGAATTCATTTCCTTGACATAGTAACTCCAACTATAACAATTAATAAAAGGAAGATGATGAGAAAAGATGTTAGTGAATTGAATGTATTTTGATTTAAACCTTTATATAATAAAAATATTTCGAAGGAGACATAGGTATAAAAAAAGTAAATTCAATAAAATTTAAACCTCTATAAGTTGAGATATTCAAACCACTAAAAGTTCATGCTTAAAACTTTATGCACAGTGGAAAGAAATACCTCACTAACTTAATGCTAAAGATAATAGGAATCTAAAATGATACCTAAATCATGATGCACAAATTCTTCCAAGTAAATAATTACACACATACGAATACAAGAAAAAACAATCAAGAAAGGAACAATTTAGTTTTACATGGCTCATATTATCATCCTACTTCTATGGGAGAATAATATAGTATTTTACAAAGTTAGAAGTACAAAGTAACAATATTTATGACTATTACACCATGTAGGTCACTAACTCAAATAGTTGATTTCCACATAATTAATGTGATCCCATCATATTTTTATAGAGATTCATTCTGGGTCATATAATAACTCTAACTTCCTATAAATGTGGAAATCCATCCATTGCATTGTACAACTATTGATACCCTACATTTTTCTCTAACTTAAATTCTAATCACTGATAGTTTAATAGTTCTTCCGTGCCTTATTATTTTATATCACATTTCAACATTAATATTAATTGAGTGAATAATACTAAAACTTATAGTGAATTAACAACCCAAGATTCTTATGATCAGACATCTCTCTATTGATGAAGTATTTCTAAAACTTCCTTCTTGTGGTAAATTGAGTCATGAACTTCTAATAAAATGAATCCTAATCCCTGAAGTGACTTCACAATAATAATAATAATTAATTTCAAACCTAAATGTTGATATCATACTTCTATGGTTGATGTCACTAGTATTTAACATACCAACATCTCCCTAAATCCATTTCAAATCATATAGACCCATAATTCATAGTCTCCACTTGAGACTCAATCTATCTCATAAATACTTGATTCATTACACATGTCAATATACTCTCTCATAAGAATTAACATTCTACAAAACTGATCACCATATCAGTCCATTTATCAAATATCATTCTTGTTCAATTACTAAATATATTAACCTCACCAAATCATTACCAACCCAATATCCCAAATTTGTTGTTCCTCAACTAACCAGATACATCTAGTCCACATACATCCAAGCACTAAAAAACATCAATGACCATAGGTTCAGGTTATCTATTCATGTTACATTTTATGTTCACCAAAATTATCTATAAAAACATGAAACACACTTATGAAATCAATAGTATGTTCCCCACTATAAGATTTCCCTCATCCTCTCTCAATGGTCATTGATAATACAACAAACTGAGTGTTTAGCAGCAGTTTTCTAGAAGTGGTTTTGTAAACTGATACTATTTTTTTTAAATAATTTTGCTAAAGTTTTTTATAAACCTCTGATAAATGGTTAAAAAAATTAATACACATGAAACTTACCCCCTCCCCTAACACCCCTGACCCCCTCCCCCACCCCCCACCCCCCAACCCCCATCCCTCTAAAGCCCTAGCTTGTCACCTCCTATACTCAACCCTCAACATGTCTCGCCTCTCCCCTCCTCACCAATCAACACCTCACCTCGCTTCTTCATCCCTCACCGCACCTCACCTTGCCACAACTTGGCTCACAATCCCTCTCCACCCCTCACCACTGATCCCGAACTCCACACTGTCACCCCTCAAAGGTCAAGTGGTAAGTGATGGTAACACATAATAATTGTTTTATGTTTTTTTTCAAAACTGGATGATATTGATATTTAAATGGGTGTTACATCATAGGTTTATTTGCTAGTATAGTGTCAAGAGTGCTCTATAGACCATATATCGGGTGTTTGATATGTTTTCATTACGATAGTAATACCCGGAGTGTGTTTTATCCTTTATGCGTATTTTTTAAAGTAAATATATAATTATAATTATTTATAGGTAGTTATTAATGTTATGTGATGTGACGAAAATTTTTAGAGTTGATACCGACTTAGATGCAACATGGTTGATATTGGATTCCATGGTGTTTAGAGTGATATGGATTCGAATGGTCCATGGGTGGTAGGACTAAGAGTGTGGTGTTGATTCAATTATGTTGGAATGGAAATTGATATCTTATTTAGGATAATACTTTATGATGATTAATCACTAATTATATATGTGTGTGAGCTTGTATCAAAGATCATAAACAATTATGGTTTTGAAATTCCAAATGGATTCCCCAAAGGGTGGTGTAGAACTTGTTATGATGAGGGGATCGCTCTCAAGTGCCTAGTTCCCTAGGATCAACTGGTGAAATATGTGACTGAAATGGTCCTTTCATATTAGTCATGTTATTGATGTGACCTCTCTAAATTTTTTGGTGATAGGTTAGTGTGCGTGAAGCGACCCCCCATAAGTGACATGGGATGTGACATTATTTAGGGAACTAAGACTATTCCATTTTTCCTCAAGTTGAGGGTTATATATGAAAAATGTATGCGTATTCCATATCATGTCATGCAGTTGATCGTTTACCTCCCTAAGAGATGGGTAGTGTGACAAATTGGCCTTTATTTTGTATTATTTAGTTAAGGACCTCTAATGATAGGGTTGTTCCATGGTACATTGTGTGATGAGATCGATGAACCCTACCTTTATAGATAATTCTGTGGGATGAGAATCGATTCCTATATTTCAATAATTAACCAATAGTCACTTTCATAAAATTTATTGATAATCCAATGTCATTTTCAAGATTTTGACACCTTGAATCATGTTTTTAAAACTTATATTTTTCAAAAATGAACTTGTGATATTTTTTATCACACTAAATTTCAGATTGATGTATTATATATTCTTACATTTAATAAATATTCAATCATTATTTCCCTATAATGTCACATCAATTAAGGGTCATTTTATTAGTTTTGACCATTGTAAGCATATTTTAGAGTTATAAAATAATAATTTTTTCAATTTCATTCTTTAAAAGAGAACCAAAACTCATCTTTATATGATTCTTATTCTTATATTTCAAAAATTACTCATCATTAATTGTCCTAATATTTTAAAATAATCCAAAGTTTTTTTATAGATTTTGACACTCTAAAAATGGATTTAAAGAGTTTTATATCATTAAAAATACATTTTTGGTTATTCTAAATAAACCACACAATGATTGATGTTTCATTAATTTATACATGTTAAAAATTATCCAATAGTAATTTTTTAAAATTTTCAAATTAATCCTTGGTCGTTTTCTATGTTTTAAACATCACTTTAATTTTTGAAGAATTTTAGAATTATAAAACTACATTTTTGGTCATTTGGAGCAAACTAACCCTCATATATATGTGGCGCCATTTTCTATATGTCATAAATTAATATATAATCATTATAATAAGATTTTATGAAACTATTATGTTCTTTTATTGGTTTTAAACCCTTAAATAATGTCTTTAATGACTTTTATATCTTTTAAAATATTATTGTAGTCATTTTGAGTGCAATGTAAATCAGGTTGGTGTTCCATCTATTCTTACATGCAGAAAATTATTCAAAGATAATTTTCCTACAATTTAATGAGAATTATTGGTTGTTTTATAGGTTTTCACAATAAATAAAATTATCTTATGTGGAATGTTTATTTTATTCCTCATGTATACATGAATATGATAAAATATACTAGGGGCACCTTGTAAGGCTGTATAGAGATGTATTTCTCACACCAATCTCGAGCACCCTTATGTGCATACATACATTATATTTAGACTAAATCTAAGAACATCATATGTAGTGGATAGGTCTTGTAAAGCTCAATGAATATTTTTTGATAGGGTATTTTGAGGCCTGAGGATGGATGTAGGTCTATATTTCTAGTGTTTAATTTTTTGGTTTATTTTATATTTGTCATCATCCCTTGGAGGATTAGTTTTTGTATGAAAATATAAATTATTCCTAAAATTTATTGTATAATTTTTTTTATTTTACTATTTACATTGATATGTGGTATATTTCCGGGTTATTTTTCCATTTTAGTATACTTTAATTTGATGTATGTTTCCACCATAGAATATAGAACAGTACCTTGCAACAAGTTTTCATCCACTTGCATATGTGCTGGAATGCTTAAGGTATGTCGAACCTTATCTCATATAATGATTCTAGAATGGGGAATTATATGTGACATCATAGCATTTAGTTCATTTTATAAATTGGGTAGATGGAAGAGAAGAATATGAGGACTTTATCGAATCCTGTGATAAACCATATATAGGTGATTCATGAAAACATTTTTGGTGGTAATTCTTGGTTACCATGGGTGTGGGATTGTTCTTATTTCATTTATATACTATGATTGAGTTTTTTATGGGATATAATGTTCTTATGGAAGTTTTTATTTTAAATTTTCATCTCCTCTAACAATAAAATGAGGCCTATGTTCATGCACTATATTTAGAATATATTACCTTCATGACATATACACGAAGGAATTTAATTGGAATTTTAAAATGGGAATCAGTTGTTTAAAGTGTGAAAAACATATATATAGTTCAAAAGTATTTAACCACAAGGAATTTATGTTACATGATTGATCCCTTCATAAATATAATTATTTATAATTTTGGTGATTCAACCTGCGAAGTCATGAAAATTGATTCTTTATATAGGAAAACCTTATTTAGCATATTCATATTTTTTATTCAACTGGTATTTATGAATCTATTTTCCTATTAACTAATAGTTATGTGTTTTAATTTTATTTTAAAAATTTTTAGGTACATTGTGATATATATAGACAAAAGCTGCATAACATTACCGAGGAACACACCTCAGTATTCTAAGGGTTTGTTGGATTTCTTAGATTTTTCAATTTCTAATCTATTAGTTGATGGTAGAATAAGTTTTCAATACCCTAAATGTAAATGTAGAATATGGTTGAAGAGAGATGAAGTTTATGAACAATTTATATTGAAGTGATTTCCTTCTCAATATTTGTGTTGGATTTGGCATAGAGAATCAAACATTACAAAAAGGTTTAGTACCGATTTCAATTCATAGAATGGGATCCCAAATTCATCAATAATGTAAAATGAAATGAAAAAACTTATAATGATGCATTCGAAATTGCAATACACCCACATAAACATAAAAACATATCAGAACAAGTAGTTGAGGCTGATACAAATATCAATGTGAAAAGTGATGTTTTTGATACTATAGGACAATAAGATCAAGATTTCAACATATCAGTGGATCCTCCACTTGATTCTGTGGGTCCTAATGTAAGAGAAAACTTCAATTAGTATACAGATGTGTTTCATGGTTTAGTTAATGATGGAAATCAAGAGTTTTATAGTGGATGTTTTAAATATTTAAAACTTTATTTTCTATTGAAGTTGTACCATATCAAATGCCTATGTGGAATTACAAATAAGGTGATTTCCATAATATTGGAATTGTTTCATGATGCATTTCCTGAAGTAAAGATCCCTGATTATTTTTATGATATGAAAAAAGTTGTTAAAAATCTTGGTATGAATTATAAAAAAATTCATGTGTGTCCGAATGATTGTATGCTTTATTGGGGAGAGGATTCAAGAAGACAGGGTTGCAACAAATTTTCTTCTTCTAGATGGTAGTATATAGGTGATGTTGGAAGTATGAATTAAAATAATACCATGAAGAAGAAGAAAATGAACATACCTAAAAATGTTTTTCATTACTTTCCTTTAAATCCTCGATTGAAAAGATTATTCATGACATCAAAAACATACAAAAACATGAAGTGGCATTTTGTAGATAATAAAAATGATGGGTTAATGAAACATAAAAGAGATTCAAAATCATGAAATACATTTGATTAATTACAACCAGATTTCTTATATGATACTATGAATGTTCAATTGGGACTGGATCCTGATGGATTCAACCCATTTGGAAGTTTCAGTACCAGTTATAGCATTCGGTCGATTGTTTTGATCCCTAAAAATATTCCTCCATGGATGTGTATGAAAAAAAATGTATTTTATCATTTCGATGATTATTCTTGGGAAAAAATTATTAGAAATGATATTAATGTATACTTTTAGCCTTTAATTGAAGAATTATAGGAGTTAATGAGAAACAGTGTTGAGATATATGATGCATCTTCTAGAACAATGTTCAAAAGGAATGTTGCTCTAATGTGGATCATTAGTGAATTCCCTGGAATTGAAAATTTATCTGGTTGGAACACATACCAGGGTTTTCCTTTTCAAATTTGTAACTTTGATTTTGATCTCTAATAGCTAAATCACAATAAAAAAATGGTTCTTATTGTGTCATCCATGATTTCTCAATGCATCTCATAGATTTCGGCTAAAAAATTCAAAATTCAATGGTTTCATTGATCATAGACTACATCTAAAGTTGTTAACAGGTTCTAAAATATTGGAAAAACATTGAAATGGTGAAAAAAAATTGGGGAAGGTGTATCATTTGAATGATAGTGGGAAACGAGTTCGAAGTGCATCATCAAGTGATATCAAAATGCAACAATGGAAGAAAAAAAGTATATTCTTCCAACTTCCATAATGGGAACTTAATTTTTTGCGGAATAATCCTGATATGATGCATATTGAGAAAAATTTTTGTGAAAATTTGATCTTCACATTTTTTTAATGATCATGGAAAGTCACCAGATCATATCAATTCTGTAAAAGACCTACAAGAAATGAACATAAAGCATGATCTCTAGCGAGATGAGATTGGAAAGTATGCTTCGACATTTTTTGCAATGAAAAATAGGGATAAAGATACATTCCTTCTAATTTTAAAACATGTGAATCTATCTTATGGGTATTCAAGAAAAATATCAATTTTTTTTACTTAAATAATCATTGGTTACATTGATTGAAAATACACGATTCACATATTTTGTTATAGGAGTTACTTTCATTGGAATTATTTAAATTATTACCTCAAAATGTTACTACTTTTTTACTCTAATTTGATGCATTTTTCAGACAACTATGTGAGAAAAATCTACATCCATTTCACTTTGACAACCTTTAATATATATTTTTATTGACAATTTATGCAATGGATATGTTCCTTCCTCTACCATTTTTATACTATAATGATGTATTTAACTGTGTATTTGGTTGAGGAAGCTAAATTAGGAGGCCCCATAGATTATCGATAGATGTATCTAATTGAGAGGTACATTATTTATATAGTTCATCATTTTAGTAAACAATTCATGTAAATCCATTAAATTCATAATTATGTTTTTATTTTATTTCACAGATATCTTATGCATTTGAAATCATATGTGAAAAATAAAGCTCAACCTGAAGGTTCTATTTTTGAAGTCTATTTGGAAAAGTATTGTCTTACCTTTTTTTCAAGATACCTAGATGATATTGAGACAAGATTCAATCTAGTTGGATGTGTTGAGGACACATCGAATCAATCTTCAAAATAACGGGAATGAAAAATCCTTCCTTCTATTGGCCGATCAGTTGGGAGGAGCTCAAATGTTACACTAACAGAAATGGAATTATTACAGGCACATTGATATGTGATACTGAATAGGGAAATTGAATATATATTTATTTAATATTTGAGGATAAAAACAAATAGAATAATGAGAGTACGAACATGAAATGATAAAGATATAAAAAAATCCGTTAATAAAGATCTTGTAGAATGGTTTGTACAATGTGTATGTTCATAAATATTTCAATAAATGTGGATATTAAGTTGAAAAATATATTTTTCAAATGTAATAATGTATATTAATTTTTCCAGTTCATGAATAATGATACTCGAGTAGATTTTTCATAAGATTTAAATTTTCATGCACGAGGTCCTTTAAAACAAGATTGAAAGTTCGATACAATGTGAATGGATTTAGATTTCGTATAGTTAATCAGGAAGAGGTTTTGAAAACATAGAATAGTGGAATATTTATGTTTTATGAAGTGGGATACTATGGAAAATTGACTGATATTATTTAATTAAACTACCATATGAATTTTTCAATTATTTTATTCAAATGAATTTGAGAGGATATTATTAGGGGTGTTAAAAGAGATTCATTACAATTTACTTCTGTGAACTTCTCTTACTTGATGGATTTTGGTGACCGTGAACTGCACGATCAGTATATCTTATAATCACAAGTCAAAATGGTATATTATAGGAAATATTTTATCGATTAAGGTTATAGTCTAGTCGCTCATGTAAAACAAAGAGACTTGTATGATATGGGTGATGAAGTGGGAGATCTGACCTCTGACATTGAATCCCATCAACAGAAAGAAGCTAACTTATTTTTCCATAATGATATTGAAAATATTATTCTTGTAAGAGTGGATGAAGTAATGATGGAGTAGGAAACCAACATTATTAGAGGATAAAATGATTGTATGTGTAGTTATCCATTCATTTATCAACCACCTATGTCATTTGTGCAGTCATTCATTATCATTGTTATATATATTTTGTTTGTCAGTAATGTGCATTTGTTATCATTTATATTTTTTTTGCATGAATTTTTATAAATATATGTTCCGAACTTAATTTTATTTGATTAAATGATAAGAATTACAAGGAGGAAGCGTTATACTCACAATGTGGGGTCAAAGAGTTTTTCTAGAATCTAATCGACTCTAGTAATATTTTCATTAGTTTAAATATTTATTAGACAATGTTATCTATTTAATATATTAAATTTTTTATTTATATTTGTTTAATGCAGTCACCGAGTTTAGGCCGCCAGGCATCCCGAATAGAAGTGTGGTTGAATGTTTATAAAAAATATGATGGGAGTTTTGTTAATGAGCCTACCAAAGAAGTTAGGTTATGAATTCATTTTTCATTATAATAATTTTTATCAGTTGTTACGGTTTTAATATATATTTATTCTAATATGATTGATATTTGATTTATAGGTAAAAATTAAAGAGCTATGGGATGTCAATACCACACAGTCCTACTGAGTCTCTCAGGATGACCTAGTTGGTAAAGTCCTTGGGAAGGAGTATCCTGGTCGAGTGCACAGATGAGTTTGAGACTATTATCATTTGAGGTCTTTAGTAGAAAAATAGGGATTTCATGTGTTTACTGGTGGTGAGAATGTAAATCAAAAAACTTCAAAATAATTTATTTTACAAACTTTTATTGATTTTATGTTTAAATATAAATATATAACATTATTTAATTTTCAATATAATTGTCTTATAAGTGATATTATTAAGAAGTAGAGATGGAGATGGGGAGGTTGACGAGCATAGTTCATCATTGGGAAATGATTAGTGGAGAGGGTTTGTTCATGCATCAATATGTCCAATGTGGGTATTTTTTTATCTTTTTCTTATATTTTAGATAGGATCGGGACAACGGGTGCCCTATGTATGTGTTGTATAACCATGTTTCTATATGTTGTGTTTCAACTAGCTAATGAGATTGAATTTTCTATATGATCATATATGATGTTTAGTTTGTTATCTCTCTTTACATATTGGTTGTCTGGACTATTATATTCTACTATTTCCCTCTTGTTTTTCATGGTGTCTTACTAAGTATGTTTATACTCATACCTGCATGGGCTTTGAATGCATGATTTTCTTTCTTATATAGACTACTTTTAGATGGTTTCCTTAGTGGACCTAGTATATATGGAACATAGAATAAAGTGGATGCACTGACGATGTTTGGTGGTCAGACATAGGGATCTTGTGTTGGGAACTCCTCTTCTTTTTGATTTCAATTGTTTTATGGGACATAATTTAATTCCTCTTGGATTGTCATGTATTTTACCCTTTTCCTTTCCTGAATATTTATCTTTCTCATTTTTATGTATTTTCTAGTGGTTACTACATGAAGTTTTTACACCGATAGGTTTTATTTTAGTATACCTATACAGTATTTTATGGATTTGAGTGTGTGTGTGTGTGTGTGTGTTCACGTATAATAGGATAAAGCCTCACAATTTAGTGATATTATAACTTTTTGCTTGTCTCTATCTCTTCAGCTATTGGGGGTGAACATGTGGTGTCCCTCTCAGCTTACTGGTATCCCAAGTAGGGTCCATATTGGTCAATCCATGACAGAAAACCCCAAGGTTTTCTCCAAGAATGTAATATCTATCTAACCCCAGCCATTATAAGAAATTCTATATCATTTTCCAAATATCACATTATGACACAATCCTAGTACAAAGGATCATTTTATGTTATCTTTCACCAAACTAAGGTCCTATATCACTTATCAATACAATGATATCTCAATCCTATAATATATAGGATAACTAATATCTATCAGACCCTCTATTCAATTTGTATCCTCTGGTTTTCACCTTCTTGGTTAAAGCTCAATTTGGATGTGTTGGGTGATCTCCCTTTTGGGATATTTTTGTGCTATATTTGTGCATGGACCCTCTTTTTTTAGCTCTATCTTGTTGGTCTTGGATAAGCTGTGGGGTTGTAATCAGGTAACTTGAACTATGTGGATTCTAGTTGGCCTAGGCACATAGAGGAATCTATTTTGTTTTTTGTGATCTCATAAAGGGGTGGGATCAATGTTGGAAGTACTAGGATATCTTAAATTATTTAACCATTGTATAAATCCAAGTTAGTTTTAATCCTTTATTGTGGAAGTTTAGACCTTTTAAGGATATTTAGGGTGATTTATCTTTTGGATATGCATTTCTTATTGGTTTTGAATCATTAATAACCCTTTTAATGGAAATGTTATTCATGATGGATGGTTTCATATTGAGAATTATTTATTTATTATTAAATTAATTGATGTTTTTTATAATTTCGTTGCATTTAGTTTTAACATGTGAAGCCTCATTTTAATGGATATATGTTGATTCTTTATAGCTAGTTTAAAATATATTAAATTTATGTGTTCCTTGAAAATGTGTTGCGTAATATTTTAAATAATAAACATACTTTAAATGAGAAATTTTTTGAGAAATGTATTTATTATTTAAATGTATTGAGAAATGTATTATTTATTCTTTCAATGTGTTAATTATTTCCATGTTTTTATGCATTATTGATTCTTTTAATGTATTGTATCTTGTTTGATTCTTTCAATGTATTAAGAAATGTATTATTTCTTTCAATGTATTGTTTTTCTTTATCAATGTGTTAATTCTTTATGTTTTGGTGATAATCAACGTAAATTGATTATTTAGTTTTAACATGTGTTTTTTTCCTTATACGTTGATGTTATGTTTGATGATCTGGTAAAATGTTCAGTGTCACTGTTATGTTGTTCTGGATACAGATTCTGGGGCTACTGAACCTGCATCTTGTTTTTTTTTAATTCATGAGATAGCGGTGGTTTAACTCCATGATATATATAGGATTTATTTTCATGGTGGTTTAAATCACCGCTATATTATGGTATTTTTTTAAGGTGGTGGTTACAACCACCACTAAATATTAGAAAAATACCCAACATCAGTTTTATCCTTATTAGTGGTGGTTTTTTCCAATAAAAATTCTAGACATTAGCAGTAGTTAGAAACCGACACTAGATATCAATTATTTTTTTAACCAAAAAACTGCCGCTAAAACTAAGAAAACCACCACAAAATATGACTTCTACAACACTTTCTAAAAACTGCCATTAAATGGAAGAAACTACCAAGTGTTTATTTCCAACACTAATTTTAGTGGAAATTTTTTCAAACTATCGCAAAACCATATAGCAGCAGTTTAAACCACCTCTAGATGCTCAGTTTATTGTAGTGTGAACTGTCTAAATTTCATAATGCCTGAATATTTTCACTCATGATCCATTATTATTATAACCCAGTAGACCCTTCTCATAATCATCACTCTAGAATCTATATCAATCTTCATACTTCATGCTAATATCTTCTAATATCATTGATGATCCATATTCACAATACTCAACCTGATGGATGAATCCAAAATTAGTGACCTCCCAAATTGCCACAAAAGTCTTATGTTCCAACTAGCTGTGAAATTTTTATTGTAAAGCTAGGAATTTTTAAGTCTTAATGGTTCCAAAAACACTATAGTTGAGGTAGTATCTAGGTTTCTCAATAACCACTTCAATCCCCATGACACCTTAATATTTTTCTAAATTCATCAATAACCATACTATATTTCACATTCATAAAAAGGTCGTGTCCCATTGCTCACATGAGTTAACTGTCACGGTTTAACCATGGTATGCATGAACCCTCAGTAATTTCACAATTTAACTATAAGGAAATAATCTCACACACCATTCATACCTTATTATATTGGTTCTCAATGGAAATTCTACACTTGAATAGTTATAGAGCAATGCCAACTCTTACTCATTCTTACTGTAGCATCACAATGATAACTCCCAAAGATATTCCTACTCAATATGAGGTGTATCACACATTTACATGCTTCATTTCATACTCAATCCCACTAAAGATATAATAATTCTCTCAATACCAATGGAATTATATGAATTAACTTGAAGAAGTCATGGAAAATTAAAAGTATCCTCAAATCTAGAATGATCTCACTTCCCATGATATTCATCATCATCCTCTCATAGACCAATCACTAATTTCATCATTTTAAGGCTAAGCTTAGGTCATACGATCACACATTCCACCAATGTAGTTATAAACCCATTCTATTTTCCATATAACAAAATAGCACCCATAAACCACTCTCACTATAGTACACCATTGTCTCCATTGATTATCAAATATTATTTCTAATAAAGTGTACACCCTAATATTTCCCTACCAAACAACTCAACTCACGTCGTTATGAGATATAATACATAAATCATATCCTCACACCCTGATCAACTAAAAACGACCCCATTCATGTCAATCACAACACCCTTTAAGTAACATTTATGATTACACCTCTGATAAATACCCAAAAACAATTTTCATGATTGAACCAATCAGTCAACTGAAAATCACCCATGCATTATTCATATCACAAAAATCATCTTTTTATACCTACATAGATAAATAATCTATATTCCTAGTCTTACCCCTCTTTCTCAAGCTACCCCATATATCACAACTCATACTAAGGAGAAATAATAAAAACATTGTGTTGGTCTACTAATGAAATTATCTCATCACTATCTCAGGTCAAATATCATTACACTAGATTCAATCACCTATTATATGGACTATAAAAATCTATAGGACAGCTAAAATGAATAACAATATATGCTTATATCTCAAAGAACTCAAGCAAACTCATATTACATGCACCCATCCTAGGGATCTCGTCAATATTGATGTATCCCCATAGTTATCTAACCCACATACAATTCATCATAGTAACGTCTATGTGTATCTTGATTATATTCCTATCTAATTATTTGTACCAAGTAATTCATCATAGTGTTTTCTTGGTTAAGTTGATATTAATTAATTATTTATTTATAAAAACATCAAATAACTTATTTTTTAGATTTTAAATAAATAAAACTTGTTTTTATTTCAAAAAAATATGTATCTCACTCACATACAAGCACAAAATTGTTATGTAGACCTAAATTAAAATTATAATTCATGTACACATGCCTCTTTCCATCATAGTATAATACTAAAAACAAAAAACATAACTCGAACAATAATTTTTTTTAAAAATAACTCATATATAATAATAATAATAATAAAGAAAAAATAATCTCAACTCCTTAGAATCATGGATTTAATCCTATACATATGCTAAAGATACATAAATATGGTTTTAATCCTAAGTTTAGACAATTCCTAACCCCATATATCATATCCAAAATACTTAAACAAATACGAAGGTACATTGATTCTGCTGTATAATATCCCTAGATTAGAACCCATCAATAATTCATGAGTTGGTTCACCATGTGACTACAAACATACCTTCCCATACCACATGGGTTATGGACTAGTGGTGAGGGTTGATAAACAACTCATTGTAATATTATACCCTAAGAAACATCACACTCAGTATTAGATAAATATTATAAAAATCCATAATAAGTATAACATTAGAGTGTAATTCATTGAATTACATCAATATCCATACCATAATAATAACAATATGATGTTATAAAAAATATATCCTTAGGTAAATCATATAGTCGTACAAAAATTAAAGAATTCTCGATGGGATTATCTTAGATAGTATATAGAGAATAGTGAAAATAAAATAAAAAAGAGACCCAACCACATTGGCCTCACCATGAACCTATTTATGAATTCCCACCAAGATACTCAAACTTATTCACTATAGGAAAATAACTTTTTCACAATAGTTTATTTGAAAAGGATTTCCATTGCAGATATTCTATTATGGAAAAGAGCATCAAAAAAACTTTTATTTGTGATATACCATCATATTTAATCCCATGGAGAAAATACCAGTGATGGATTATTTTTTCAATCATAATAAATATGTTTAAATACTTTTTAGTGATGGAATCTCAATTGTATTTCATTTTTTGTGATGGACTCAACATTCCATCAAAAAACTATTTTCTTTGATTATTTGATATGGAATACCAATTTTGTTGCAAATAAATGAAAAATAAAAAAAAATGTTAAATAAGAAAAATAAAAAAACATTCATTATAGAAATATAAGTAATATGTTACATTAAAGATTACTTATGGAACTCATAAATGTGTGTCATGCACTTTTTAGTGATATATTTTATAAGTCTTGAATCCCATGAAAAATATATAATTTATAATGTACATGAAGAAATTTGGGAATGTTATTAGGGAATTTTGAAGAAGTCTATCTAAAAATAATATATTTATCATTATTTATTTTGGAGAATATATGGGGATTTTTTGAAGTGTAAACATTAAGATTAACGCTTGAGTTTCATGGGATAATATTATCACACATAACTTCTTAGAATATTTTCTATGTTTTATGACTATTTTTAATAAAAACATTGCCCACCCATGGCAAGAAATCCAGCCATCTCACCCTAGTGTTGTGGTAGATTCCATGACCATGCCAAGGAGCCATCATATCTAGCTAGGCATGGTGGTAGGGGTGTATCTGTACACACACACATGCATTTAAGGACTAGAGTTGCATATCAAGTCAGCATCCCAAAGGAGATATAGTCATGGGGTAGTGCTAGTGGAATCCCAAACCGAACGTGAATACTCACAATAGAGAGGTATAGGTATAGAGTTTTCTTATTAAGAAGATTACATATATTTGTATTTTTGATGTGGGATGCATGGGGTGTCACGAAAATTTTACATACAAAATAAAATTAACCTAATTAAAATAATTCAAGACATATGGCCATCATCTTCAATCTCATAATGATGGTTTAAAAAAGTGCTCAAATTCATCATTTGAAAATCATTTAACAATCCATCATTGATAGAAATGTTATAGGAAATAATTTTTATGTGGTTTTTGAACCACCATGCATTCAATCTACTTCTTTAATTCATGGGGTTTTTCAAGGAATGATAAATTTTCATAAGAGAAATATGAATCACATGACTCTTATAAAGGCATGTGATTGTGAGACCTTTATAAAATCATGACATGGTCTTGTAAGGGGTTTTCCATGATGTAAGGGTATTTTGTTCATCATTATTCATGTGATAGATCATAGATACTTGATTTCATAATGTAAAAATACTTTCATGACCAAAGATGTTCATGAAGGGGTGAATTACACTTGATATTAGTCATGACAAATATTCAGTACATTCTCAACAATGGAAATGACATATAATTGTTTGATACTAGCAATATCATGATATATTCTTATTAATAATTTCTTAAGTCATTATATTGAATCGGCCCATGTAGAGGTCTCTCCACCACCTCATAATATGTATGTGGCCTTATTTAAATTAAAAGTGGAAATATTAGGTCCCCTTGACTATAAAAATCCTTTAACTTATTATTTAATAAAATAAGATAATATTGTAGTGTGAAAGAGTAATGACATAGAGTGAACACCCACAAAGAGAATCTATATAAGGGAGAGGATGGAGAGAAAGGTCACTGCTCTTAGAGAAACCCACCAAGTAATCATGTGATAACCCAATATATCCAAGCAGATCAATACATGCAATTTGCCCTCTATATGAGTCCCTTTATCACAGGATACCTTCATAATGAATTCATGAAAAGTAGATTAATGTGATAATTTCATGAAATGAGGTTCAAGAAAACCCTTGGTTATGCGATGCATTCATGTTCTCTTGATCATGTGACTCCAGCCTAGTTATATGGGATGTCAACAATGGTAATTCACTCTTATTTAAAGTGGACTACCTATTTATGAGATACTCTTCATGGGGAATGGTTTATTCTCCCATGGACACACACCTTCTTCTATTTTTTCTTCTTTATATGAACACTCAGTTGTGAAGTCGAGGTCATGTGCCCTCTTATCATTCAACCAACCAAGTTATGTAGTATTGTTCATGAAGCCTCATTAGGAACACATGGTCATGTACCATTTTCATGTGGGAATAATTCAGGTGAACCCTAGGCCATGCGGTGGATTTATATGGATATGATCATGCAATCCAATTTGTATGACTTTTTTCTTCTTTGTCTTGCAACCCTAGTCATGTACCCCTGTCTATGCGACTCAGTCATATGACCTTGGACATGCACCCTATTTCAGGCACCCACTTATGATTGAATGGTCCGTACATTTGTGTGTAATAACCTCTCCCTTATAGATAATTAGGGGAGTTACCTTGTACCATTCCCTCAATAAGGCCTTTATTCGATACAAGAACATGAAAAAAAATACATTTCATGTTCATATTTATTCATCTGTCAGAGGACAAGGAATGAGTATATTCCATTAGAATCCACATGGTATAGGCCATTGAATATTCTAGATCATAAGACCAAATTCTCATATGAGTCTATCATCTTTCTTCATCCATCAGGGGATTAGGAATGGGTCTATATACATGGTAATCCTCTTAAGTGTGATCCCCGACCGTACCCTAAAACACAATGTGTCGAAATGACTCCTTATGGATTTATCATATTTCCTTAGGTGGAGATTTTTCCTTGTGAACTTATGGTTATATTATTTCATGTTGATAAATATCTGTTTGTATTTCCTTATCTTCCTTTAGTCAAGATTCCTCTTTTGTAATTATCATGAATTATAAGTCCGAAACTCAGATGCTTCCCTCGAATTAATCATAATCAGGCTTCCTACTAACTGTAAGCCTCGATCTTTCCAGCTTCACTTGAGTCATTGACCAATCTAGGTAATTTTGGTCATCCTCCTAGGTGTATTCCCCGACCACTGTTAAATATTCCTTGATTTGACATATTCTAATTGTTTCTCCCATATGGTATTCCAACTTGGTGTAAGTGCTTAATGTCATAATATTTTCTATCCCTATGTGAAATATCCTCATGAGATCATTCATCTGTCCTTACCCACTAGTTGGTGAGTAATTTATTAACTAAGAGGACTCTAATTATTATTATAATAAATATATATAGGGCACCTTATTAGGTCATGAGCACCATATCCAATATAATTTCATTGATCATTTCACGTGTCCATACTCCCTGTGAAAACCATAATAACCCCATATGGCCTTCGCATTAAAATACTCTTTATAAAATATCATTTCTTCTCTTATGGGGTCATATTATCTATAAGGATCGTAATTATATTCCACTTAGTATAGCCTCAATGTGTAACCCCATTAAAATCCAATCCTATGTTCACATGTAATGTGTCTGGTCTATTGTTATTTCTTGTTTCTTACACCAATCATGACTCATGTGGGATTAGATACCAGTGATGACATCCTATTGTCATGATGAAAATTACTCCAATATGTTCCTCCTTTAATATGTAATCCTAGAATAAATATTATTTTTCCTTCAAACTAATATACTCCAAATGAACATATCATAGTATCATCATATGCATATTTCCTTCTCAAACCTCTTTTATCACACCTTTTATGACATAGATTAACCCAATAATCAAAACTTCATGGACTCTGATTCCTAAATTCACATTATATATATGACACCTATCTATGTCTTAATCCCTCATATACAATATTCAAGTTTCCCCATTTGTGTCCTTGTTGAATTTTGTTGAAATTTATGGTATGGTCCAACCACACATCCCTAAACTGCATCAAAAAACTATGTGGGTTTTGAGTCCTATTTTTATAGGATACATAGGTTCCATCATTTAGGTTCAATCCAAAATAAAATACACAGACTAACTCTTGGGATGGAAATAAACTTCAGAGTTTCCAATTTTGGATATAAACCAAAGTATCATAAATTAATAAGAGAATAATTGAGAACCTATTATACATAAAGTCATTCTCATCAACAAATGGTTCTAATAAGGTAATTAGAAAAGGGTTAAACTATCCTAAATTGGTATTTGTTAAGGATTCATGAACATATATTAAATCTATTATAGAGTCTCAATGTAGGCAATAATTCCCCCCAACAGGGTGTGATGAGCCTGAGCTCACATCCTTTTAACCAATAGGAGTTCCTAAGAGTCATTAGTCTGAAATCCCAATGACTACATTCCTTTGAAAAGCATACCCATTTCTCATTGTAGATGTAGAATACATTTGAGAATTCCTTTAGAATCAAAATAGGGAACAATACATGAATTTTTGTGAAACCATACTCAGTCTACCACAATCAATCAATGATAATGAACCATGATTGTTTGGAAAAAAATGGTGAACTCCTTAAGAATCCTTTAGAAAAAATGATCAATTTTCCAATTCTCATTGGACATTTTATTTCACATGTGCCGTAACAATAAGAAAAGGTAAACCCAAAGTGAATATTTTAATAGTTTCAATCCCATCACATATTAAAAGAGATAATTTTCTATTCTTTAACTATGAAAACGATTGTTCATACATGCACTCTTATATAAGATGTTTCATTGATGCATGTCTTTTTTATGATTCATATTTGATTTTTAGGACTCCTTACAATTCAAATGGTATCTATAATGTGACAATGAGTTCTAATACCATTAGAAAATATGGATCTCAATTAACACCTTAATTTGTTATACACAACTAGCTAACACACCGACATATGCCTCATCCACCATGGAAACCTTTTCCCCAAGGCCCCAACAAATAATTTAACCAACCTAGATCCTACACTAGTTATTGAAAAATCTGGTCTAAGAGTTTCATCTCAATGGATCTATACTGAATTTTGAGTCAAGTCTTGAAATCCTCCTGAGGATGAATCCATATAAGCCTTTTCACCCAAGATAGGATTTATTGAAAAAGGTGGCCCATTTTTTCACATCTAAATACTTTGGGATATTATCCATATTGCATAGTAACACATAACTTCTCTATAATAGGGAACTTTATGGGGAAAATCACCCCATCAACTCAACCACCATGAAGATTTCTAGGAGTGATCCCATTTATCCTAGTCATCCTAATCGGTATATGACCCCAATTCTATAAGAATTGAGAGATGAAGTTGTGCTTCTCCAGTAATTCATGTGAGGGTTCCTAGAATGAGAGACTTCATATGGAATCTGACCATTAAAACTTCAAATAAGGACCAAGTAATTTATAATTCTAGTGTAAAACCTTGATATTTTATGAACATTTTTTGATTAAATTTATTTTCTTTGATAGCTTGTGTTACACGCATCATCCATCCAATGGCCTGAAGGCCTTCATTTTTTTATTGATTTTTGAAAATTCACCTTTCAAGGGGTGAGGTGGAACCTTTAAAATTCACATAGGTGTACGTATTACATGGACCGTAGTCCTTAGAGGAATTCATTGCCCCTAGGCTTCAAACATTACATACATCCCATACTACCTACTTCAAACTGCTCCTCCCCACCATCTTCATCGTGAAATCAGCTCTCCACCTTTGCATGGCTATTCGGCTAGGCTATCCCATGCATTCATGCACAGGCTTGTCCCGATGGCAGGTTCCACACCCTCTCATTCGTGCAAACCATGTAGCTTCTTCTATGGTGAAAGATCCTTTGCTCATCCTCTATAGAGCTTGTTCCTTGTAGGTTGTCTAGTTTTCATCTGCACTTAAGGTGGCTCTAAGGCCTTGAGGTGGCCCTAAGGCCTTACTGGCCTGAAGGCTTGGGTGGCCTGATGGCCTTAAAGGACTAAGGGACCAAATTGGTGTCCTGAAGGCCCAAATGGGGGAAAATTCCCGACTGTTACAGTGCCAAACAATTCCTTCTATAGTACCTTTTACAGTGCTCCAAAGTTCTCGCTACAATACTGCTACAATACTCCCGGGAATTGTGCCTCTGCCTGGATTTTATCCTAGGTCTCCTGGATACACTTAAGAGTCATCACCAACCGGGCTGAGTCATATGTGCATGTAACACGCATCATTGATTCTAAACAAGCCATTATATATTAGTATTTAATTTGACTATTATAACCTAGCCATTAAATCAGTGAGTATGAATTGTAAAAACTATTTTATAAAATATGTAAAAAAATTTCACATTCAATATAAATTTATTGATAAATTATTTGTCAATAATCAATAAATTTTTTTGTAAAGTCATTTTATTCTTTTAAATATGTTTTCTTCAAAAAAATATTTTTATTGGTTTTTGTGAAATTATATTATAATTAATTTTGGGAACCTTTATAAATGTTACTTTTTAAAATTAAAATAATTTTTTAAATAAACATATTATAATTAAATTATGATTAATTTTAAATAATTTTCAAGAAAATATTATTTTCTAGTAAGTAGTGAAAAATACTGATTCTTATTGAAAACTGTATTTTTATATTATGAATGTAAAAAAGTTCCATTTTTTTAAAATGGTTCCAATGTAAAATTGGTTCTATTATACTTTAAATAATCCAATAAATTTTATTAAAATCTATTTTATGTTTAAATTTGGTAAAAAAATATTTTACACATAAAATGGACATTTTTCTTAAAAAACTATTTTTTTACGCAATTTTTTTTAGACTAATAAATTAAATTTATAGATATTTGTGAATTTTTTTAAATAAATTTATATATTATATTCTCAATAAAAAAAATTTGACATTCATCTAATAATTTTCTATGTGTGGAATAAGAATTAATCCATTTTTGTGTTCAAAACTCTATTTTTCTAAAAGTAGTTTTTGATGCATTTTGTGCACTTATTTTAAAATTAATTTTTTCTAGTTAAAGGTATTTAATTTGATAAAATATTTGGAATAATTAGTTTTAATTTTTTTATATATTCTTCTTCTATTTTTTGTCAATGTGAATAGTTTCATTAGTAAAATTTATCACCTTGGTAAATGGTAAATCAAGTTAATCTAGATTAAAAATAAGATATAATCCATAATTATTCATCATAATTATTGTTTGATGAATTTAATTCGAACCTTATCATATTATTCTAGAAATTTAATTGTTTAATGGACACTATTTCATGAAAATGACCAATATAATATTTAATGAAAACAAAGTTACAAAATGTCACTCTCTTACTTTTAAATATCTCTTATGTGTCCACATAGAGAAAAAATCAAGTTATGAGTGTAAATAAATTTCTATTTTGAGATTAATGAAATTATTTTCATGATGTAAATTTATTTATAATTTTTAGTAATTAATTAATTATCTTAAAATCATATGTAATTCTAATATAGTAATTACTCAATTAATGGACAAATAAATTAATTGTTTTTAAAATATTAAACGTGAAATAATTTGAATGAAATAACGTTTCCCATGAATTTTATAGATCTATATTACATATTATGAAGTTTTTAAATCATTATATTCTAATTTAACTTATTTATTGATGTATTTAAATTCAAATTAAATGGATAATTTTTAAAATGAAATTAATGATATTTTATAATAAATAATAGTTCATTAAATCATTAAAAATTACAAAAAATATTATATTCATACAAATAAATGGAATATTATTTTAAAAATCAACCATTTTCCATTTATAAGACATTTTTTATTTTATAGTAACATTATTAACCCTTAAAGTTTAAAAAATGTTAATGCTACAGTATGTTTCAAAAGGGTTAACGAAGGGTTAAAAAAGATAAGGGTAAAATGTGATCCAAACATGTAAAAATTTCATTATATGAGAGTATTTATAATAATAATTATCTTAAATTAAAATATTACCAATTTTAATCCTCTTGGAAAAAAAATTATACTAATTTAATTTGTTTTGAAATTCCAAAATTACCCCTCACCTCAATTATAAAAGGGCACCCCTCCTTTCTCTTATTCACGCAACTTTAAATATTCTAGATCAACTAAAATCTACCAAGTTTTATTATAATCTTTCCTATCCAAATTATATTGGTAATTTTCTTCCCAAAATAGTGAACTTAGATCCATTAAAAATATATCTAAAGGATTCGTTTCAAAGAAGATGTAATCTCCATAATCAAACACTTTCTTTTTAATTACTAATTTGCCTCATATATATATGTTATATTATTGATAATATAATAAATTAAATAACCTAAATATACTTGAATGTTATTAATATTATGAAACCACTTTTATTCACCCCAGGAATATCAAATGGGAAGTGAAAGTACCGCTCGTGCATACGCACGACTTATCGTCTCGATGTAGCGATACAATTTATTTTCCATCACCATATTTCAAGGATGGTTATTATTACAGATTAAAAATTTATGTATTATATTTATAAAAATAATTATGATTATTTAATTATAATATCATATCTACCTTCTTACCTTCCAGTACATTGGAAAAAGATAATGTCGTTCATGCATATGTGTAGACTGCCACCTTCACAAAGCGATGTGATTTGTTTCTAATTTATATTTAAATTATATGGTAATAAGGATATATTTTATGAAAATATATTATATAATAATTATTCTATAATGATTAATTACAATTCACTTTTCTTCCATTCCATTCTTTGAAAAGTGAAAATAGTGTTCATCTGTATGTACGGCCTACCATATCCATGAACGGTATAATTCATATTTCTCTATATACCTTATGTAATTAATTTAAATATATATATATATATAATTGATATATATGATATTAAAACTATATAGATCATTTTTATATATATTTATAAATAATTTAAATTTATTATACAGGAGGTTACAGTGCCTTCGAATCAAGTGTAACTCAAGGTATGGAATTTTTATCTCGCTTTTATTTCTGTGGGACACATGTCATACTCACCACTTGTTTCCTTTATGTGGTGTTTGTACTACCCATGAATTTATTTTATTATTATTATCATGAAAATAATATGGATTTAAATATTCATATAAGTATATTTATATCATAGGGATTATGATTCAAATGTTTCCAAAGCGATTAGGGTTTTATGTTACAATATCATTGTTTATCATGATTGTTTATGATTAAGTTTTAGATGTTGAAATTTTTTTATATAACTCTCCTAAAACTCCTTATTTTTCTTATCCTCCACTTATTTATTTAAAATAAATCTTTTAATTTCATTTATATTCCCTTAAGTTCTCAAGAGGCCAAAAATATTGTTTTAAGGAAAATCGACTTCATTTTCCTCTTTGGGTAAAAACACTTTTTATTCCATATCCATGTTTTCAAAAATGTTTTAAATATGGTTTTTTATATTATAAAATTATTTTTAAAGTCCTTATTACTCATGTATGACTTTTTACAAAAACATTAAACTGAATCTTCATGTAATCTTCCAAATTAGTTACTTTTTGACTTTTTACCAAAAATGTGAAAAGAATGTTTTATTTTAACTTAAACATCATGAACAGATCTTCCCAACATCATGAATGATCATTGTTTTGAAGGTTCACTTACAATTTTACAATTTTATTTTTAAAGGAAATATTTTTCATAAAATTTTAGAAATATTTTTATTTTAAAAGTTATTTTCAAAATAGAAAGTTTATTTTCATCAAGAAATATTTTAGTGATATTTTAAGGAAATTGTCATATGTGATAAAATCCTTTGATTTTAATTATGATTTATTAGTGATAAAATTCGATGATTCCCTTATTACTATTTATATGGATTGTTATTTTTTATGTTGATTATATTTTTATGAAACAAATTTGTTTTCTATGGTTTATGTTATAATGAATGGATAAAATGTTTATGAAACTCATTTTCTTTGCACATGTTATGATGTGATGGTATGATGAATGTTTTATGATCTTTTAGAATACATATTTATGATTTCCATTATGTGATGGTGGTTACATTATAAACAAGTTTTTTGGTTACAATGTAATCAGGGATGGTGGTTAAATTATAACCAATGAACGTGGTTATGCTATAACCAAGGGTGGTGGTCATGTTATAACTGAGAAAAGGTGGGAACTATATATCCCTCCAATACATTGGGTAATTATTGATATCTAATGATATAAATAGGATTGGAATCAGTAGTTAACTCAATTTAGTAGGAGAATTTGTACACTATGATAGTCGTAGGATTGAACCTTGACTACTATGATGGTTTTGTGAGTGAACCCATTCTACAATAACAGAATTAGAAATGAGCTTTGATTAATAAGAAAATTATTTTCTATACTGATGTTTATGAAAAAAAACCTATGTATAATGCCTATTTTATTTCTATCAAGGATTATGTTCATTGATTACTTTATGATTCGAGTCTTATGAACTACCAAGAATTATGTCATGGATTAATATTATAATCTTGGATATGCAGTGTATAGTTTTCTAAAATGTTAAGATCATATTCTCATACCCTTATTATCATGTTATGTTTACGTGATTAATGATGTATTCGTTTTTTACACTTAATGATTATCAAATCTCATCCTTTATTATGTTTCTTATTCAATGGTTTATAAAGAAATGTATTTAGTATGATATTTCAAATAAGGGTTCTAGTTATAAATAACTTAATGGGAGAAACTTATGAACCAATTGTTTATGTGTCTAGGTTTCCAAAGATACTATATCTATATGATTCTATCATGGATATTTAGGTTTTGTAATGAATATTCATCTTAAAAGATGTAATATCTTGGTATAAAATGTACGGTTCTCTATAGTTGGTATTAGTGCAATGTTTAATTATCATTTGGAAACTAGTATGAGAAAACATTAGTGAGAACCCTTAGTATAGTCCATTGTGTAGGAAAATATCTTAAGTTATGGTAAAGAAAAGAGTGTAGTTTTCCTAGAAAAATATTTCTATCTAGATACTAAAAGTTGACATGGTTTTAGAATAGATTCGTCTAGGGGTAATAACACTAAAAATATTGTATAGAGTATATCTCATCCACAATTCTAGTGCAAGATGATTGTTACACTACTATGCACCTAGTTTGAAACTCCCATGAGATATTCATAGGTTAATTCACATTTTATCTACAAAAACATTATGATTGGAATAAATAAATGATTACCATGGATAACCTAGGTGTCATAGAATGAATAAATGTGTTATGATTTAGACATCCTATAGAATATTGTTTCCATGATTATGTGGTTTCACAAAATGAATATTATTTCTCACAAAATACTATTTGGTTTCAATCAATGGATGGAAGAAGGAGGATTTTTGTTAACACATAATGGTATGGACAACAGAATGATTATCCTCATGAGAAACCAAATGAAATAGTAGTTGGAAGGTGAAAATGTGTGATTATTACTAATCATTTATCTTGTTATATGATTCACAATATCAACTTGGATGAGTTTCCTGAAATACCTAATAAGAGAAAAATAGAGTTTCAAGAAGAATGTCGAGTAAAGAAGATTCAAATTTCTACATGACAAGAATTAGAGAAGAAGCTCTCAATGGAATTTTTTAGAGGAATTGGAAGATGATTATATAAAAAATTAAGATAATAATGAAAGTAAATTCCTAGTAAAAAAAATATTCTGATCAAGGAAAATGAATTACATCATAAGGTACCATATATAGTTCAATGTCTCATGTGTGGGGAATATGGGTAATATTAGAGCCAATGCCCTAATAAATTGGTTAAATGTTATACCAAGGAAGGACCTATGATATTCCAATCATTTAAGTGAGAGGATTTAAGTTTTTATGTACTCGTATTTAAGAATTATATCAATGATATTTTGGAAATAAGATTCATGAAACATATTAGGATTATTCCACAATAGTTTTATGTAAGTATTTAAAAACATATATTGAATGGTACCAATAACCAATAAAAATTAAAATGTTTAGTTTCGATAAATTGATGATTAAAATTGATGGGGTATTATTTTTAACCTTGAAATTGGTTAGTAATTTGAAAACAAATTTATTTAATTCTTCTTTGATGAAATGTTTTTCATTTTTGTATTTATGGAATATATTCAATAGTATATGAACTTGAGGAATAAGGATTGTGTTAATTTTTGGAAGCATATATATTTTTATATGAGGTTAAATTAAGAGTTATGGATACTACCATGGGTTTATAATTTTGAGGTTGTTCATAAGTTCAAAGTCTTAAACCCCCTTTTTTAGGTTTGAAGTAATGAAATTTTGAGGTGATTAATTAAATTTTGAGGAAATTTTTATTGGGTTAAGGTATATGTAACCCTTATGTTTAATGTGAAATATTATTTCAGAATAATGCTATTAAACATTTGGGGATGTAATATGAAAGGTATGAGATAACCATTGAGGTTAAAATATTCATTAGCATTATGTTTTTTTGGGATATAGGTTTATTTATTTATGGAAATTATTATCATATCTTAGAGACAATGTGATTAGGGAACATAAATTTTTGGTATATGACATTATGAGTGACTAATGATGATCAAAGATAAATATTAAATTAATATTAGAAGAATATGTGATCAAATCATTCTGAATTTTGGGTTTTAAACCAATTCAGAAGTATTTTAAATACATTTAAGGATAGTTATTTATGAAATGATTTAGTTTCAACATTGATTATTATTATTTAATTTTAGATATTAATTTATTATTTCACTATATAAAGGTTCATTCATTTTGGGAATTATATTACCTTATTCTAGCCATTTTTGTTTTGGTACATTCTAAAATATAAGTGGAATATCTAGTTATCTTTTTTTAGAATTATGTGACCCATTAGAAGTTTATTTTAGTCCTTCATGCATAAAAAAATATTCTTTATTACTCATAATTTGGAGAGCAAAATGTGATTAATCATGGAAATTTATTAGAGTATGAAATTACACTTATCATGTAAGTATATTTCTGTATGTTCTTAATCTATATGGTAAAGGAATTCATTAAATCTATGAAAATGATATTAAAAATAAATTATTTTCCTATAACCTTCAATTCTGATGAATTTATTGTTTTTTAACACATCAATGATTTTTTGTTTTATGGTCATTGAATTTATCCTAACTATATTCTCTATCCCTATTTATTAGTCCTTGGTTATTATTTTTTATTCCATATCCATATTTTCACTTCCCACTAATTTTATCCTATACAAAAACCTAGTTTTTTTAAATAACCTTTGTATTTCTCATTCTCTATTATCAAGAGGTATTTTTATTAACCCTTTTTATGATGTGGGTATCCACGAAGAAATTTTCAAATATAAAACCTTTGATTACTAAGAATAATTTAAAATTATGAGGATTTTATTTAATAAAGTGGGGGATGATGAAACAATGATAAATTTTATGAAATATTTTTTTCAATTAAATTTAATATATTTGATAGCTTTTTTTACACACAACACCGAGCCTAAAAAAAACCTTGATATATTATTATTTAATAGTTCCATTATAACCTAGACTTTAAATTGGTGGGTTTGAATTAGATTAAATAAATTATGAAATATATATATTTATATGTATATTTACTACTCAATATAAATGTATTGATAAATTCTTTGTAAATAGTCACTAAATTTTTAGTAAATTCAATTTGTTCTTCAAAAATATGTTTTCTTAAAAAATGTTTTTTATTTTTTTTGAAAATATTATAATTAATTTATATAAATTTTATAAATTTTATTTAATAAAACTAAAATTATTTTTAAAATAATCATATTACAATTATATGAGGATGAAGTTTTGAGAATTTTCAAAAAAATATTTATTTTCCAGTGAATAGTGAAAAATACTAATTTTTATTGAAAACTGTATTTTTGTTTCTAGGTTGTAAAAATTTATAGTTTGTTATAAAATGGTTTCAAATTAAAATAAGTTATATTATACTATAAATAATCCAATTTATTTCATTGAAATCAATTTTATTTTTCAATTTTGTATGAAAACATTTTTATACCTAAATAGACATTTTTCTAAAAAAGTATTTCTATGCGCGCAATGTGTTTTTAGATTAATAAATTAAATTTATCTCTATTGGTGAATGGTTTTCATTAAATTTATATATTATATAATCAATAAAAAATTTAACATTCATATAATATTTTTTTATGCATGCGATAAGAATAAATCCAGTTTTATGCTTAAAACTTTATTTTTATAAAAGGGATTTTCATCGCATTTTGTGCCCTTATTTTCAAATTAATTTCTTCTAATTATAGGTATTAAATTTGATAAATTGGATTAAATATTTGAAATCATGATTTTAAAATTATGTATATAGGACCATTTTATTTTATTCAATGTGAATACTAACCGTGGTAAAATTTGTTATCATAGTAAAGGGTAAATCATATTAATCTTGGTTAAAAATAAGTTATAAGGCCCTAATTTCTCATATTAATTTTTATTAGAGGAATTTAATTTTACCCTTATCGCCTTATTATCTAAATTTATTTCTTTAGTGGAAAACTTTCCATGAAAATGACCTCTATAATATTTAAAGTAGTGAAAGTTACAAAATGTCACTCTCTTAATTTGAAATATCTCTTATATGTACAAATTGAGAAAAAATAAAGTTATGAATATATATATATATATATTAATAAAAATATTTTTATTATTTAAATTTATTTATAATTTTTATTAATTAAATAATTACCTTAAAATCTTGTACAATGCTAATATAGAATTTATTCAATTAACAGAAAAATAAAATAAATGATAGTAAAAATTTTAAAGTGATATAAAATGAATTATTTAATGTGTATCATTAATTATATATATATATATGACATATTATTGAAGTTTTAAATCATTATATTCTAATTTAACTTTTTATTAATATATTTAAATTAAATTAATATTGTGAAGATGACATTAATGATATTTTGTAATAAATAATATTTTACTAAATTATATAAAATATATAAAAATATTACATTCTAATAAATTAATGTAATATATTTTAAAACATTAACCAAATTCCCTTTATTGGTTTTTTAATTTTATAGTAACGTTATTAACCCTTAAATGGTAGAAACCTTTAATATTTCAGTAACTCTCAAAAGGGTTAATGAAGGGTTAAAACAAAACGATAAGGGTAAAATGTGATCCAACTTGTCCAAATTTTATTTTGTTAGATTATTTATTATCATAATTATCCTATATTATAATATTATCAATTTTTAGCCTTTTTGACATCAAACATTATTTATATTAATTTAATAGGATAAGAAATTCTAAAAGTTCTCATCACCTCAATTATAAAAGGTCGTCTCTCCTTTCTATCTTTCACACCATTTTGAGACTTATAGATCGACCATAATCTACTTATTTCTCTTATCCACTTCCCTATACACATTATAGCGGTGTTTTTCATCCCAAAAGTCCAACCCTAGAGACCTTAAGAATGTATCTATAGAAGTCATTTCAAAGAAGAGGTGATTGCCTTAATTGATCACTTTATTTTTAATTCTAACTATAACTTATCTAAATATATTATATTATTAATAAAATAATATCTTAAGTGTCCTAAATATATTTAAATGTTATTATAATTATTAATTCACCTTTATTCACCCTCTTTCCATCAAATGAGAAGTGAAAGTATCACTCGTGCATACATATGGCTCACAATCTCTACGTAGCGATACAGTTAATTCTTCATCACCATATTTAACATATGGTTATTATGATGGGTTTAATATTTATATAGATATTTATGAAAATATTATTCTTATTATATCATATCTACCTTTTTACCTTCTAAATAGTTGTAAAATAAGAACATCATCTGTGTGTACGTGTGGACTACCACATCCACAAAGCGATTTGAGTTGTTTTTCATTTACATTTTACGTGGATGGTAATAAGGATATATTTAATTAAAATATATTATATATGTGATATAATAATTATTATATAATTTTTTATTATAATTTACCTTTATTTAATTCCATTCTTTCAAAAGTTAAAACAGTGTTCACTCATATGTACATCCAACCATCTCCATGAACGGTGTAATTCATTTTTCTATCTCTACATTTTATAAATGATTAAAAATACAAATATAATAGATTTATAGGATACTATAAGTATGAAAATAATTATGATATATAATTATAATAAATTTAAATTTATTATAAAAGAGGTCAGAGTACCTTCAAATCAAGTGGAACTCAAGGTAAGAGGTTTTTATCTCACTTTTATTTCTATGGGACTCATCCAATATTGACTAAATGCCCAAAGGATTTATTTTTTTATTAATTGTAGACAATAATAATTTAAATTTTGAGGGGTAACCTTTTACATAGTCTATATACCCAGAGGCACTAATCCTTAATACGTGTTCATTTCAGGCCAAAGGACCAAACACCTAATAGAAATCCCTATCCAGTTACAATTTTTTCTCCAAAGTGACCTAACCAAAAAAGAACTCAGAAAGAAATATCAATACATGACTACATGGGCCTGGTACCGATGGAAAATCCATACCATCTCATTAATCCAAATATAATTGCATTGAAGGTGGGTACCTTCCTGCTCTGACCTCATCTATGTCTACAATCAGGTATTTACCCCTTTGGAATTTTTGATCAAAAATCCCATTAAAGAGAAAACGCTTCTTCGCCTTCCTCACGCATTATGCACCTACACCACTATAGATCCTCATCACTGTTTAGTAGCTCCTCTATCACCGAACCACTATGTGTTTCCCCATATCTGTCATGACCCCCCCCCATCGAGTGTCATCTATAGAAGCTGATATGAGTGATACATAGTCACCAGGAATCCTCCCTCCCACCCTCATTATGCACTATTAAAGCTCATATCCTCTACTCCATTCTTCACAGGTGAAGTCCCACAACCCCCATGTTGATTACATTTTTGGGTCTCCCCCAACACTATCTGTCCTAGGTGAATAATTCCTCTCATACAACTGTTGTCGAAGAGTTTTTTGTTAAAATCTAATTTTTTACCAGCATTGTTTATGATTAAGTTTATGATGAGGAAAACATATGATCTACCTCTCAAGAAAATCATTGATTTTATTATCCTCTGTTTATTTTTTGAAAGAAAAATCATTTCATTTTCCTTACCTTACATACTCAAGTAACCAAAACTATGTTTTTATAGAAAATCGACTTCATTTCTATCTTCGTTCAAAAAACATTTTATTTCATATCCATATTTTCTAAAAATATTTTAATTTTTTAAATATTATACTTTTATTTTCTAAATTGGTTTTTACACATGTTTTACTTTCTTCAAAATGGTTTAAAATTCATCTTTATGTTGTTTTTTGAATTAGGTACTTTTTGAATTTTTGCAAAAAAGTTAAAGAAATGATTTATTTTAACATATACAGAATGAATTAAGTTTCCCACCATCATGACCACTCAATATTTTGAAGTTTCCTTTACAAGTTTCCATGGGTATTTTAAAATAAATTTTTT
This sequence comes from Viscum album, assembly GCA_963277665.1. NCBI lineage: Eukaryota > Viridiplantae > Streptophyta > Magnoliopsida > Santalales > Viscaceae > Viscum > Viscum album. The sequence continues at coordinate 785,792,384 of OY728140.1, forward strand.
CCAATAATATTTTGGAAATATTTATATTTTATAATTGATTTCTAAAGTGGAAGTTTTATTTTCCTAAATAAATATTTTAGTGATCTTATAAAGTAATTATCATATATGATAACACAATTTAATTTGAATTATGATTTACTAAGGGTATAATCAAATGATACTATTCTTTCTCTTTATTTGTATGGTTAATCTTTATATTGATGAGATTTTTATGAAACCCATTTATTTTCCATAGGTTATGCTATGATGAATGGATAAAATGTTTATGAAGCATGTTTTCTTTATAAGGGTTGGGATATGAAGATATGATGGATGTTTTGTGATCTTGTGGAATAAATATGTATGATTTTCATTATGTTATAGTGGTAACATTATAACCAAGGATAGTGGTCACATTATAACCAAGGATGGTTATTACATTATTACCATGGATGGTGGTTATGTTATAACCAAGTATGGTGGTTACATTATCACTAAAGAAAGTGGTCACATTATAATTGAGGATGGGCGAGACCTATATATCCCTCCAATTCATTGGGTAGTGATTGATATCTCATGATATAAATTGGGCTCGAATGGTGAGTGAACCCAGTTCAATAAGGGAATTTGTTCACTATGATAGTGTTAGGAGTGAAACATGACTACTATGATGGTTTGGGGAGTAAAAAAATTATACCATGATAGTCTTGTCAATGATATTTTACTTCCACAGAAATGATTTTATTTGATTATGTGTATACAAAATATCTATATTTTATTCATATATTATACTTTCATGGGTGATTTTCTTCTATTACTTTGTGATTCATGTTCTATGAACTGTCAAGTTGTATTCCATGACTCAAGATTATGATCATTGATATACAAGGTATGATTTTTTCATATGTTAATATCATATTATCATACCCTTATTCTCATTTTATGTTTATGTGATCATTAATATCTGCATTTTTTACCCTTACCAAACATCAGAGCTCACCCTTAATTATATTTTTTATTCCCTAGGTTATGAAAAAAGGTATTAAGTATGTTATTTATATGAAGGGTTATAGTTTTGAATAACTTAATGGAAGACACTAGTGAACCCATTTTTTATGTATCGAAGTTTCTAAAGATATTGAATTATATGATTATGGCATGGATCATTATGTTATGTAATGAATATTCATCTAAAAATATGTAATATCTATATATAAAAAGTATGTATCACTAAACCTATCTCCCTTAAGGCCCATAGACTTATCTAGATTGAGTCCTAGGGATAATTCAATACCACCACTAACTAGAAGCTTTAAGCATCATCATAATAATCCAAGGTGAATATATAATCCTAGGGAGAACCACAGCCCAATGACTAGGGGGGTTTTAAAAAAATAACCCTAGATTCATCTCTAATATGGAACTCATCACAAAAAAATGGTATAATAGACATTATACTACCAAATGTTATAGTGGGATCCAACTCACCGGACAGGATACTCCATCAGTAAGGATAACTGGTTACCTTTCATCTTCATCAACATAATATCAACTATGACTGAAGACTTTCCATCCAATTCTGATGAGTTCACTCTTAATGAGGATGATTTTACACTAATAAAACTTATGATCCCTAGAATATTTCCCCATAGTCATCCCTCGACATTGGTGAAGAAGGGACTAGGGATACCTTGTCAACCTCTATAGAATATGTTATCAACCCTGTTGATGTTTTAGAGTGCAATATTGATAGAGAATATGCCAAATTTCAATTGTATATTAAATTATTGGGGTCCACATTGAAACTATCATCATTGTATACCAATCCTACCTTTGAAAAAGGAAAGGGTGTCATCATGTTTTTTTAAATTATCCTCTTGAGAATGAAAAGGAATTTTTTACTGAAGAACGTATCACTCATCTCTAACGAGATAATGAGGATCAATGACAAATTATTGTGGGAATGATTTAGGGATATTTTACTATATTATTATACACTATAACCATCCTACATAGGTCCCCATTATAGTGATGTTCCCAAGCCTATAGATATGGGAGCATTTTAATATTCTTCAAGGCATCTCAGAGTTGACAGGAGAGTTATGCAGATATCCGTCAACAAGACCTTGAGTTTAAAGTTGGAGACATGGTTTTTCTACGCATATCTCCATGGAATAAGTTCATGAGGTTTGGAAAGAAAGGGAAGTTAAGTCCAAGGTACATCGGCCCCTTTGAGATTCTTGATCGTGTCGAGGCTGTGGCCTATCGACTAGCACTTCCGCCTGCTATGGCCAAAGTACATGATGTCTTTCATGTATCCCTCTTAAGGAAGTACATACAGGACCCTTCACATGTACTCTCTTCTGAGGTAGTACAATTGGAAGATGATATTTCTTATGAGGACCAACCAGTGAAGATATTAGATCGTAGAGAACAAGTTCTACAAAATAAGACAATTCCCCTCACCAAGGTGTTGTGGAGAAACCACAAGTTTGAAGAAGCGACTTGGGAATCGGAGGATATGATGAAGCTGAGTTACCCACATTTGTTTTAGTGTGGGAAAAGGAAAATTTCAAGGGAGAAATTTCTTAAGGGGGGAATATTGTAATGACCCAAAGATTCATTAATTGAAATCCCTCTTGATCTAATTAAATGTCTCTTTATGTTTATATAAAATGTCAAATTCTTTGGTTTTATGTTAATAATATTGACCGTTTCTAATATAGATGTTGAACAGTGATCACATGATTAGTATAAATATAGGACTTTAACAAATCCAATTTACTCAGACAAAGGAAGCGATGGCCTCATCCAGTAGAATTTCCCCATACAAAAACCATTTGTCAGAGCTCAGAAAAGAGGTGGCGTCTTTGGGCTTCGCCCTTGACCAATCCCAATTTGAGCTTCATCATGTCAAGCTCGAACGTGACCGTCTATGGGAAAAGTGGAAGTTGATTGAAATTACCACTCGAGCGATGTCATCCGAGACACCCCAAGAGTTTGTCACCATTGAAAACCTTACCCTTAGGTCTTATGCGGCTGTTTTAAGGGGTTATGTAACAATTAAGTAGTACTATGTTCATGTGCATTATTTTTGTATATAATAATGAATATAATTTCTAGTCATTTTTGATACATTGTAAATAGTTTTTAAAGTACAAATGGTGTTTTTAGTTATTATTTAATTAAGAAATATATTTTATTAAATTAAGGGATTTTTGAATTAAATAATATTTTAATAAAATAATAATATTATTATTAAATTAATTTTTATTAAATATAAATGATCTTATAATTTTATTAATGCAATTAAAATTGTTATTAAGGTTTGAAAGCCATTTTTGTCAAAACCCGTGAATTTTCGATAAATGTTGGTTTTTATTTTAAAAGTGAAAATTAACATATTTAGAAAATCTTTTAGATAAAATAAATGTTATTTCTGGAATCAGGGCATCGAAATTATCCAATGGTGAATTTTTCATAATTTTTTGAGGCAATCAAATTTTTGGGTAAAAATTAAATACCGTTTAAATATATAATGTGTTTATGACATCATAATGACCCAATAGTGATGTAATAAAATACTATAATATTTATGTTCGGCCAATATATGTTTTACCATTAAAATAATGTTATTTTGGGTTTTTTTTACTTACTTTTCAACCCATTAATGGACCCCTCAAGACTTATTCAACACCATGTCTTTTTAAATTAATTTCCATCGGAGTGTGACTCATCTACACATAAGTAACCTTAATATTTTAAGAATTTAGGACCTTGTCCTTATAAAATATTATTTTACTCTTCCTTTTTCCAAAAACCATGGTCAAAAACCCTGGTATGGTTTGTGGTTTGGATTAATTTAATAGAAGGGGTCCCAAACCTAAATAATAAAGAATTCCCTCACCTTTCCTATATAAACCTACCCAACCTCCCACTTCTACCTCACTCAAAGCCTTTGGAGTTCGTCCAAACTCTTCCCTACTCTCTCTAGAATCCTACAAAGGTTCCCCAAGCTCCCAATAATCTTCTCACAAGCCTCTCTCTAGCCTTTGGAAGCACACTTCCAAGTAAGGGTTTTTTCTTCCTTTCTCATTTTTGTCAAATTTTCTTTAAGTTGTTTCGCCCTTTTAATTTCAATTATGAATGTTGGGGTATGGTTTTTTACCTCCCTCATACTACCCTCTTTATGTTTGAATGATGGTATACCCCTTTATCTCTCATTAAATACCTCCCATGCACATCCGTTACTATGCCGAAATTCTGAAAGGAACTTCTCTCTCCTCTTTTACATTCAAGCAATACTTTTGTATCATGAATCTAAATTCCACTACAATTGTTGGGACATGTATCTATATGACCTCATTAATTTCCATTACATGTAAATATGATCATGAACCCCTTTATCTCTCATCAACCATTTTTATGAATTCTTATGTCACGCCGTTACGCTGCCAAAATCGCACCGATTTTCTAAGCCAATGCCATTGTGTAGTGAATACCATGCCCATTTCTCCATCATGGGTATTCACCTTTATGCACATTTAAATATTGATTATAAAGTTTAATTTATGAATTCCACATTCCTTTATCGTGGAATAAATGATTATGTTTTATGAATCCATGTTTTATGATCCATGTGGCACACTTATGCATGAAATGAAATGTTTAAGAAGGGTGCACCCTTATAGCACTCCAATGCATTGGGTAAAGTATAGTATCATGATAACTTATGTGCAATGAGTGTTGAATCATTCTAATTCAAGTGAAACAAGGGTTTACTCGTGATTTATGTGAAATGAGGATTTACTCATGCTCTATGTGCAATGAGCCTTGGCTCATGCTAATTCCATGTTAAGTGTTGTTGCCACATTTCCATGTTATGATTATCATGCTTTATCATGACTTTATGTTCATTTTTATTTTATGCTCTATTGATATGCCTGTTGTCTAACATGTAGTTTACTCCTCACATTATTCCATGTGTACTCCCTTACTGGGATTTATAGATCACCCTTTTCTTATGCATGTCCTCAGGTTATCCCATGCAATGCTAAGTACGAGTGAATGTAGTGGCCATGTAAAGGAATTTTCAATAAAGATGTTGTATTTCATGTTTTAAGTTTTTATTTAATGATCCTAAGCCCCAAAGACACTAAAACTCTCGATCTTCTTGTTGTATGAAGTGATGTTTTATGTAATAAATCATGTTTAAGTTTGTAATAAAATCAGGGTTGTCATAGTTGGTATCAGAGGATAGGTTTAGTTATTTTTGGGATTAGGAAACCCTATTAAAGCCTTAGATACAAGACTATATATAATAAAAGCATCCCTAAGTTTTGGTAAGTACTAAGTAAGTTGTTTATCAAACAAATACATCCCTATCTGGATACGAGCAGGTAGAGGCGGCTCTAGCACATATGTATCCTAGGGGTAAAACACGAAAACACCGCTTTGAGCTAGACTCGAATGGGAACTGGTGCACGACAACGGGCCTTGCTGCACTCTTGGTTACGACACTCCCGAGGGATATGTTTTGATAAATTTACAAGCTTAGTATGAACCCTTATTAAGGTAATTAAAAAAAATTCCCCTAAGAATATATGTTATAAAGTAGATCATGAAAAGCCTAGATTGAAGCCTATACACTCATGAGTTAAGGAAATAAAATTTTATTTTTGAGTCATCAACTTTTGTATTTGGATTACCCTTTATGTGTTACCCCTAACTTTCCTTTTATTCCATCCAATGGTCGGTAAAAGGAGGACTCGGGCTAACAACTGTTGTGAAGATCAGTGTGATGATTGTACTAATGAGATGCCCAATCTAAAGGGAGCGGGAATCATGAACTTTATCACGATTCTCTCTCAGATAACTCAAGTTTTGAATAGAAACACGGGTCAAGAGGAACATTCAACCCCCCCCAAGAAAGAACAAGTCACGATTGAGAGCTTCATGAGACAAAGGCCTCCTACTTTTAGTGGATCATCTGATCCCACGATCACTGAATAATGGATCAACTCCATTGAAAATATCTTCTTCATACTTCAATGTTCTGAACAAGAGAAGGTCCTCCTAGTAGCTTATCATATGGAGGGTGAATCTGATCAATGGTAGACATTGATCAAAAATACGAAGCTTGGGGAGGAGATCGAGGTGTTGGAATGAAAGGATTTCTGGAAGATTTTTTTCGATAAATATTTTCCGCACACCCTCCGGCTTAAGATGGAAAGGGACTTCCTTTCCCTCAAGAAAAAAGATAAAGAATCTGTTGGAGCGTATGAGGAAAACTTCACAAGGCTTGGACGATACACTTCCGGCTTTGTCGTTACCCCCGAATGCAAATTTGACCGCTTCTTTGGTGGGCTGAAGCCGAGTTTTCGGAAAGCATTAGTGATCCGTGACTTCGACAGCTATGAGGAAATTGTCTGATGTGCCCTCAAGGTCGAAATGGAGATCAGGGAATCACAGGGGTATCACGGGGATGAGAAGTGTAAGGTGGACTTCAATGCTGGTGATCTGATGGATAAATCCAATGGTGCTAAGAAGATCCAGCACCCCACTTTCCAAAAGTGTAGAAAGAAGCACCTTGGAAATTACCTTAAGGGGACGAGAAAATTCTTTAGGTGTGGAAGAGAAGGGCACCTAGCTGTTAACTGTCGGAAAGAAAGAGTCGTGGCTGTGACAGAGAAGAGGAACACTCCGGTCGAACATCAACGCATTGTTCAATGCTACAAATGCAATGAACCGGGTCATTTTGCAAATCAGTGCCCTAATCCAAGGGTTTTCGGAGACAACCAACAACCTCCAAGGCAGCAAGGAAGAGCTTTTGCCATCACTTCTGCCGAAGTGAACCCCGAAAACAAAGTGGTGATAGGTACGCCAGTTATTCATTCAAGAATAGAGAACGTACTTTTTTATTCAGGTTCTACACATTCTTTTATATCTCAAAAGTTTAGTAGAACAATCCCAGCACCACCACAAATCATGGAAGTAAAGATGTCGGTGAGTACGGAAAATGGGGCAATCATTGCATCCCATGAATATAGATCCTCCCCTATTATAATCTATGGATTGAATTTCCCAGAGAACCTCATCATACTCCCTCTGGTGGAATTTGATGTAATTCATGGCATGGATTGGCTTTCCTTATATAGAGCCAACATAAATTTTCAGGAGAGGGAAATCACACTCCATATAGAGAATAGACCCCCGATTTTTTACAAGTGTAAGGAGGAAGATGAATCTCCTTTAGCTCCATCATCTCAAGCGTGGATATTACTACCTTATAAGCATGCGTATCTGGCTCAGATGATTGATTCCAAAGAAGAAACCATCCTTGAAGAAATGCCTATAGTGAGGGAATTCGCTGAAGTGTTTCCCGAGGAACTGCTTGTTCTTCCTCCTAGAAGAGATGTTGAGTTCTCAATTGAACTTATACCTGGGGTGCTACCAATATCCAAGACTCCATATAGAATGGCTATTGTAGAGCTTGAAGAGCTGAAGAAACAACTATAGGAGAATCCGGATAAAGGTTTTATACGCCCAAGTGCTTCACCATGGGGTGCACCAGTCCTCTTCATCAAGAAGAAGGATGGGTCGATGCGGCTTTGCATCGATTATCGTGAACTTAACAAAATCATGATAAAGAACAATTATCCTCTCCCAAGAATCGATGACTTGTTTTATCAGCTGTGTGGACAACAATACTTCTCTAAGGTAGATTTGCGGTCGGGATATTATCAAGTAATGGTGAATAAGGAAGATGTCCCCATGACTACTTTTCGTACAAGATACGGGCACTATGAATTCATAGTAATGCCTTTAGGACTCACCAATTCTCGACCAATCTTCATGTACTTAATGAATAGAGTCTTTAGAGATCACCTCGACAAATTTTTGGTAGTCTTTATAGATGATATTCTAATGTACTCCAAAACCAAGGAGGATAATGAAGAGCATTTAAGAACTGTTCTAGAGATTTGCACGAGGATAATCTCTATGTAAAGTACAGAAAGTGTGAGTTATGGTTGAACGGGGTCTCATTCTTGGGACATATCATCACAAGCAATGGGATATCTGTGGATCCCTCCAAAATAGATGCAATTGAGGGTTGGTCGAGGCCAACATCGGTAATGGATATCCGTAGCTTCTTGGGGTTATCTGGATATTATCGACAATCTGTGAGGAATTTCTCACAATTTTCCAACCCTCTTACCAAGATAACTTGGAAGGGAGTAAAGTTTTCTTGGAGTGATGAATGCGAAGAAAGATTCAAGGAGTCGAAAAGGAGGCTTATCACTACGCTCGTGCTCACTTTACCCACAAGTGGGGAACTTTTTGTGGTATTCAGTGATGCTTCAAAGAAGGGTTTAAGTTGTGTGATGATGTAAAATGATAAAGTGATATCTTATGCCTCAAGGCAGTTGAAAATCCATTATCAAAACTATCCAACGCATGATCTGGAGTTGGCGTCTCTGATCTTTGCCTTGAAAATATAGAGGTATTATCTCTATGGAGAGAAATGTGAGATATATACTAACCACAAGAGTCTTAAAAATATATTCACATAGAAGGAGCATAATATGCGCCAGAGAAGATGGATAGAGCTCATCAAGGATTATGACGGTTCAATCCATTACCACCCTAGGAAAGTCAACAAGGTGGCAGATGCCCTAAGTAGAAAGGATCCAGTGATTCTATTAATGATGAGAATTGAGAAGGATCCAATCTTCTTAGACTTGATGAAGATGGACGTGGGAATCATAAAGAAGGGAACATCATCAATACATTCACAAATGATTGCTCAACCATCTCTTTTGGAAAGGTTAAAGGATGCTCAAAAGGATGATGTGGGAATTCAGGAAAAATTAGAAGCTATCAAAAAAGGAAAATCCTCGGAGTTTAATGTTAATAAAGAAGGAATTGTGCAGTTTGGGAAAAGACTATGTGTTTCATCAAGTCCGGAGATGAAGAAGGAACTTTTGTATGATGCACATAGTTCAAATTTCACTATTCATCTAGGGAGCACAAAGATGTATCAAGATCTCCGAGAAAACTTTTGGTGGGATAATATGAAGAAGGAGATCACTGAATATACATCAAAGTGCCTGGTGTGTTAGCAAGTGAAGGCAGAGAGGCAGAAGTCTAAAGGGATGATGCAACCATTGCCTATACCAGAATGGAAATTGGAGAACATCAGAATGGTCTTTGTCACCGGACTTCCAAGGACATCCGAAGGAAACAATGCAATCTGGGTTGTTATGGATCGTCTTACAAAGACTGCACACTTCATTGCTATTCAATAGGATTTCTCTTTGGATCAACTAGAACGGATATATATCAGGGAAGTGGTAAGGTTGCATGGAGTACCACTATCTATTATGTGTTACCGAGATCCAAGATTCACCTCTATGTTTTGGAAGAGTCTTCAACATGCTCTGAATACTAAACTGAACTTCAGTGCAGCCTATCATCCTCAAACTGATGGCCAATTCGAGCGGACTATCCAAACACATGAGGACATGTTGAGAGCATGCTCAATGGACTTTAAAGGATGTTGGGATCAACATCTTCCTCTGGTTGAGTTCTCTTATAATAACAGTTTCTACTCAAGCATCCAAATGGCACCATATGAAGCCATGTATGGGAAAAGGTGCAGAACACTGGCATGTTGGGATGAGGTCGGTGAACATAAGCTGCTTGGACCAGAAATGGTCGAAGAAATGGTGGAGAAGGTGAAAACCATTCAGCAGCATATCAAGGCATCTTAGAGTCGACAGAAGAGTTATGTAGATAACCATCGACGAGACCTTGAGTTTATAGTTGGAGACATGGTTTTTCTACGCATATCTCCATGGAAGAAGGTCATGAGGTTTGGAAAGAAAGGGAAGTTAAGTCCAAGGTACATCAACCCCTTTGAGATTCTTGATCGTGTCGGGGTTGTGGCCTATCAACTAGCACTTCCGCCTGCTATGGCCAAAGTACATGATGTATTTCATGTATCTATCTTAAGGAAGTACATACCGGACCCTTCACATGTACTCTCTTATGAGGTGGTACAATTGGACGATGATCTTTCTTATGAGGAGCAACCAGTGAATATCTTAGATCGTAGAGAAAAAGTTCTATGAAATAAGACAATGCCCCTCATCAAGGTGTTGTGGAGAAACCAAATATTTGAAGAAGCGACTTGGGAATCGGAGGATATGATGAAGCTGAGTTACCCACATTTGTTTTAGTGTGGGAAAAAGAAAATTTCGAGGGAGAAATTTCTTAAGGGAGGAATATTGTAACAACCCAAAGTTTCATTAATGGAAATCCCTCTTGATCTAATTAAATGTCTCTTTATGTTTATATAAAATGTCAACTTCTTTGGTTTTATGTTAAGAATTTTGACCGTTGCTAATATAGCCGTTGAACAATGATCACATGATTAGTATAAATATACGACTTTAACAAATCCAATTTACTCAGACAAAGGAAGTGATGGCATCATCCAGTAGAATTGCCCCATATGAAGACCATTTGTCAGAGCTCGGAAAAGAGGTGGAGTCTTTGGGCTTCGCCCTTGACCAAGCTCAAGCTGAGCTTCATCTTGTCAAGCTCAAACGTGACCGTCTACAGGAAAAGTGGAAGTTGATTGAAATTACCACTCGAGCAATGTTATCTGAGCCACCCCAAGAGTCTGTCACCATCGCAAACCTTACCCTTAGGTATTATGTGGTTGTTTTAAGGGGTTATGTAACAAATAAGTAGTACTATGTTCATGTACATTATTTTTGTATATAATAATGAATATAATTTCTAGTCATTTTTGATACATTGTAAATAGTTTTTAAAGTATAAATGGTGTTTTTAGTTATTATTTAATTAAGAAATCTATTTTATTAAATTAAGGGATTTTTGAATTAAATAAAATTTTAATAAAATAATAATATGATTATTAAATTAATTTTTATTAAATATAAATGATCTTATCATTTTATGAATGTAATTAAAATTTTTATTAAGGTTTGAAAGCCATTTCTGTCAGAACCCGTGAATTTTCGATAAATGTCAATTTTTATTTTAAAAGTAAAAATTAACATATTTAGAAAATTATCTTGATAAAATAAATGTTATTTCTGGAATCAGGATGTCGAAATTATCCAACGGTGAATTTTTCATAATTTTCTGAGACAGTCAAATTTTTGGGTAAAAATTAAATACCGTTTAAATATATAATATGTTTTATGACATCATAATGACCTAATAGTGATGTAATAAAATACTATAATCTTTATGTTCGGACAATATATGTTTTTTCATTAAAATAATGTGATTATGGGTTTGTTTTACTTACTTTTCAATGCATTAATGGACCCCTCATGACTTATTCAACACCTTGTCTTTTTAAATTAATTTCTATGGGAGTGTGACTCACCTTTACATAAGAAACCTTAATATTTTAAGAAGTTAGGACCTTGGCCTTATAAAATAATATTTTCCTCTTCCCTTTTTTAAAAACCATGGGAAAAAACCATTGGATGGTTTGTGTTTTGGATTAATTTAATATAAGGGTTCCCAAACCTAAATAATAAAGAATTCCCTCACCTTTCCTATATAAACCCACCCAAGCTCCCACTTACTCCTCACTAAAATCCTTTGGAGTTCATCCAAACTCTGCCCTACTGTCTCTATAATCCTCCCAAGGTGACCCAATCTCACAAGAAGCCTCTCACAAGCCTCTCTCTAGCCTTTGGGAGCACACTTCCAAGTAAGGGGTTTTTCTTCTTTTCTGATTTTTGCCCAATTTTCATTAAGTTGTTTTTTCCTTTTAATTTCAATTATGAATATTGGGGTATGGTTTCACACCTCCCCCATACTTCCCTCTTTATGCTTGAATGATGGGAGACCCCTTTATCTCTCATTAAATACCTCCCATGTACACCCGTTATTATGTCGAAATTCCGAAAGGAACATCTCTCTCCTCTTTTACATTCAAGCAATACTTTTGTATCATGAATCTAAATTCCACTAAAATTGTTGGGAAATATATCTATATGAACTCCTTACTGTCCATTACATGTAAATATGATGATGAACCCCTTTCTCTCTCATCAACCATTTTTATGAATTCTTATGTCACGCCGTTACGCTGCAAAAATCGCACCGATTTTCTAAGCCAATGCCATTGTGTAGTGAATACCATGCCCATTTCTCCATCAAGGGTATTAACCATTATTCACATTTACTTATTGATTATAAAGTTTAATTTATGAATTACACATTATTTTATCATGGAATAAATGGTTATGTTTTATGAATCCATGTTTTGTGATCCATGTGGCACACTTATGCATGAAATTAAATGTTTAAGAAGGGTGCGCCCTTATAGTGCTCCAATGCATTGGGTAAAGTATAGTATCATGATACATCATGTGCAATGAGTGTTGACTCATGCTAATTCAAGTGAAATGAGGTTTTACTCGTGCTTCATGTGCAATGAGGATTTACTCATGCTCTATGTGCAATGAGCCTTGGCTCATGCTAATTCCATGTTAAGTGTTGTTGCCACATTTCCATGTTATGATTATCATGATTTATCATGACTTTATGTTCATGTTTATTTTATTCTCTATTGATATGCCTATTTTATAACATGTATTGTACCCCTCATGTTATTCCATGTGTACTCCCTTACTGGGCTTTATAGCTCACCCTTTTCTTATGCATGTCCTTAGGTTATCCCATGCAATGCTAAGTACGAGGGAATGTAGTGGTCATGTAAAGAAAGTTTTCAATAAAGATGTTGTATTTCATGTTTTAAGTTTTTATGTAATTATCCTAATCGCGAAAGACACTAAACCTCTCGATCTTCTTGTTGTATCAAGTGATGTTTTATGTAATAAATCATGTTAAGTTTGTAATAAAATCAGGGTTGTCATATCATATTTAATGATTGATACCAGAATAAAGTATATGAAGTATTAATATATACGACATGCATGGAAGTCATCCTCACTCCATTATAAAATCCCCCCTCTGGACAAGTTATGTTTGTATCACATCCTTACCGCATGAAGTTAAACTACATGTTACACATCCTAATCACATGATGTTAAACAATACAAAATTTTAGTCCTCACTACATGAATTTAATCTATAAATCTTAATATTCTCACTACAAGATGTTAAACTATATAATTATAGTACTTGTTATCAGAACCAAAACATAACAACGTGTGGTCACTTTATGGGGCCTTCCTTCCCTTTTATGTGGGATCTAAATCTGCATAGAAGGTTTCTAATGTATGGGTTTACCATCTCATATGGAGTTTTTTTCAATAAACATGCACTAGAATCAAGTTATCTCACCTCATCCTGGAGTTCAAATCTCATTAATATGTGGTTTCCTTCCTCCTCAATCTAGGATACCTCTTCAATGGTAGTTCACTGTAGATAAACCAGGTCTATATAGAAAGTGAAATTATGTCATCTCTATGTGAGAGTCATATCTGTATAAGGATCATATATAAGAACTCTATGTATCTTGATTCATATTCCTTTGGGATGTGTACCAATGCATGGATCTTCTATTTTAAACCCAACCATGAATTTATGACACCTTAAACTATGTACCTCCTTGAGAAACAAAACCATACAGAGATTCATGCACATAGTGAAATGTGAATTCCTACACATGTTCCCTATCATAAACTCTCATGTAGTCTAATTGATATCATAGTTGTCTCTTTTTTCTCACACCAGTCATGGATCATGTGAGCTTAGTTTTGGACATGTTTTGTATCAATAATACTCCATAAATATTATTGATTTTGATGCTCAAAAATACCCTTGTTTGTTTTACTAATGATAGTACATTAACTGTATTTTAGGAAATTAATATTCTTTTAAATATTTAATCCATAATTATATTCAAAGTATTAATCTCCATGAATTATTCCTCAAAGAATTTGGAATGTGTGTTTTATGTTTTGTGGAAACATTGTTCATACCCTAAGTTCATAACAACGCATAAGGAGTGAACACTACATTGGTAAATGTATCATAAAGAATGAAACCAACATTTAGAAAAGTATGTATGGATCATCAACCCTGATTTTTCATGAAAGTATGGTTTGAGAACCTTATGTTTGGATGGAACCTTAAATTTTTTAGAGAACAAAGTATGATTAAGGAACCCTATGTTTGAGAAACAAATATATGGTTCATCAACCTTGCTTTAATGATCAACCTTAAATTTTAATCCTTACATTCATACAATGAACTATGCAATTGAACACTATGTTAGGTATTTTATTGTTTTATGAATGAACCCTACCTTTGACAATTCAACAATAGAGTTTTAAAGGCTGTAATTTTATCTGAGTTTCATGCAACAATCTTGACAGAATTTTTGGCTAATTGAAAGATTCTCTATGACTGATTCAAATTTTCATTATGATCGATTCAAATAGCCATATTAAATGGAGAAAACAATCTCTATTATTAACAGAAGTTATGACTCCCCTATACTCTTTTGAATTTGAATATCCACAATCTATCATGAGACTTTATTAGATCTGGAATACCCAAGAAAGTTGTCTACTCTCTATATTCTACACAATTTATTTTTAAATATAAAAATGAATATATGACCATATACCTATGATTATCTTTTATATTTATACTATATAAAATGATCGACTTTGTTATTTTTGAAAGAGGCTACACTTTGAAGACATACAATTTTCTACCTTGTACTATTGTTAGATTAATGCTACTGTTTTTTACTATTAAAATTGAAGATCATTTGAAATGAGGATCACTTCAGAGTTATTATTTCTTGTAGACTTTCACTTTTGGAGAAGAATATCAATCTACTATCAGTTTTTGATGTTGTAATTGTGAAGTTCAACATGAACCATCATCAAATAAAACTCTTTTGATTTTTTGGAGTTTTGTCTGCTCGGACTCAGTTGTGGATGAAGTGTTAGCTACTTGTACTAAGATATGGATAACTTATTCCTTATAAAAGAACCAAAAGGATCTATTTATCCTTTTTGTAAATGTGTCAATTTCCTTAACTCAGTTTTGAATTTAAAGATCTTGTGATAAGAGGAACATTCTAGTAAAATTCACCAAGCTCGTAGAAAGAGCATTGGTGGAGTAGACTATGGGATATTTGTGCCCTGAACCACAATAAAATTGATGTGTTCATTCTTTCTATTTATTCATTGCTCATAATTATAAAATAATATAATGTTTCATATCTTCATAAATTACAAATAGATTTAAAATCCAAAATCTATAGAGATTTTTGAAAAGACAGAATTCACCCCTACGTATCTTTGTATTATTTTGACTTAACAATTAGTATTAGAGTGTGAGATTTTTTGATAAAGATATAAAAAGATTAAAAGAATAAGGTCTATAAAAATCTGATAGAAATTTAAGATCTAAAAGAAGGGATGTCTATGGTTTGTACTATATATTTTAAAGGTGATAATTATGGATGCTTGAAATCACATATGATCATTTATCTGAAAAATCTATGTTTCAAAGCCTATTAAATGATCATTACACTTCATGAAATTACTAAGAATCTAGATACTTGGGATTTTGTAATATAAGATTAATATGAAATCAAATCAAAGTATATAAATGTTGTCATTTATGGTCTTAGATCTGAGTAATTCCATTGAGTATCTCAATTTCCTACATCCTATGAAATGTGGTAGACAATCACACTTGTGTATGAATGAAAAAATAATATAAAAAAAATGAGGAATGATACTGCAAAACTGAATTTTGATAACATTATAATGTTTGATAGTGAAAGAATCACACAACTGAATGGTGGATTAATAGATATTGTCAACAATATTCCTTCCTTGGGAGATTCCACCAGCCAATCTGACCAGGCATTGAAGGTACTTAGAGTACTACACTCAAAATGGAATGGAATATCTATAACTATTTGAAAATCATCACCTATCATGAATTTGACTATAAAAGAACTTATTAGAACACTGATGATCTATTAAGAAAAAATTAAATATCATGCTAAAGATCGCAAGATAGTTTTGAAACGGTAAAATACTACCCTCAAGGTAACATCTCATAAGCATGAAAGAAAATCAAAACAAGAATTTAAAAGAAAAAAATAAAAATTCCTCATACTTAGAAAATGAACTATCTTAGTTAGCTAGAAAGTTTATAAAATTATATAAAAAGAAAAAAGGTTTTAGAAAACACTTTGACTATGCAGAAAATGAACTAAGAGAAGTGAGATAATTTGAATGCAAGAAGTTGGGTCACATCATACCTGATTGCCCCAAATTAAAAGGTCAAAGAAGAATGGAATAAAATAAATATTAAAAGAATGTAGATTGTGAATATAAAGGGAAAATAGCCATGAAATCTATGTGGAGTGTATCTGAAGACTCCATCAACTCTTTAAAATCTAATTCAGAAAAAGATTCACAAAATTTAAAAGCCAATATGTGATTTATGGCAAACAAAGAAGAAGAGGTACAAACTTATTATTATTATGCCTCTCACTCTAATAGTTGTTAAAATGATAATTTGGTTTATTAATGTTCTATGCTAGAAGAAAAATTTGATTATTTAATAATGAAACATAAATCATTAATAAATATACATAATGTTGTTTTAGTTTAAAGAGACTCAATTCTAAAACAACATAAATATCTAATTGAAAAAATAAATTCATCAATATAAAACTACATTTATCATGAAAATTTTATTAAAGAACTATAGGATAAAGTTAAAAATTATAAATTTGTTGTATTTATTTAAAAAAAGATAAAATTTTATGAAGGAGATTCTTGGAAAGAATTTTATTGAAAAAAAAAATTGGAATATGAAACAAGGGTGAAAAATCAAAATTATATAAAAATTACTTTGTTCCTGATTCAAAAAATGATACCTAATATTATTTTTGAATAAAAGGTTATTTCACTAACTATTATTTAAGAAATCATCAAATTAGTGGCATTTAAGAAATTATTTCTAAAAGTATTTCTAAATATTATAATTCAAATTTTGGAATAATTAAGCATATCTAGATTCCTAGATCTTTTCTCACTAACACAGCTGGACCCAAGAAAATAATGGTATTAAAACAAACACATGTTTAATTACTTTTGTAGAAAAAGTCCACATGAATAGAAAATATATATGGTATATAGATAGTAGATAATTCAGACACATGAGTGGAGACTCATCAAATTTCCATACACTGACTCAAATTAATGTAGGTATAGTCACTTTTTATGACAATGCAACAGGAAATATTGTTGGAGTTGGAACTGTTGGAGATCTAAAGAATATATCAATCAAGAAAGTATTATATGTACAAGGGATAAAAAAATAACCTGGTAAGTATCTCTCAACTTTGTGATGATGGCTATTATGTTGATTTATCTAATAAATCCTCCTCAGTTTTTAAAGATAAACTACTTACATTTATAGGACTAAGAACTGAGAATGTTTATACTTTGGATCTCAATTCATTGTGTAAACAAAAATTGAATTGTTCTATTACTAAGACAAATGAGTCATGTATTTGGCATAGAATAATCGGACACTAAAATATATATTCTTTACAAAAATTATCTAAGAAATATTTAATTTTTGATTTACCAAGTCTTAATTTGAAAATGATAGATTCTATTATGCATTCCAAATTAGAAAACAACACAAGTAATATTTCAAATAAATTAACAAAATTGCTGCATCTAAACCATTAGAACTTATCCATATGGATTTTTTTGGACCATATAGAGTAGCAAGATTAGTTGATAAATTATATTTTTATTTTTTAGTTGATGTTTTTTAGATTTACTTGGGTTTATTTTATAAAACTCAAAAGTAAAGTATTCACTATTTTTGAAAGATTTTGAAAACACTTCCAAATGAAAAATATTTAAAAATAATTTCATTATGAAGTGATCATGGTAGATAATTTTATAATCAAGAATTTAATTATTTTTTCTCAAATATAAGTATTAATTACAACTTATTTAAACTAATAACACCTCAAAAAATAGAATTATTGAAAGAATAAATAGAACTATTCAAGAAATAACAAGAACTATACTGAATGAATACAGTATTCCTACCTATTTCTAGGTAGAAGGTGTAAGAACATATTATTATGTCATGAATATATTTTTACTAAGACCTATTATTAAAAATAAACCCTATGAACTTTGGAATAATATAAATCCTAAAGTAAAATACTTTAATGTTTTGGGATATAAGGTATATATATTGAATACTAAGGACAACCTTGGTAAATTTGATCTAAAATTGATGAAGGAATATTTATAGTCTATTTCGAAACATCTAAATCCTATATAGTGTTTAATAAAAATTCAAGGATTTTTGAAGAATCAGTTCTTGTGATGTCTGAAAAAAATAGCCCTTCTAATAAATAGAACGATCAAACAGATGAAAATACAAACTATTTTGACAAAATGAGATTTGATACTCCAAATTTTGATTTTTGAAAATGATTTAAATAAAATTCTATCCAATTCAGAATAACATGAAACTAAAGAACCTAAAAGTATCTTACCTAGATAGCCTAGAATCTTAATGAACCATCATTTAAAAACTTTTATAGAAGACATAGACATAGGAATTAAAACTAGAAGAAATTTTGGAAACCTAGTTGTACTCTCTGCCTTTCAATCTCAGTTAGAACCTAAATCCATTGAATAATATTTATAAGATGAGATTTGGATGTTAGCTATGCATGAAGAACTAAACCACTTCAAAAGAACTGAAGTTTGGGATTTAGTGGAAATACCATTAGATTATACAGTAATAGTAACTAAATGGATCTTTAGAAATAACCATGATTATCAAGGGACCATAAACATAAATAAAGAAATATTAGTATCTAAAGGATATAATCTAGAGGAAATAATAGATTATGATGAAACCTTTTCCCATGTAGCTAGATTAAAATCCATTAGAATTATTTTAGCTTATATATCTCAAATAAAATTTAAATTATATCAGATGGATGTTAAATCTTATTTTTAAAGGAATATGTAATAGAGGAAGTTTATGTTGAACAACCTCTTGGTTTTTAAAACCATCATAAAACAAATTTTTTTTAACTTATTAATGATCTTTATGGAATTAAAAAATAATCTGGAGCTTGGTATGAATGATTATTCTCTTTTTTTGGAAAATGGATTATCTATAGGATTAGTTGATCCTACTAATTTTATGAAAAATGTTTTTTATAATTTTTTATCATTAAAAATTTATGTTGATGATTTTATTTCTATTTCAAAAAAAAAATTGTAATGATTTCTCAAATTTAATGCAAAAGGAATTTAAAATGATTATGATGGGAGAACTAAATTTATTTTTAAGATTTCATATTTATCAAAAAGTTTATGAAATTTTTTTAAATAAAAGTAAATATATTATTTACTTATTGAAAAAGTTTGGACTTAAAAATAGTAATACCTATATAACTCCAATGAGTACAAATATAAAACTTAATTTAGATCAAGCTAGAAAACCAATTGATAAAAAGTTATATAGAGTTATGATTGGTAGTTTATATTATCTTACTGGTATCACATATTATTTTTTGTATTCATATGTGCTAGATTTCAGTCAAATCTAAATAAATCTCATCTTAATACTATTAAAATAATTTTAAGATAATTAAAAGAAACTATTTTTCAATCTCTTTTTTGCCCCAAAAATTCTGGTTTTTATTTAAATTCATATCCAGATGTTGATTTTGGAGGTTTTATATTAGACTGAAAAGGAACATCATGAATCTTTAACTTTTTGGGGAAATCTTTAGTATCATGGTCGAGTAAGAAACAATACTCAGTTTCCCTATCAACAACTGAGGCAGAATATGTGTATGCTGGAAGTAGTTGTACACAAGTTTTGTAGATGAAACACAATCTACTAGATTTTGGAATAAATTTTAATAATATACCCATTTTATGTGATAATACTAGTGTAATAAATATTTCAAAAAAATCATATAAGTCATTCTATAAATAATCATATTTATATAAGGAATCATTTTTTAAGGGATAATTCTCTTAAAAAGGATATATCTTTAGAATTTGTAAATACCAAATATCAATTAGCTGATATTTTTACTAAAACACTTCCCACTGCAAGTTTTGATTTTATTAAGGGGGGTTAGGAATATTTAATTTTAAATAAATTTTCATCAATTTGTTTCAATTATTGTATTTATAGATTTAATTTGTTTTAATTGAGTTTAAATTGTGATTTCATTGGTAAATTATTATTTCATTTATTTATTTAAATAATTTTTTTATTTTATTGTTTTATTTTTTAAACTGTGTGTTTTAAAAAAACTAAAAATTTAACAATTACCATATATAATCAGCATGAGAAACTGGACCATGACATCATCCATCAGAAAACCCTTCAACTTTTTTTATGCATTTTTTCAAACCATTTCTCCTACCAAAGCCCTTATATTTATTCAAAACCCTAGAATCTGAAAAAACGTTCAACCCTCTGGTTCTTAAAAATGACAGACCAAGAAAACAAATAAAGGTGAAACAATTGATCCAAAGCCTCATGATATCCCTTTTAGGAAAATTATTCAAGGAAAATTCATATATTTTGAGTGGATTTCTGAGAAAAATATTCTTCTCTAGAATGATCTAGTGTTTCAAGGTTTATAAATTCTATTTAAAGAGGAGAATAAAGATTTTATTTATGAGATAAAACTAAATCAGTTTTATAGAAATGTTCAGTTTAGATTTTGGGAAAATAAGATATGATATCTTCTCAAATAGAAGATATGGACTTTTTGATCTCCTTGATTGAAATTACTTAGATTTTAAAATTACCTCATGAATGAGTGTTCTATTTTGATCATTGATCAATTGAAAATCAAGATTAAAAATTATAAGATATCATTTTGTTTCTTTTTTGTTCAAAAAATATTAGGAAAATTTTTGTAAAGGAACTTGAGGTGGACCAGAAGGTTTTGGTAACGTTTATTTAAACTTCTATCACTCTAAGGGTTGCTAAAATAGAGAATATTTTATACCTAGACATGTATATAATGTGGCAGTTTATCAATGACATAAAATTGAACTTTTTTAGATATATATTGATATTTCAAAGTTGTTATTTCCATTCAGAGGCAAGGATGTCATTCTATCCTTATGGACGGGTCCTTTTTTCTCTTTTTCAGGAAAATTATGATTTGCCTTTTTTATTCTTGAGTTTGATGTCACCACCACAATGTTTTGAATGTTGTTACCCTAAGAAAATTTATTTTCTTTGGTAGTATAGTAAAAGGTATACTAATTCCTATTAACGAGGATGACCAACAAAATATGGTTCTTTTTCTCGGGGGGGGGGGGAGAAAGGAAACCTCAAGTCTATAGTTTAAGGTTGATTAAGAAATGAAGAAGTTAGAGAATGAAAAATAAAAGGTATTACTCATCCCAAAAAAGAAATATTTGATATGATGATATAGATCTTGCTGAAAATACTTAGAAGAAGGAAACCATGAGGAAATTATCTTAAGACCAAGTATTATAGAAGAACTGTTGGATGAGGATATAGTGTTAGGATCTACATATGCAACTTGTTTAGTACATATGGAAGAACTAGATCATGTTGTGGATCAATAAGAAGAAAGTAAATATCATGAAATTCAGGTTGTTCCTCAAAAATATTAATAGAAAAAACTATACATTCATAATAGAATGTTCATAAATCATTAACTG
Source organism: Viscum album (assembly GCA_963277665.1). Lineage (NCBI taxonomy): Eukaryota > Viridiplantae > Streptophyta > Magnoliopsida > Santalales > Viscaceae > Viscum > Viscum album. Next base: position 785,814,139 of record OY728140.1, read on the forward strand.
GTCCAACTAAGATTATTGAAATTCGGGATATCTCTAATTTTGGTCATTCAATGGAAAGAATATGATCTATTTCTAGTAAATGAATAGAGGTCCTTGATGGTATGTCTTTTTCAAGTGATAAGTCTATAGATAAATATTTATCTATTATGGAAGTTTCTCCTTAGTCAAAGAATCATGATTAAGGAACATCTGATTCTATGAAAAATCATACTGAAGACCTGGGTATAATGTTTAACAAGGTTCACAAGGAGAAGTCCAGTCTTCAAAAAGAACTGGAAAATACAACAAAATATTTTGATGATTTAAGAAAATCATCTATTCCAATGATGGAATTAGAGATTCTTTATACTCAGCTTCAAGAGTTCCAAGAAAATTTTATTTCAAAGAGAGATTTTGATGCATTCAAGAGATATTTGTTGGATCATTTTGGAAAACTGAAATCAGAATCTATTTCTAAAATATATTTTTCATATTTGAAATGGTATTTAGGATGCCAATTTGAATCATTAAAGGGGAGTATCAATCAATCCATAGATTCTACCTCTTCACCTCAAACATCACCAAATCTGATCAGAATATATTAATCTATCACATCATTATTGGATGATATGAATGAAAGGATTCATTCACTTTAGTGTAATAGTTCACCATTGTCAGTTCTATTGGATAATCAGGAATATATTTTTGAGAAACTTGCTTCAAGTGAACCTGGAATTAGGATTTTTATTAATAGGTTCAGTGATAAGATATCTCAGTTTCTATAGACATAAAAGAATCTACATGCCTTCACTACAACAAAACTAGCCAAGGCCAGTGCCAGCCTTTATCAGCGCTAACGAAAAAGCACTGATAAAGGGGGATAATTTTATCAGCGCTAAAAAAAATCAGTGATAAACGTACCCCTTTATCAGAACTTTTTTTTAGTGCTGATAAAGTTACCCCCTTTAACAGTGCTTTTTTTAGCATTGTAAAGGGTACCCCTTTATCAGCACTTTTTTAGTAGCGCTAATGAAGGGGGACCTTTATAAGTGCTTTTTTTAAAAGTGCTGATAAAGTGTCTAATTCAAAAAAAAATCATTAAAAAAATTATTAATATTGAAATATATAGATATAGTTATATTTATACAAATATAATATATATTTTTTAAATATAATTTTAAATATATTTTAGATAAGTATAAATATACAATTACACTTAATATATAAGATATTAAGTGAAAATGGCTTATAAAAAAATTAAAAAAAATATTTTTAATAAATAATTTGATAATCATTATGGAGTAATAGTCATTTAATTACAATTTGAAGACTAAAAGAATACAAAAAATTTAAAAAGATCCAAAATATGTTGAAAACGCAACTTGAACTTCAAACGACCATAACTTTTGATCCGGGTGTCTGTTTGAGCTCTACAGCATATCAAATCGAATCCTGCGATGATATCTATGTGTTGGAGACCCAAGAAAAGAATTTGTCACATTTTTAGAGGCCAAAAAAGGACCAAAAGGCCTCCAAAACTGAGTTTTTAGTCCGAATACATCGATTTTTTAACATTTTGTGGATTTTCAGCCTCATTTAAGGGGGTATTATTGGATTTTTTTTGTGGGGACTAAATTTATTCCAAGGTATTAAATTCATATTGATATTAATTATTTGAAATTTTATCGTTTTTTATAATTAACTGCTATTTATAATCAAATATATAACAATATATACATGTTTTTTATATATTCACACATAAAAATTTAATTATAAATAAAAATAATAAAATATATTTACATATAAAATATATTAGATTTATCTAAATAATAACTAATATCCATTTTGTTTGAAATAAAAATATATGAATATTTATATACCTATATATTAATCTAAATATATATATATATATTCATATAACTACATATATATATATATTCATATAACTATAAATATTTATATTAATATCACTATAAATATATATATATTAATATAACTATATATATATATTAATATAACTATATATATATTAATATATATATATTATACAAATAAATATAACTATATATATATATATATAAATATAGATATCATGAAATGGAAACCAAATCAAAATAGAGGAGTGGTAAAGGCTTAGGCGCATAGGAGGGAGGTCTCAAGTTCAAAACCTGGTGGAGGTAGGGGCACACACATGGGGGTGGATTTGAGGGGGGGCTAGCACTGATAAATGGTGGAGGGTGGGCGTACAGGCACTGGAGGGGCTGGAAAAGCGTTGTTAAAAGGGTAGCCCAAGCGCTATAAAATCCCCCCTCGATTGGCAGGATTTTTTTTAAAAAAATAATTTTTTTATTTTTTTTATTTTTTTTTATTTTTTTTATTTTTTTTCTTTTATCAGTGCTAAAAACAAGCACTGATAAAAGGGGTATTTTATCAGCGCTAAAAAAGAGCTGATAAAGGACCCTTTTATCAGCGCTTCTTTTTAGCGCTGATAAAAGGGGTCGTTATCAGTGCTTTTTTTAGCGCTGATAAAGGGGACCCCCTATCTTCACCGGCTTTAATAGAGCTTTTCTAGCGCTGTTAAAGGCCATTTTTAGCGCTGATAAAAGGCATATTTGTAGTAGTGCTTTTTGAAAGTAAATATGATTTAAAATATTAACATAAGTTAAGATTCAAGAATTTTGAAAAGGCGGTTGGAAGACAATAATTTAGAAAGGCTTCAAGTTTAGATAGCATAGTTGAATGAAGTTTTTCAGCCTACTCAGGATTCACCAAAACTAGAAACCACTCCAGATCAAAACCTTTCACCATCAATAAGTCTGGTTGTTTAAAACTTTTTATAATGAAATCCACTCTTTTATTTGTATAATTTTTATAATAAAACTTCTATTGTTCTTTTTATATTTTGTACTTCATTAATATATTTTATTTTATTATTATCTTTACTTCTATAATTGATGTTTATTTTTTCTAAAATGTACAAAATAAAATTAATTTATTATTCTATCTATAATTCAAAATTGTTTTAATCCTTTTTCTTATACTTTATTTTTGATATCGCAAAAAGGGGGAGAAATTGGGTAAACACAACATTCAAACACAACATTAAAATATTTTTTTAATAAAAATAGTTCTGTGAAATCAAAATATTCATTTGATAAAATTAATCTTTAATTAATCAATTTTTTTATTTAAAATATTATTTCTCTAGTGTTTACAAAATCCTATATTTTTTCTGTAAATTATTTTATAGGTTCTGTGATCATCAAAAGGGGGATATTGTTGGGCATGTATTTTCGAAACAATACTCTATAAATTTTATTGATTTTGATGCTCAAAAATAACCTTATTTGTTTTACTAATGATATTAATTTAAGTTTATTTCTGAAAATTAATATTCATTGCAATATTTATTATGGAATTATATTCAACGTATTAATCTCCAGGTATTATTATTCAAAGAATATGGAATGAATTTTTATGTTTTCTAGAAATAATGTTCACACCCGAAGTTCCTTACAGAGAGTAAGGAATGAACCCTACATTGGTAAATGTATCATAAGGAATAAACCATGCATTCAGAACCATATGTATAGATCACAAACCCTAAATTTTTAGAAAGTTATGGTTAAATAACCTTACTTTTGGATGGAACCTTACATTTGTTAAGAGAGTAATGTATGGTTAAGGAACCATATGTAAGTAAGGAACCTTGCATTTAAGAAACAAATGTATGGTTTATCAACCTTAATTTTTTATCAACCTTACATTTTCAACCTTACATTCGAAAAATGAATTCTACACAGTTGAATACTATATTTGGTATTTTTTAGTTTTATGAAGGAACCTTATGTTTTACTTTTCAACAGTAGAGTTTTAAAAGTTGTGATTTTATCTGAGTTTCATGCAATGGTCTTGATAAAATTTTAGGCTAATTGAAATCTTCTCTATGACAAATTCAAAAGTTGGTTATGAATGATTAAAATAACTCTATTCAATAGAGAAAATCAGTCCTACTTTTAAGGTAAGTTATGACTCCGCTGAACTATTTTGGATTTCAATATCCATGATCTATCTGGAGACTTTCTTGGATCTGTAATACCGAATCAAGTTGTATGCTCCATATATTCTATGTAATTTCTATGGAAATATAAACACACATATATGACTGTATACCTGTGAATATCTTTTACAGTATTGTTTCATCAAACTATCGACTCTTTTATTTTTGAAAGTGGCTACACTTTGGATATATATACAATTTTCTACCTCGTATTGCAATTAGATTAATTCTATTAATTGTTACTATTCAAATGGAAGATAATTTGCAACCAGGATTAGTTTAGAGTTATTATTTCTTGAAAAAAACTCATTTCTAAAGAATAAGATCCATATACTATCATTTTTTATGCTAAAATTGTGAAGTTCAACTCGAACCATCATCAAAATCAAAAAAAATTAATTTAGTGTATTTTCGACTGCTCAAACTCTGTTGTGAATGAAGTGTCAACTTACTGTACTAATATGTGGGTAACTGGTTCCTTATAAAATAATCAAAAGACTCTATTTAGACTTTTTGTAAAGGTGTCAGCTATCTTCACTCATTTTTTGAATTTAAAGGTATTGTGATAGGAGGACCTTTCTAGTAAAATTTACCAAGATCACAAAGAGAGAGTTGGTGGATTATACTAAGGGATTTTTGTGCCTCAAACCACTATAAAATTTTTGTGTTCATTATTTATGTTTATATATTTCTCATACTTATCACAGATGAGAATTATGCATGTCTGTATGAATTGAAAAGATATTTAAAATCCAAAATCTTTAGAGATTTTTGAAAAGACGCAATTCACCCCCTGTGTATCTTAGAATTATTCCAACCTAACACTTAGAGGGACTAGAAATTCACTCAGACTCGCATGATTGAGATGTGTTTTCTTAAAATATAGGTAAATACATCCTTGTCACGAGATGTTAAACTATAGGACATGATGCCTTCATGTTGGTTAGTTCATCCCTTCTAGTGATTATATACTCAATAATTTCATGTTTTATCCCTTAACCCAGAAAATGTGTTCAATACACATTAGAATAACCTTTAGGTTGCATGGAAACTTCATGAATATTTCATTATCTATAAACCATCTTCATGTCTCTAATATCTAATTTAATACCAACTAATTACTTAAGAACACTTTCTCTAGGAATTCAATGAACCTTGAGTGGACATTCTCTTGGTTTACACTTTTATAGCATATATTTAACATGTATTGGATGGACTAAAGGGACCTTTCTAGGATTCATTAGTGAATAACACAATTTCCTTAAAGCTTTTAACCTAGGGGATGATTTGTTCTTTGAGGAATGTTACCCCTTAACCCCATGATCTATTTTCATGACTATGTGTGACACTTTTTTCCACCATTACCAATGGTCGACTTACCCTCTCCAGTCTTCACATCCCATTGACTCATATTTTCTTAGGTTATGATTTAAAAATCTCATAACCCCACTATTCAAGTTGATTTTAATACCCTCAATGTTACATATCTTCGAATCATACCCGTTATTAAATAAATATTATAAAATGGTATTATTATACCCTTTATTTATAGGTATTCACCCCTTATGAATAATAAAATTCATTGAGTTAGTCATTTCTGTCATAAATCTCACTATTTCAAAGAAACATGACCATAAATTTCAGTCATTGATAGTCCTTATCACATGAAATTAAACTACATGAAATATGGTCCATCATGCAAGACCTTAAGCTTCTTAATGTGGTCTATACTATGGGATCCATTACCTACATGACAATTAGATACATGTAAGGATATGTGGCATGTTCCCCCTATCCATAAATCTTTGATAGGGTTGAATTTTCCATCAACATACTAGAATATAATATGAAAATTCCCCTCCCCTATGTATGATATTTATCTACATGGGGGATCCTTACCCAACCATAATGTTAATGTTCATTCAAATTCTATTAAAAATGCACTAACCCTGTATATGAGCTAGATATATGGAGGGTCTATATAAAAATTATGTGTAGCTTGATTCCTATCTATACAAGATATGTAATAACACTTGAATCCATATCCAAAACTCATATGCACATCCCATCAATAAATAATTCCCTATATATTTTAACTCTATCAACATAGATAAGAAATAATTTTAAAAACTATTTATTTCTTGATTCCGAACAATTGGGATGTGTAGTGACATCTTGGATCACCTATCCTAGACTCGTCCATGGGTTTTCTTTGGTAAAAATATTATCTAGTATGGAAGAATGTCCAAATGAACCTACCCTATATAATAATTCCTAATTTCATGAAGTTAAACTAAATAAAATACTTAATCTATCCAACATGACCATAAATGTTTTGGAGGTATTTTTTCCAAATATCCCAAAACTAAAAATACTCTCATACCCTTTGCATCGGATTGATCTACATTGGGGTGCCCGCTTCATTTGATCAGAAATCCTATGGTTATGATAATACTAGAAAACCATTATGATAGAGTTCACCAAGCCTATTGGTCTCTAAGGTGTCACTAGATTAGTTACAACTCACTACTCTGGTCCAAGATATCACTAAAAGTGACAACTCCTTATTTTGATACTTTTTTAAAATGAAAAAACAAATTATCTCCCCATATATAATCTAAATTATTATGGGATATTTTTCTTAAAAATTACTATATGTGGCTTTATTTCTATTCTTTTGGGATATTAGTGATGTTAATATCATCTACTCTATGCCTAGCCACAAATTTTGGAAAATATATACAATATATACCCCCACCCCCACTAAAATTTAAAATTCCCTCACCTTGTCTTGATTCTTGACCCTTCAATCATTTATGTCGGATCTTTTATTTAACTAGCACAAAGAAAATGTCCTTGTACTTTAGATGTGAATCAAACCCATGTTAAACCAATCATAAGTCCTCGTGGTAAGAATTTAAACTTCATATAACCCATATCCTCATTTTATAATGTTAAAATGAATGGTTAACATCCTTGTCATATAACATTAAACTATATAGTCGCCATCCCTACCTCATAATGTTAAACTATGAGGTGGATTTCCTCCATGCATTGATTTAAACTGCTCAAATTAGACCATTCATTATAGTCTCTTTCTCCTATAAATTAGATCTAGATCCATATAGAAGTCCATAGAACATGGTTGACCTATAACATATATAATTAATACCACACATTCTTTATATGTGGCCTAGATCAATGTAAGTAATCATCTTTCAAACTAACTATTTGTAGGTTTGATTCCCATTAATGTGGGATATATAGTAATGTCTATGTACTCTACCATAGAGCTAAGCACCATCCTCATAATCAAAAAACAAGCATTCTTCTGTCCTATGTATGATCTAGATCTATGTGAGAGATTTCGATATGGTTCCTCATATTTATGAACTTGTGCTTGAAATAAAATGCCCCTTCCCCTATATATGAGTTATATCTGTGCAAGGGACCTTTATTTCTAAGAAATGTGTACGGATTGATTCTTGTAAACATTATATATGTAGTGATGAATGGATATCGTAATCTTAGTCCCGACTACAATGAAAAATATAACATTCATGTTCTTTCCCTGTAATACTTTGAAATATATTATGGAATATTTTTGAAGCTAGGCGCTAAGACATCTTTATAATCTGTGGACCTATGAGCCTCAATTTTTTATATTAAAAAAATTGATATATTATATCACACATGCACAGTTTATTAAAAATAATGGAATAACTCTAAAAAGTGACTCATATGGGAAATATGAAACCATCGTTGATTTTCAAATTCTAGTTTTACCCTAGTTGTGACATAATCATTGTACACATCGAGTGTTTGGATTCGATGCCATCATGGGTGAAATTATTAAATAAATTAAAATATTTATTTAATTATTTTAATTAAATCCTATCATAATTATATCCTATATAAATATGTGTTTATTATAAATACCTTGGGTTACTTGAATAACCCTAAATATTGAGAGATTATTTGTTGGTGGGGTTTTAGCAGACATTAGGATCATGAACTATTGATTAGATCACCGTAAGGAACACTAATAACAATGAAATTCAAGGATATCACAAATGATGAAAATATAGATTTTGTCTTCATAATTTATTAATCCTAACCCATGAAAATATATTGTTTTATGTATATTTATCCCTATTTAATTATCCTCTGATGAATATGAATAAATTCTTCTAACAGTTTGATTTTTTGGTCAATCGTGTTGTTCGGATATGAGTTTATCTTCCTAGAAATAAGAATTTTATATTGTTTTATTTTTTTCTCTTATTTTGTTATTACTATGACAATATATCAAGGAAAAAACAAAAAAAAAGGTAAGGATTTTTTCTTATGATCTTTTTAATTCATTTCACTCTCCATTCTTCATGTGATCATCATCAGTATTCTATTTAGCCGGTGGTTTGAAAAATACCTAGAATTCAATCATTGTGTGAACATTATTTGGTAAAATATATTTATACAATGGATTTTTTTTCTTTATTTATGGGGATATCATGGTGAAATGATAATATTAGATTATCGGAGGAGGTATAGGATCAAATCAATGATACATGTTTCCCATTTTGGTATATGGTGACATCACGGGGTAGCGAGGACTGATTTACAAGAGTATTAGATGGTTTAAATCTAGATAATAGTGATAGAGGGCCTCCATGAACCCAAATCTATAATATTTGGTTGAGATTAGGGGCAGATCCAGAGGTTACAACAGTTTGGTCAAACTCATGAAGCATTCCTTATTTTCTATAAAATCACATGCTACACAGTGTGTTGTCCAAATAATACATTCCATGTGGTCCCAGATACAACGGATAGATGAAATAAAATATCATACACCATCTGAATGGTGTCATGTGCTATGTGACATGGTGCTTAAATTTGGGGTGTAACTTGGGGGTACACAAGCACAGACATAGCTAGGCACATTGGTAAAGTCAGAGTACACGTGCATAGTCATGTACTTAGATATAGATAGGTACATGGACAAATCTATGTACATGAGAAATACTATTGTACATGGTCATGGGAAGAGTAACATGAGAATAGAAATGGGTAGGTCCAAGTTTAGTGGTATACACCGTATTCCCAATATACACATTGTGTACTTCCTTTGAGGTAGTTTAGATCCCTTCATTTCTTCTGTTTAAACCATGTTCAATTTAGTGTGATTAATTGGTCCATCCCTATGAGGGTATAGTGTGGAATTACATCCTAAACATAATATTGATCCCCTCTATGGGTTTTGTCTTGGATATAGTTTGGTGCATCCCTCTCTGATAGGGGTGGGATCCTCTATCATTAATTCCTCATTTTAGGTTGATTTTATGGTATCTATGTGACAACCATGCATAAAGAATAAATCCCATTTCTATAATATTTATCTAGTAGGGTTTTTGGTGTCCCCTAGTGGCCCTGGTTGTGATAAAATATCTGGATATTGACATCTTCAGAGTTCCAGTGAGTAATTGTTGGGAAAGGCCTAATGAGTATAACCTCTCAGATGAGTTCCATCAGTGACAACATGGATCATAGAGTGAGCTATCCCTGACAATAATTAACTTGAAGACTTGAGAAAAATAATGTGGCTGGCATTATGGTTGAGACCTCTTGAGACTTGGAGTCTATTGTGAGAAAATATGGGTCTATTTCTGTTATGTCTCACATTCAATAGACATACTCTTGTGATGATGATTTGAATACTCTCTTGATTCTTATGTTTGGTAATATTAGGGTTTCCTAATGGGTATTATCATACTCACACCTATATGGGATCTTCTCACACATTTCTTGTCTTATATAGATGATAGTTCATTTTATAGAGTCCTAGAAAGACCAGGAGTAGGTCGATCATATTGAGCTAGGCAGATCGTGGTTTCATTTGATAGCAGTCCCCTCCTCCTTAGCAGGTTGGTCTCTTTTATAGTTTTTGGTGGGCTTGTATTTTTCTATTATTCTTTCCATCACTTTTTTCATACTCTGATGTAGGATATATGTTATGTTTAAATTATGGTATTAGATTTTTTTTTTACTTTTAAGCATTGTATGAGAATTTTCAAATGTGTGCATGTGTTAAGGTAATTAGGCCAACACCTACTAGGTGTGAGATATGCCTACTTGGAACTGGTCACCATTACATGGACTTTTGGAGGCAATATTATGGTGTTACACTCATCTTAACACCAACCAGGTGGGCCTCAGTGGGTTGGTTCATGACAGAGTGGTATCAAAATGGATTGGTTCTACCTTATAACTTGAATTTGATGTTTTGTATCACTACTAAAAATTACACCAATCCCAATAGTTTGAAACCATTGGGATATCCCCTGAAACCATTGGGATAGGGTATCCCAATGGTTTCATTAACTGTTGGCATGATGGTCGTTGCAATAGCCCATACCAATGGTTCTATAGGAACAATTAGTATAGACTGTCTGAGGTCAATATATTCTAGTGGTTTTAATGAAACCATTGGGATATATATATATATAAACAATTCAAGAACTATTGGTATACATGTTTTCTAGCATATAATCTATTCCAACGGTTTCATAAAATTGTTGGTATATATGTATACCAATGGTTCAATAACTGTTGGAATACACTATCTAGTATATAATTTATTTCAATGGTTAATGAAATCATTGGAATAGATATATACCAATGGTTTAATAACTATTGGTATACCCTCTTCACCCAGCAACCAGTAGTGTACCCTTTTCACCCAACAACCATTAGAGTACCCATCATCATCTTGACTTCCAAAACCTATACACATGACTTCTAGAACCTGTAATCATGACAGTTCTCTTCCAATCTTCCAGAACCTATAAATATGAATTCACCTGTAAACATGATAGCTTTAAATCAGTGCATTTAAAGGATATGTGTTTTGTGAATAAAACCAACCATTTAAAGGAAAATCCAATACATTATATGGGATGCTCATGAATGATGGTTTTTTGTCCATCCATTTATGGAATTCAGTAATGAGGATGGGTTCATCCATTTAACCAGTGTATATTTATTAAATTTCTTATATATTGTATTTAATAATTTATAAAAACGAAAAGGTAAGGGGTTGTCCATGGGGGTGGGGTGTCCATGCGGTGGGGGTTGTCCAAGGAGTCTGTCCAAGGGGGTGGGGGTGTCCAGGGGGTGGGGGTGTCAAGGGGATGGGGGTGTCCATGGGGTGGGGTGGTGTCCAAGGGGTGGGGGCTGTCTAGGGGGTTGGGGGTTGTCCACGGGGGTAGGGGTGTACAGGGGGTGGGGGTGTCCAAGAGGTTGGGTGGTGTCCAGGGGGTGGGGTCTATCTAGGGGGTTGGGGGTGTTTTCCAATGGGGTAGGGGGTATCCAGGGGCTGGGATGTCCAGGGGTGGGAGGATTTCCAGGGGTGGGGGCTGTCCATGGGGGTGGGGTGTCCAGGTGGTGGGGTGGTGGGGTGGTGGGGTGGTGTCCATGGGGTGGGGGGATGTACAGGGGGTTGGGGGATATCCAAGGGGGTAGGGGGTGTCCAGGGGGTGGGGTGGTGTCCAGGGGTGGGGGTTGTCTAGGGGTTTGGGGGGATTTCCAAGGGGGTAGGGGTGTCCAGGGGGTGGGGGATTGTACATGGGGGTGAGGTGTCTAGGAGGTGGGGTGGTGTCCAGGGGGTGGGGGGCTGTCCAAGGGGGTGGGGGCTGTCCAAGGGGGTAGGGGGTTTCCAAGGGGCGGGGGTGTCCAAGGGGGGTTATCCAGGGGTGGGGGTTGTCCATGGGGATGGGCGTTGTCCAAGGGGGTAGGGGTGTCTAGTGGTGGGGGCTATCCAGGTGGTGGGGTCTATCCAGTAGGTTGGGGGGCTATCCAAGGGGGTGGGAGTGTCTAGGGGGTGGGGTGTCCAGTGGGGTTGTCCAGGGGTAGGGATGTCCAAGGTGGTGGGGGTGTCCAGGGGGTGGAGGGTGTATATGGGGTGGGGTGGTGTCTAGGGGGTGGGGGTTGTCTAGTGTGTCAGGGGGTTGTCCAAGGGGTGGGGGCAGTCCATGGGGGCGGGGGTGTCCAGGGGGTGGGGTAGTGTCCAGGGGTGGGGGCTATCCAAGGGGTTGGGGGTGTCCAGGGGTGGGGGTGTCTAGAGGGTGGGGGTATCCAGGGGGTGGGGACTATCTAGGGGTTGGGGGTTGTCCATGGGGTGGGGGTATCAAGGGGGCTGAAGGTGTCCAGGGGGTGGGGGATATCCAGGGGGATGGGGGGATATCCAAGGTGGTAGGGGATCCAGGTGTGGGGTGTACAGGGGGTGGGGTGATGTTCAAGGGGTGGGGTTTGTCCAGGGGGTGGGGTATCCAGGGTTGTTTAGGGGGTGGGGGCTGTTCAGGGGGTTGGGGGTCTTCAGGGGGTGGGGGCTATCCATGGGGGTGGCGGTGTTAAGGGGGGTGGGTGTCCAAGGGGTGGGGTGGAGTCTAGGGGGTGGGGGTTGTCCGAGGGGGTTGGGGATGTCCGATGGGGTAGGGGGTCCAGAGGGGTGGGGTTTCCTAAGGGTGGGTGTGTCCAGGGGTGGAGGTTTTCCCGATGGTTGGGGGCTTTCGGGGGGGGGGGTGTCCAAGGGGTGGGGATTTCCGGGGTGGGGGTTGCCCAAGGGGGTGGGGGTTGTCAAAGGGGGTCGGATTGTCTAGGGGTGGGGTGTCCTGGGGGTGTGGTGGTGTCCAGGGGGTGGGGAATAGGTTGTCTAGAGGTGGGGTATCCAAGGGGTGGGGTATTTTTAGGGGGCGTTGGGGGCTGTCCAGGGGTGGTGGGGGGCTATCCAACGGGTGGGGGTGTCCAGAGGGTGGGGGTGTCCAGGGGTGGGGTGGTGTCCAGGGGGTGGGGTTGTCCAGGAGGTTTGGGGGTTGTTCAAGGGGGTTCGGGTGTCCAAGGGAGTGGGGTGTCCAATGGGGACTATCCAGGGGGTGTGGTGGCTGTCCAAGGGGGTGGGGGTGTCCAGGGGGTGGGGGTGTCCAAGGGAGGGGTGAATGAGTCACAGAAAATCATCAAGTCAAGTTTTATTATTTATAGATAAATAAATAAAGATAATGTGACCTACCTAATCAAACATATATTCAAGAACAAAAATTCATCAAGCATCAAATGTCAGTAATATCAGTCAAAAATATAACGGATCAATCTATCCCCCATCACCATCATTATCATCACTGTCATCATCGGCCTCACTCCCATCCTCATCATCATCCCCAGCATTGTCCTCACACTCCTGAATTCCCTCCTTCTCACACTCATACTCCACCTCATCCTCCTCCTTTCTATCCTCCTCTACCTCAGCCTCCTCCTCTCCCTCCTCCTTCACCTCGGCCTCCCCCCCCCCCACCCACCTCCTCCTCTGCCTTGGGCTCCTCCTCGCCATATTCTTGACCACCACTAGAACTGCCACCTGGTGAACCATATATAGAACTTATTGATGAAATATATTCATCACAAGATTTTTTGGACTCTTGTGGAAGTGTTTGACGTAAAACTTCCATCAGTTTCATAAATTCAGTGTTTTCCCTAGTAGATGGTTCTACCATCTCTGTGGACCTTTTTTCAGCCTATTCTGCCTGTGCCTTAACCTACTGAAACTTAGTGGCACTATAAATCATACCTAAGGAGGGACAATGTCTCATTAGAACTATACTCTTCCCAGGTCAGCAGCATACTATTCTAGGGTGCCCATCTCCCAAAACCTGATGTAAGTTATCATTTGGCCCAAAATGCCAGGTTCCTGGGAATCAAGGGCCTCTAAAGAATCCTGTTACAAATATAAAAGTTTATTCAGTTACAAAATAGATATTGAAATTTTTTATCAAAAAATTAAAACTTACAATCTGCTGCTAAGTCGGTTTATTAACCGCACTTCCATCCTTCTTCCTTCGACTCAAGAAAAATAGTTTTGCTCGAGGAACCCATCCTTCAATATTAAATTTTTTCCTCTAAAATGACACTGAATATAGGAACACATAATTAAAAACAGGTTACCAATATTTAATTTCGTAACAAAAATTATATAACAACTTTATGAATCGAATAAATTATGGAGGAAACAATATAAAGTGCAAGATATTGAAAAATTATAAACAATGGTCATACCTGCTTCCTCTCATGATCTGGCATCATAGTACGTCCCAATGTGTGGAGGTATTTTTTAGCATCAATTTTTTTATTTCTTCCATATGATTCATAAATAAAATTCAATAATTTAAAAGATAGTATTAACGCAATACATGAAATTTTTCATTTGAATACCTCAAATGTGATTAATACCATAAACTAGATAGTCATCAAATGATTAATCATCTGTTGATATTGTTCTATCAGACAATCATCAATGACAGGGACCGACTCTAACTCTCCAAATCTCACCTAAATCCTTTAGACGTGCTGGTCGTGCACCCACACCATCGGGGAAATTAAACCGAAGCTGACACCAAAATATTAATCCATATAAATATAAAAAATAATATATTCCATTAAATACAACATATATTTTTACCCATATATTTTCCCAAGAATTATCTTTGAATTAATTTGGAAAATGTCTCCATTAGAGTAGGCTGAAAGGAATGATGATGGAGTATTTGGAAAGCGTCACCAAAAAACTCCAATATTGTTGCCCTATTTTTTCAATCATTTGATTGTCTTTATTGTAGTTCACCATCAACTCCGTACGGTGGTTCCACACTGCACGCATGAATGTACTCACCCGCCCCTTACTCCGATCTATAGATGTATGTTTTATGAAATAAAAACAAATATTTTATCAATACATGTTATAATGAATATAAATAATGGTATAAAAGTTTTTAAGGGTTCTGTAAATATACATGCAGCAGTCTGATCAATGGGCATCGTTAGATCCATAGAAACTAAAGGAACACCATGTGCAGGTGGAGTGAGACCCATTGTATGCTCCTTAGGGACAGACTTTGGTGGATCAGGTGTTGAAGAAGATGGAATATAGAAGCTTCGAGAGAATGAAGTAGAAGTAAAAGAAGATGGAATGGATGGTTGGTCGAATTCTAGATGGGGAGTGGGAATCATCATCTGATATGGAAAAGACTGGTGAGGAGACTCAATTGTAAAGAGTGGTTAAACATGGGAGGAATAAATATCCCATTTTCTCTAACAACACATCGGTATTAGAATGTGGGATCGATGGTACGACAGTGGGAGGGGTAGGGTCTAATCGGGTACTCCTATAAGATTTCCTATCTCTCATACCACCCCCTCGTACGACCACCCTGAGTACTGGGACCACTACTAGGCTGCTCATCAAATAATTGTTGCCAAAGAGGTGAATCCTGAAAAAAAATTTAAAACAAAATTAATCAAATGACATTATATATTATTTAAATATATATAATTAAAATAAAATACTCACTACATGCCCTAGTGGTAGAACGCCCATCTCAGCCATGCAACGATTGTTGTCCATCATATTTTTTCATCGTCTCTCTTCAATTGATTTCATTTCATGAATTTGAAAACAAATATGGAATTAATTAGAAAAGGATATCTAATGTGTAACCCAAAAAACAAAATAAATGAGAGGGAATAGGGGGATTCATGGAAAATTTAACCATCCATTGTTTTAGGTGAGTTTGAATAGATATATAATGAATACAATAAATCATACATGATATAATAAAGAAATATAATTTGTGTATGATGGTTATTTACTATGTTTCATCCGTCATTTAAAATCATGGAACATTGATTCTATGGCTTTATATCACTCGAAAATCAAGAGAGAGAGCATACTAAATTATTTCTATATAAAATTCAGAAAATTATATATTATGAATGATTAAAACCTTAATATAGTTGGAAACATTGATATGAATATATAAACAAGGATAAGAGATCTACCAGATTCATAAGGGGTAAATTTATTTTCAAAATTAAGGAAAAATTTAATTTCTTTAGCCCAGGTAGATGATACAGGTTCCTATATATGTTTTGTAGTAGAATAAAAACCATCATATTCATTATCTGGTGAAATTTTAAAGGTATGTCTTTGATTAATACTAATTTTATACATGGTTAATAAATAATTGAAATACTCCCCAAGTTAGAAATGTTGGTTTCATAGGTTTGAATACTATTCAATTCCAAACTAGAAAATGAAATTCAAATAAAATTATAACCAATCAACATTGAAAATTCCCTCAATGCTCAAGTATGATACAACATATTTTTAATCAATATTAAATCAATTTGAATAGTACCAACCTTAACAACACAAGTCGAGCTAAACCAAAAGAATTGATAGCATGGATAAATGATTTTATATATTTCCCACCACAACTTCAGGTTCACAGTCAACTCTGTAAATTAAGCTATTGGAATCATAAAAATTAGTAAATGGATTGTTTCCAATGGTAGTAGGGATGGTTTAAATTCCATCATCACCATCATCAAAAATATTTCTTGGAATTAATTCAATAATGACACCAAATTCATGTCTAAAATGGTCTTGGACATAAAAAATCATGTTTCTCCATTAATGTTAATGCATATGGTTCATTGGTAGCAAGAGTGCGAGTCATATCAATTACTCAAAATCCATAATCATCAATAAATGTTCCCTACCTCATCATCGAATCAAACCACTTCCATTCAATCATCTTGACTCGTCCATGAGAATAATAATCTAGAATTATTATTTATTAAACAACTCTATAATTACCTACATTTTTAAATTGTGGTCTACTTTATAATGAAATGGCTTAAGAGTTTGTTGTGGTAGTAACCATAACACCATCATGTTGTATTATCATATTGTTTTCTCATTCAGTGATAAAAAATTTTACCCATTGATAATAATTGATTTACTATCATGAACCACATTATTAGGACCAAAAGTCAAAAATCTTATTTCCCCAGAGACAGAGTCAGTTAGAAAACTCAATACCTAAAATATAAATGAATATTAAACTTAATTAAATATTGATTTAATTATTTTAAACAGAAATAGTTTTACCTTAAATTTTAACCAAGCATAAAACTCTTTGCTATTCAAATTCTCCCTCCTTCTCAAAGATAAAGAATAATTCTTTCTATTTATCATTGTTTTATGTTCCCTATAGATAAAAATAGGAATATTTTAATATATATATATATATATATATATATGTAAGATATACATATATTCAATTTACTTACCTAATGTAGTCATTGAACAAATCACATTTGAATAAAATTGTGCGATGTTCCATCTCCCACTCTTTAAGGATTAATGTCTTCAATGTATATGATCTAGGAATTACTCTGGTTTGAGGAAGTGATGGAAAACTAGGTTCTATTTTCTCATAATATTATTCATCATTTTTCTTTGGTCTTCTCATTATTGTAGTAAGATCATACAAATACATAGATCAGAATCTATACATTCTTGATCCAAGTAACCGTTCATGATATAACCTTCAGAATGATTCCTATTTCAGACATAATACTTTAATGTGTACATATTTCTATCAGTTGGATACATCCAATGAAAATAAATTGGTCCTCCGATAAGTATTTCAGTTGGAATATGGACAGTCAGATTCAACATGCATGTAAAAAATTATGGGGGAAATATTTTCTCTAACTCACACAAAATTAATGGGGCATCTACCAACATTTTTTGCAAGAAAGACTTTCAAAACTTATTAGTACAATGATCTCTAAAAGATGGGAAAACAAAATAACATCCACCCCTAAACTATTGAAAAAAAGATGACATATTTCTATTGGAATCAACCCATGCCGAATGATGTGATAATCACGAGTCTTTAAAGATTTTAGCTTCAAGACTCTTCTGTTGACCCATTTAGATATTTTGCTTGAATAGCCATCAGGAACATTAATAGTCTCTAGTACTTCCAGAAATTTCTTTTTTCTCTAGGTGTCATCAAATAAGAATAAAATGGAACTTTCCATTTATTTTCACAGATATGCACAGGATGCAATTCTAGTCTGATTCCCCAATCCACCAAGTCATGTTAAGACAGTAAATCATCTTTTATCTTTGCCTAAACATTTATAAGAATAGAAAGAAACATTTCACATATATTTTTTTCAATGTGCATTACATCTAAGCAATGACATAACAAATTGGTTGACCAATAAGGAAAATCAAAGAAGATACTTCTCTTCTTCCAATTGTAATAGGTTTTAGTGGAAACATTCTTTCTATTTCTAGATTTAATTTGACCCTTCCTGAATGAAAAAATTAAATCTTTCAATTCATTAAGCACATCAGTTATAGACATACGCTGAGGTGGATCATTGGTCTCCATTGTATTATCAAATCTTCGATGATTATTTATATATGGATGGTCTATTAGAAAGAGTTGTCAATGTCCCATAAAACTGAAACTATGACGATGTTTTAGTCTTCTGGATTGTGTATTCTTTATACAAATAGGACATGATAGTTTTTCCTTCATGATCCATCCAAACATCATTGCATAAGTAGGAAAATAATTGATTGTCCACAAAAGCACATCACACATCTAAAATATGTCTTTCGAACATGCATCATATGTGTGCACACCCACATCCCAAAGAAGTTTCAACTATTTTATTAAAGGATTCATGTATACGTCTATATCATTTTCAGGATCAAAAGGGCCAGATATGAGTATATTCATGAAAGTGAAAGGTTTTTTCATACACAACCATGGGTGAAGGTTATAAATGTGTATAGAAACAGGCCATGTGATGTGCAAAGTAAGCATCTACCCAAACAGATTAAAACTGTTACATGAAACACTCAGCCTCACATTACCCACATCAACTAAAAAATCAGAATATCGAGCATCAAATCTATGCCATGAAAATCTATCTGCAGGGTGAACCAACTCATCATTAGTCCTATTTCTCTCAGTATCATTCCATCGCATTTTTATTGATATTTCACCAGACATAAGAAGATTCTAGAGTCTGTGGATCAATAGAAAGTGACACATTACTCTCTATGGCACACAGGATGGTGTTCCATCATCTTTTGGCTTCTAATGGTATGTCCTGTATTTTATAAAATCATTTCATTCAGTAGTTTCTTCCCAGAATAAACTAGAATCTTTTGGGAAAGCATGGATTTTGTTTCTAGAAAATCAAAGTTCCTCAACCAACTTCCATTCCATATAGTGGTTTGAGGGAATATCTACATCATATTGAAGTAAGTCCTTCAATAAGGTAATAATGTAATCTATGGCAGTATTATAAATCTCATACATAGTTTTCCCATGAAAAAATTGGATTAAAAATTCCATCTTTTTTGTTTTACCGCATTTTCGATATAATGGAGTTGTGGCAGCATCATTCAATTTTTTTCACCCTGAAAACATCGTAATTTTAATTAGATGCATCATGTGTCCTCATATAGAAGTATTCTTGGGTCATAATCCTCTATTTTTCATGGTGAATAATAAATAGAAACTGGTCAAATAACAAATTCTCCAATCCAGTCCTCTCATTTGGATCATCAGCAATTTGAGATTTCATTTTCTCCCCATTGTGATAACACACATTGTATTTTTCTAGAAAAAAATATTTGGTTATGTGGTATCTAACTTGTTTACAGCTCAATCAAGGTCTTCCAACAAAATTGTAACATGGGCAGTGTATTTGACCACTATCTGATGCATTGTGAAATGAAAAATCTAAAAATCTCTCCACCGTGTTATGAAAATTGCTTGATATCTAATCGGTTTCATACATCCAACTTGTATCCATTCTGTAAAATAAATTCTTGTAAGCCATTTCATCAAAATAAATTCAATAATATTGAATTTTCATCGACAATATATTTAAGTAAATGAGAATTTTTCACTTTATATGAAACCATAACGGACAGACTACTCTATATGAGAATCATAATATAAAAGAAAAAAATACTATATTTATAAAAAAATATCTTTTAAGAACTATGAATGAGTGTAAAATATCATGTACACTTGTGGGGGAGAATTATTTAGGAGTTGAGTAAATTTTAGAACGAAGAAAATTTATATTTTAGTAGATTATTTGAGTGATCACAAACACTGCCCAAGGGGGTGGGGGTGTCCAGGGGTATAGGGGGTGTCTAGGGGTTGGGTGGTGTCCAGGGAGGATGTACAAGGTGTTTAGGGTGTCCAAGGGGTGGACATTGTCCAAGGGGTGGGGGTTGTCCAAGGGGGTGGGGATGTCCAGGGGTGGGGGTTTCCTGGGGGTGGGGGTTGTCTAGGGGGTGGGGGTGTCAAGGGGGTGGGGGTTTCCAGGGGGTTGGGTGGTGTCTAAGGGGTTGTCCAGGGGGTAGGGGCTGTTGAGCGGGGGTGGGGTGTCTTGGGAGTGGGGGTGTTTAGGGGGGTGGGCAGCCCAGGGGGTGATGTGGTGTCTGGGGGGATGTCCAGGGGTTGGGGGTGTTCAGGGAGACTTTCTAGGGGTGGGGGTTCTCCTTGGGGTTGGGGGGTGCCCAGGGGGGTGGGGGTGTTCAGGGGGTGGGGTGTCTAGGGGTGGGGGTAGGGGTGGGGGTTGTCTAAAGGGGTGGGGGTGTCTACCCTCAAACTTGGGTCGTAGAATATAATCTTTATCAAATTGTAGCATGACTTCAAGCCGATTATAGATGACCTAGAAGGCTGTTGGTGTAAACCATGAATATCATACATATAAATCACAACACACCTAATTGTAAACACACCTCCAAATATCATACGTGAATTGGATTTTATCTTCCACTCAAATTATCATACATGAATTCTAGAAAATCACACCTAATTGTAAAAATACCTCCAAATTTTGAGCTAGGTATGTGGCTTATTGATTCCTTGAGAGGCTAAATGAGAGCTAATCATAGGTTGTGATACAAGGTGTAAATATTGTATTTCTATGTTTACAAAATTTTTTGTATGTGTCAAATATGATCCTATGTATTTTGTTTAGGTATATGAGCCATTTTTCAATGGGACAACCCACCTACCCCCCTAAAATCCCCCTAAAAGCCCCCTACCTCCCCCCCCCCACTTGGATAGCCCCCCCCCCCCTCCCAACCCACCTGGACACCACCCCACCCCCACCTAGACAGCACCCCCCCCCCCATCTGGACACCCCCCACCCCCTACATGGATAGCCCACACCTCACCCCCACCTAGACAGTCCACCCCCCACCTAGACAGCCCACCTCCCCCCACCCCCACCTGGACATCCCCCCACCCCAGCCCCACCTAGACAGCCCACCACCCACCACCCCCACCTAGACACTCCCACCCCCACCCCACCTAGACAACCCACACCACCCCACCTCGACATCCCACCCCCCTCTTTGGACATCCCACACCCCCTACCCCACCTAGACAGCCCACCCCCACCCCCTGGACAGCCAACACCCCCCTCCCCCCACCTGGACATCCCAGCCCCCACCCCCTGGACCGCCCCCACCCCCCCCCCCCTCCCCCACTTGGACAAGACACCATGATCCCCCCCCCCCCCTGAACAGCCCATACCCTCCTTAGATAGCCCACACCCCCTCTCCCACACCCATGCAGCCCCCTACCCCCTGGACCCTCCCCCCCCCCCCCCCCCACTTGGACCTTCCCCCCTCCTGGACAGTTCCCCCTATCCCCTATAGCCCCTATTAGGCTAATTTTATTTAAAACCATTTTATTAATTAAGAAATGAAAATAATCAGGCATTATCCATTTCATTCAAAAAAAACCCATTCAATTTATCAAAACATGACAAATTCAATTTATAAGGCTCTATGGGTCACTTGGTAAATGTCATTGAGGAAAGGGGAAATCACCTGCATGGTTTGTTCCAATTTAAAAATTGGGCCAAGAACTTAGGAGGTGGGGTGGTGTCCATGAGATGGGGTGGTGTCTTGGTGGTTATCTAAGGGAGTGGGGGATATCCAAGGGGGTGGAGGGTGTCGATTGGGTGGGGTTTCCAGGTTGTGGGGGTGTCAAAGGGGGTCGGAGGTGTCTAAGGGGTGGGGTGTCCAAGGGATGGGGGATTGTCCGGAGTGGTGGGGTGTCCATGGGGTGGGGTGTCCAGGGGGTGGGGGGAGTGGGGCTGTCCATAGGGGTGATGTGTGTCCAGAGGGTGGGGGTGTCCAGGGGGAGGGGTATAAGGACCTAGCCTTAAAACATTACATAATATTGAATTAAATTGATAATTCACATTGAGAATATTTTTAGGTTTAGATTTTTAGAGAATTAGGCCATAACTATTACATTACAACTTGAATATTACATGTAGACACTACAACTCAGTATCTATTTTTTTCATAAAATAAAAACACTTAAAAAGAAACATGTTTAGTTCCATGTTTTAGATAGCATGACTATTCCTTGCACCCATCTTTGACCCAATTCATCTTTAAGTCCTGTGGAAAACATTTCAAAAACTTGGGGTGAGCATAAAAAGCTCAATAAGGGTTGTAAAATAAGTAAGGAAAACATTAGCCCATCAATATATACAAATCAGTGAAACCATACTTTTCAATCATAACATACCTTATGAAATCATGATATTTATGAATAACACACACAATCATAAATCATAAAGGTTACTTATGGCATACATATAAAACATACATTTTAGCTATCACAACTACATAGGGAGTCACAGTTGGAATACCCATCACAGTATATTCCCTAAATCTCTTAGGAGAAACATCATGTTTACCTCCATCACGTTACCCAATGCATTAGAGAGCTATCTCGGGCTCACCTGCCCTAGGTTTATCAAGGAACCACCCGTATACGTAAACAATTCCCAATAACCATAACATAATCATAAAACATAACACAAGTATAATAGAAAGATAAGATTTCCTCATTCCACTATATCAAATCAATATGTTGAAGTAAACAATGCTTTATCAAACCATTTTCAAAAACCATTTAAAAAGAGATTTTTGAATCAAAGTGTCCCATACCACATTGAATCTTTTAAACAAATTAACATTTGAAAAAATTAATGTCTGTATAAATAAATCCTAAAACCCATTTTGAAAATCATGGACATTAATGATAAATATTTATAAGAATAAATCTTTAAAATACTTAAAACGATATTTTAGTTAAAGAGTTTTTTAACAAAAAGATAGACACTTGAATACAAATAATTGAGGAATAACATTTAATCAGAACTTTATAATATAATGAGAATAAAGGGATTCATGATATAATATGTCAATGTACATTATATACACCATATTAGAGTGAATTGGTGCATAACAACAATGAAGTCTCAATGGAAATGTAAATTGAGATGAAATCCCTTATAAAGATGGTATCCTTAAATTAAGGATAAATCAATCAAATAATTATGTGTGAAAAATATAAATACACCCAATATAAGTGTATATTAAGTTTAAAACAATCATAGGTCATTCCCACAAATTCATTGAATGACATATTCAATAAGTACAAGTTGAACCCAAATAATTGAAATTGGGTTAAGAGGTTCCCTTAGAAAAATTCGACAGCCTAACGGCATCACATTAAAATTCAGAAAATGATTTGATGAGATAAAAAAGGGAATATCATCACTTTGATATAAAGTTTACATAGATAAGGATATATAATAACATATCCCAACATAATAAGATGTAAATTAAAAGACATAACAAAAAGAAGTCTTTTATAAAGAGGAGGGTGAATAGTTCCCTTACCGATTTGGTAACAAAAAAAACATATGCCACATGAAATAAGTATCATACAATGAAGATTTAAATACTAATAAATGAAATTATATCACATAAAGAGTACAATCATGGGAATTACATACACCACACAAAAGGAAATAGTGGCAAATATAGCATGAATCTCACGGTAATAAAAAGTGAGACGAAACCCTTTACCACGTTGTAATCAACTGAGTCGTATGACCAAAAGTTAATAACCACCAAATGAATCACATAATACCATGAATATAATGATAATTATGTTAAAATATCAAATTTATGTACATAATAAACCACATGCAATGAATAAGTGGCGAACAATGGAAATCTCACGGAATTAAAAGTGAGATAAGAAAATCCCTTTCAAAAATTCGGCATCCTAACGGCGCCGCTTAAAAATTCTTAAAATGAATTGATAAGAATAAGAGAGGGTCTATCATCATATGAAAATACAAATTAAACTTTGGTGAATATAAAATAACATACTCTAACATAAGAACATGGAGCATACATGAAATGACATAAAAGAGAGTACTTGAAAAGAAAGAGAGAGGTCGGATCCCCTACCTCGTGTCTGACTTGAGTCAATCGTTCTTTAATCTCCTAAATAATAAACTAAAGTAAATTTCTACTTGCTTAAGAAACTTTTTCAAGTTTATTATTCCATTTATATAACTTATTACCATGTTATAAACATTATGTAATCATTTAAGTTTATAACGTTAATTTTGTCGATATTTGGTACTTGAGTCAAAAATGAACACCTTATATTTACAAGTTGTCCATGTGGTCAAAGTTTCATTATATTAAGAATTATATTCATTATTTGGATATCATATAAATCTTATATATCCAGTATATACATGTTTTTATAATAGTACATAACATTTAGAGGTAAGAAATGAAATGCCCTGTTTATGGAGACGGTAAGTCGTACGTACGCATAAACGCTACTTTCATTTATATTTATTATTTTAATGGAAATAAAACATAATTATACAAAGTTATATTATATTTCTAGTATAATATCACATAAAATATCACTAAATCCATCCTTTATACATCCCACATAAGGCATTAACAAATCAAATCACTTTGAGGGGGCGGTAGTCCGCACTTCCTCAAATGAGATTATCGTATTTACCCACTATGGAAACCATAAATTCATGATATAAATGGGAAGTACAGAAGAATAAGGAAATCATAAACATAATATATATCATATATAAATATATTTCCATCATAATGGCCACCATGAGAGGCGGTAAGATGTAATTGAACAATCATCATTTCGTGAGGCGTTAGTTTTCCATCCACAGAAACATTATGTTCTTCATCCATTCGATGGAGGTGTGTGTAAGTGTAGTTATAATAATTCTTATAAAAACATCATAGTATATTGAGGATACTGGTGTTGTTACAAAATAAAGAAATAAAAAGATTTTAGGGGTTGGAGAAGTAAAATAAAAGAAAACAATTTAAGAGAAATTATTACCTTTAATTTGGGTAACTCACGTTGGTTTGAACCAAAGGACATCTTGAAGTGACTTTTTCCTAAGTTAAGTCTTCTAATAGGAGGAAGAGTATGTTTAGATCTTAATTGGTCAGATTTTGGACGATACAAATGGCTTGAGAGGTGTGAGGAATTGGTTAGAAGTTGTCTCTTTTTATAAGGGGGGTGAAGGGCTCTTTAGGAAAGTGTGAAAGTATTATTTTATAATATAATGATATTTGGTTTCTAATGGTCCAAAAACCATTATAGTCTAATATAAAATGAGTCATGGTCGATATAAAATAATTCAATTAGAATTGTACATGTTTTGGATAATATTTTAAGCATTATAATCTTATTTATTTAAATCATTTATTAATGAGGTAAAACCTGCATCATTATTATGTCATAAATAATTTTATTTATTTATTTTATAAAAATTATAAAACAAATACCATGATGTATTAAATCTTTTTAGCTTTACAATTAATACTTATAGTCAAAAATATTCCTCATATAACACCATATAAAAACTAATTACTAAAAGATTGTTGTTTATGTCTATTTTGCCTTTACATTAAATTAATTAGTCTAATTTTTCATTATCACTACCAAGTGGCTCAAAGGGGTCCCAAAATCAACTCCAAGATTCCCATTATCGTTAATGACTCAACCAATAAGGTTTGGACAAGTTTTAAGGTAATTTTAAATTATTATAATATTTTTTTAACCTTAAATTACCTTATTTACCTTTAACCGCAGTAAATAAAAGTCAAAAGTTATTATTCACCAAAAAATATTTTCATCTTAATGAACCAAATTTTACTTCTTGATAACAACCATGTATGTAGTATTTTTGAAATTCAATTCACAGAAGTGGTAAAATTTCATTTAAATGAAAAAGTCAGTTTTTTTAACTACAACTAAGTAGTGTCACTATTCATGAAAAATTGAAGTTTTTCATAAAAATACCAAAAATTCAGCCTAAGAATTATTTGATATTCTGAATTCAAAATTGATGTCTATTTTTTGAAATTAGAAACATAGAAGTGACAGTAATTAATTTATAAATTAATTCCCATTGTTAAAACAAATAGCGTGTTTTTAAGAAATAATAACTATCAAAAGATAGACACTTGATTAAGTCCAATTTTGAAGTGAAATTAATTATAATGACCAAAATTGGATTAAATGGTAAAAATATATTTAAATTTCACTTTAAAACCAATTAAAAGGATAATCTAACCATATAAATAAATTATATTACAAGGCACTTTTGAATTAAAATACAATATTTTTCACTATTCATTAAAAAATGATTTTTAACAGAAAAATCCCAAAAATTTACAAAAAGTAAATTTTGATGTCCCCATTCTAAATAAGGATTTTATTTGTTCATATATAATTTATTAAAGTGACAAAAACTATATTTAATAAGGGTTCTCCATTAAAAGGAGATAAATCAGCCTTTAATGTAAATTATGCCTAAAATTAGATTCATTCACATTTTAAGCCTCTAAATTTTTATTGGATAATGTAAATACATTTAACAAACATGTATAATCATATGGTATTTAGTTTTGTTCATTCCTGCCAATACAATGGCTAGGAGTTGACTACCATTTAAAATAATAATATTATATTATTAATGTGCAATGTAAGATTTCAAAGAAACTCGTTGTTGTGTATCAGGTATGCTATCGAACATAGCAACCCTTTCTAAAGTAAAATTAATATTTAATTTAAAAATTAATAAATATTAAAAAGTAATATTCTTTATTTACCTGGGACGTTACATCCTTCCACCCTTTTGGGAATTGCGTCCTCGCAATTTTAAAATTTGGGCTCGGAAACTTTATTGAAAGTCCCATATCTGAAAAAGAGTCAGTAAAACTATCACTTTAAAATAAATAAAGAGAAGTACAATGGTCACCTGAGTTAACCCATACTAATATTCAATGAAAACAAGGATATGGAGGAGAAAACAAAGGGTCAAGTTCTGATGGATAGTGTTAGGAAACATGTTTAGGAGAAAGTTAACCACCAGAAAATCACAAACATGTGAGGGGTTAAACTGTCTTTTATTCCCCAGTAGGAAAAGTTAACGAACAATGTTTTTGTTTTAAGTTACTTTTCATTGAGTAATTTATTTATGGGCTTAACTAAAACATAAATTAACCTACTTAATTGTCATGTAGACTTTCATCTCTTACTAGATTTCTAACATAAACTCACATTTTATCCAAAAGATGAGTTTTTCATGAAGACTTGTTCACATTAAGGGTGCTATAATCATCTTCTTGAGAATCACCTAATCCAAAAAAATCAACTATATATTTCCCAAGTCTTTAAACCTTAACCAAAACCATAAAGTTAGTACAAGGTCAGATAATCCCCAAAAAGGATAATCCTTTATAAAAAGTTAAACTACTCTTAATCTCCAAAATTGGTCAAAAAATACCCAAAGTTCAACAAAGACCATTCAATAAACAATTGTCTATAAAATTCTTTAAATCAAACCAAACTAATATTGAAACCCAAATCTCTGAAGGATTTAATCACATTGTCTTCCAAGGTAAATCTTAACATTTATCTCCAAATAACACCAGTTACTCTTAAAGTCTCATATTGAAAAGTAATTAACCTAATCACATATCCTCCATGATAGGTTAATCATTTACATAGATAACCCAAAATCAACTTATTCTTGATTCATAAAATCATCTAACTAAAAAGAATTGGTCAAACTAACCAGGGACTTCACGTAGTCCAGTGGTAGGCGATAAATATGAGTTGCACTTTGGTAGTGGGTTCGATTCCTGCAGCTTCGTCCGATGCGACGAGTTGTCACACGGTCTATGTGTTTTCCCTTTTAAAAAACTATATAATTTTATAAAATTCCCCAAAATGATAAATTCATCGAAAATAACCATAACATATTTTAACCACAAAGTTTATCTAATAACTTTTATTTTGCAACCCAAAATGTATTAACCAGTAATTGCCTCAAATTCAAGGATCATATAAACCCAAATGGTTCTTTATAACTATATTCACAAAATAAAGGATAATTATTCCTTGAATAAAATTTTTATATATAAAACATCAGGGTTACACATACTATAAAAAAGTATTCTAATGTAACCCCTTCATCCAAAGAGACTTAATGCTTTTAAGAACTTCACCATCCTAAAATCTACCATAACTCTTGAATCCCATATATGTTGACTTCATACTCATTCAAAATTAATCATGATCCATTAACCATTCCTTTCCAACTTATTCTGAAATACTTCTTTCCTACAAAAAAATCAAGAATCATATCCTAAGATTTCAATAATTGGAAAATGTATGTTAAGAAATAATCCATACCTTTCATTGGTCATTGTCAGTTTCTTCATCCTCAATAGGAATGGTATTAGGTATTGGTAAAAGAATATTTGTATGATATTGATGATACCATTCCTGAAACTTCTTCATAGGACATTTGTTTTCATAATGACCATGCACACCACATTTAAAACATTTAATTGATCCCTCAAAAAGAACTTCTTTCCCTTTCCAAGAGTCAACTAGATGCTTCCTTTTTCCATGGCAGGTTCTTGCTTTATGACCTTCATTTCCACATCTATAGCATCTTTATGTCCCTTTGAAACATTTTCCTAGGTGTTTCTTTCCACATCCTTGACACAACGGTTTTTGAACATACTTACCTTTATGATTATTACCTGAACTTCTGTAGGGATTTTTTTCTCGCATATATGATGCCTTATAAAAATCACCAAGGTTTAGGTGGTCAATCATGACTCCAGATAGTTGGTGGAGGATAACCACAAGATTTATCATTGCAGATCCAATATCCTTTAGTTTTTCTTTCATAAAACCATCACAGTTTTCTCCAAATCCACTGTTACTTTGGTGCCTGCTAGATCCATCCATTTACTAAAACCTAAATGGTCGGTGTGAGTATATCAACAAAATCATCATGTACTAATGAGATAGATAAACACTAAGATATACTTTTCCATGTTATCTCAAACTCATTCCAAAAATAACAATGACTCAATCTAATATACTAACCATTATGGTTATACAAAACTTGTCACTTATGGTTAAAGAATACCATAACCTCTAAAGTTATCTAAACTGACCTTTGATACCAACTATAAGGCCCAGCCTTAAAACATTACATAATATTTAATTAAATGGATAATTCAAATTGAGTATCATTTCAGGTTTATACTTTTAGATAAATAGGCCATAAATATTACATTACAACTTGAATATTACATGTAGACACTACTACTCAGTATCCAATTTTTTCATAAAATAAAAACACTTAAAAAGAAACATGTCTAGTTCCATGTTTTAGATAGCATGACTATTCCTTGATCCCATATTTGACCCAATTCATCTTTAAGTCCTGTGAAAAACATTTCAAAAACTTGGGGTGAAAATAAAAAGCTCAGTAAGGGTTATAAAATAAGTAAGGAAAACATTATCCCATCAATATATACAAATCAACGAAACCATACTTTTCAATCATAACATACCTTATGAAATCATGAGATTTATGAATAACACACACAATCATAAATCATAAAGGTTACTTATAGAATCCATATCAAAAATACATTGTAGTTATCACAGCTACATAGGGAGTCACAATTGGAATACCCATCACAGTATATTCCCTAAATCTCTTAGGAGAAACATCACGTTTACCTCCGTCACATTACCCAATGCATTGGAGAGCTATCTCGGGCTCACACACCCTAGGTTTATCACAGAACCACCCATATACGTAAAAAATGCCCAATAACCATAAAATAATCATAACACATAACACAAGTATAATATAAAGATAATATTTCCACATTCCACTATATCAAATCAAGATATTGAAGTAAACAATGCTTTATCAAACCATTTTCAAAAACCATTTAAAAAGATATTTTTGAATCAAAGTGTCTCATACCACATTGAAGATTTTAAAGAAATTATCATTTGAAAACATTAATGTCCATATAAATAAATCATAAAAGCCATTTTTAAAATCATGGACATTAATGATAAATATTTAGAAGAATAAATCTTTAAAACATTTATAACTATATTTTAGTTAAAGAGTTTTTTAACAAAAAGATAGACACTTGAATACAGATAATTGAGGAATAACATTTAATCAGAACTTTATTATATCATGAGAATAAATTGATTCATGATATAATATGTCAAAGTACAGTATATATACCATATTAGAGTGAATCAGTGCATAACAACAATGAAGTCTCAATGGAAATGTAAATTGATATCAATTCCATTATAAAGATGGTATCCTTAAATTAAGGATAAATCAATCAAATAATTATGTGTGAAAAATATAAATACACCCAATATAATTTATATTAAGTGTAAAAAATCATATTTAATTCACACATATTCATTAAAAGACATATTCAATAAGTACAAGTTGAACCCAAAGAATTGAAATTGGGTTAATAGGTTTCCTTGGAAAAATTCGACAACCTAATGGTGTCACATTAAAATTCAGAAAATGATTTGATGAGATAAAAAAGAGAATCTCATCACTCAAATATAAAGTTTACATAAATATGGATATATAAGAACATATCCCAACATAATAAGATGTAAATTAAAAGACATAACAAAAAAAGAAGTATTTTATAAAGAGGAGGGTGAATAGTTCCCTTGCCTATTTGGTAACTTAAAAAAACATACACCACATGAAATAAGGATCATACAATGAAGATGTAAATACTCATAAATGAAATTATATCATATAAATATTACAATCATTGGAAATACATACACCACAAAAAAGTAAATAGTGTCAAATATAGCATGAATCTTATGGGAATAAAAAGTGAGACGAAACCCTTTACCACGTTGTAATCAACTGAGTTGTATGACCAAAAGTTAATAACCACCAAATGAATCAAATAATACCATTAATTTAATGAGAATAATGATAATATATATCAAATAGATGTACATAATACACCACATGCAATGAATAAGTGGTGAACAATGGAAATCTCACGGAATTAAAAGTGAGATAAGAAAATCCCTTTCAAAAATTCAGTAGCCTAACAGCGCTGCTTAAAAATTATTAAAATGAATTGATAAGAGTAAGATAGATTCTCTCATCATATTAAAATAAAAATTACAGTATGTTGAATATAAAATAACATCCTACAACATAAGAACATGGAGAATACCTGAAATGACATAAAAGAGAGTACTTGAAAAGAAAGAGAGAGGTCGGATCCCCTACCTCGCGTCCGACTTGACTCGATCGTTCTTTAATCTTCTGAATAATAAACTAAAGATAATTTCTAATTGCTTAAGAACCTTTTTAATGTTTATTATTCCTTTTATATAACTTATTAATAAACATTATGTAATCATTTAAGTTAATAACGTTAATTTTGTCGATATTTGGTACTTGAGTAAAAAATGAACACCTTATATTTACAAGTTGCCCATGTGGTCAAAGGTTAATTATATCCAGAATGATATTCATGATCTGGATATCATATATATCTTATATATCCAGTATATACATGTTTTTATAATAGTACATAACATTTAGAGGTAAGAAATGAAATGCACCGTTTATGGAGACGGTAAGCCGTACGTACGCATGAACGCTACTTTAATTTATATTTCTTATTTTAATGGAAATAAAACATAATTATACAAATTTATATTATAATTAAAGTATAATATCACATATAATATCACTAAATCCATCCTTTATACATCCCACATAAGGCATTAACGAATCAAATCACTTTGAGAGGGCGGTAGTTTGCACTTCCTCAAAAGAGATTATCGTATTTACCCACTATGGAAACCATAAAGGCATGATATAAATGGGATATACAGAAGCATAAGGAAATAATAAACATAATATATATTATATATAAATACATTTCCATCATAATGGCCACCATGAGAGGTGGTAAGATGTAATTGAACAATCATCGTTTCGTGAGGCGTTAGTTTTCCATCCACAGAAACATTATGTTCTTCATCCATTAGATGGAGGTTTGTGTAAGTGTAGTATGAATCCTTATTATAAAAACATCCTAGTATATTGAGGATACTGGTTTTGTTAAAAAAGAAAGAAATAAAAAGAGTTTAGGGGTTGGAGAAGTAAAATAAAAGAAAACAATTTAAGAGAAATTGCTACCTTTAATTTGGGTAACTCCCTTTGGTTTGAACCAAAGGACTTCTTGAAGTGACTTTTGCCTAAGGTAAGGCTTATAAGAGGAGGAGAGGGATTTTTGGAGCTTAATTTTGAAGATTTTGGATGAGAAAAATGGCTTGAGAGGTGTGAGGAATTGGTTATAAGTGGTCTCCTTTTATAAGGGGGAGGAGGGGCTCTTTATGAAAGTGTGAAAGTATTATTTTATAATATAATGATATTCAGTTTCTAATGGTCCAAAAGTCATTATAGTCGAAGATAGGATGGGTCATGGTATAAATAAAATCATCCAATCATAATTCGACGTGTTTTGGATAATATTGTAAGCATTATAATCTTATTTATTTAAATCATTTATTAATGAGGTAAAACCTGCGCCATTATTATGTCATAAATAATTTAATTTATTTGTTGTCTAAAAATTATAAAAAAATACCATGATGTAGGAAATATTTTTATATTTTCAATGAATATTTATATTCAAAAATATTACTTATATAACACCATATAAAAATTAATTACTAAAATATTTGTTTTTATGTCTATTTTGCCTTTACATTAAATTAATTAGTCTAAAGTGTCATTATCACTTCCAAGTGGCTCAAAGGGGTCCCAAAATCAACCCAAAGATGCAAATTTTCGTTAATTACTCAAAAAATATGGTTTGGACAAGTTTTAAGGTAATTTTGAATTATTATAATATTCTATTAACCTTGAATTACCTTATTTACCTTTAACTGTGGTAAATAAAAGTCAAAAGTTACTATTCACCAAAAATTATTTTTATCTTAATGAACCAAATTTTACTTCTTGATAACAACCATTTATGTTGGATTTTTTAAATTCAATTCACATAAGTGGTAAAATTTCATTTAAATGAAAAATTCAGTTTTTTAACTACCACTAAGTGGTGTCACTATTCATCAAAAATTGATGTTTTTCAGAAAAATACCAAAAATTAAACCTAAGCATTATTTGATATTCTGAATTCAAAATTGATGTCTATTTTTTAAAATTCAAAACATATAAGTGGCAGTAATTAATTTAAAAATTAATTCCCGTTGTGAAAACAAATAGCGTGTTTTTAAGAAACAATAACTATCAAAAGATCGACACTTGATTAAGTCCAATTTTGAAGTGAAATTAATTCTAATAACCAAAATTGGATTAAATGGTAAAAATATATTTCAATTTTACTTTAAAACAAATTAAAAGGATAATCTAACCATATAAAAAAATTAGATTAAAAGGCACTTTTGAATTAAAATACAATATTTTTCACTATTCATTAAAAAATGATTTTTAACAGAAAAATCCCAAAAATTTACACAAAGTAAATTTTGATGTCCCCATTCTAAAGAAAGATTTTATTTGGTCATATAGATTGTATTAAAGTGACCAAAACTAGATTTAATAAGGGTTCCCCATTAAAAGGCGATAAATCGGCCTTTAAATGTAAATTATGCTTAAAATTAGATTCATTCACATTTTAAGCCTCTAACTTTTTATTGGATAATGTAAATACATTTAACAAACATGTATTATCATATGGTATTTAGTTTTGTTCATTCCTGACAATACAATGGCTAGGAGTTGTATACAATTTAAAATAATAATATTATATTATTAGTGTGCAACGTAAGATTTCAAAGAAACCCGTTGTTGCATATCGGGTATGCTATCGAACATAGCAACCCTTTTTAAAGTGAAATTAATATTTAATTAAAAAATTAATAAATATGAAAAGTTCATATTATTTATTTACCTGGGATGTTACAAGGGGGGTTATCCATGGGGGTGAGGGGTGTCTAGGGGTGGGGGTTGTCCAAGGGGGTGGGGGTGTCTAGGTGGTGGGGGAGGGGCTATCTAATGGTGGGTGTCTAGGGGGTGTTTAGGGGAGGAAATAACAATATAATACCTTGAAAATTATCTATACCCAATCCAACCAATATCAAAATTCCAATCCATCACCCAACCAATAGTCAATTCATCATCAATATCACTACCCTT
The DNA here is from genome assembly GCA_963277665.1 of Viscum album. NCBI lineage: Eukaryota > Viridiplantae > Streptophyta > Magnoliopsida > Santalales > Viscaceae > Viscum > Viscum album. The sequence continues at coordinate 785,848,583 of OY728140.1, forward strand.
TCCATTATTCCTTGAACAAAAAATATAAATACCAAATCAAAATCCAATTTTCAACTTAACTAAATTCCATAGAAACTACCATATCACCCCACTAAAAAAATGGAAAACCACCTACACCACTACCCCAACTGTCCCCAATCCATTCACATGGTCCATCCTTATATCCATTACCCACCTCACAACCATATGACTAAATAAACCCTTTACCATCTTTGAGTGTGTATACATTTCACTAGCACCCATTAGTTCATATGGTTCAAGAACTCTACAAAGAAGGAGTGGTTATGAAGACTTCAAATAAAAATGATTCACACAATCATAACACTTGAAGTGTAGAACAAAAATAGGAAAAAATCAAAGTGTTTGGTATACCAGGTCACAGACTGCACAGAACTCTAGTTTAGGCCAAATCAAAAAAAACAAAAAAAATAGATGCAGAACACTAAAACTAAGGTAACAATTACTAATTCGAACTGTACAAATAAAAAATTTCTTGATTGAAGATGGATCTATCGGGTGGAAGGAGTTATGTAGCCTAGGGTAAAGAGAGAGCTTTATGAGAGCTTCATATTAGGGCTGCAATCGCGTGGATGGGGGAGTTAGATCCACTGGGTATTTAGGGTAAAACATTCCCAATGGTTTTAAAAAACTTTTGTAAAATATATTATTTAATAATGGTTTTAAAAAACTATTGGTATACATTAGTAAAATTAAATATTTCTCAAAAGTTTACACAAATTATTGGGAAATATTCGTTCTAAAAGAAGTATACCAACAGTTTGTTCAAACTATTGGTAAAGGCTGATCCAAAAACCATATACCAATGGTTTGAACAAACCATCGGAATACAACTATTGGGAAAGCCCCAATTTCCACCAATTTCTTGTTGTAAGGTTTTGTTGGGGATTTATGTAAATAGTTTTAAAGTGTTTCAAGTTTTTATTTTAGTCTAAGGAATCTAGACTTAGTGTGGTTATCAATGTATCCATTCACCAAGACTCTTAAAACCAGCTTCTTGACTCGATAAATGTGGAAACCAATTATAGGGAAAACATTAGTATATGAATCATATAGGAATGGGTTGCATTCTCCATGTCCTCCTTGAGTCATATCCCTATATATACTCTTTAATTTTGCTACATCTTGACTTTATTTCAGGATGCATCCATGAAGACAACCATCCATGATTCCATAGTGGGGTCATAAGGATGGCCCACCAAGTGATGAGGCTTTAGTATAGGGTCTCATACATGATGTTGTGCCTCCAAGTGGTCTTCTAGTTTTTCCACCACCCATTTATAAATAGGATGTGGTGGTAGTTACAACTAATGATATGTGTAGTCTAACTTAACTACATGAGTTTTAGAGTCATCAACCTCCTAGGTTTCAAGTTGATCCAAAACCCTGAGTAGTTGATGACTGGCTAGAGGTAGCCACCTATGTTTTATAACTTGTGAAGAAACATCCAAATCAGAAGTTAGACCTAGTGGAGAGCCTTATTTATGGATATTTTAGGTGATGATAGAGTTAGATGACTCATTTTCATGATGATATATCTCTCTCCTAGTCATATTTTGAGAATCACTTCTAGGTGGAGATTTATCCAACCACATTGTGATCATTTCACATTCAGGAACTTCTATATTTTCATAAGGGTATCATGGACATGATAGAGTATTCATCAAAGTTCACTAACCTATTGTAATAATCCTTGTATTTTATTTAATATCTTCGGAACATGAACCTTGGATTAGGTCTTACACCAATATATCAGGGCTGTAGGGATATCTCTTTGTATTCCCATCTATACTAGAGTGCTTGAGTGAGATTTATTAGTGCAGATACTTCTAGAAGAGTAGACATAGATAATAGGTTATGATAGTCTACACATAGGATTTGAGACCTTGGTAGGTGGTATTTAATAGTAGTCACAAGGATTTAAACTTGCAAGATGATTCGGGAGATGATCCTTGGATTGAGGGTCTATAGTTCAGGGATCTCGGAATGATTCTATTCAATCGAGAGAGAGGAGGTGTTTCTCTTATAATACTCAGGGGAATCTCACTTTGGATTTTCTAACCTATCATATAGATGATAGAGATAATATTTATGGATTCCCAAAGAAGATATAGTGGTAGGAGTAAGTATCTTTGTTGGGTTGAGGATGTAATAGAGGGGTGGTTAGAGTAGCTACATGTGATAGACAGATTGACTTTTTCCACCACCACCCCTAGGTGGTCCGTGCCAGGCTCAGAGAGCTAGTGGTCAGGGATGATGATAGCTACATGTAGTGGAAGCCTTTGACCACAAGTATATTAGGATGATTAGAGGTAGTATCTATGTCTTCTCTACTTTATCTATAGTACTGATAGACACAACAATGATCCACTCTTTTCTTACCACTTCTACAGTTCATGACTTAGAGATTCCAGTAGAGACCTTGACGCGACCATTGTTCTTGGAGTTTTCTACCAGGGGTGACTCAGTGCTCACACACTTCTATAGATAGTGTGACCTAAATCTTGGAGGAGATATATTTTTAAGGGTTCTCTTTATATTAGTAATGAGATATTATGATTTCATCTTAGATATGGACTGACTATCCACATTCCATGCCTAGATATATTGTTTTAAGTGTTGGATGTTGTGTGTCTATGGTGACAATAGGAAGAGGTTTCCTTTTATTGGTGAAAAATAAACCCAAAAAGTGTTGGATGGGATCATATATAGGAATATACAATTTATTTCTCACTAGTTATCTAGTATTACCCTTTGAGTAGTGGATGTTATGGAATTTCATCTTCCTATAGTGGAGGAGAAGTATGAGGAAATATTTCCTAAGGACGTTTCAAACATAAATCTCCACAAAGAGATAGAATTATCCATTTAATTGCATATAGGTACGTCCCCGATATTTTTTCTAGTATATCGGATGGATCCTACCAAGATTCATGAGATGAATTTTTAATTGGAGGACTTGAAGAGAAAGATGTTTTTGAGACCCAGTGTGTCACCCTAGGAATCCCCAGTGTTGTTCACTAAGAAGGCGGATAGGATATTGTGGTCTTGTGTGGATTACCATCACCTAAACTAGGGGACCATACATAATAAGTATCCACTAACAAGGATCCATTACCTCTACAATCATTTTAGAGGCGTGTGATGGTTCTTAAAGATTGATATCATATCAGGTTATCACCATCTTCGAGTACGGGATGAGGATATATTAAAGATGGAATTCCAATATATCTTCAGTCACTATGAGTATTTAGTGATGTCTTTTGGTGTAATGAATTCACTATTTGTCTTCATATAAATCATTAATGAGATCTTTCATCCTTTCTTATATAAGTTTGTGGTGGTCTTCATCGATGATATCCTAGTGTACTCAATGTCTAAGGAGGATCACATGAGATACTTGGGGATGGTCTTAGACATGCTCTGACAGAACCAGTTTTATGATAACCTATTAAAGTGTTAGTTTTGAATTTTACAGGACCAGTTTTTGGGACATATTATCTCAACAAATGGTGTAGTAGTGCACTTGGTGAAGGTTGAGGCAATTCTAGATTGGGTACAACACAATGATGTGATGGAGGTGCCTAGATTACTTAGGTTGGAAAGATACTAAAGGATATTTTTTCCCAATTTCTCTGAGATATTACCACATTTGACTACATTAACCCAAAAGGGGTGGAAATTAATGTGGATAGAAACATTCCAATTTTATTTTTAGGAGTTGTGGAAGAGGTTGATTACCATTCCATCCATCCATCCGAAGTTATGTGTTTTTTATTGAAAGGAAGGGGCAATGCCCTATAACAAGTTTTGAAGGTCTGAAGTAATGAAGAATGATGGCGTCGGCCTAAACCAGATTCACACACTTAGGGAGAAGGGACCCAATATAGTTAAATAAGATTCAAGGTTTATCAAAAGTATCCTAGTAAGACAAGAAGTTTTCTACCATGTTTGCCTCCATATAAGTGTGAGTGAGATTAATGCTATTAGAGATAACCTTTTTTCATTTAAAAAAAATATGTGATAGCCCGTGGGATAGAGATCACACATTTGATGGATTTTAAGAGGATCAAAGTTTCAAATTCCACCTGATTGAGGATAATACCAGGAGAATGAAATAATTTCAGTCCTTTAATCAATTTAGACACCTCTTCCATGAGATAATATCCATGACCATGTCATACACTGAAGAAAAAAATAACCAATCCATTTTGATCATGGACCACTCCAATCTTAATATTTTCAGAGGGTGTCAAGTACGTATTGTTCTGCAATACCTCGGGGACTAAACTTAGTTGTGTTATAATAAAGAGGTAGGAATTGATTGCCTATGGGTCCCAGTCATTGAGACCACATGAGCATAACTATGTAAACCATGATCTAGAGTTGGCATTGGAGGTATTAACCCTAAATATTTGGTGACACTACCAATTGAGTGAGTGGTTTATCTTCTATTCTTATCACAAGTGTCCTAAGTATATCATCTCATAGAAGGATTTTTATAGAAACCCTTACCCCAATAACTTGGAACCGGTGTCTACTTTATTATATTAGCACTAGATTCAAGTGATCTCATCCTAGGTATTTAATAGTTTAGTAGTCTTGGTAAACTATATACATACATGATTTATATATTACATTTGTATACACAAAATTACAGCATAATTTTTTTCTACAATATAATTATTCCATCTAACATATCCTTTTATATCATTCATTGTACGCTTCTTGGATTGTTGGGAAAGAAAATAATAAGTGTGATCTCAAATGAATAGTGAGGTTTAAGTATAATGGAAGTTATCATGAATCAATAAGAAAAATAAACATGGAAATGTAAATAACTGAACACATATTTTATTTAAAGGATTTGATTATCATGAGTAGATAAGGAATAATGAATGTAGAAAGGTAAGTATCTGAACACACATGTCATTTAATCAATAAACTGAAAAAAATCTAGAGATAATATAATTATGAAAATATCTTGTATAATAATAAATTAATTTTTAATGAAGGAAATGCTTAATTATTGGATGTCATGATCTCAGATATCATGATACCTCTACTATCAAGACCTTTTACAAGACAGTTTAAAACTAATGGGTAGGTATACACTAAAAACCCATTTAGTTATGGTTATCCAACTAATTCATATAATGATACTACCAATGAATTGATGGTTTATCTATAACTGTGCCCCACCCATACCTGTATTCCCAACACATTCCTTATATATATAATTATTGATTAAATTCTAGAAAAAATATAAGTTATCAACAAAATTTCATATCTAGTCTGGAATATAGATTAAAAATAACTTCCCTAGTCAATCATATAACTCTTAAATTAATGTATTGTAAATAAAAATGGTATATGGTTTATTAAATAATCATATCCATGATAAAAATAATATGGATATTTTTTTAGTAAAATCCCTAAAGGTAACTTTATATCATTTTGGGATTGAATGTGTTTGTTGAAAAAGTAGGTTAATAAGGTCAATTGTGAAGTTATAGCATTATTGTTGAATAATTATGTTGAAAAATTTTCAAGATAGAGGTATGGAATCTCTAGAAGTGGTATGGAAAATTATTTATCCAAGGTGGCATTATTTTCCAGTGTTTTCCAAATTTTTGAGGTCCAAAAATTTCATAAAGGTACAAGTTTTTTTTAAATATGAATTTCGAGAAATACCTCATTAAAATATGGAAAAGGAATGAACTAAGAGAAATTTTGTTGTCACAAAGGTCAGGATATTTGTGTAAGAATGTTTTTCCAATGGATTAAAGTAATTAAGATTGAATATTACAATAAGTTTCATAAAAGGAAAATTTCTATAAACTTTCATGAAGATAGGGAGTTCAACGAATAGGTATGAAGAGTTTCACGAACATTTGGTGGTGATATTGAAATTTTTTTGAATGGGAGGAAACATATATAAATAGGAGGCTACCCTTATCATTTGAATAGAGGAATCCTTAATGAAAATTAAAAGGCTCTAAATTCGTGAATTATTTTCATGAAAAATTTCCTTTCATAAAGAATTCATAAGAATATTAGTTTTTTGAAGGAAGTAAGTTTCAAAAAAGTGAGATTTTTATGAAAATTTTTGAGTTTCATGAATTCTTTGAATTTTTTATAAAATGTTTTGAGTTTCATGAAATTAAAAGTTTCACGAATAATTATGTAGCTTTGTGAAAGTTAAGAAATGGGTTTCATGAAAGTGAATCTTATGGAAATCAGAAGGGATTTCCAATTAATTATATAAAAATAGGTAATCATAAATTGAATATAAGTATAGATTCATGATGAACCAAATAAGGTGTAAAATATATTGATAAAAGTGATTAATGGATGAATCATTTAAAGGGGTAGTGATCACACTTCATTTGAGAGAGTAGTGATTTTTTAAATTGTGAATGGTAGTGAACCATAAGGGATAGTGAAAATGCTTTGAAATTTTTAATAGTAATGTTCTTTAGTGGATTTGGTACATAGAAACATTTCATATGTATTATAATTGTACATTTCCATATGTGGGTGAACCAAGTAAAATAATTGTCTCTTGTCTTCTTTCATTTATGCTCGTACTTTTCTATGGGAAAAAGAGGAAAGGGTGTTTTCTTTAATGATGAAACTAGATCTGAAGGGGTTTTTGCTTTAATCTATCATACCCTAATATGCCTTCTCCCCCCCCCCCATCAGGATATTTAACCTAGTTAGAATAATAACTGGTATCAGAGTGAAAGGTTAAAATTATTGTTTCTCTAATAGTGGTTTTAGTGGAGGTTGATAATCACAAAGGTATTTAAATCTTTTATGGAAATAATTTTTAGTCTTAGAAGAATTTGATGCAACACTACTTTAGATTATTGGGTAGGGATTCCTTTAATATGTGATGTATGGTATTTATGTAAGTGTGTAAAATGTAGTTCTATTAAAAGAAGACTTAAGGGACTTGGATATTGATTCCAATGGAATCAATTCCTTAGGAGGATCTTTATATAACAAAATCTACATAAAGGTGGTGAAATTTAAGTACACATATTTTAGGTGGGAAAAGCTATTAAATATCTATGAATGGAATATAAAAGTCAAAAAAAGAAAATTATTGGTTTTATAGAAAAAATATAAGGACTAAAGAATGCACCCCAATGAGTCTGTAAATTCATTCATTAACTGGGTGAATGTTATTATAAAATACATACATGGTCTTTCAAAAATTATTTAATATGTAAATATAGTTAATCACATCTTGAGAGGACTCCCACCTTAGTTCAATCTAAAATTTTTGATATCAAAAGATAAATATCCAAAAGGATCTAATATTGGATAGTTTTTACAATACTCTTATCAAATACAAGATTAGAAATAATGATAATGAGTCTATAGAAAAAAGGGAATTCCAAAGATATTTAATTCAAGACCATAAAGAAGATAGCTATTTAAAATGTCTAGGAATAAAGAGATATGGATAATACCATGTTATTCCTTTCCTAAAATATATGAAGAAGAAGAAGAAAAAAATTCAAGGGTAAACTTCCTTTAGAATGATTTTGATGTGGAAAGGTTGGATATATTATACTGAGGTACCCTAATAAATTCTAAGATATTGGTGAGGATGAATTCAAAATTCCCATGAATAAGTATTTAGCCTATATGAAAGGTAATAAAAATGTGAAGCTAAATTTCTTTAAGAATAATAACTTAATTTCAAAATATAATGACATTTCTATAGAATCTAAGGCATAAGAGATGGATTACTATAAGAATCAAGGAGAAAATTATATAGCGGAAGTTGTAGGTGACTCCCAGATAAAGTAGGAAATCAAAAATGGTAAAGGAGAATTTGAATGAAGTTTTTATCTCCTTGATGAATTAGAAGCCTCTCTTACTAATAAAGATATTCAGAGATCCAAAATGAATAAAGAAAATATAGTGGTTTATAATGAAAAACTTTATATATAGTATAATGAAGAAGATAAGTTTGAGCTGAAGGAACAAATTGAAATGATTAAGTCTTTAATTTCATATAATTCAGAATAGGTCATTGAGTGAAAGATCAAAGTTGAAGAACAAAAAAGGGTGATCTATATTTAAACTGACACATAAAAAGATATAGAGATACTCTAGAATCCTAGTATAAAATTGGGAAATCAGATCACTTAGGTGATAGAAAAGACAAAATTGTATCATAAAGGTTCAAAAAATAGAAGCAACAGTCATATCTAAATGATAAGGATGGTATGGGGCTTGATCGAAAATATAAATCTATGATGACTGATATCTGACTAAAAACACCCACTGTAATATTGAAAATTGATTTTCGTATAAATTAGAATCTGAATATTTATAGATCTCAAGGGATGACAAGTGATGCACTAATTATGTATAAGAATAAACCTCATATTAGTTGTTATTATTGTGGAAATATGGGATATTCCCAAAATGTATGTCCCAAAACCAAAAGGTACTAAAAGAAACAAGAGAAACAAAGGTTTCCACATATAGTTCAATATTCTGTGAATGATTTTGATTGTCACTATTTCTAGTGTAGATGATTTGGACACATTGACAGGTATTTATCATAAAAAATGCATATGAATGTGCTGAAGTGGACCCAAAGTGGTCATAAGTTATATCTCAAAGAATCATAAAATGAGACAAAAAATAAAAATTGATTTTTAGCTATTCAATATGAATTTGGTCCATCATAATTAGAGTGTGATCAGGAATATCAATCCACAACAGTTATGGAAGCAGTGAAATGGATCAAAAATAAAAGTTTTGATAAGGAGGTGATTGAAAATATTTCCCTTAAAGCATCAGATCATACTGGGTATGGATCATTATAGTGTATGCACATCTAATATAACGGTAAATAAAGATCTTGTAACAGGCATCGAATATAACATGGAAGGTGTTTTAAATTTTTGAAATGATAAAAACCTTATGATTATTGGCTTCGGAAAATCCAAATTTGGGGGCAAAGATATGAGACATGTTGATGTCTTGGTTTTCAAAGGTCTTAGTCACAACTTTATAAGTGTTATTAAATTTCATGACTCTGGTCATTCTATAATATTTTCTAAGAAGTTTTTTATAATTAATGGGAAAGATTTTATAGTGATTTTATTGTAAAAGTGAATAAAGGATAATATCTACCTTCTGAGTGGAGAAGAGGATATGTGCTTTCTATCCAAAGATAAAGAAAATAGGTTGTGTCACAAATGTATTGTCCATATATGCCAACCATCCTTGGAAGATGTAGTCAAATGTTATGTAGTTCAAGATCTATCTAAGATATCACATGATCGTACTTACACATGTGGTTCTTTCCAATAAGGGATTATTATTAGAAATACAAACAAGGAAAAAGAAAAAAATCAACTAGAGTGCTTTAATTGGTGAATGTATATGTGTGTGGACATATCTCATAAATATCCATTAATGATAAGAGATATTATATTCTTTTTAATGATGATTTTAGAAGGATGTAATATATGTCATTAATTTCCCAAAAGTATGACATGTTTATTTATATAACAAAAAATTGGAGGGAATGTGAAAGGATGCTTGGATAAATTATTCTGAAGTTTCAAATTGATAATGGTATGGAATTGAAAAATATACAAGAAGAGGATTATAATGATAAATATGGAACAAGGTACCAAGTTTCAGCAATGAGAAATCCTTAAGAAAATAAAGTGATTGGGAGGAGAAATTAGATCATAAAAAACATAGCCATAATGATTCTTATTGAAAAGAACCTACAATAGAAATTATATAAGGAATTAGTATTGACATAGATCTATATATCCAATAGGGATTTTTTGTTTCTAAAAGAACAAAAGACGTTGTACGGAATATGGTACAGAAAGAATACAGTATTGAAATAATTTTGAATCTTTAGAAGTAACTATTTTATTCTCAATAATTATAAAAATATCAATTTTTAGTCTCATAAATATGAGGGAATATACCTTGGCTACTTATGAAAAATCAAATAATATAAATTCTTCAACAAGTGGCTAGGAAAATTTGTTGAAAGAAATGATGTCACTATAGTAGAAAATGAACAGAATCTTCAATAATATATTGAACAGTTCCCTAATGATAGTGATGAGAAGGTAATAAATTTAGGGGGACTAAAAGTGTAAAATGTTGTTTCAAAATAATAGATGTGTCCTGAGAAAGATGAAGTAAAATCTATATATGCATGGAAACTAATGAGTCAAGATGAATTTGGAATGAAAAACATCATTAGTGATCAGGAAGTTCCAATTAAAACATGATGAATGAATTCTATACATAAATCATCCTTTAAATCTCAGATATATCCAAATTTTTTTGAAGAATAAGTTGTAGATGAAAATTGGGTTCAAGTTATAAAAGAAGATATTGACCAAATCAAAAGAACCAAACATGAGAGATTGTCTCATGATGGTAAGATAAGAATGTCATCATGACTAAATGGGTCTTCTATAACAAACTAAATGAAGATGGACTAGTAATTAAAAATAAATAGTTACTGGTGTGAAATGGATACTCAAAAATCAAAGTAATTTATATTTATGAGACATTTTCACATGTCTCAAGGTTAGAAACTATTCACATATTCTTTTCCACTATAGTGAAACAAAATTTCAAAGTTTTTCATATGTACATGATATCATCATTTATGAATGGGGTTTTGGAAGAAGAAGTGTACATTGAACAACTTTATAGTTTTCTCATCAATTGATATGAGAACATAGTTTTTAATTTGAGGATGGTGTTATATGGGTTGAAGTAAGAACTGAGAGCATGGTATTCAATACTAGATCGTTTTTTACTATGTTTGGTTTTTAGCATAGTGGATTTTATTAAAATATACATGTAAACAATTATTTTAATAAAAAGATGATGGTGTTGGTGAATGTTGATGAAATAATATTTTGTGGATCAGATAAAGCATAGTGCCAAAAGTTAACATAATTCATGAAAAGTGAGTTTGAAATGTCAATGATTGGAAAACTAACATTTTTCTTTGATTTACAGTTGATTAAAGGAAGAAATATACATTAATTTATCAATACAAATATTCCATATAGGTTTTGTGAATATTTTTAATTCATAATTCCTAGGATATATCAACTATAGAGGCTACCCAGATGAAACTATCATGAGATGATTAAGTTAAAGCAGTTAATATCATACAATATAGGCAGATCATTTGTAGTCTATTGTACTTAATAGTGAAACGAACTGATATTAATTTGGAAAAATTCCAAGCATCATAATATCAAAGTAATCCCAAATAAATTCACATAGTTATAGAAAAAATAATAATTCAGTATATCAAGATCATATTGGAATTTGGTTTTCTATAAAATGACAAATCTCAGTAACAGTTATTGTGTTTTACATGTGAAAATTGGGTCGGTTTAGCAAATGATAGAAAATCAATGATAGGTGGTGCATTATACCTTGGATTTTTTTTTTCTTTTCTAATCAAGAAAAAATATTTCATTTAATTGAGCACCATAGAAGCTAAATATATTACATCTATTCAAGCTTAAACATTATTATTTTGGATAAAGGTGTAACTTGAAGATATTGGAGTTGAAGTGAAGACAGTAATTGGAATCCATTACTATAATTCAATTTATATAAACCATATAAAAAATATATTTCATCACTAACATAAAAAGAACATTGAAATCAAGTATAAATTTATCCCAGAAAAGGTGGATCATGGGATTGTGAAACCGAAGGATGTGCCTATAGAACTACAGGTTGTAGACATTCTGATAAAAGCCTTACCCAAATAAGAATTTAAACATCATCTAATATCTCTTGGAGTTAACTCTACTCCCCAAACTTGAATAAGTGTGGAAGTGGAACCCCATTTCCTTGAGGTATGGTTTTTTTTCCTTTATGTGCTGATATGTGTTCATTACAACATTGTGCCCATAAAGTAGTTGTAGATCCCCAAGATAGATTAACCACTAAGTGGGGAGGGTTGAATGATATTACATATTAATTATTGATTTTACATTACTCTCATCACATAATTTTCACTTTAAAATTATTAATTTTCATTCAATTTTCATGTTTTGAAAATAAACACATAAGAAGAGTGTTGTTCAAATTCATTTAATTAAACTATAGTTTAATATTTTTATCATATATTTCAAAATAATAATCCAAATTATGTTATTATTTTTTTAGTGTTCCTTATTAATATTAAAACATATCATTATAATATAGATTTTTCCAATTAGTACATTTGAAGGGTCATATAGACCACACAAAAAGGCCCACCAAATTTGTTGAGAAAAAATGGACCATCTGTGAAGTTAGAATTTTTGGGCTCAATAAAGAATCCAAAATTTGATTAAACTCTATAATATTTTCTTTAATATCCAAAAAAATCTTGGATAAAAACAATTAAGAGAAAATCCACCATAAAATGGGCCTAAATGATGCTTTCAAGTCCAACCCACAATTCTGTCCATGATTCAAAAGCATCACATAATTCTTGACAAATATCCCCATCTAGACATAAAATAAATCTGATATTTTATGGTTTGAAATAAAATATTTAGGGTCCCAAATTTTATAATAATTTTTTTAGATTTTAGGCATCATCCTGGCCTAAAATTAATTAACATTTAGACCAAGGAAAACTAGATAGAAAAATGGACATCAGAACATTGTTTATGAAAACAGATAAAAATTTAGCTATAAAAGCCCAATGGCTACCGAATTTGGAGGGTGAACTTTAAATATCCATATATACATCTATGAAAATAATATTTCTCCATATTCATATGTTTTAATGATCAAATTTTATATCCAACATGAGGGATAGTTTTTGGAATGAAAACAATACATTACCATTGGCTATGAATAAACACTCATTCTCACCTTGAAAGAAGTTGGATTTTAAGCACTAAAGGAGGATATTTGGAATGACTGGAGCCTTTAAAAGGTATTGGGAAAACATTAAATAATATTGTTTAAACAAGAGATACCTCTCATTATCTTTTAATTTCGTGTTTTTTTCCCAAATTTTCAATTGTAATCGCATAATTGTTTTCAGTTTCATTTAAATTTTAACGAATGTTTAATATTTATATTATATTATAATAATTAACCCTCAATTTTTTAATATTAATTTTCTTAAAATTTTAGAAATAAATTTTATAATCATTTCATTATTTTCTATATCATTCAATTGAAAATCCATTTTTAATTCTCTTCATTGTTCTTCTGTGTGTTCAGCATACAACTTTTTTATTTTCTCATTCTTCTTCTTATCTTTTTAACTCATAACCATAAATATTACAACCATATTCTTAAATGGATAAATGTATTATTAAATCTCTCATTGGGGTGAGTCCTAATTTATTTATGTTAAGTGATTGACATCTTTTTCTCATTTAACATTATTTTAATTAATATTTTGTATGTCAAATAAAATATGATATGGATTAATGACATATTTGTGACGTGTGGATTCCATGAATTATTAAAACCAAAAATAAACATGGGTTCATGAAATAAAAAACCTTCTATATATAAGATTTTATAATTATTAAAACCATATTTTAGGCTTTTATTAATGCCAAAAAAATTGGGATTTCTGATTGAAATCAACTTATAAAGTAGATGTTAATTTAATGAAAAGTATTGTAAATCTCAAGAATATCACAAGCTTAACTCACTAATAATGAAATCACCCCAATAATTATTAAATTTTTACATCAATATTCATCAGTTAATAATTTCATCTATGGTATGCACACAACCCCCCCCCTAAAAAGAAAATTATAAAAAATAATCGAATATAAAAAAGTATCATCGCCGAGGATTTGACTCGAGTGCTACTATACACATTATCAGAGAACTGGACCTTTGAACGGTCGATAGGAGAAAATTAGATACACATGAAATGGAACAATTTTAAAGTATGGTTAAACTTATAGTAAGTATTTTTTTTATTTCTGAAATAAAAACAAAAAAAAGTTCAAAAAAATAAACCCAAAACATTATGGTAAAAACACAAAGAAAAACCCACCTTCCCATAAAAATAATAAATGAAAAAAAAAGTAAAACCCACCTTCATCATCCTTTCCAAACATCCCCAAATTCCCTATAGCCTCCCAAAAAATCCATCATATTTTTTTTACCCTAAAATCGAGTAAACTCTTCACCAAATTAGGAGAAACATTAGGGACAGTCAAATCACCCAAGACCCATTCATTTTCCAACCAATTGAACTAGATATGGACAAACCTAAGGAAAAAACTTGAAGGACTATCTATCACTTATATTAATTATCAACCCCTTGGTATTCAATATCCAAACATTGAGGCATGTTTTGTACTCAAATCGGGTTTGATTCATCTTCTACCTCATTTCCATGGGCTTACTGATGACGATCCACATCTTCACCTTAAAGAGTTCCAAGTTATGTGATCTACCATGAATCATAAAAGGATTTTTGAAGAAAAAATAAAACTTCAAGTATTACCTTTCTTCATTGGTGACTCCTCTAAGTCATGACTCTACTACCTCCCTCCTAGTTCCATGACCATATGGAATGGCATGAAGAAAATATTCTTAGATAAATTCTTTCTGGATTCTTGAAACTCTTATATCTAAAAGGAAATAAGTGGTATCCATCAATTCCCCAATTAATCACTTAATGAGTACTATAATAGGTTCAAAAATCTTATGGAAACCTTCACACACCACCAAATCCCTAACCAACACTTGATACAGTACTTGAATGAGTGGTTATAGGATATGGATAAAACTCTCATTGGTTTCACTAGTGGTGGTCATCTTGTTTAAAAAACTCCTACAGATACATGAGATATCCTAAGAAACGTGTATGAAAAAATGCATCAATTCCATACTCGATAACATTTTCATGTTAAAAAAGTCTGATAGAATCGATCCATAGATCCCAAAAATATCCTAAGTGTATGAGTGAACTTACAAGACTTGTACGGAAACTATTCGTGTATAAGAAATCCCCAACCTCTTCCTCTCCACAATCTCTATTATCTTGACCTATTAAAAATTGTGCAATATGTATCTCATCATCTCATCTAATTAACACATATCCACACCTTCAAGATGATCCCTCAAATTATTTTAGTCCAATAGAGCTCAACACAATATATGTTCAGAAGAACACCATCCCTCAACAATCAAGTAAGTTCATTAGAAAATCCACTTAACCCCCACTTTGATCCCTTATCTTCTACCTACAACCCTGGATTGATGTATTGTAATCCCATCTCGTATCCCCCTCAGTTCCCTCTTCAAAATCCAAACTAATTTCAATATGTTCAAGGTTGTGGTAGCTTCCATCAATCTTATCCTTTTGTTCCTCAACATAAAAGGATCAATCCCCCTCTTACTCCTCTGAGATTCCACTATCCTTGTGAGCCTTATAAATTTCAAAACCAATAAAAACCCTTTCCCAAGAACCAAAATAAATGAAAACCTAATTCAGGACATGAATATTCTTCCAAGAAACCATGGTAAATTGTTGTGGAAAATATTTCCTCCTTCATCCATTATAGCCTCAAAAACATTGAAAACCAAATTGGTCAACTTTCATTCCACATAATTCAACAAAAAAACAATTATTCCCAACTCCCTAATCAATAATTACCTAACCATAAGGATAATGTAATTCAATTTCACTTAGATCGGGAAATTAAATCGTTATTATAAATTATAAATCCTATAAATCCCCTTTGAATTTTGATATTGAAAATGAAAATGAAAAAACCTTAAAGTGAACTTTAATAAGCTCCCTTTCCACCTTCAATCCAGCTAAAAACCTAATTTTTTTTCCTCAAGCTATCTCTTGTCCAAAGAATCCATTTGAGCATGATTATGAAATTCTTTACATGTTTAGATGTGTTGAAGTGAACATTAACCTCTTATATTTCATTAAAAAAATCATAAGTATGCAAAGTTTCTTAAGGAATTGTACACACATAAGAGAAAACTTAGGACCATTGAAAATGTTTCAACCTAGCAGTACATCCCAATGAAGTGTAAAGATCTAGGGACCTCTATGGTTACATGATAAATAGGTATTTCAAAATTCAATGATGCACTCATAGACCCAGGATCTATAATAAATTTCAGGCCCAAATCTGTCTTCTCTGACCTTGGTCTAGGTACCTTTCACCCAATGAGTGTTTTCATCTAGTTATCCAATAGAATCACAACTAGTCCTAAGGGAATAATCAAGGATGTCCTTTTTTAGGTTAATGATCTTATCTTCCCAACTGATTTTTATCTCCTAGACATGGAAGATGATACAATTTATTTACCATATCATATGATTCTAGAAATACCTCTCCTAATGACATCTAGAACCAAAATGGATTTCCATACTGGTATCTTGTCCATGGAATTTGGTGACAAAACAGAAAAGTTAAATATTTTTAAAGCCATTATATACCCATTATAAAATCACTCTATATTCTCCATCCATTCTTTTTAAAGTCTCTCTGAGAGTGTGTTAAACCCTGATCTGTCATGTTCTTCTTATTCTAATGATAATGTAGATTGTGAATTTTTCATCCCCATTAACCAAGTAATAAATGGAAAAGCTTATGTTGACCTTTCACATGTAAATTCTATTGATCTAAAGGATCCTGTAAACTCTTTGGAATCTCATCTAACCTTTGATCTCCACTACTCTAACTTGAATAGTAATGATCGAAATAAAAAAGCATGTTCTTTTTTTATTCAAATCAGATTATACAACACTCATCATTTACTATCCATGATTATAAAAATCCTCTTATAAGTCAAGTGAACCATAATCTAATGTGCTTAATTTTTCCTAATGATAGTGAATATTGTGAGGTTTATTCCCTTATTAATAAAGTAATCACTAATGAGGTTGAAATTGTCCATTATTTGGAAAAAATCATTGATATAGAGGATCTTAAAAAATCTATTAAGTATCATGTCCCTTATGATACTCATTACTTCAAATTGTAAATTGATTAAATAAATGAGTTAAAAACAAATGGTATCTCCTACTCTGATTTCATATTTTCTAAATCACACATAAATGCACCATCATAATTGAAACATCTTTGTGAAATTCCAAGCATAAAAAACAACCCTCAATGGACTGAATAAATCCTCAAGTTGAAGACCAAATTTAGGATGCACATATCCTCATTCCACCCTCATTTAATAGCAAGCACAATAATAAATAACGGTTCAAATTATACAATGAAAAATCAGGCCTCCAAAAGGAGAATTTTTTCTAGAAACACACTAGAGTTGAGAAAATATGGTGGCCACCATTATACTATGGGTAGTCCACTACTATTATATACCTATATAAAAAATAAATGTAGTTCATCCTTGTTGGAAACCCAAGTTTTCTTTTACTTTTAAAAAAAATTAATTAATTTTTAGTTTTTCATTAAATGAATAGTGATTTTTTAATTTTAGGTAATTGAAATTTTCCAAGCATTACCAGAGAGGACACACGCCATGAGAACCACATATACTTCTAATAACCCACCACTGGATAGAGATAGGAACTCACCAAATCTAAACTAAGGGAACCACTTTCCCATTTCCTCTCTCTCTCTCTCTTCTTCATCCTTGTATCCCACTATCTATCTCTCTCTCTCTTTCTTCTTCTTCCTCTATCATTATAAGATTTTTTTTAAACCAGTTTATTCATCAAAACCTATTTTTTCCCTCTTTCCCTTTTTTTGGGTGTTTATGTTAACAAAAAACCAAAAAACTAAAAAAATACCAGAAAACAAAAAATAGTCATAATTATTCACCATTAAATTTTCAAACATTTTCCAACCTTTTTTCAGAGTCAAAATATTTGTTTTCATCTGAAACATTTTTATTTTAATTATAAATTTTGATATAGAATTATATTTCAAGATCAAAAAATTTTGATTTCTCAATTTTTTATTTGGAAAATGATTCGTTCTCAGTCATGAGGAACAACGTCAGATTTCATGACAAGGACACCTATGGTTATCTTTTCATATTGTATGTTATTCACCCCCAATTGTGAGTCTTGAGTTTGTGGACCTTTGATCCTAATTTCCTACTTTATCATACATTAATATGATAGAGGCATTTTTTGAACCACACGAGAATCACAATAGCCAAATAGTCTCCCATTACCCTTACATTGATCCTACTTTTTAAATACCCATTGAGCCTATGAAAACTCTTTTTTACTAGCCACATTACAAGACACAAAACCTTTTCCCACCCAATATCTACATGTATTTTCATTTTATAGTTTTTTTGAACTTAAGTTTCGTGGATTTCATTTTATTTTCAGTACAATTTTATTGATTTTCACTGTGTCATCATATTCTTGAAGTAAATCATCCATTTAAGCATGGGGGGATGTTTTCATTCAGTGAATTTTGGGAATTTATTTATATATTTGTCATTTTGTACAAATTTTATTGTAAATTTTAAAAAAAAATTAAAAAAATGAAGAAAAATACTGGGTTGTGTCTTAGGTAGTTCAAAAATCACTATTATGAAACCTTTTATCTTATCATAAATATTAAAATTATTTTCATGATGATATAAATAATGGTTTTGGTGATGATTTTGATATTTTTTTCAAATGCAACTTTTGAAAAAAAATAGAAGAAAAAAAATAACACTTGCATTATATTTTCTTTTTTTATTGGGATAAGTTTTTTTTCTTGCACATATTTCATCATTTAATCCCATTCCAATTTTATTTATCTCTTGTCTTACTTCACAAATTCATTCCCTTGTAAAAATGTGTTTTAATTTCCTTTAATGTTTCACTTAAAAAATTATACATTGTTTTTTCCATGTTGGTGTATTACCCCTCTTTTCCTATATTTTGGCCATTATATTCCTACCATATCATGGCCACTGAAAACCCCCTAAAAATACCTATTGATTTTTTTTCACTTTAGTATAGATAATATAAGTTTAGATCTCTTACAAACAATAAGATTTTAACTTTTGGTTTTTGAATTAGTGAACCTCCATAAATAAATTTTTATCATCTTGAGAGGAGTGAGTTTTGAGTGCCTACATTTTCTATTTATATTTTTGAGCATGAAAAATGAATTTATTTTAGAACATTATTTCTGTAAAAATTTGTGGTGGAATTATTTAAAGTTGAGTGAACTATTCTAGACCCCCCTTATTAGAGGAAAAAAATTAAAAATTGTTGGTGAGTAAAAATGATTCAGTTATGTTTTCATATTTTATTTACATGATAAAATGAACAAGACTAAGTGTGTGGGATTTGATATTACATATTCATTCACGGTTTTATATTACTCTCATTACATAATTTTTACTTTAAAATGATTAATTTACATTCAATGTTCATGTTTTTATCATAAACACTTAAGAAAAGCATTGTTAAAAGTCATTTAATTAAAATATTATTTAATTTTATTATAATATATTTCAAAATAATAATAAAAATTATATTATTCTTATATTTTATTGTTCCTTATTCAAATTCAAACAAATCATTAGAATATTGATTTTTCCAATTCATCCATTTGAGGGGACATATGGACCACTCTAGAAGTCCCACCAAATTTTTTGAGAAAACTAGACAATCCATGAATATAGAATTTTTGGGCTCAATCTAGATTCCCAAATTTCATTGGACTCCATAAAATGTTATTTCATATATAAAAACATATTTTTTTAAAAATAAGGCCTAAATCCTATCTTCATGGATGGTCTAGGATTGTGTGCAACACACAATCCTTGACTATTCTGCCCATGTAGACATAAAATATATCTAAGATTTTTGGTATGAAATAAAATATTTTGGATCATAATTTTTTATAATAAGTTTTTTGGATTTTATGTAATCTTCTTGGCCCAAAATTAATTCACATTTAGAGTAAGGAAAAACTAGATAGAAAACTGGACAGAAAAACATTATTTATGAAAATAGTCATTACTTTGGCTATAAATTTCCAATGGACACCAAATTTATAGAGTAAAATGAAAACATACATTTCTATATATTTGAATAATAATATTTCTCTATATTTGGTTGTTTGAATTTCGAAATTTTAGATAAAAATATGGATAGTTTTGGAATGAAAACATTTCTATCCCTTGGCATAAATAAACACTCATTCTCACATTGAATGGAGTTGTAATTTCAGCAATAAAGGAGGAGATTTGGAAGTAATAGAGCCTTGAAAAGGTCCTGGTAGGACTTTCCTTAATATTTTTTTAACAATATAGACCTCTCCTCATCTTTTCATTTCATTTTTTTCTCTTATTTTCAATTATAATTTTATAAGTTGTTTTCAATTTCATTTGAATTTTAATGCATGTTTTATCTTCATCTTATATTATAATCATTCACCCTCTATTGTGTAATGTTAATAATCTTAAAATTTTTTAAATAAATTTTATAAACATTCCCTTATTTTTCTTTCTCATTCAATTGAAAGTTCATGTTTAATTCTCTTCACTATTTGTGTTTGTGTTCGGCACACATCTATTTTCTTGTCTCATTTTTTTCTTATATTTTTAACTCATAACCATAAACATGAAAAAAAATTATTAACCTCGAAAATGGATGAATAAATCTCTTACTAGGGTGATTCATTTAAGGATTTAATTAAATCCAAAATAATTAAGAGTTCTGATCGAAATCACCTCATGAAGTGGATGTTAATTTAATGTAATTTTTTGAAAATACCATGGATATCACATGACTAAATCCCTAATGATGAACTTGACACAATCATTATTAAAAAAGTTAATCATTATTCATCAATTAATCATTTTATCTAAGACCTGTATACAAAACCCTCATCAAAAACACAATCATAACAAAAACAATCAACTATAAAAAAGTACCAGCATTATGGATTCGACCCGAGTGACACTATACACATTATCATAGAACCAGAACTTTAAAAGGTCGATATGAGACAATTGTCTATGATTCACTGAATAAATGATTTATTTTTTATGAATTTATTTTCTTTCAAATTTAACCTCTCTAACTTTTTAAGGTTCTTGATGTATTCAATGTTATCTATCAATATAACCTTTTGTGCATTAGTAAAATAAAAGAGAAAAGCACACGGTCTTTACAAGGTTCATCAATGAAATGACTACTCCTTGAAATATTGGTTTGAAACACCAATATGGATTATTTACTATCAAACAAGTGAAAAATAATGCTCCCAACTCCAACTGATATACTTATCATCTGGCTCCAATTGAAAGACTCTATTTTCTTTTGGCTCCAGTCAAAATAGTTCTTTCTCCGAATCCAACTGTGAGACTACTTCTACTCCTAGCTCCAACAATAACACTTTAACTACTCCCTTTACTAACCAAAATACTTCTCCTTTGTTTAATGCTTGATCTACGATTGGATGATTCTCTAATATTCCTCCACAATCATGCTTGATCACAATTTCTTGTATAATTCCTCAAGAACTTCAATAATGATTCTTTCTAGACTCCTTTTAGATTTGGTGGAATATATATTCTTCTCAATCCTTGAATGCTAAGTCACTCAAGTTGCTTCATCCTAAAAATATCTTAGCTTTAAACTCTTCTTCTATTCAATATAAGAAAGTATCAATATCTCCAAATTATCCTATAGTTCTATACACAATTCTTTGCAGTTACTTGCATATATTTCTACACATAAATATGCTGGATGGGATCTCAGTTAATTATATGATTTAAAAAATATTATTTAAATTCTCATTTAAATGTGTTAAATAATAAAACATTTAATTTCAATCTTTAAATAATAATACTCAATAATTCTTAGGTATTATATTTATCATCTAAAATACCCTATTGGTTATGGGTATTATATTTATCCCATTCTCATTTGAAATACATCATAAAAAGTGGTTATTTAATTTCATTCATGAGCTTTTAATTTATGCATGCATATCAAATATCTATTTCCTTCATTCATGGAGGTAGTGATTCTTTATTATTCTTCATGTGGATAAGTACCCACAACTCAACAAACATGCATTCACGCATGCATGCATGCAACTCATTTCCTTTATTAATATACAGTTTCTCAAAATACATTGGTACTCATTTGAGGGCCTGAAGGTTTCAATATTTATAATTCCTTTACACGGTGTAAAAACACCCATGGTTCACAGTTCACATACATGATTCTTTATTTAAAATTCCTAAGGAGATTGGGTAACCTATTCTTCTCACACTAGTAAGTAATCACCTACATCTCATCCATTATGGATTCATGAATCTAAAAAAATATTCCTAAAGACTCATCATCTCTATTATTCACACAGTTAAAAAAATACACTGAAATCATATTTTTTAAATGCCCGAAGACTCACACCAAGCTATTTACTCACATAGTTTGTTCTCTATTTTGAAAACTCATGGAATGAATCATCTTCTAAAAAAATGAATAATTTGGGGTCTCTATTTCTTCCCATGGGATAATAAATACTAATGGATGGTCTCCCATTTCTGTATGGTTGGTACCACAGTTCTGGAAACAGTGGTCCAGAAATATTGGCCCGTACAGTGGTGTTACATGTGGGATGCTAGTGCCTTTGGATGGCAAGGAACAAGGTGATATATAAGGGTATCAGCACGTCACCTCGAGCTATTATTTTTTGGATAAAAAATCTCTTAAGTGACTTGGTTAGGGTTGTTCAAAACTGGAGGGAGGCACCGTATCTCATATGGTTTCAAGCAAGGGCCCTAGAGGTGCCCATGATCAGCAAGAATAGGGACAATTGGGTTCATTGGAACCCTCCATCTAGAGGGTTAAAACTGAACACTGATTTTTTGTGTGCTCTGGGTATAATGTGAGGAGGGGGGTTGTTCATAATAGTAGTTGGTCGATGTACTTGGCCTTTATAGTAAATCTAGGTCATGGCCCATCCTTACATGCTGAGGCCTTGGGGCTTTTTTACGGGCTCTTCTTATGTGGCTGCAAAAATCTGATCATCACAGAAGTGGAAATTGACTCATAACTATTTCACAAGTCCCTCCTAGATCATGGAATCTATCCATGTTAAATCACCTATGTCATCAGTAATAGTCAGTGTTTACTCGGTAGCAACATCAAAGTGGTTCACACTTGGCGGGAGGGCAACAAGGTTGTTGACCACCTGTCATCTCATGTCATTTCGGGCCTAGAGGATGTATTTTTCATACTTTTTCTAGCTTGAAGCCTAAGGGGGTCAACTTGATAAGAGTATATTCCCTAGTTATTCACTATTTCATACATCCTTAGCTCTCGGCTTTGGGGTAGGAGGTCAGGGGGATGCTTTGCATTGCTTTATGTGCTTTTTCCATATTTTATTTTAGTAAAAATTCACATAATGGTGATGATGATGGGTGTTCAACATGGTATCCTTTAATGTTTTTGTGGAATTCTTTTGAATCATAGTGGATGTGGTCATGATCTTCTCGTTTAAAAAATGGTGGAAAACCCATGCTCTAAAGAACCCTCAAGCATAGGAGGAGGAAGACAAATCTTACCTATTGATCGAATGGCTCGGATATGTTGAATCAAATGGTCCATGTTATATACATATCATTTAATATGGAGGAATGGTGACCACAACTTTGGTCATCCCACATAAAACATCCTATGTGTCTTAGCTATTCTTTATCAATAAATGTGTTCCTTTTGGTCACCAGAAGTGAGTACCAGGTTTTGCTTCCAAACCCCTATGGGAACCACACAATGTTGGCTCTCTTTACCATTGTGTCTCCCTATACAGTGGTGTCTCTACTACTCCCATGCACTCTTTGGGGGCCTAATACAAGGTATTACCACCCTATGTCACCGACAGGCTTATCCATAAAGTTTTCCTTGAATGTGGTAGACCTCTGGTTCCACAAGTTCCTTTGGTGAGCTAGTCTAGGAATGCTCATGGGTTTCCATATTTTTTGTTAAACGAAAAAAATGTTAGGACCAAGATGAAGATGAAGGTGTTTTTTTTCAAATGTTGTCTTTTGTTTTAAAAGTAGGTTTTTTTGTCAAGTACATTTTAGATGAAAAAGAAATCACCTCACTTTTAATTTGATGATAATCGTATTGATCCATGTTTTCAAAATAATCAGAGTCATGTTTTATAAAAAATCATACTCACTATGTCCATCATAATGAGGCGAATCTATTTGAAAGAAAAGGTTATAATCGTACTTTCCTTGGGTCCGGTGTGGGAGAAGATCGTAATGAGGAATTTATTTTCATAAGATTCACGTTGAATTCGGTTTGAAAGGAGTGGTTTTTTATGGAGAATTGGAGTCTTTATGAATATGATAAAATAAAATTTATGATGCTTTACTAATTTGTATTTCACATAAATAATGAGTTGATTGGAGAACATATGATGAAATATTTATGGAAGAAAGGGTAAAATAAGTGTTCCAAATCATACCCAGATTTATCATATCTAGGTGGAAGAGAAGAAGGGGATATTTTTGATCGAAAAGAAATCATACCTAGTACAATCATATCTAGTTGAAAGTGAATAAAGGGATGCTACCGATTGAAAAGAAATCATACCCATAATTATCATATTTGGGTGGAAGGAAGGAAAGAAGGTTTTGGATATCGTACTTAGAAAATATCGTATCTAGGAAAATTATAATCAGAATGATCATACCTAGAAAATATCATATTCTAGAAAATCGTACTCAGGCTCATAAAGAAAAATTTTGTACCTATAATAATCATATTCATAATGATCGTACCCAAAAATGATTGTATCCAAGCCAATCATATTCAGAAAATATCATAATTGGGATGAGAGGAAAAGAAGGAAACCGGAATGAATAGAAAGTTATGATGATTTCTAAATGAATTTTGATGATGTTGAATCCATTATAAAATGAATTTAATGTCATAAATGGAGTAATAATACAAGCATAGGTTTTTGAATGAAGGTTGTTATAGAAGATGATCCATAATTAGTTTTCAAATGTCTTCATCAAGTGGGTCAAGAGTTGAATAACCTTTTTTACTTTTCAAGTGAATTTTTAAGTGAGTCAAGACAATGAAATTAAGGAGATGATATGTATTTCAATTGGGTTAAGATCCATTATTTCATAGGTGAATTGTTTTATATTTTCAACTAGGTAAAGAGAATAATTAAAGAAGTAAAAGTGGATCGAGTGTAGATATGAAGGATATTGTTGAATGAATTGTCAAGAGGGAAGCTTGGCATTCAAAATAATGATCGAATTAATTAAATCAGAACAATATCCATTTGTTCATACACTTTCTTAAAATTGGTATAGAGCTTTGTTTTGAATAAATCAGATTCAGAAAATTAGACTCATTGATTGAAAATTGAAATGAAAGTCTAAAGAATAATTGAAGAGTGTATAATATTCAACAAGAAATGAGAAGAATCAAGAATTATTTATGAATTCAAAATTCATCGAAGATTTTAGGGGAAACTAATATTAGAGTGAATTTTATTAAGAGAAAAAAATATTTGGATTCCCATGAAAGCCACTCAAGGGTCACCTATACAAGGTGAAATGTAGATTGTATTTTTTAGATGATTGGTGTACTATTCATGATAGAGAATATCTGAGTTTTAGAGAGAATAAAAATTTTATGTATTCACTTCTATTGAAAGAGTTTTGAAAGAGAAGTGAAAGAGAAAAGACAAGATGTAAAATTGTATTTATCTAATCATCGTACTCAATTTTTATCATACACAACTGATTATTGTATTCTACATATCAATCATATTCAGATTATCATTATATCGGGTTGGATTAATCGAATCTGTATTTCCATACTGTGATTTTCATACTAAAGAAGAAGGATAATTGAAGTGGTTTCAATTCATCCCTATTTTATTCTGGAAAAGTTATATTTTTTTGTGAGAATAATACCAAAAATTATCGTACCAAGAAGAATCATATCAAGGAGAATCGTACTCAGAGGAACCAGATTGGGAAAAACATTTTGGGAAAATTAGACTTGGATTTTCCTTAACAAAGTCCAATAACTTCTTACGATATTCTAGGTAAGAAATTGAAGAAGTGTTTTTAATTGAAGAAATTTTTGTAATTAAAAATAACCACAGGTAACATGAATTGTTACAAAAAATATTTTATTACCCTATTTGTGATAATAGGGTGCACACTCACTATTGGAATTGTTTACATAGTGCTACATGAGTGAAAGGGTATATCTTACTCATTATAATCCAATGATTGATTTATAGTGGATTGTGTGGTATTGGATTACTTCTAAACCATACCAAGGATGTAGCTATTCATATTGAATATTAAACCTTATAAATACTTGTGTTCTTTTGGATGTGTGTTTGAATTTTTTTTCACTAGATAATTGAATATTTAATAGGATTCTAAGGTTGTTTCAAGGAAACATGATAGAAAAAAAGTATAACAGATTCACCTACTCCCCCTAGAAGTGATGCAATCATCCTGACTTGTCACTTTCAAGTGGTATCAAATATTAGGTTCCCTTCTATTCTTCTTTGCTGATGGAAAATTTAAATTGTGTGAATAATAAAGGTATTCTAGTCTTAAATAGAAATAATTATCATATCTGGAAAGATATAATGTTCCCTTATATTATGTATACTTTATATGATGTTCTTGAGGCTGAAACAGATGGGTTTCCTCTTATTTGTTTTAAATCCCCTCTTACAACTATTGATAAGAATAATATGGAGATTGATAGAAGGGATAATAATGATATATTATCATTAATTTATGAAATTAAATTCTTAAAAGTGAAATTTTTTGTCACATCCAAAGTTATATGGGATAAATTAAAAAACATATATGAGGCAAATACAAAAGTGAATAAAGAAAAACTTAAAATCTAGAGATTAAAGTATGAATACTTGAAGATGGGTGAGTATAAATCTGTTGAGGACTTATTTACCAGGGTAAATAACATTGTTAGTACTATTATATGTCTGAGTGAAAAGTTAGATGATTCTATAGTTGTTTAAAAGATATTGATAATCCTTCCTGAAAATTTTTATGAAAAATTTTCTTCATTGGAATGCAGAGATCCTGAAACATTATCTCTTAATGATTTTCATATCACTCTCATCACTTATTAAATTAGAAGGGAGAAAGCTATTAAAAGAAAAATAAAAGGTGATAGAGAAATGTATTTCAAGGCTATAAAGAAAGAAAATTTAAAGAATAATCATATTGAATATGAATCTGGTGAATCCAATTCTGAAGTTGAGGTATGTAAAAATATTGAAAATATTTTATCTATATTTTCTAAAAATACATAAATAGGAATAGGGAAATAGAAAGGGAAACTTCCCTTGAAATGTTTTTAATGTGGAGGCATTGGTCACTTTTTGGATAATTTTCCTTAAAGAAAGAAATAATAAGATAGTTATCAAGAATAAATAAATCCAAGAAGATCATTGAAGAAACATGGAGACAAATTAAAATTGAATTTCACAGGGAAAGAAATAAAATTCATCAAATCCAAAAGAATAAGTTTCTTGTCTAAATATAAAAAAGCAGAAGGTCATGATGATGAATCCAAAAAATAAGTTGAGTATAGTATTAAAAATAATTTAATTGAAACAGTGAATGATGAATAATTCAGAAGCATTAGTTCTAAAGAAGAAAAAACTCAACATGAACATCATTTGAAATAATAATTTGAAGAATGTCTGAGAAAGATCAAAAGGATTGAAAATAAAAACAATAAGATAAAAGATGAGTGTTCCTCAATAAGAAATAAATAATTTTTTTTCTAATGAGAATTTAAGACTGATAAAAGAGGTTGATGACTTGAAGAAATATCTTTAAGAATAAAAGAATCACAATGAGTATTTGGAGGTGAAGCTGAAGGAAAAAAGAAGAATAGTTTGAACTTATACAATAAAAAATTTACAAAGATGAACAGAGAAATAAAAGTTTTGAAAACTATATTTATAAAGTTGGTGAAAGTTATCAAAATAAGAAACCTGAGATAGATGAACAAAAGGTACCTTCAAAGTTTGATAAGAAATATGAAATTGTTTCTAAAAAGAAGAATGTCAGTAAAGTCATGTATGTAGCTAAAACCAACAAAGTTGGGGATTCAGAAGTCTCAAGGAACCCATATTTTAAAAATGTGTTGGAAAAATATGAATATAGAAAAGTTTAAAATAATTATAATTATGATAATACAAAATAGAAAAGGAAGACTCTGATTGATAATATAAAGGTTGGTGCTTAGAAAATAAAGAGAATAAGGTGGTTGGGAAACGTATTGACAATTTCAATCAGTATAGAAGTTTCAGAAGCAAATAATTTTTTTATGGATATCAATAGTATTTTGGTGGATTTAACATACATAAAATATGTTTTATTTCCATCAAAAACATTTTGATTATTCCACAGGTTATGGAAGGAAAATATTAAGGGGATTCAATCTCCGAATATAATGAATTCTAAGAAGGATATTGTAAAGAAACCTAAAAATAATGAAGTAAAGATTGGAAATAGGTTACAACCCTTGGAACATATCTGTGAGAGGTGTGATTAATCGAGACACCTTACAAAAGTATTTCTTATTTTACCAAAACAATAAAATATTCTTAACAATTGTCAAAATTTGAAGATGAATAAAGAAAAGGAAGAAGAAAATGATCTTGTTGTTGAAAATACATTAAAGGCTACAAAAGGAGAATGACCCTTTATTTTTTATAGTGGTTGTTCTTCTCACGTGATAGGATATTTGAAAATATTGAAGAATTTGAAATATTTGAAAGATGTCATAGTGACATTTGGAAATGATGAGTCCTTGAAAATCAAAGGTGTTGGATCAGGCATCATTGGGAAAGAAAATATAAAATCCAATAAATATTTGTATGTTGATGGAAAGAAACACAATTTTATAAGTGTTTCAAAATTGTGTGATGAGGGTAACAAAGTTATCTTCAAAAAATATGGGTTTATTCTAAAAAATGAGGAATATTGAATGATTGTTACAAGAGGCCAACGTACAAAAAGAAACTTGTTTCAAGTTAGTGAAATAAAAAACTCTTGTTATGTGATTATAGTGTAATAGAATCAATTATGGAATAAAATGTTGGGACACATGTGTTATAAAAACATGAGAAAGTTATCTAAAAGAGATAGTGTCTAAGACATTCCTAATTTTCAATGAAGAATATATTTGTGTTTCACTATTTTTTAGAAAGGAAAGAATATGAATTTTGTGCATAAGAATGTTGATATTTGTTCAAAACAACCCATAGATCTGATTCATTTTGATATTTTATGGCCCATGATCAAACAACCAAAAATGAAGATAAGTACTTCATTACTTTCATTGATGATTTTACTCGCATAACTTGTGTTATGTACATTAAACATAAATCAGATTCTTTGAAAATAATTAATAGTTTCAAAAGGAAGGTTGTGAAAGAATGTGAATATTCATTGAAAAAGTTGAGAACAGACAATGGTGGTGAATACAGTAGTAAAGAATTCAAAATTTTATCATGAGAAGAAAATAATTCATCATGATTATAGTTACCCATACACTCCTCAACAAAATGGGGTTAGTAAAGGAAATAATAGAAGTCTGTTCGAAATGGGAAGAACTATGTTACTTGAACATGGTCTCTCTCATTAAATTTAGAGATATGCCATGAGTACTTCTATTTATATCCAGAACCATTGGTTCTAGTTTCCTCAATCAGATATGACTCCATATGAATTTTTTTATGGTAAAACTACAAGTTTGAAACTTTTAAGAGTTTTTGGGAGTCCATGTATTATAAATAAGAAAGGTGGAAAGTATGGAAATTTTGAGTATAAATGTGAATATGGAATATTTCTTGGCTATACTCTAAAAGGAATAGGATAAAGATGCTTCAAAAAATATAAAAAGATAATTATTGATTCTATTAATGTGAAAGTAATTGAAAGAAGTGATAAATAAAAACACTTTCAAATAATTGAGAAGGTTGATCAAGATTGTTTTGCAAATAATTCTGATAAGGATAAAAAAATATGTATTCCTAATCAATAATAAGAATTAGACTTAGTTATTTCAACTGGTGTGGAATATATTCAAAAATCGCATTCATGGATGAGGAAATAAGTGGACGATCAGAATGTAATTGGTTATCAACATAACAAGGTCCAAACAAGAAGAAAAAAAATGTCATTGCACATACTTCTTTGTATTCAAAAGTGGAGTCGAATGATGTGAAATAATCTTTTTAGCATCCAGAATAGGTTTATTCCATGAATTAAGAATTGGATTAGATTGAAATGAATTATACATGGTAACTCGTACCCAATCCGGAAAACAAAAATATTATTTGCAAGAAATGGGTTTTCTAGATCATGTTGAATGAAGAAGGTAAAGTGATAAGAAAAAAAGAAAGATTGGTTTGTAAAGGGTATTTACAAATTGAATTTATTGATTTTGATGAAATCTTTACTCCGGTGAAAAGACTTGAAATAGTCAGAATCTTTCTTTCTATTACTGCATAATGAGGCTACAAGATCTTTCAAATGGGTATAAAATCCACATTCTTGAATGGTGATATTGAAGAGGTAGTTTATATTAAACAGCCTTGTGTATTTTTTGTTTGGAAAAGATAAAACTTATGTGTGTAGATTGAAAAATGATTTTTATATCCTAAAACAAGCTTGGAGGGTATAGTATTCCAAATTGGATACATGCTTAAAGAAGATGAATTTCAAGAAAGGAAGGTTGGATAATAATCTCTACATTACATAAAGTCAAGATTATTCCCTCATTGTGATTTTTTATGTTGATGACATTATCTTTGCTGGGAATGATGAAAGAATTTGTGAAAGGTATTCTAAAGAAATGAAAAAGGTATTTTTAAATGTCCATGTTGGGAGAAATGAAATACATTCTTGGGTTGCAATTACATCAATGGAATGAATAAATTTTTCTTTCTCAAGAAATATATGTTAAGGAAATTCTTAAGATATTTTTAATGGAGAACTAAAAAAATGTTTCCACCCCAATATCAGTGGGAACAAATTTTTCCAATGATAGAGAAGGAAAAGGCATTGATCAAAAAAACTGAAAGCTGATTGGATATTTTTTTATTTGATTACCTCAAGACCTGGAATTATTTATGTTGTTAGCCTATGTGAAATATTTAAGAGTTCTCCAAAATAATCACATTTACTTTCTTGAAAAATAATTCTCACATACATTAAAGGCACAAAATAATTCAAAATCAGGTATAGAAGATCAGATAGTATTGAATTTTTTTGGTATTCAGAAGTTGATTGGGTTGTAAATTATTATGATAGAAGACCCACATCTGGTGGATTATTCTTTCTAAGAAATAATTCTGTTAGTTATAATTAAATGAAACAGAATTAAGTAACTCTCGGTATAAATGAATCTGAGTATGTTTATTCCACATAAGGCACTACTAAACTCATGTGGATGAAAACTCAATTGGAAGATTTATATGTTAAATTGAAGTTACCCTTACTCTTGGGTTGTGATAATAAAAGTACAATCAAACTCATAAGGAATCTAGTTCAACACTCTTCTTAAAAACATATTGATATCAAATATCATTTCATCAAAGAGCATGTAGAGAATAATTAATTAAAGTTGGAATATGTTTCCACATCAAAACATGTTGTTGACATATTTACAAAACCTTTACCAAAGGAATCCTTTTCTATTGAGGTTGAACATGGGTGACCAACCTCTTTCTCTTCAAGGTTGAGGTATGTGTTTATGTCCCATCTCTTATCTTATCTTTGGATAGATTTTTCAAGGGTTTGAATGAATTGGTTTATAAATCTATCCATTTGATGCATGTAAAAAGGGGAAGTTATGGGTAAGCTGTGAATTCAGAATTTTTTTTTGAGTAAACTATTCTAAATTTTTGTTGGATTAGTTTTAGTAAAAGAAATTGTTTTGTATTCTAGGTATAATGAAGAAAAGTTGAGGTTGAAAAAGTGCTGAGGAAGGAAAAAAGAAAAAGGTTGTCATAATCACTACTTTTGGACATTATGGCTTTATTGTCAATGATTCTCATTTCTTAAAATGAGTTAGCTTGCATAGTCTTAGAATTATTGATAAGTAATACATTTCTTGAGGATACAAAGTTTAGTAATTTGCGAAAAAAAATTGACCACAAATCCAAAGGGGTGGTTGTTTTGATGAAGAATTTGAGTCTCTATGAATATGATAAAATAAATATAATGATGCTTTATTGAGTTTATTTCACATAAATCATAATTTTATTGGATAAATTATAATGAAATCATAACGGAATAAAGGAGAAATAATGGTTCTAAATTATACCCAGATTTATCACATCCAGGTGGAATAGAACAAAGATATGTTGCTGATCGAAAATATTTAATACCCAATACAATCCTATCCAGTTAGAAGAGAAGAAAGATATGTTATCAATTGAAAATAAAACATACTTAGATTTATTGTATTTGGGTCAAAGGAAAGAAAGAAGGTGTTAAAGATCATACTCAGGAAAGATTGTATCCAAGAAAATCTTAATCAAAATGATTATACCTAGAAAATATCATATTCTAGAAATTTATACTCAGGCTTAGGAATTAAAATTTTATACCCAAAATAATAGTATTCAGAATGATCATACCTATAAATGATCAT
Organism: Viscum album; assembly: GCA_963277665.1. NCBI lineage: Eukaryota > Viridiplantae > Streptophyta > Magnoliopsida > Santalales > Viscaceae > Viscum > Viscum album. The sequence continues at coordinate 785,881,293 of OY728140.1, forward strand.
ATCCAAGATAGTCATATTCAAAAAAGATCATACACAGACTGAGAGGAAAATAAAGAAGTTGAAAATGAATGTAAAGTTATGATACTTTTCAATTGAAGTCTGATGATGTTGAACCTATTCTCAAATGAATTTAAAGTCATAAAGGATTTCATGATATAATAATAGGTTTGTTAACTAAGTTTGTTGTTGAAGATGATCCTTGATTAGTTTTCAAATGTCTTCATCAAGTGGGTCAAGAGTTGAATCACTTTTTTTTCTTTTCAAGTGAATTTCCAAGTGAGTTAAGAGAAGGAAATGAAGTAGATGATGTGTATTTCAATTGGGTCAAGATATATTATTTTAGAGGTGAATTGTTTTATATTTCCAACTAGGTCAAGAGAAGAATTGAAGAAGTAAAATTGGGTTGAGAGTAGAGATGAAGGATATTTCTTAATGAATTATCAACGGTGAAGCTTGGAATTCAAAAGAATGGTCATATTCAGTAAATCATAATGGTATCCATTTCATTATACACTTTCTATAAATTGGTACAGATATTTTTTTTGAAGAAATCAGATTCATAAAATCGGACTCATGAGTTGAAATTGGATTAGTAATGGAAATGAAATTCTAAATAATAAGTAAAGAGTGTATAAGATTTGAGAAGAATCGAGAAGTGTTGAAAAATTAAAAATTCATCCAATATTTTAGGGGAAATAGAGATTAGAGTGAATTTTATTAAGTTGGAATATATTTTGGATTCCCAACAAAGCCATTCGAGCATCACCTATAAATGGTGAAAATTACATTGTACTTTTTGGATGACTGGTATACTATTCTTGAGATAGAATCTATGAGTTTTAGAGAGAAGAATATATTTTTGTATTTACTTTTATAGAAAACGTTTTGAGGGAGAATTGAAAGAGAAGATACAATATCACAATGTTGTATTTAGCTGATTGTTGTACTCAATGTTTATCATACTCAGATGATTGCCATATTCTACTTGTCAATCGTATTTGGTTGATCACCGTATCAGGATGGATTAATCAAATCAAGATTTACGTATTGGGATTTCTTGACTAAGGAAACAGAATTAAATTGCTCTTGATTCATCTTTATTATAATCTATAAAAGTCATATTTTTTGTACTGGGGAGAATCATACTGAGAAGTATCGTACTGATAAGATTCGTATCAGGGAAAATCATACTCGAAGGAATCATACTGGGAAAAATGGACTTGGAAAATCAGAATTGGTTTTCCCTTAAAAAAGTCCATGAAGTTCTTACCATCTTCTAGGAAAGAAAATGAAGAAGTTTTTTTAATTGAATACATTTTTTTAATTGAAAAGAATAATAAGTAACATGAGTTGTTACAAAAATATTGTATTCCCCTATTTGTGCTAATTGCACTAGTGCAGAAAACGTTTTTTAGGTCACCATTTTTTACGTCGGTTATATAAACCCGACGTCATAATATGTAAAACGAGGTTTTTTACGTCGGTTATTTCTTAACCGACGTAAAAATTTGTATTCGGTACACCTTTAACGTCGGTTATTATTATAACCGACGTTATTAATCGCGCGGCTTCGTTTTTTACGTCGGTTATGTTTATAACCGACGTAAAAAACGCGGTTTCCGAAGGCCTTTTTACGTCGGTTATTGAATAACCGACGTAACAAACGCGGTTTTTGAAGGCTTTTTTATGTCGGTTATAAAATAACCGACGTAAAAAAAGAATCCGCAGATGTTTTTGACGTCGGTTATTCCATAACCGACGTAAAAAAACACGGATTTTGAGCCCTTTATAACGTCGGTTATAAACTAACCGACGTAACAAATGAATCGGAGGAAGGTTTTTACGTCGGTTATTGAAATAACCGACGTTATAAATGTTTTTAAAACAATTATCACGTCGGTTATTGAATAACCGACGTGATAACTCATTTAAAAATTTACCCAGACCCGTGGATTGTCATTTGCGAGTTTACCTTCGACAGTCGCGACTCGTCTCTCTCGCGCGTAAACCCGAATCGGCTCGTCCATTTCGTTGGTTTAGATTCGTTTTGCGATCATCGTTTCTCATATTTAATATCCTCGGATCAATCATCTAAACTCGCAGCACTCAGGTAATCCTCCCACTCGTTCGTTTTTTTTCGCGGATAGTATATATATATGTGTTGTGGTTTTTTTGTTGAAACTAGCTAAGATTCTTCGATTGCGAACCCTTTTAACTCATTTTGGCACCATAATCTTATTTATCATCCCTAGATCTATTTGTTCGACTTGCAATATTGAGTAATTTTATGATTTCACTAATTTTTCATCGTTTTCTATAAATCCCCGAGAGGGTTGGGGCGTGTCCATTTGGATGGGTTGCCCTTTTACAGTTGTTACTACTTTATTCACACACAACCATGGCATAGGTGCATGGATTTGGGGTCGGGGGGTGTCCAGGGGGGTTTACAAGGGGGTGGGTGGGTGTGGGGGGCTGTCCAAGGGTGTGGGTGGGTGTTGGGGGGTGTCCAGGGGGGTGTCCAAGGGGGTAGGGGGTGGGGGTGGTGTTTAGGAGGGGTGGGGGCTGTCCAGAGGGTTGGGGGTGTCCAGGGGGGTGTCCAAGTAGGTCGGGGGTGGGGGGTTGTGTCCAGGAGGGGTGGGGGTGCTTTCTAGAGGGGTCGGGGGCTGTCCAGAGGGGTCGGGGGGTGTCCAGGGTGGTGTCCAAGGGGATGGGTGGGTGTGGGGGGCTGTCCAAGGGGGTGGCGGCCTGTCCAGAGGGGTCGGTGGGGTGTCCAGGGGGGTGTCCAAGGGGGTGGATGGGTGTGGGGGGATGTCCAAGTGGGTGGCGGCCTCTCCAGAGGGTATTTGGGGTTGTCCGGGTGGGTGGGGGGGCTGTCCAGAGGGTTGGGGGATGTCCAGGGGGGTGTCCAAGGGGGTAGGGGGTGGGGGGTGGTGTCCAGGAGGGGCGGGGGGCTGTCCAGGGGGGTTTACAAGGGGGTGGGTGGGTGTGGGGGGTTGTCCAAGGGTGTGGGTGGGTGTTGGGGGGTGTCCAGGGGGGTGTCCAAGGGGGTAGGGGGTGGGTGGTGGTGTTTAGGAGGGGTGGGGGGGCTGTCCAGAGGGTTGGGGGGTGTCCAGGGGGGTGTCCAAGCAGGTCGGGGGTGGGGGGTTGTGTCCAGGAGGGGTGGGGGTGCTTTCTAGAGGGGTCGGGGGCTGTCCAGAGGGGTCGGGGGGTGTCCAGGGTGGTGTCCAAGGGGATGGGTGGGTGTGGGGGGCTGTCCAAGGGGGTGGCGGCCTGTCCAGAGGGGTCGGTGGGGTGTCCAGGGGGGTGTCCAAGGGGGTCGATGGGTGTGGGGGGCTGTCCAAGGGGGTGGATGGGTGTGGGGGGCTGTCCAAGTGGGTGGCGGCCTCTCCAGAGGGTATTTGGGGTTGTCCGGGTGGGTGGGGGGGCTGCCCAGAGGGTTGGGGGATGTCCAGGGGGTGTCCAAGGGGGTAGGGGGTGGGGGGTGGTGTCCAGGAGGGGCGGGGGGCTGTCCAGAGGGGTCGGGGGGTGTCCAGGGGGGTTTACAAGGGGGTGGGTGGGTGTGGGGGGCTGTCCAAGGGTGTGGGTGGGCGTTGGGGGTGTCCAGGGGGGTGTCCAAGGGGGTAGGGGGTGGGGGTGGTGTTTAGGAGGGGTGGGGGGCTGTCCAGAGGGTTGGGGGGTGTCCAGGGGGGTGTCCAAGCAGGTCGGGGGTGGGGGGTTGTGTCCAGGAGGGGTGGGGGGCTGTCCAGAGGGGTCGGGGGTGTCCAGGGGGGTTTACACATCGATTTGTTTTATATTTCAAAATTGTTTACATTCAAATTATGATTTTTTTCATATAAACATATATTTGTCTTATCTAAAAAATATATATATTTTTGCTATTTGTTATAGGTAATAATGAGTCGAAGTTGGATTACGGCACATCGAATGAGCAATGAATATGAGGAAGGTGTTGATGCCTTTTTGGAATTTGCTAAACGAAATGTTCCAAGTAGTGACATTTTTTTCTATCCATGCCTGAAATTTCTGAATATGAAGAAGTTGAAAAGTAGAGAGATAAAAGATCATCTGATTTGTCATGGTTTCAATCCGAGTTACAACCCTTGGATTTGGCATGGTGAAACTGGACAGAATGTCACTGATGATAATGAATCGCAAGATGGTAACTCCGATGGAATTGAAGAAATGATTCACGATATTGTAGCAGAACAAATTGAGATAGAACCGACAGTTGCACGTCTATATGGTGATGCCGAAAAACCATTATATCCTGGTTGTACAGATTTTACGGTTTTGTCGGCAGTGTTAAGATTGATTAACCTGAAGGCGAAACATGGATGGAGTGACAGAAGTTTTACAGAGCTGCTACAATTGATGAAAGACATTCTTCCAAAAGATAACGATCTTCCAGATTCACATTATAAGGCCAAAAAAATATTATGCCCGATGGGATTGGGATACAGGAAAATACATGTCTGTCCGAATGACTGCATTATATATAGGAAGGAATATGAATTTCTGAAAGAGTGTCCTAAATGTGGGACATCACGGTATAAGGTGAAAGAAAAATCACAAGCTGATGTAGAGATTACAAAGCCCCCTTCAAAGGTATTTTGGTATCTTTCTATAATTCCTCGTTTCAAACGTTTATTTTCTAATTCACATGATGCAAAAAGGTTAAGATGGCATGCTGATGAGCGGGTATGTGATGGAAAAATACGTCATCCAGCTGATTGTCCACAATGGAAGAAAATTGATGCCCAGTACCCTACATTTGGAAATGAAATTAGAAATCTGAGACTAGGCTTGTGCACAGATGGAATGAATCCATACCGAACCCTCAGTAGCACACATAGTTCATGGCCTGTTTTATTGGTAATTTACAACCTCTCTCTTGAAGTTTGTATGAAGCGCAAATATGTCATGTTGAGTATCATGATCTCTGGTCCAAAGCAACCCGGCAATGATATTGATGTATACTTGTCACCGCTGATTGATGATTTGAAACTGTTATGGGCTGATGGTATTAGGGTGTATGATTCTTATAAAATGGAATATTTTCAACTGCATGCAATGCTTCTATTCACTATAAATGACTTCCCAGCATATGGAAATTTTTCTTGATACAGTGTTAAAGGGCATAAAGCATGTCCAATTTGCGAACAACAGACGTCATATTATCAATTGCATCATGGGAGGAAAACAGTGTACATGGGTCATCGAAAGTTTTTGCCTATGGATCACCCTTATAGAAGACTAAAAAAGGCATTCAATGGCTCACAAGAATTTGAGACTGCTCCTCAACCTTTATCCCCAGAATTGTATTTTGAGAGGGTGAAAAACCTTGATGTGACATTGGGAAAGACACAGAAATCTGGTAATGATAGACATATTTGGAAGAAAAGGTCAATATTTTTTGAGCTGCCATATTGGAGGTATCATGAAGTCAAACATAATATTGATGTCATGCACGTGGAGAAGAATATCTGTGATTCTTTGATCGGAACATTGCTAGATATTAAAGGAAAGACAAAAGATGGGTTGAATGCAAGGTTAGACCTACTGTCAATGGGAATACGTTTGGAGTTAGCTCCCACTCCTAAAGGAAGACGAACATTTCTTCCCCCGGCTTGTCATACATTATCGAAGAGGGAGAAAAGTAGCTTCTATCAGTGTCTTCATGATATCAAAGTGCCTCAAGGTTATTCTTCAAATGTAAAAAATTTTGTCTCATTGAAAGACTTGAAGTTGATAGGTATGAAATCACACGATTGTCATGTCATGATGCAACAAATTCTACCAGTTGCACTGCGTGGAATATTGCCCATCCGTGTCAGAAATACTATAATGAGGTTGTGTTATTTTTTCAATTCAATTTGCAACAAGGCGATTGATGTGAATGCTTTGAACATTTTGGAAAAGGATGCAATTTTTATACTTTGTCATTTGGAAATGTATTTTCCTCCAACTTTTTTTGATATGATGGTGCATTTAATGATTCATCTGGTTCGAGAAATAAGGCTTTGTGGACCTGTATATCTTCGTTGGATGTATCCTTTTGAAAGGTATATGAAAATATTAAAGAGATATGTTAAAAATCCATATCGACCTGAAGCCTCCATTATTGAAAAGTATATTTCTGAGGAGGTAGCAGAGTTTTGTACGAGCTACTTGGCTACGGCGCAACACATAGGTTTGCCTCCATCTCGCCATGAACGGGTTAATAATGAGGGAAAGGGGATTCGTGGCTTGAAAGTCAAATCACTGTCAGCTGAACATATGAAGAAGTTAGAATCATACATCTTGAATAACATAGCTGATGTTCAACCGTATATCACATTGCATATTAATGAGTTGAAACAATGTCATCCAAAGAAGAAAGAAATGTGGATTTTGAATGAGCACAACAAAACTTTTTTTCCATGGTTTAAAAAGACCTTGCTTGGTAGATCAGATGTATCAGAGACATTAAAATGGATAGTGGGTGGTCCATCTTTAAATGTGATAACATGGTCCGCTTATGACATTAATGGCTATACATTTCATACGAAAGCTCAGGACAACAGAAGTGCAGTTCAGAATAGTGGTGTATTGGTGTTTGCAGAAGCAATGCATTTTTCGAGTGCTAAGGACAGAAACCCAATTTCGGCATCAAGTGCATATTATGGAGTGATTGAAGACATATGGGAGGCTGATTACTTTAAAATTAAAGTTCCCGTTTTTAACTGTAAATGGTTTATCGGTAACAACAGTGTCAGACACGATGAATTTGGAATGACACTTGTTAATATGAATAGATTGGAAGACACAGCTGATTCTTTTATAATGGCAACACATGCCAAACAGATTTTCTATGTAGTAGATCAATCAGATATGCAGTGGGCTGTTGTTTTACAAGGGAAAAACCAATATGTTGGTGAGGATGAATTTGATGAAGATGCTGATTTATGTGAGATCCCTACTTCCATGGAAAGATTAACAGAATATAATGATGAGTATGTTGAAGACATGGTTTGTGCCATAAGGAACGATCACGACGAAGGAATTTGGGAAAACAATCCAACTGTACATTCCTAAAATTACAGGTAACACAAGTTTATTTCTTGTTTACATTTAGTTTTTTCATATAATGTTAGATACTGTAAATTTTTTACTTATTAAAACATGTATCAAACCAAAACGATAAAACAATAAAAACCGTAAAGAGGAGAAGTCCTGGGCGCACCGGCTGGCCGGTGGTGGATCACCTGTTGGCCGGTGGTCCAGACAGAGAGCCTTCCTCTGTCTGGACCACCGGCCGGCCGCTGGATCACCACCGGCCGGCCGGTGGACCAGACAGAGAGCCTTCCTTTCTTTCTGGATCACCAGCGGTCGGCCGGTGTTGAGCCAGCGGCCGGCCGGTGGTCCAGACAGAGAGGAAGGCTCTCTGTCTGGTCCACCGGCCGGCCGCTGGATCACCACCGGTCGGCCGGTGGACCAGACAGAGAGCCTTCCTCTCTATCTGGATCACCAGCGGCCGGCCGGTGATGAGCCAGCGGCCGGCCGATGGTGATCCAGCGGCCGGCCGGTGGTGAGCCAGCGGCCGGCCGGTGGTGATCCAGCGGCCGGCCGGTGGTGATCCAGCGGCCGGCCGATGGTCCAGACAGAGGAAGGCTGTCTGGTCCACCGGTCGGCCGGTGGTGAGCCAGCGGCCGGCCGGTGGCACCAGGCAGTGGGCAAGTCTACTGCCTGGGTCCTCCGGCTGGCCGGTGTGCTCACACCGGCTGACCGGTGGACTCAGTGAGTCCACTTTTCAGCTTTCTTGGGCCAACTCCTTGGCAACCTTTTGCCTGTGTTTACCATGTTTATCATTGTTTAACATGCTTACCATATTACCAATGTTTACTATTATGTAATTTAGTACACTTTTCTATTTGTGAACTAATGTTTGTTTTTTTGATTTGAAGGAAAATGACAGATCAATCAGTTGATCAGCCACATGGTTCTGGAGATGAGCATATTGGTCATACATATGGGGAGGAACATTCACATGCTCCTATTACGAAAAAGAGTTCAAAGGTTGGTAAGCGTGGGTGCATACGTTTACCAAAATTATCACTTGCCCGTACGAAGGAGGAGAGGATAGTCGTGGAGTTTGATGATGATGATCTTCCTAGAGGTCCAAATGCTAAAGATTTTAAGGGTTTTGTAGCAACTCAGGCTAAGAGCAAAGTAAGCATTCTCTATGATGATTGGAGAAGTGTGGATAAGGCGCTAATTTCTCAGCTGTGGGAGACCATTTTGGTAAGATCTTTGCTATTGTTTGACTGTTCTTTAAATGTTTCTAGTATATATAATATTTTTAACCTCTTTTTTATCAGATGACATTTGATATTCCTGACACTGGAGGAGTCAGGAAGAAATGCTTATCGTTGGCTGCTAGGAGATGGAGGGATTTCAAATCAACCCTCTCATCTGATTTCATTTATGGTCATAGGAGTCGTGAGAATCCATGTCGTATATATCCTTTTATAGATGAAGACACATGGAGACAATTTTTTGAAAGTAGAAGAAAAGAATCATTTTTGGTAAGGGCAATGTAAACTTTTATAAGCTTTCTTATATAAATGATCTTATTATTGTTTTGTTAAAGATTACTTATTCTTAATTTACAGCAAACAAGGAAAGCTCATCAAGAGATCCAATCTAAAAATGTGTACCCTCATAGTTTATCTCGGGGAGGGTATGCATTATTGGAAGAACAAATGATGGAAGAAAAATTTCAACAACTAAGAGCTGAGTCTTCAAGCTCTGGAGAGGTGGCCCCTCCATCCCCTCCATCTAGACATGAGAAATGGAAAAGAGCTCGGAAGGGCAAAAAAGGACAATATCTTTCGGAAGAATCGAGACTCGTAGTTGAGAGGATTGTAAGATATCTATTTTATTTATTTAAGTTTACTATTTTCGTCATATATTTCCAATCATTATAGAAATGTTCAATTAATTATTACAGGACTCTCTTGAGGAGCAGAGTTCACAGGGGACATTTACACCATCTGGGAGGGAAGATATTTTATCTGTGGCATTGGGAAAGCCCGAACATCCTGGCCGTGTAAGAGGATATCCGGCAGGTGTATCGGTAAGAAAAGTGTTGCCACGTTCCTCAACTTCTAACGTTGAGGGAGTTTATAAAAAAAATAGAATCCTTGGAGGCTGAAGTCCATAATATTAATGCGACAATGGAGGAAAATATTAGAGCATCGGTGCAGTTAATGTTTGCAGACTTGCAAAGACAATTTCAGGGTGCAGCTCACACTCCACCTCTCCCAGTAGCTCCCACTCCCCCACCTCAGCCTGCGGACCCCATTTTTGATCCTCCTCCTCTGCCGCAGCTACCTACTTATTGTGAGTTGTATGTTGATGATCCTCAACATCATATAGTTGCATATGGGATGGTATATTGTATAGGAGATACAGTTCATCATCAACAGTTAGAGGTAGAGAATCAGAGGGTCACTGTACAGGATATTATAGATAGATCAGCTCGGATACCATTACCTACAGATGAGGTGACGACAGTTGGACATAGTATCGGCCATTTTTTACTTTGTCCATCCAGACTTCTTCGACTCATTACCATAGAGGTATGGATGTTATATCTTTTATTTTATATTTTTATTAATGTTTTATCATTTGAAAACTAATATATTTTTCAATTTATTTTTACAGGAATACTTCAAAGGTAAAGAAATACTGTATAGACAACAACAAAGACAGATAGCTATGACATCAGATGCAGATACTAGCAGTCTTGACAAATTGTCAAGATATTCAAATTTGTTGGCGGATCATTATGACTTTACAATGGAAGCTCATGTCTGTGGACGTGAACTATGTGTGAGGATTATGAAAACTGATATCATGGAGTTTGTCACTGGAGATAAGTTGGGCATCAACGTGGTGCAAATTTTTATCATGTAAGTCTTAACACATTTTCCTTGCGTTATATTTATTAAAAATGTATACTTATGTCTGCTTTGTATTAGGTATCTGTATAAAATTTGTGAGAGGAATGAGCTGACAGATGTATATGGATTCGTGGACCCACAATTGATTTCCCCTGAAGCATGTGCATTGGATGAGGAACAAAGAATGCTTTATATTGCTGATAGATTTGAAAAGAATGTAATCACACAGTGTTGGATGATGCCTTTTTGTGAGAGGTATGAAACACATCCCTCTCAAAGAGTTAATTATCTTTTAACATAAAAAACCACTAACGTTAAATTTCCTTTTATCAGGGATCATTGGATGTTAGGGGTTTTTTGCCCTAGGGAGAAAACACTTTATTGGATATGCTCTCTCCATGATGATGTGCGAGAAAGTTTTAAGAATATATTGGAAACATAAGTTTCAATTTCACAATAGTTTTATATATTATAATGAATTTTAAATTTACCCCATTCGTATTATTTTCTAACAGGGCATGGGTCCACTTTCGAAAAAGCGCAAAGAAAAGGAATTTGAAGATCAAATATGTACATGCGAAGGTAAATATCCATTTATAATTTGTACATTTTGATTTATTACATAAAAATAATATATTGAATTTACACTCATTCAAACATAAATGTCATGAGCAACAAGGCATCATCGAATGTGGATATTACATGTTAAGATTTATGTATGAAATAATAACAACTGGGACAGTTCTGAGTTTTGACCTGGTAAGATTTCCTCTTTCTCATAATATTTCAATTTGATTTATTCATTATACACGTTGACTACTATCCTTTTCCTTTGTAGCTTTTTGATGACCCTCAACCCTTTACTGCTGAAGATATCAAACACTTACAAGTGGAGTGGTCAAATTATTTTACAGGTTTGATTAACTTTTAGTTGTTTGTAATGTAAAATGTAATTTTGAATATTGTCAATGTAATTGTGTATTTCGTAGTCGTTTAGGTTGGATTTAGTTTTTTTTGAAGTTGACAGTGTAAGTTTTGAATGTTATATAATTGAATGTTTAATTTTTCTCTACTTCTTGTTTTGGTCTACTGTTGATGGTTTTTCAGGTCTGGATTTTGGTATGGGGGGAGAGGTTCCAAGGGGGTGGGTGGGTGTTTGGGGGGTGTCCAAGGGATATGGGAGGGGTGTCCAAGGTGTGTTTGGGGATGTCCTAGGGGTCGGGGGGTGTAAATGAGGGTGGGGGTGTCCAAGGGGTGGGGGTGTCCAAGGGATATGGGAGGGGTGTCCAAGGTGTGTTTGGGGCTGTCCAAGGAGTCGGTTGGGTGTAAATGAGGGTGGGGGGTGTCCAAGTGGTGGGGGTGTCCAAGGGATATAGGAGGGGTGTTTGGGGCTGTCCAAGGGGATGGGGGGGTTTCCAAGGGGTAGGGGGGGTTTCCAAGGGGTCGGGGGGGTGTCCAGGGGGTGGGGGCTGTCCAAGGGGTGGGGGTGTCCAAGGGGTGGGGGGGTATCCAAGGGATATGGGAGGGGTGTCCAAGGGGTGTTCGGGGGGTGTAAATGAGGGTGGGGGGGATGTCGAAGGGGTGGGGGGTGTCCAAGGGGTGGGGGGTGTCCAAGGGATATGGGAGTGGTGTCCAAGGTGTCTGGGAGTTCTGTCCAAGGGGCCGGTTGGGTGTAAATGAGGGTGGGGGGGCTGTCCAAGGGGTGGGGGTGTCCAAGGGGTGGGGGGTGTCCAAGGGATATGGGAGTGGTGTCCAAGGTGTCTGGGAGTTCTGTCCAAGGGGCCGGTTGGGTGTAAATGAGGGTGGGGGGGCTGTCCAAGGGGTGGGGGTGTCCAAGGGGTGGGGGTGTCCAAGGGATATGGGAGGGGTGTCCAAGGGGTGTTTGGGGCTGTCCAAGGGCTCGGGGGGGTGTCCAAGGGGTCTGGGAGGGCTGTCAAGGTGTGGGGGGGTGTCCAATGGGTGTTTGAGGCTGTACTAGGGGTCTTGGGGGTGTAAATGAGGGTGGGGGGGCTGTCCAAGGGGTGGGGGTGTCCAAGGGGTGGAGGGTGTCCAACGGATATGGGAGGGGTTTCCAATGGGTGTTTGAGGCTGTACTAGGGGTCGTGGGGGTGTAAATGAGGGTGGGGGGGATGTCCAAGGGGTGGGGGGGTGTCCAAGGGTTGTGGTGGGGCTCCAATGTGGTGGGGGAGGGCTGGCCAGGTTGTTAGGTGGGTATAGATGAGGGTGGGGTTCAGTTGGGGCTTGGGGGAGGGCTGGCATTGTTATTTTTGTTTGGTTTCTGGTTGCTTTTTGGTGAGAGCAGTGCAATTATTTAAAAAAAAAAATTCTTTCACGTCGGTTATTTTATAACCGACGTGGTAAATAAATCGGCAGGGGTTTATCACGTCGGGTTTTTCTAGAACCGACGTGATAAACCGTTCCCGGGGCTTTTATCACGTCGATTCTTAACATAACCGACGTGCTAAAAGGCCTGGGAATCGATTTACCACGTCGGTTATTGGATAACCGACGTGCTAAAACGTTTCCCAGGCCTTTTTATCACGTCGGTTTCTTAAATAACCGACGTGATAATAGGCCAGGGGAAGGGTTTATCACGTCGGTTATGACATAACCGACGTGATAAACGATATCCCAGGCGTTTTATCACGTCGGTTTAGGGAATAACCGACGTGATAAAGCCCCCCCGCGCATATTTATCACGTCGGTTATTATATGAACCGACGTGATAACCACCGTGATGTTAGGGATATTACGTCGGGTTTTAAATAACCGACGTAAAAAACGTTATTTATAACGTCGTCCGTATTAACGTCGCCTAAAAACCGACGTAAATAATAAAAAATAACCGACGTAAAAAATGTTTTCTGCACTAGTGTTGGGTGCACATGCACTATTGGAATTGTTTACATAGAACTACATGAGTAAAAGGTTATATCCTACTCGTTGTAATACAAGGATTTATTTCTATTGGATTGTGTGGTATTGCATTTCTTTCAAACCATACCAAGGACGTAGTTATTTTTATTGAATAGTGAAACTTGTAAATACTTGTGTTCCTTTGGATATGTGTTTGAATTGTTTTCAGAATGGAATTGAATCTTTAATATGAGGTGAAAATTTGTTCAAGGAAACATAATAGAAAACGTGTAACACCAATTCACCCCAACCCCTCTCAGTGATACAATCATCCTAACTGTACACTTTAAAAAACTATTTAAATAAAAACATACCTTGGCCAATAAAATATCCAATATTCATTAATTTTTTCCTCAATAATTTTTCAAGCCTAGAACTTTATCTCTTCATATTCTTATAGTAAAAACATCAAAAAATATATATAAATATATTTTTTATGGAATTATAAGCCTCTTATTCACATCATACAAATACATATTTTCATGTTCTTCATCTTTTTGTATGTAATGTGATTCTCCTAAGAACATGTATTTATCATTCAAACACCAGATTCAATAATTTTAAGAATTACAACATGGATAGTTTCTCAAGCATGAAATCCAATTCCATTATATGAATCCATAACAATTCTCTAGCCATCACCACTTCATCTCCACTCACATATTTACTAATTGAAAAAAATGAAACACATAGATACAGTAACCTCTCCCTTTGTATTTTGTTGTCAGTGTCCTCTTTTATTCAATATCCTCTCACATCATAAAAATGAATTTGTGGATACTTAAATTATTTTCCCCTTGTTGGCAGTCAATCAAATGATAATTGGGGTGTCTTCTCATCTGTTCTTCCATCTCAAAAACATCTAAACAAATTTTAAAATAAAAGGATGATATCACATGATACATAGCAAATAGTCTTTAGCTAATCAACTCTAAGTCTATGTGGGATATCCTAGTGTAGAAAATAAGACTGAAATAACCAAGGTTTTATAAGATATTCATAACACATAATCACATTTGATATCAATATTAGAGTATCTTAATTCTCAATGAAGGGGTTTTAAGTAATAATATTTATTAAAAAAATGTTAAACTGTGAACATACTTCAACAAACACATTAGAATGTTCAAGTGAAAGAGATATATCTCCCCCTTTGTCTCATCTTGACATCAATCAATCACTCCCACTTAATTTATAAGATAATTAAATTAATGATAAGGGATTAAAGTGTGATTTTCATACCGTGATCTTTATCTTTGATTTTGTCACATGGTTTTCAAATTCATTCTCAAGGTTTATCCACCTTAAGGTATATACATTTCCATTTCATGGAAATTAGTAGACTCCATGAATTAGTATCTATTTATGTTGTTTAATTGTGATAGCCATAAACAGCACCTTTAATTCCCTACATGTAAGCTTAAAACACATAAAAGATAGGGAAAAAGGATGAAACTTTTTGTTCTTCAGGAGTAAGTTGGGAACTGCTTCTCAACCTGGCCTATTCTTTTTTCCCAATCTCAGTATTTCCTTTGTATGAAGTCTCCTTTTCCATTATATTCAACTGAGTACATGAGATATTGGGTGCTTTTATTTTAATTTTAAATAGCTTCTACTAATTATGGAGAATCTACATGCATTTTGTATAGCATGTATAGATTTACCACACATTACACATAAGTCACCATCTTTTAGTGGAATAGTTTTGTCCACCTCAATTTTAGAATCTCCCTTTGATCTAGGAGAGAGTCTCTTACTTTTTTATGTCTTATAATTTCTTTATCTTTGTTCAACCTTACTTGAGGCTTTATATTATTTTCACATGTTTTTCAAACTCTCCAATGCCTTATACCCAAATTTATAGCAACACCAACAATAGCCTATGAGACTTATTTTCTAAATTTTTGGTGAGTTCTATTTAGACTTTACATATTTTGAACCTTTTTGTTTTTTTAGTTGAACCACCACTCTTTGGAAAATTTCTTAGGGAATATCTCTTCATGATTATTTTCACATACACACATTATGTGGTGGGATTTTCAGAATATTTCACCATCCATACATTCCTAAGGTTTGGTTTATAGCCTATAACAATAATTGAAAAATCATCAGTACACAAGATAGATCTAGGTTATGGGATACCTTTTTTGAAGAATAGTTCCTTCTTATTAGAAAATGATCTCAAGATCTTCTTGAAGTTGTGATCTTAAAAGAACACTAGTATATAAAAATTTATTTTTCTAGAAGTGCAGTGTGTTATAGCTTGTGGTAATTGTTGATTTTTCAATTTCATCACCAACTCTAAAAACTTCATGTTAAGATAGTTCTTACCATCCTCAACTGATCTTAACTTATCTTCCTAATATTCCTTTAGCTTATTCATTTGTTCTTCATGAATTTTTCTTAATTCTCATAAATAATTTTCAAGATACATTAACCTATTATATTTTTCCTCCAGTTGATCATTTTTGAAAACCATAGAAAGTTTGGAAAATTTTTCAAATGCATGGAAATATTTTTATAAAAAAATTACAAAGAATTATTTCTCAAAAACATATCCTTAAAATTCTTTAATTGATTCATCATATATTTCATTGAAAAGATAAATTGTTCCATCCTTTTTTTTTACTTGTTTTATGAGAGTGTTAGATATTCCAACCTTCTTAAGTAATTATTATTCCATATAATTGTATTCTTCTATGAACTGTGATTTTTCATCTAGAAGTCCCTCGAAAATTCCATCTATAGAACTTACCAGTTATTTGGGAACTTTCTTTATGTGTTTATTAAATTCAAAATAAATATAAATAAATGATACATCATCATCAGAACTTGAGCATGATTCATTATAAGAATAATAATCAAAATAATAATTAAAATTTGTTCCACTCTAACTATATTCAGTTAGTGGTGTTTTTTTATTAACTATTGGATTCTTCTTTAACTTTATTACCACTCTTCTCTTCTATTTTTTCTATATTTTGGAAGAAATCACGTGATTTTTATCCTCATGAGTAACTTACGTTTTCTCTAAGTGAGGTAACTCAACTATTTCCAAAAATATACACTTTATAAAGGTTGTTAAAAACAACTAGGGAAAACTTTTAGGTCTTTAGATGGAACCTTTCCTCTAATACCACTTGTAGATCCCCATGTCTTATTAAACCCTGAGAGGGGAGGGGTGAATTAGTGGTTTATTTTTTATAAATTCATTTTCTTTCAATTTTAACCTCTAAAACTTATTAAGGTTATAGATCTAATAAAAAGTATCTCTCAATATCACCTAGTGATAAATAGTAAAATAAGAGAGGGAAGCACACAATATTTACAAGGTTCGATAATGAAAGACCTACTAATTTCTATGTTGGTTGGATTCCCCAAGATGGATTATTCATTATAAAATATGTGTATAAAAATGATCCTAACTCCAACTGAGAGACTTATTCTTCATCCCCAAACAAGAGATTCTATTTTCTTTTAGATCCAACCAAAATAATTCATGCTCTGGCTCCAACTAAGAGACTCCTTCTACTCCTAACTTTAACCAGAAGACTTCAAATGCTCCTAGAACAAACAAAAATATTTTACCTTTGTTGAAGGATTGATCCACTATAGGATCATTCTATGATATTACTCTATAAGTTTATTGGATCACACTTTCTTGTCTACATACTCAAGAACATTAAAAATGTTGGTCATGAGAATCCTTCAATATTTTTTGAAATATAGATTCTCCTCAATCTTGGAATTCTTGGGAAATAAAGTTGTTTCTTCTTCTTAGGATCTGGGATTTGAACTCTTCTTTTCTTCGATACAAGAATGTTTCAGGATTTCTAAATGATCTTGAAATTCTATACATAATTCTCATCACCTGTATGAACATATTTATACATAATAATGTCATGAATGGTATCTCAATTTAATACATGATTTAAAAACACTAATATAAATCTTAATTTAAATGTGTCAAATAATAATACATTTAATTTCATCCTTAAAATAATAATACCTGATAATTATTAGGTATTATATTTCTCATCTTAAATACCCCATTGAATCTGGGTATTATATTTCTTCCATTCTCATTTGAAATACCCCATAAATTGTGTATATTTCATTTCATGCATGGACATTCAATTTATTTATGCATCTCAAATAACCATTTCCTTCATTCATGGTGGTAGTGAATCTTACTTATTCTTCTCATGGATAAGTACCCATGGCTCACCAAATATTCATGCATGTATTCATTCATGAAACTTATTTAAATAGTTAATATATAGTATCTCAGCTTTCATTGGTACTCATTTAATGTCTTGAAGCTTTTAGGATTCTTTATTTCTTCACATAGTGTCAAAATTCCCATGACTCATAATCCACATGCATCATTCTTCATTTTAAAAACCCAAGGATATCTAGTAACCTATTCTTACCACGTGGGTAATTAATTACCCAAGGCTCATCTATCATGGATTCATGATCTCAAAATAGATTCCTAAAGACTCAGAATCTCCATTCTTCTTGCGGTTAATAAATACAATGCATCATACTTCGGCAAATTCTCAAAAGACTCATACCAAGCTATTTATTTGTGCAGCTTCTTCCCAGTTTTGAAAACTCATATCATAAATCATCTTAAAAACTCCAAAATAATTTGGGGTCTCTATTTATTTCCATGGTTAAATACCTATGTCTTCTCATTTACTCAAAATATTCATTCAATTTTCATGCATGAAATGTGAAGATGCATGCATGATAATTTAAATCATAAATGTGAAGTAATATCAGCTTTTACTTCTTCAAGATAGTTTTAATCATCAGAAAACATCACCATTCAAGTTTCTTCTATTCATACATATCCATGCATGAATATATTCTATAAAAAATGCTTATGATTCACTTAGATTATAGGTTTTAAATAAATCCTTTTTTAATATGTTCATGGTATTCTGTTGAATCATAATTGGTGTGCTCATGATCTCTGCAATTTATAAATGGTTGAAAAATCATGTTTCAAAAAACCCTTAGTTAGAGGAATAGGAAGAAGACACTTCCCGCTTGATCAGGTGGCTTAGATCTACTACATCGAATGGTTAGCATAATATCTATATTATTTTATAATCAGGAACAATGATTATAGCTTCAGCTATCCCACATATAACATCCTATGTTGCTTAGCTCTACTTTATCAATAAATGTATTAACTCAGCTTACCAGAAGAGAGTACTAAGTTCCACTCCCAAACCCCTATGGAAACTACCATATGTCATATCTCTCTACCCTTGTATCACCTCACACAATGGAACTGTTTCTTCTCCCATACACTCTCTATGGACCTTATACATGGGACCTCCCCTCTCTACCACCCATGGGATTTCTGTATTTGGTTCACTTAGACATGGTAAACCTTTTTTCCCATAAGTTCTCTTGGTCAAGCTAATATAGGAAGGCTCAGGGTTTTTCCATTTTTTTTCAAAGGCCAAGAAAATATTGAAATAAAAACATACCTTGGACAATAAAATACCATAAATTCATAAATTATTTCCTAAATAATTTTACAAGACACCCACTTCATCTATTAATCTTCTTCAAGTAAATGCATAATTAAAAATATATAAATATATTTTTTTCATGGAATTATAAATCACTTATTTACTTCATGAAAACAAATATATGTATGATATTCCTCTTCTTGTAAGTAATGTGATTCTCCTCAGAACATTTTATTGTTATTTAAAGATAAACTTCAACAGCCATCATAGTTACAACATGGATAATTTCTCAAGCGTGACATATAATTTCTTTATATGGATCCATAACAATTATTCAGAAATCACCACTTTATCTTCACTCGCATATTGACTCATTGAAAACAAATTCAATATTTTCTCACAAATAATTTACCGTTGTATTCATTGAAAAATTGGTAAAAGTATCTTCATTGAGATAGGGGAAGCTGATAAGGGTATTGAAGTACGGGGTTTTAAGTCTGATGATACTAAATATGATTGATAAAAGTTTCTGTATCACAACAGATGGGACTCATGAGGAAATTAGTTCACTTTTTTTGTAATTAAGTGATTCATTGATGAAATTTTCATGTTACACTTGTATCTCACACCAATCATGGAAAATGTGGTCTTAGAGTGTGTGTTTAGTAAATCCTTGGTCACTATATAGAATCACAAGAAGCGAATATTGGTAGAATATGGAATAAGATTTAAAGAGGTATCAAAGGGTGAAGATTTGTGAACAAACAAAAAGGGGGATATCTTTGGGGGAAATCCCTTAAGGTAACTTTTTAGTGTTTTGGGGTTGATTGTGTTTTTTGATAAAGAAGGTTAACAAGGTTATTTGTGGAGTTACAATAAAAACTTTATCCATTTATGTTGAAAAAACATCAATATCGGTGTACTAAAGCTCTGTAAGTGGTATAGAAACTTTTCTGTACAAGGTGGCATCGTTTTCCAGCATTTTCCAAATTTTTAGGGTCTAAAATTTGGAGGAAGGTATAAGTTTTGTGAAATATGGATTTCAAGAACTCCCTAATGAAAATATGTAAAATCAATGTAATTCATGAAAGTTAGATGTTGCGAAGGCCTATAGATTCATGAAAAAATATTTCCTGAATAGAAGAAATGTGACAAGTTATGTGATTATGATAAGATTTTTGAATGGAAAATTTCTTTATAGTTTATTAAAGATAGGGAGTTTCATGAACATATGTGTAGAGTTCTGTGAAAATATGGTGGTGAACTTGAAATTTTCACAAAGGGGAAGAAATATCAATAAATAGGCAGCTACCCTTCTCATTTAAGGTGAGGAATCCTTAATTAAAATCCAAAGGGGTTGAATTTGTGAAGGAATTTTTTCAAAATAAAATGTTTCATGAAAATTTGTGAGTTTTTTGAATGATTATAAAGTTTCATGAAAGAAAAACTTTCATATTGGTTTGAAAATTTCCATGAATAATTGGGTAGTTTCATGAAAGTTGAGAATGGGGTTTTGAAAAAGTGAATCTTACATGAATCATAAGGGATTAAGAAGTAATTTAGTAGAAAAGAGGTATTAAAAAATTGAATAAAATTAAAGCTTAATGATACCCCAAATGAAGTGTAAAATATATTGATTCAAGTGATCAATGAATGAATTTTTTGAAGTATCAATAAGTACAATTTAGTTGATAGATCAGTGAGCTTTCAACTTGTGAATGGCATTGAACTAGGAGGGATAGTGAATCCGCTCCAAACTTTGTAACAGCAGTTCTCTCTAATTTATTTTGTATATAGGCACATTGGTTGTGTATTCACTTTAGACTTATCGTAGTGTGGGTGAAACAAGTAAATTTATTTTGTCTCATGCATGATTTCATTTCTACTCATACATATGGGAAATAGAGATAATAGTGTTTTGTTTAATGACAAAACAAGATATGAAGGGGTAGTTGTTTTAATCTATCATACCCTAATTTACCCCTAGGGTATTTAACATAGTTTGGCAAACAATACTTAATATAAATTTAATTGTTAATTTAAAATGATCTAAAATGGTAGTATATACACCACCTAAAAATAAATAGGTGTATAATTTCAAATAAACCCCAATGGAGTGGAAATTGATATAAAATCCCTTACAATGATCATACCACTGAAGTGGGGATTAATAAATAGATTTATTGTGTGTATCAAATTTATATACAAATAAAAAAAGTGTAAATAAAACATGAGATATTAAAAATTAATTACAACCAAAATCTAAGAATATCAAAGACAACGAAGAAGTAAATAACCCAATGAAAATAAATTGAGTTATGAAATTCTTAACCACTTGGTAATTTTCAAGTCAAAATAACTTGGATGAAATAATTCAAATTGAAACATAAAATACCCTTAATTATGAATGATTCATGATATTATATTTAAAATGATTATTATATACACCATATAAAATAAATTAGGTATGTAACATTACAAAATTTCTCAATGAAGGGAAATTGAGATGAAGTTCCTTACAATAATCATATCATTGAAGTGAGGATTGATCAATGGATCGATAATTAGAATCAAATTTAAATCCACATAAAATAATTTTAAATACAACATAATATATTAAAAGGTAATTACACATAAAATCTAATAATATGAAAGACAATAAATAAAAAATATAACCCATTGAAAAGAAAATGAGTTATGAAATTCTTAATGACTTGGTAATTTTTAAGTCAAACCCCCTTGGATTAAATAATTCAAAATAAAACTTAAAATATAATTATCTATGAATTATTTGTGATATTACATGTAAAATTTATATTATATAAACCATATAAAATAAATTAGGTTTGTAAAATTAAAATATGCCTCAATGAAGGGAAATTGAGAAGAAGTCCCTTATAATGATCATACCATTGAAGTGATGATTGATCTATGGATTGATTATGTGAATAAAATGTAAATCCAGATAAAAAAATTGTAAATAAAACATAATATATTAAAATTTCATTGCACACATAATCTAATAAAATAAAATACAACCAATAAGTAATGTAACCTAATGAAAATTAATTGAGTTATGAAATTGTTTGCCACTTGGAAATTTTCAATTCAAATCCCCTTGGATGAAATAATCCAAATTAAAACTTAAAATACAATGAATTATTATTTTTGTGATATTACATGTAAAATTTATAGTATATATACCATATAAAATAAATTAGGTGTATAAAATTACAATATCTCTCAATGAAGAGAAATTGTGACAAAGTCCATTACCTCATGCTTCCTTTTGGTTGAACATAATTTAACCTCATGTATAATGTTTTTAAACATATTATTAATTTATGCAAGAACCATATTAAAATTTTAATATCATATAAGATCCTATTATAACATTTTACCACCATTTTATTAATAATATTTCATTGTTTTCATTGTTTCGGGTGTTAATTGTCTTGTTTTCTCATGCGTGTTTTTCTTGAAAGTCCCATTATTATGCATAGGATATAGATAAATCGTGAAAATAATTATATAAATGTTATAAATATTATATTTTCTAATTATATATATTTTTATAATCATTATTGAAGTTTTGACTTGGAAAATTAATTGCATTGCTTCGGGGAGATGGTAAGTCGTATGTACTCACGGGCGATGATATCATTCCATTAATGAGTTAAAGGGTAATACAATGGGTGATATATTAATTTTAAATTATAAATATCATGTAATATATATCAAATAAATTTATTAAATTAACCTTTATTAATTTCTATGTAAAGTGTTAGTGAAAAATTAATCACATCACTTCGCACGTAAGTAGTCTGATATATACACGAGCAACGTTGTTGTATTTTAAACGGAATTGAAAGTTAGAAGGTATATGTGATATTATAATTCCATAAGTATAATAACATCTTAAATATTATATATATATATATATATATTAAATCCATCATTATATATAATCATTATATGTGTTGATGGAAAATGAGTTACATCGGTTTGCAAGGAGGTAGTTTGTCGTATACACGATCGAAAATGTTGTTTCCCGTTTGATGGAGGAGGATATGGATAAATATTATTAAATAAACATCATAACATATCATTTTATTTTAGATACTATTTTATTATATTTTAATTTTTAATACATAATTTAAGGTGGAAAATAAAAAAAATAAAAGACCTTTATTAAGACAATTACCTTATCTTAGATAAACCAATTATGGATATCCACTTAAGAACCCTAGGGTTGGTGTTTTGGGGATACCATAATATATAAAATGTGTCTAAGAATTTTGGGGAGATATTTTCTTATGTTTTTATTGATTAATTGGCCTTTATAGTTGTGAATATGTGAAGGGAGGGGATTCCCTTTTATAATTATGGGAGAGGACACACGTGGAATTTTTTAAAAGAATAGTGTACCCACATTTCTAACTTTCCAAAAGAATCCAAAATATCCCATTATCCAAAATTAGTGGTTAGAAGGTCTAAATATGTTAATAAAATTGTTTTTGGATAATTTTTAGGACATTTCTATCATTTATCTTCTTAGTTTAACCCCTAGAAAACAAGTTTTCACTTTAACCGTAGTAATTATTTTTTATTATTTTCACTATTAATTGGGTAAAAAAATTAAGGTTAACATATTAGATAATATAAATTATACTTATTCTAAATATGTAATCCATTTTTTCAAATTCAATTCACATAATTGGCATTATTTTGTTTAATATTTAACCTGTAAGTGTGTCAAAAAATGGTTTTTACAAGGAAAACATTTAAAAGTTTAAAAAGATTTCATATCAAAATTAAATATGAAATTGATTACAATGACATTAATTAGTAAAATATTAATATAATTTAAATAATACTATATAAACACAATTTAAAATATAATTTAACTTTTTCAATAATTTAATTGAAAATTCATTTTTTAATAAAAATCAGTATTTTTCACTATTCATCAAAAAATTAATGTTTTCATAAAATTATAAAAAATTCACCCAAAGATAATTTTTAAAATTATATTTAAAATATTAAGTTTTTTTCAAATACATTTTCTAAAATTGGTAAAATTAATTTTAAATTATGTGTGCAAAGTGAGACTAAACCGCCTTTTAGAAAAATAAGTTTTTTAGAAAATATTTCTTTTTATTTCAAATGATTCTTATTTTATTTATAATCAATAGATAACCAATGAAAATGTGTTAACCATAGATTTTCAAAAAATATTTTTTTATATTAATACCTTACAACATAATTGCTAGGTTATAATTGTCATGTTTCAAATAATAGTATTTTAATAGAGTATAGTTTTTTATTTGAACTTAATTTTTTGTGCATCGCAAGATAGAAAAGAGATTGAATTTATTTAAAAAGAAACATTTGATAAAGTATCAGAGTGTAAAATTATAATCTATTCTAGTTTTTTCATTACAAATATTTTATCTGACCCAATTTTCTTACTTTAAAATCTCAGTCTACTACATTCTCCACAACATCAATAAATTGCATCCCACAATTTTAACTTACACTTTTAAATAAAGGGTTTGAAATCTGAAAATTTATTTTTTGAAAACCCAAATCATAAAAAGGTTTAACAAAAATTCCTCTTAAAAAGGTAAATATAAATATGATAGGTAATATGAAATAAAACATAACTAGGTTTGTAAGTTGGAGAACATAAGTGGCAAGTGAAGATATGGAAATGGAAGAAAAAACATAATGACCAAATAATGATGGTGGGTGATAAAGGTAATTTATCAAAAGAAGATGAATGATCAAGATAAATTCAACAACCAAAAAATTATAAATCTTTTATGAGTCAAAAGACTATTGATTGATTGGATATGAAGGTAATAGGATAATTTTTTTGTTTCAATATTATTTTTAAAAAGTTAAGGATGTCTTTTACTATCTAATAATATATGGAAATATACTTACTTGATATTTTTGTATTTCATAAAAAAAATTGTCCTTTGGTTATTATTTGATCAATTTCCAATTCATCTATTACTTCAAAAAAGGAATATCAAAAACAAATTATTATTCTTGAATCAATAAAATTAACTTTTAATGAATCATAAGATTCATAAAATAGTGACAAGTCTTTCTGATTGTTTCTAAATATTTTCTAAAACTAATATTATTAAAACAATTTATACATTAATCTATAAACCTCAATAGTATCACCACTAGTTCATCATTAATATTTATTCATCAAATCATTTAAGTAAAAATAATTAAATATTAAATATAACATCACATTGTTCAATTGAAATAACTACACCCTTATTGTCCATCAGTTGTGGGTTCAATCCCTGGGGCCTTTTCCAGAAGCAATGGGTTGTCACCCATCATTCGGGTTGTCATTTTTTTCAAAACTATATTGATATAAGTTCTATAATGTTCCAAAAATTTTATGACCCATAATTAATATAACATGAAAGATAAACCTTAAATTTTACCAATACATTTAATTTTAAGTCTAAAAAATTTAAAGGCATTATTCCCCAAATAACTCTTTCATATAATAAAACAATGGGTTTTATTCCCATAAATGTTTAAAAAATATCCTTAATCATGTTATAATCTTACCACCCATGTTATCAAAGGGTGTGTTGAAGAAGTTGAACTTATGATCATCTTTAAAATCATAAACTCATGATGTTATCCATAACTCTTAAGTTGATTAAGACATATATGCTCCTAAAATTTAACATACTCCTTAGATATTTCATGATTATTATATCCAAAATACAATTGTTAAAAATACTCCTACAATTTAATACTTTAATCTCAATACATAAATGATTCATCAATTTTATTTCAATATAAGTCTTTCCTTGTTCTAGAGTTTAACCTTTAGAGGATTTAATTGAAATGGATAATGCCCAAGTTCCCCGCATTTAAGATAATGAAATATAAATAGATCCATAGGATGAAATTTATTTCCTTACATCATACTATTCATTTTTTTTATTCACTTATTTTACACATATAAAACATTTTCCCATTCCTTTAAGTTACTTTACTATGTGTATCTTTCCATATTTTTAACATGAAGGAAACTGAACCTTCTTTCCTTTATGTACTTCACCACTCACACTCTTAAAAAACTCCATACTTCTCTTATTTGGTGATTATGAGAGTTGTTTAAGGTATAGGTTGATAATCATATTTCAATATAACTAATTTGGAATAATTGTGATATATTTCACTCCTATAATCATCCCATTTTGTTTCTCATATTCAAGAAAGTGTCCTTTATATTCAATGTTAACATGATTCCTTTAGGTTCTACTCATTGACTAAAACCAAAAATTATAGTTTGAGAAAAAATAATCATAGTGGAAAACCATATAATAATTTATAGGTTGTCTAAATCATAACATATTATTTTCAATCTAAAACTCCTTAGGTTTATCCTTGGCCATTCATTTTCATCATCTATTCAAATCCTTTATAATCATTTGTAAAGAAAATGTATATTATTCAAAGCATATTCCCCAGAAATTTCAAACTAGGTGTGAAGTAAGGCTCATTATTGTATACCAGGTAACACTCAAGTCAATACTAACATTACTTTTTCGGAGTTATTATCCCTAAGTACATCTATGATAGAACTGTGTCTAATTTTAGTATCCAGATAGGGATGTATTTCATGGAAAAATAATATTATCTCTACCTTACCAAAAAATTTGGATGCTATTCAATACTTATTTTTGAATTTTATCATATTTTTATGTTCCTTAACCTATATTTTCATTTATCTAGTTATAAAGGATTCTACTAAAATTTCTCCAATACCAACTATAGAAACCACAAACCTAGTAACACATATCTTATGTCTACTTTATTACATTGGCAATATATATAGGCAATCGTATCCCAAATGACCAAATAGTTTAATAATCTTGGTTAACTACATAAATTCATGATTCTCATACTACATTTTTATACACAAAATTAAAACATTTTTTTGATAATATCATTATTCCCTCTATAATATCCTTTCATGTCATTTATAGTACACTTTATGAATTCTTGGGAAAGGAAACAAAATAAGGGTGAGCTCAAATTCTCAGTAAAGGTTAATTAAAATAAAATATATCATGAATCAATATGCATAATTAACATTTAAAGGTAAATAACAGAACATAGATTTCATTTAAATAATTTTATTTTCATTATTAGATAATTCATAATCAATATGGAAAGTTAAATATCTAAACACACATTTCATTTAATCGACAAACTGAGAATAAAATGAATCCAGATATATTAACTTTAAAAAAATATCATGGATAATAATAACTGAATTCATAATGAAATAAATTAGTAATTATTGGACATCATTATCCAAGCCATCAATATACCACTACTATCAAGACCTTTCAAAGAAAAATTTAAAATTTATGGGTAGGTATACACCAAAAACCCATTTAACTAAGTCTATCCAACTGATTCATTCTATGAGACTGTCGATGCATTGATGGTCTATCCATAAATGGGACCTCACCCATATCTATATATACAATTAATTCCTCTTATATCAAATTATTTATTTAATTCATGACCTATATTCTTTATCAAAAAAAATATGTATCAAGTATGGAATGTAGATTAATAATAATTTCTTCAACAATCATATAATATTCAAAGTAAAGTATTGTAAGTACAAATGGTATAAAGTTTAGAAAATAATGATATACATAATATAAAAAATATGTATATTTAATAAAAATTTAATTTCAATAAAAAATAATCTCAAAGGGGTAGTATATACACCACATAAAAATAAATAGGTGCATAATTTCAAATAACTCTCAATGGAGTGTAAAGTGAGATGATATCCCTTACAATAATCATACCATTGAAGTGAGGATTAATCAATGGATTGATTATGTGTATAAAGTTTAAATCCATTTAAAACAAGTAGAAATACAATATAAGATATTAAAAATTCATTATAGACAAAACCAAATAATATCAAATACAATGAAGAAGTAATATTACCCAATGAAAATGAATTGAGTTATGAAATTCTTTACCACTTGGTAAATTTCAAGTCAAATCTACTTGGTTGAAATAATTAAAATTGAAACCTAAAATACCATTAATTATGAATTATTCATAACATTACATGTAAAATGGATAGTATATACACCTTATAAAAGAAATTTGGTGCATAACATTTAATATGCCTCAATGAAGGGAAATTTAGGCAAATTCCCTTAAAATGACGATACCATTAAAGTGAGGATTAATCAATGTATTGATTATGTGTATCAAATATAAATCCACATAAAAGTTTAAATACATCATACGATATTAAAAATTAATTACATAAATAATCTAATAATATCAAAGATAACGAAGAAGTAATATAACCCAATAAAAAGAAAATTTTAGTTATGAAATTATTTACCACTTGGTAATTTTCAATTCAAATAACCTTGGATGAAATAATTAAAATTAAAACTTAAAATACCCTTAAATATGAATTATTAATGATATTAAATGTAAAATTGATAGTATATGTACCATATAAAAGAAATTAGGTGAGTAACATTACAATATGCCTCAATGGCGGGAAATTGAGACGAAGTTTCTTGCCTCATGCTTCCTTTTGATTGAAAATATTTTTTATCTCTTGTATAATGTTTTTAAGAATGTTATTTATTTATAAAAGAACCATATTAATATTTATAATGTTATATTTGATCATCTTATAACATTTTATCACCCTTTTATTAATAATATTTCATTATTTTAATTGTTTCAGGTGTTAATTGCCTTGTTTTATCATTCATGTTTTGTCATGAAAGTTTTTTTTATTCTATATAGGATGTAGATAAATCATATAATGAATTATATTAATGTTATAAATATAATATTTACCCATTATATAGTGTAACGTCCCGATTCCAGAAGCCACCCAGAGGCGCCCCATACCTGGTTGGTCACATGCCCTCAATCGCATTTCCCCAAATGCCAGAGGCTTATGACTAGCAGCGAGGGCCTTGGGTGTGATAATGGGGAAACTATGACCTCATTGGCAGAGTAACACAGTGTAAGTAAAAAATATAAAATAGTGTAAAAAATAGTAATTCTGAACAACAAGAAATAGCAGAATACTGAAGAAATAAACAGCTGGAGCACCTATATAAAAATGATGCATGATACATATGTCTAGGAAAGCATCCAAACAAATTGTAATGATGGAATAAAACTAGTACTAAAACCAAGTATAAAAGAAAACAGACAAACAGCTCCTCATCATCGCAAGCCTCAACTTGGTCCCATGCTCTCCAACTCCACAGCAGTCAAGTACCTGAAGTAGAAGGGTGCTTGCCCTGATCTATACCTACAGCAATATAATCTGTTTGGGCCCAAAATCATGGACCAAATAGGGTGTGATACTAAATCCCAGTAGGCAACCGCCACAAGATTTGTTCCTACAAGTCAGTGACTATATGGCAGGTAATGAGTAAAGGAAGCAGTAAACAAGGAAGTACTCAGCAGTAACCAATCCATAGTTTCAAAGAATTCAGTTCATATATCAAGCAACAGCTAATCAAAGCAGGAAAACTCAAACGGGTAACCCTTTCGGAAGTACTTATTGCTTATCCCCTCTGGTCCTACCTAGTAACACAAGCAAATAGATAAACACAAAAGGTTACCCTTTGGGAAGTACTCATAGCCTAACCCCTCTGGTTCAACCAAACAAGTACAAGCAACCCTCTCAGAAGCACACTTAGTCTACGCCTCTGGTTCAGCTTAAGCATAGACTCTCTAAGGAAGCACTCACTGTCAATTCCTCCTATAGTCTCATATCGGTAACTAAAGGTTCTCTGGGGAAGAACTTATATCACATTCCCCCTGTGGCCCACATTGAGGAACTACAGACACTTTGAGGAAGCACTTACATCAATTCCCCCTTTGGTCTCACATCGTAAAAGTAAACAGACTCTCTGTAGAATCCCTTGCATCCATTCTCCCTATGGTCTACTACACTAGGTTCTCACGGCCCTGTGTAAGTCAAGAAAGCATAGCAGCGCGTATTGGCCAAAGTAACCCACAAGAACTACTTGGCTAGAAATCTATAGAATAACATCATGGAAGATGAACAATCACTCCATCCTAACAATACTAGGCATGGTAAGTAAACAACCTAACCGGCAAACAAGACCAAACGGTCAAAACAAGAAAACATGCATGGAAAACCACTTCCAAAGCATAGAAATTAACCCTATTCTCATTAAAATAACCTATATTCAAGAATACAAGCATAGAAGTAAATCAATAGGGCTAAAACAGTAAACACTTAATACCCTATTCAAGGGTATTGGCACATTTTCACATATAACTCAAAGTCTTTCAACAAAAAGGAACAAACCACCTACCTCGGTGTTGTAGGATTGATATAAGTGAAACTTAAGCCCTAAATTTCCCAAGAACCCCATAGATCTACAAAAAAAGTCAAAAACATTCAACTGAAGATAACTCTTGAAAGAGTAAGAATCAAGAAATGAAGCTCTAGAAGAAGGAAGAGCTTACCAAGGCGATTCCAATGCAATCAATAGTGGTCGATTCGGATAATAGATGCTCTATCGGGAGCTCGAAGGAATATCGGCACCATTCTCTCACTCTTGGACGAATCAAACCTAGAAGGAGGTGGTTATGTCTATCAGACGTGACCTCGGTGCGTTTAATGAAAAAAAGTACACGGTGTGTACTTGCCTTCACTGACCCCCACATTAGGTGGTCTCCAGGTCACCACACACGGCAGTGTGTATTGCCGCTACACAGCCAGCACCAGGCAACCTAAATTAGTTAAATTTTAATATAATTGAACTAATTTTACTTTATAACCAATTTTAAATATAATTTAACTTTATAAATAATTTAAACGAAAAGGCAGTTTTAAATAAAAATTGGTATTTTCACTATTCATCAAAAAATTAATCTTTTTAGAAAATTGTAAAACATTCACCCAAAAATAATTTTTACTTATAGATTTAAAAAATGAATTTTTTTTCAAATAAATATTATAAAATTGGTAAAGAATAATTTTAAATTATGTGCACAAAGGGAAACTAAAATTCCTTTTAGAAAAATAAAGTTTTTTAGAAAACATTTATTTTTATTTTAAATGGTTATTATTATATTTATAATAAATAGATAACAAATTAACATGTGTAAACCATATATTTTCATAAATTATTTAGACTTATTCATACCCTACAACTTAACTTTTGGGTTATAATGGTTACTTTTTAAATAATAATATTTTAATAGAGTATTGTGTTTTCTTTAAACTTGGTGTTGCAAGCATCACATGCTCTTGAAGATATTGAATTTATTTAAAAATAAATATATCAGAAAGTCTCAGGGTGTTAAATTCTTTTCTAGGATTGGTTTTGTGTGTCATATACGCTATCAAACTCAATTTTATTCTTTTAAAATCTTAGTGTGTTGCAATATTTACTTGAGATAGAGGCAATGATTAGTGTTCTTCCAAGATTATGACTTAGAGATTTTCTATACTCCTGAGGAGAGGAATGTGGTGGTAGACGTGCATAGTAGTAGATATTTTAATTAGTTTTTAAATGAGGCACCATTGCAGTTAGCCTCATTACAACTGTCTTTAGTGGATGAGGATAGTGTATCTTATCTACAATTGATGGTTTTTACCCCATTACTTCTACAACATGTTAGGAAGTCTCAGAATAGAGATAATGATTCTGTGACCTTACATGCTCATGTTTCCACTAGATTTTCTTCTAATATATTTTATTTAGGTGGGGAACATGTTACTCTTTTAAGAATATGGACAATGGTACCAATGACATTTCATTATGAGGTCCTGAGTGAGCTTTATATAACCCCCTTAGTGGTACATCCTAGTGTGGTGAAGATGTACCAACACTTTTTTGACTTCAATTATGGTGGCTAGGAATGAATAAGTGTGTAGTAGAGTTTGTTTCTTGATGTATCACTTGTAAATAGGTGAAGTAGGATCACCAAGTTCCATTGGGTTTAGCTCTTTGAGGTTCCATAGTAGAAGTGGGATGATATATCTAGAACTTTGTTATGAGGCTACCATGAACATATAGAGGAAAAAATATATCTAGGTGACCATCAATCAACTCACCAAGTTGTCCCACTTCCTAGCTATCTAATAGTAGAGTTCGTTTGAGAGATCGATACACTTTATGTATAGAAGATATTCTGTCTTCACAGAGTTCCCTTGATGATCATTTTATACCATGATTCTCGCTTCATTTCATTACTATGGAGAGGATTGAAGGAGTGATTTAAGACTCAGTTTAATTTTAGTGAGGAATTTCACCCCCATACTGACAGCCAAACTGTGCGGACCATCTAGGTTCTAGAGGACATGTTGTAGGCTTGCATGTTGGACTTTTTTTATAGTTGGGAGGATCACATGCCCTTGGTTGAGTTTGTATATAACAACAAATACCATTCAACCATCATTATGACACTATTTTAGGAATTTTATTGGAGAACTTGTAGGTCACCACTGTTCTAGACTAGTCCAGGTTAATTAATACTCATGGGCCCATAGTTGGTTATCAATATGACAGATAATGTGAAGAACATCTAGGAGTGGATGATAAATGCCTAGATCCGTCAAAATTTATATGCAGACTGACGAAAGAGGCCTTTAGAGTTTAAGGAGAGATACCATGTGTTTCAAAAGTTATTTTCTTGATGTAGATTATGGATATTTTTCAGGTTGAAAATTTATATCTATGATTCATTTTCCCTTTCCAGATACTACATAGGGTGGGTAATGTAGTTCACCACTTGACCCTACCATTGTAGTTAGATCGATTACACAACATCTTCAATGTGTCACAACTGAGGAGATATGTACATGAACCATCGCACTTTATCAACTAGGTTGAGCTAGATATCAATTATGGATCTACCTTTTTAGAATTCCCATTATTGATCAAGAAATGCGAGGAGAAGATCATTTGTGAGATAACAATTCCCTTTGTGCATGTATGGTGGAAACAGAGGAATTTTCAAGAGAGCATCAAGGAGTGGGAGACCCAGATGTGATCTAAGTACCCTCATCTTTTTATATATTATTATTTCATTTCAAGATAAAAATACTTAATTTGGGGAGAATATAACATCCCTATTTTTGACTTGTAATACTTTGAAATATATTAAGGAATATTTTTAGATCCAAGCATTGAGACGCCATGAGAATCTGGACCCTGGTGAGTCTCAATGTTTACATAATAAAAATATTAAATATATTATGTCACATACGCATGGTTTTTTATAAAAAATGAAAAAATCACAAAATAGGACTCAGATGGAAAATATGAGACCATCGTTGAGTCTATAATGTGGCTTTTACCTTGGGAATGACATAATATTTGTATGTGTCGGGTGTTTGTCTTGGGTTACATCATGGGAAAAATAATTAAGTTAATTAAAATATTTATTTACTTATTTTTTTAAAATCATATCCTAATTATATTCTATATAAATATGTGTTTATACTAAATCCCTAGGGTTATCCACATAACCCTGGATATTGAGAGAGGTATTTTTGGAGGAGTGTTGAAAAACATCGGGATCGTGGACCAATGACCAGAGTACCAAGAAGAATTCCAATGACAAATAAATCAAGAATCTATCGAACAACAACTACATGGATTCATTATTTATCATTTATCGATCCTAACCTAAGGCGGGAAATTGTTTTATATGTATTTATCCATTTTTATTTATCCCGTGAAAAAAAAAACGAATCAATTATTCTAACAGTTTGATTCGCGGGTCGATCGTGTTGTGCGGATATGGGTTTATCTTATTGGAAACAAGAATTTGATATTGATTTATTTATTCATCTTTGTTCATCATTATAACAATAATTGGTCGATGCCAACACAAAAATTGGATGAAGTACATTCCTCGTGTTTATATTTCCTAAATTTCTCTCTTTGTTCTTCATGTGATCATCATCAGTATTAGATCTAGTCCGTAGTTATACAAATACCTATTATTCGATCATTGAGTGACCATTATTTAGTGAAACGGATTGATAACATGGGTTTGGGTTCATAATATAAAGAGATATCGAGGTGAGGAGATGATAGGATATGATCTAAGGAGGACTAGGATTGGATTGATGATCCATGTTTCCCATTTTTATGAGTGGTGACAGTGTGGTGTGCCGAGGAACAACTTTTGTGTGGATTGGATGGATGGAATCGAGATAACGGTGATAGAGGGTTTTGGTCAACCTAGATCTACAATATTTAGGCATGATTAGAGGTAAATATGTAGGAAATAGTGATTTGGGTGAATATGTGAATCATTTATGAGATTCTATAAAATCCCATGCAATGAAACATGTTTTCTGAAGGACACATGTTGTGTGGACCTAGCTATGGAAGCTAGGGTTTACATGTGAAATAATATCACATATCATGTAACACATGTCACACACAATGTGACCCAATTCTGGTGACTTGGAATATACCCTTGGGGTAAACAGGAATGGATACGACCAGGAACATAGGCATAGTAATAGTAAATGGGATTAGTCATGTACTCAGACATAGCTAATAATCCAAACAAATCCATGTATACTGGCATGACCCGTGTACATGGTCATGGTAAGAGGAACATGAGAAGATCTGGGTTTATTAGTACATGTTTTTTACCCTATATACACTTTGTGTACTTATTATGGGGTAGTTTGGATCGCTTCATTTATTATGTATAGACCAGGTTCAGTTAAGTGTGATTTCTTGGTCCATACCTATAAGGTTATAGTATTTCATTACATCCTGAGCATAGGATTTTTATCCCCTCTATGGGTTTTATCTTATATAGAGTTTGGTGTATCCCTCTATGTGACTAAGGTTGGATCCGCTATCATACCTTCCTCATTCTATGTAGGTTTAATGGTATCAGTGTGACCACCATGCACAGGGTATCGATCACCTATCTAGAAAATTGATCCATTAGGGTTTATGGTGTTCCCAAGTGGCCCTAGGTGTAATCCCCTATCTGGATGTCGACATATTTTGATGTTCTGAAAAGTACTTTTTGGGAAAGACTCGTCAACAACAACATCTTGAATGAGAACCATCAGTGACAGCATGGATCATAGAGTGAGTTCTTTTAGATGATTGTTATCTTTATGCCTCAAGAAGAATCATATGGCTGGAGATATTGTTAAGACATCTTGAGACCTGTAGTCTGTTGTGAGTATATCTTGGATTATTATTGTTATATATCTTATCCAGTTGACATACTCTTGTGATTATGAGATTAATACTCCCTTGATTCCTATATTTGATTATTTTTAGGTCTCCTAATGGGTATTTTCATACTCACCCATGCATGGGCTCTTCCCACACATGTCATGTCTTATGCAGATGATGGGCTATTTGACGGAGTCTTGGCAGGATTGGGAGCAGGTGGAGCATAGTGAACTAGGAAGACCATGGTTTCATTTGACAATAGTCCCCTAATTCTTTACAGGTTGTACACTTTTGTAGTTTTTAGTGGGTTTATATTTTTACCATATGATATTTAGATAATTTTCATACTCTGGTATGGGATATATTTTATGCATGAATTATGGTATCATATGTGTTTTTTTATCTTTTAGTGTTTTATAGGAATTTGGAAATAAGAACATGTGTAAAGATACTTAGGATAAGGCCTTATGTGTGTTATATATTCCTACTCAGTTCTATTCACCATCCCTTGGCCTATTGGAGATGGTCTAGGGGTGTCACACTCAGCTTAATGCTAGGCAAGAAGGCCCTGATTGTTCAATTCATGATAACCAAAATGATAATGCCCCTTTTTTCATTTCCCGTTAATATGAGATAGATCTGTATAGGGGACCCCTTTTCTTTCCAATAACTACATGTGGCTTGATTTATATTAACATAAGATGTATAGTGATGCTTGGATCACATAATCACAGTCCCAATCATAATGTCCAAAATAATAATTCCCTTTTTTTATTTCCCCATAATATGATACATATCTATGATGGGGACCACTTTTATTTCTATGAATTATGTTTGGATTGATTATTTTCTATATAGGATAGTTAGTGATGTCGGAATCCCACATCTTAGGCCCATCCGTAATGTCATAAAATTTACCTCTCCTAAAATAAGTCCTTGATATATGTGGGTAACTTTCATATCAAGAACTAATTATAGCTTGATTCATGTACAATAAACAATATGTAGTGACACTCAAATAACCTATCTTGGGTCTAGCTACAATGTCAAGAAAAAATCCCACATGTACACAAGTTAGATATGTGTAGAGTATTTCTTGAATTTCTCCATAAGAACTACACATGGCTTGATTCTAGACCTTTCAAGATACATATTAACATCGATGTACATTTTTTGGACCTAGTCATAAGATTTCTCTTATTATAACCCTCTTTGGTTCTAGGTCTATATCAACGTCACCTGTTTTTTGCTAAAAAATGTTATCATACCCCTATAAGTAATATCCTCTCCCAATATGAGAGCTCTATGGTTTTACAATATTCGTAGACCACGAACCTTGCCAATGGTGGGTAACTTTACTATTATGGAACAAAATTCTTCTTTCCCTAGTATATGAGTTAAATCTTTGTGGGAGACCATTTATTCCAAACCTGTGTATGGATTGATTCTTTTTCACACATGATATATAATTAATCCTGGATTTTTCATCTTGAGACCTGCCAAAATCCTTAACATAATAATAAACCCTTAGTATTCCCTATATATGATCAAGATCTATGTAATGGGGCATGATTTTATTTCTGAAATTGCATATGTAGTTTAAATAAAATAAATTATGATGATGAACACTTTCAATTTGATGTGTTGGACTCCATAACTTTATAGAATGGCCAAGTTCTAAGGGAAAACCCATTTTCATTCCCCCTATATGTGATCCCAATTTTTGCAGGGATGTTTCTCTCTAAGAACTACATGTGGCTTGATTCATATTAACATAGGACATGTAGTGACACTCAAATCTTTGGTTATGGCCCCAACCACTAATTTTAAAAAAAATACCTTCCTAACTTAGTATTTTAAACCTTATAGAGATGTTTTTCTTCCTTGATTTCCCTTCACCGATGTAGGACTTAATTCTTATTCCCTGCATAAAAGTTGGACCTATGAAGAGGAATCCTCACAAATATTTGTATGAATTGATGTAATTCCCCTCATACAATGTAATAGTTCGATATTCATATGTATAAATATAAGAACTATGTTTTTTGTTGGATTCATATCTTTATAGGATACATAGTGATGCCTGGATATCCTACCATGGGCCCAATAGTAATATCTAAAAAAATACCCCCCCCCCCTCTGCATATGAGCTAGATCTACACAAAATCTTTCCTTTTAAAAATATTTATGTTGATTAATTCCTATCCTTATAGGTTACATTGTGAAACCCAAATGGGCCTAGCCATATTATTAATAAATTCCACCAATTTATATTGGTTCTTGATCAGATCACTCATCATCCACAATGGGCCTTGTCAATTTTCTACACTAAGATAATTTTCTTATATCTCATGTGAGAATCCAATCTATGTAAAGCTAGGAACTAGAAAAGATCCTCCTTGGATGTATGATCCAAATCTATACAGGTACCCTTAATATGGATTCTCCTGTTCGAAGACACATGTTATGGTAAGATGCCCCCCAAATTTCCTATCCCTTTTTCTATGCACCCATATCCAACACAATATGGGTTGTCCTTCATCCGCCTCTTATTTCTCACACCAAGCATGACTCATGTGAGCCTAGAGGATTGGGAAGAACTATTTGGTGTGATTGGGAGTACCATGGATAAATATAAAAAAATAAACCACCTTTTAAGACATTAAACTACTCAAGAAGTTTCGAAGCATAAAGACTCTCTTAGCATACGTATGAGTCAACTATGTGTAAGGTTTTCTTGTATAAGAGTTAGATCTACACAATGGGACCCTAACCTGTGGATATTTATCCATAACATTAAAGAAGAAATACCCATGAATATTATCTTAGTTTTATGACTTTAAAATATGTTGTATTATGTTCTGATCTCATGACCCTAAATTTTAGAACACTAAATTATTGTCACATGATGTTAAACTTCGTGAGAGTCACATCTTTGTTGCATGACATTAAAGTATACAGACCAGCACTCATCATCACTCCTTATTAAAGGACCATAATATCCTAACCATGGTCAACTAAGGTTCATAATACATTAATCATCTTTCTAAAAATATCAGTCCATAAATCATACTTTATGTCTTGAGTGTCTTGGGTTTCCACAAACATTCCACAACCCTTGAAAAGGATCAAGGACCCCTCTTCTTAACTTTTTTCATGATTTTGATCTGTATAAGGGTCCCTGACTCATAAAATAGTGGAATATTTTCCTTAAAAAACGTTAAATTGATCCTCATGGTCCTTGGAAACATTAAAAAAAATTCTATAACCTTAGAGTGATTTTCATTCATCCCGTATATGTTTGTCCCTTACCATTACTCATGATCTAAGAACCTTGAGGCATGATTTATATCACTTACATCCCACATTCTAAAAGGTGTTGGAGTAGTCACTACCTTGGGAAGACTAAGTGGGATATTTTTTTAACACTTACCTTTTCCTCATTCTATGAATCATGAGATTAAATTGTGTTTACTTTGGTAAAATTTGCATGACCTTAAACTTTAGCCTTGGATGGTCCAAGTTTCAAGTCATTAAACTATTAGTGAAAGAAACATACAACTTGGCAGGATGAAAACCTGAAAAGGGTGGTCTGATGAAAATTCAAGTCTTCGCTCACTAATATTTTCTCTTTAAAAGTTTGGTAAAAATAGAGAATAAATAAAATAGGCATTGAACTCATGGGGTCTATCCCATAACCCTATAAAAAGTTGATTCATTCTCACAGGACCCTTCTAATCTATAAAATATCTAGATCAATGATTTACCACATCTATACACCTTAATAAAATTTTTAGAACATGGTGAAACAAATTTTAGGGTGTTATAACCCTCTTTTGTGGCTATTTATTCATACCCAACTTCATTAATGAAGTTTTTGAACCTCTATAAATATTCCACATCCCATAAAAAGGAGTAGGGTTCCCTCTTCTTGTTTGTACATGAGTTGGATCTGTATAAGGGTCCTTGAACCATCAATCAAAGGCATATTTACCTTTTAAAAATTTCTTATGATCCTAGGGATCCCTAAAAACATTATAGAGGATCTAATTACCTAATAGTGATTTGAAATAATCCCCAAAAATTTGTCCATATCTCACCATCCTTAGTTAAAACTCCTTATATTGTTTGATTTATGTTGAAGAACATGGGATACTGAGTATTTAGGAGAGAAGAGAACACATTATGAATGTATTTTCACTATCTAGAAATGGATTTATGATGAAAAAACAAACTAAACTACTTGATGGTTGGGATATTAGTTCTTAGGTATCTTCTTAATTCCATCCTTAGCGATGTTCCTTATATACACTAGAAGCTTCATTTCACCAAGATGTGTGAGAATTCCTATTTAACCTACCCATGGGTATCTTAACCATGATTCTATGATTGAAAATAAATTTATATTCTAATTTTATTAAATGTTTCACTCATGTCAGTTTTTATAAAAGTTAGTTTTCATGCCTCTCATGATAAAAAGTTATATTCATGCTTACTTTGATGGAAAATCTCTTTGTACTTATTTTATTAGTAGATATTGAAATTTCTCTTCAATAATGTTTTGATATTCACCATAAAGATATTACCATGATATTTTTATTTTAATTTAAGTATAAATGGTTTATTTGATATAGATTTCATATGAAATGATTGGAGAAATCCTATTAGTCTTATAGCACAAACCCTACCTTTTCCTTCGATCATTTGTAGATTTTCTTGTTTCAGGTCTAGGGTAATAGAAGTCACCACTCAAGGGTGGATATTGTACCTAACTTGGGGTACCTTTTGAACTATTATAACATGATAATGTTTTTTATCCACCTATTGGGAAAAGTTTGAAGTACTGTTTTTGAGACTTTTAGGGTGTTTGTGGAACCATTACTTATGTGGAGTGTTTGTCATATAAACTATTTTTTTATTCCTATCTACTAACTTTATTTATAATTTTAACTCTTATGGAGAAATCATTCCCTCCTTACTCGTATTGATTCCATGGAACTTTTCTCTAGCCTATGAGATTCAAGAATTCCCTTTTGGTCATGTCAATATCAGTTAGGGTACCATTTAGTTGGTTTATCTAGGTTGGTTTATAACAAAAATATATAGTCTTAGATGTATTTATGATGTATCTATTTCAAAAAGTATTTATGATGGATCTATCACAAATAGTATTTATTAGTATGGGTATTTGTGATAGATCTATCACAAATTATTATTATGGAACTATTTATTTATGATATTCATAGCACTCAATCACAAATAACTATGTGAAAATAAACTATTTGTGAAGAAATAAAAATCTCACCACAAATAGGTCATTCTTGTCACCACATGCATAATTATGCCAAAACATTTTTGTGACTGATGATTTCATCCATCACATAAATCCTTTGCGAAAAAATTATTTGTGATGGATGATCTAACACATAATAAATAAATTGATTTCATAGAATTTTTGTGATAGAATTGTATTTTTTCAAATATTGCATCATAAAAAATCATTTTTCTAGTAATAATGCACCTATAATAGGTACATAACCTTGACTTACATGTTATACATATGGTTTTCACGACCACTAAGGTACATGTGTAGGGTGTGAGTATAAAACTCAATATTCCACCATTAATACTTATAATAATAACTAGTATATAAGTTCATGCACATATAGGATGAAATGAAAGTAATAAATAATACCATGCATACACTTATCATGTTATTGAGCACTCAAGAATTCACTTTGATAGTTCACTCATGACTCATTTTTTCAATGCTAGAAATAGTATTGGGTTTTCGCTAGTATGTCACATTAATAAGGTAGTACCACCATGAAATGGTCGGTCTTCTTGGTGGAATGGAGTTTCCCAAATCTCATCATAGGGTAGGCTCACGAATATCCTATGATTATTGGGTTGTTTTTGTTCCCAGCCCATCCCTGGTAATGAATAGGTTTTCCATAATCCTCAAGTAGTGATAAACATCTTATCACCACTCCTAAGATAAAGTAATTTTTAATGGGTTATCACTAATCATAAAATAATACAATGGTGAATGGGTTATGTGATGGGTTTATAATGATCAAACTACTCTTTTTTAAGAAGAAAAAGATATCAGAAACCTAAAATTCCCAATATCTCCATACTATATATAGCTAAACCCATGTATGAACTATAAATAAAAAATTCCATGTACTATACATCGATATTGGATACCTTAGAAATATTTAAAAAAAAATTGATAAAGTCCCCGAATAAGAATCCAACATACTCCTTATTCTATGGTGTGTTCATGAATAAATCTAAGTCACCCAATTCTAGGGTGTGATTCTCTAAAACTCCCATGGTATAGTAGTACCTCTCAGTGGAAAAGAGAGAATGAGAAATATAGATTCTTGAGAGCAAGAAAATCAATAAGATCTCTTTTAAGGATCACATCACCACATATCAATAGCTTGGAATGTTTATATAAGGCGTGAGACACTCCTGAGACTTGTATATCATTTACTCATACATTACTAAACATATGAGTAAATGGAAATTGTCACAAATCCCTGTAACATTTGGCTACAACTCTCTCATGTGGTTTACCTTATGAAATGTTTAATCAATGATAACTTATGAGGAAGAATATCTGGATGTTAACTATTAATGTTTGGTTGGATTATGAAACATAATATTCCTTATGAATCATACAATAAAATTTAATGAATTAAGATATACCTTATCACAAAAAATTATTTTCCATGGTAGTGTTATCTAACATAACCATATCGTACTAAAAAATATACCCAAATACATAAAACATGTCCTTTTCAACATGTATGTCATACCCTATGACACAACCATATTTTACTATATGATATTTCTAAAAACATCATATGATTTATATTGGTTTTAGGCTTGTCTCCATCAATCTGTCACTTTCACTAAATCCTCATAGACTTTATATCATTTAACCTTATATTGGATCATAAAAAATATCTTGTGATATAATATTCAAAATTATATTTCATATATTGTAAAACACTTTTGGGTGGTTAGCATAAACTTTACCTTCTATTACATCATGTGAAATTCCTTGTGAATGTTTATCCAAAAATCCTTTTTGATTAACTCTAAAATATTTAAGTGTAGCTCTATGAGTTTCATAAAACTCAATCCCCATTTGGTAAACCAAAATTTGTGACCCCATGGGTATTTGTAGTGTTAGTAACAAATATAAATTCTTGAATTAATAAATGTAGGTAAAGAGTGTCCACTAGAAAATATTTAGTGTTGCTCTAGCTACAAATGGATTTTACATGATCTCCGTCAAACACACACATCTCTATACCTATATCCATGAGTTATATCATATAAAAGTATACATTTTCATATGATCCCTTTTTCCAATACATCTAGTGACCATGGGATAGGGCATATGTCAATCCCATATAGATACTCATTTATTCTTGATTATTTAAGTATATACTGATCTAATAGATGAATACATCATATTTCATTCACCCTTAGGGTTTAGAATATCACATTCACATCATAAAATAGATAATAACGGAATATATATTATCTAGGTATGGCCATACACTTCTTCAGTCTATCTCAAAAGGGCTCATATTTCATCTTTTTCATATGAGAGGATAAATAACATTTTGGTTAAGCCTCAATTGATGATGTGATCAACAACATATCCAACCACTCTCTAATTAGATATGCCTCAAGGATTGCATAATAAAGGTATCAAAATATTAAGGTTATCATCCTAGGTATCTTTCCAACATCAGGTATATGGAAATACCAATATGAAATAAGCACTCTTAGTATACTAAATATATAGTTTATGACACTCCATGTGGTATACTTGGGAGTCATCTAGAACAAAAAAACTAATTTTGTACCTTATGAACATATTTCATATCTTTATATGAAATCATAATTATTTTAAACTTAACGTTTCACCACAACATATAATACTCCATGATGAACATCAGCTAGGGATAACTCAAATTCTTACTTTGAGATGTTAATTACCATTTCAATCCATAAGTATATGTAGTTAACATGAAATAATGATAGAGTAGATACCGCCTTATATATAAAATAATATATTTTATATTATTAAAATATTTTATTAACATTAAATAAAATGACACATAAGTGCATGTATAATCATATCTCATATGATATACCACCAAATCAGTCTTCTTTTATCTATGTTTTTAGGATTTTTTTAAACTTGTTACATATTCATGTAGTACCTACAATATCACTGTGTGACTATCTGGTAAAATTATTCCACCAAATGTTTACCACATATCTATGTGACCATCTAATAAAACCACCCCACTAAATTTATTTAGTGGATAATATCTATGAAATTATTTAGTTTAAACAATTGTCAGACCTAGAAATCATATTCCTAATATTTACCTCTTTTAGAAAATTATCCAAACTCTTTAACTTCTCAACATTAAATGTTGTGATATTAATAATTTTTTTTCTACTTAGAACTCATTCTATGTTCATCATCGTAATCATTATTGGAACCGTTTATATTAAAAATTTTCATTGAAAAAATTTTGGTAACAATATGAAACTTTGTATATTTTTCTTTACCAACACATATCATAAACCCCTTTTAGGATTTAAAATGATATTCACCTCATTTAGGTATCTAAATGTAACTATTTAAATTTATCCTTACTAAAAAAACCCTAAACTATTTTAAGATATTTAGTGAAACTCACTTTGAATTTGGACTAGTACAATCTATTATATATTGATTTTTAACTTCTTTAAGTCTAAAGGATACTCTCACTATCCTCTTAGAAACTATATTAGTTTCATAATAACACATTATGGTACATAATAACTTTTATTCTAGGAAATAAAAATTATTTATTTTAATGTGAATATTAAAAAAATTAACCATTATATTCATATCATATAAATTATTATATGTGTTTTAAGTAGTAGTATGAAAAGAAGGATCTATTCTTTAAAATATTCCATTATTGGGTAGTGGGATCACATCCCTTATATATTAACAAAAATATCAGATAAACTCTTTTATCCTTGATAAAACTCTTTTACCCTTATCTTCTTTCATGTGTGTTATAGAATATGATGAATTGTAGACCATGTGTATTAGAACCATAAACTCACATTGTACATATAAATTATTTATTATGAAACAACTTATCTTATCTTATAAGAG
Organism: Viscum album; assembly: GCA_963277665.1. Lineage (NCBI taxonomy): Eukaryota > Viridiplantae > Streptophyta > Magnoliopsida > Santalales > Viscaceae > Viscum > Viscum album. The sequence continues at coordinate 785,925,127 of OY728140.1, forward strand.
AAATAAAATGAAAATACACATCCTTTATTTAGATACATATGAACTTGATAATTTTTTCTATTAAACCTTATGAATTGAATACCTTTTTCTTTATCATATAAATAAAAACTACAAGATATATCAATCCTTACCTTAATTTTGAACTCGAGTATATTTAAAATATTTATAAAGTATACATCTAGAATCATATACCTTTCAGAATCAATGAACTAATTTCTATAAAATTTATAATTTATGTGGAATTTCCATAGAGTTTCACAATCCCCTTAAGGTAGACTAGATAATTTATATAATATAGAAACATTACCTCACCCCTTCCTATAGTTTTCATTGATTGAGGATAACTATTAGACAAATACAATATTCTCTTTCTCACTTAAAACCTTTACCATTGTGTACTCTCATCACAACACCTGATCCTAGACATCACATTTCATGAACATATATCCTTATCACCTTGAGGGAACCGAGTATAACTTTATTGAACTCATTCACATTATCAAAACATTTCCAAAAATTATTCTAGAATGAATTCAATAGAAAAATTATGACTTATAGGATATTTTAATTCTCACTAAGTCATTAACTTAATCAAATATATTGAATATATGAGTACAGTATTAAGTTCCTTCATTCATATTTTATTTAATGAAAATGAAACCTTAATTGAATCATTTTTGTAATTTCCCCCAAAATGGAACTCTCTCATGTGGATGAAACGGGTTGGTTATGAGACCTGAAGTGCACCTCCCCATATGCCAGAGGCTAACGACTAGCAATAGGGGTGTGATAAGTTTAGTAGGTAGAATATACCCCCTGGAACAGAGTTACAAAACTATAGAAATAAGAAATATAATAAGTGAATAAAATATCAGAGTATGGAAGTAATAGAAATAATACAATACAATGAAAAACCAACCAATGAAATCCAACTGAATAATCCAATATGATAATAATGGAATAATGTAATGTTATGCTATAATTCCACTAGATTTCATGCTATAAGTAATACAAATAAAATAATACCAGACTTAAATAAAGTCTCAAAATTCCTTGGTCCTGAATCCCATGTCAATCCCATATCCAAACTCCATCTCATCCAAAAAAGTAAAAATCAATTGCAAGGTCATTTTCCTTTGTTGTTGACGCTCCATTCATCACAGAATCTAAAGATCGGAAAAGGGGAATATCTGAGCTCAAAGTGATTCAACATTTGAAGAAAATATCAAAAATCGACAAAGGAATGAACAAAGGATCAAAAGCAACTGCACCGTGCAAGTTATATCACTGTCACGCAAGTCCACTTGCACGACACCCTTATGGTCATGCAAGTGACTTGCGCGACCTAATTGATAACTGCCCGGTAACTACCCGGGGTCTTCTCCTGCCTATAAATAGACCCTGTGGGCCCCCCATTTGAGAGGATTTTTTTCAGAAACTCGGATTGAAGCTCCAACGCCCAAGTCTCTTCGCAAAGCTTCCGGAACACTTCTAAGGTAATTTCTTACCTAGAACGGAAGATATAAAGGGAGGGAGTAAAGCCTAAGTGTTGAAACTCATCAACACTTGCGCGCCTGAGTGGTCAGCCCTCAAGGGAAGTGGTAACACTTGCGCGCCGCCTTATTTCCTCAATAGAACTTGTGCGTCACTTTTCTGGAAGAACCTCAAGAGGATTCTAAAGGCTTTAATAAAGAGTCGCTCAAGTATTTCAATGCTGGTTGACCATCGCGCATGTACCCCACGTGTTGCGCAGATATACCTGCGTGACCAATACTTGCGCGCTGCCGCAGTACCTACGCGCCTTCCAAGACTTGCGTGCCCCCTTCCTTTTTGGGTGCCTTTCTTGCCCATTTCACCCCTCTTAAGCCATTACACCTTTTCTTTTCAAGATTCAGTCTTTAAGACACTCTCTAAATCCATTTATGGCATGATTTCTTGATTTGACTTCCTTATCTGAAAGGAATTCGGTGGAATATCTCTCAAAACCTAGTGATTTACATATCTTTATGTCACTAAAGATTAAGAGTCATTCATTCAACCTCATCCTTTAAGATGAGAGAATCCTTAACCTGGGTCTCCTTTTCAGGAATAATCCCCAGTCTTAAGTCCTCCAAACTTGGGCATCCTCCTCAGGAGTAAGCCCCAAATTCTTAAAATTCCCAAATCTGGGCATCCTCCTCAGGAGTAAGCCCCAAACCCAAGTCCCCTAACCTGGGCCTCCTTTTCAGGAATAAGTCCCAGTTATAATCTTGGGCTTCCTTTTCAGGAGTAAGCCCCAAGTCCCCTAACCTGGGCCTCCTTTTCAGGAATAAGTCCCAGTCATAATTATGGGCATCCTCTTTAGAAGTAAGCCCCAAGTCCCTTAATTTCTCTCTAACCAGTCCTAATTTTTGTTTGATCTGGGATTCCTTCTCAGGAATAAAACCCAATTATCAATCCTCTCCTAATCTGGGTTTCCTTTTCAAGAATAAGTCCCAAGTTAGAGTATTCAAATCTCCATGAAGCACATATACCTTTATGGACCCTGTTCTTGGATTTTCTCCCTAAAAGTAAATCCTAAACCTTCATCTATCTGGGCAGTCATACATACATAAGCCCCAAACCATTTCTTATGATTGCATCTTTCATGGCACAATTGTCTAATTTTTACCAATACCTCTTGTTTCTCACACCGAGCATGACTCACGTGAGCTTAGAGTGTAAAAGTAATTATTAAATCCTTCTTTGAGCCATCAATCATAAACGTCATACTCCCTTACTCGAACTACGTGGGTTATGATTCCTTTTCCAAAACAAAGGATACGTAGGTAGCCCATTTATGGGTTCGATCCCAAATCTGAAATAATTCATGTCCTTCTGAATGACAATAAACTTCAAGTGCCCCACTGAGTGGCTTTAAAACCAGCCTAGTCATCATAATGACCAAGAGAATTTTATATCAATGTTTTGAAGGATACCATTGACCAAGACTCTCTAAATAAATATAGATGATTCTCAATTTATGAAGAACCTCAAATACATATAAAAGATTCTCAAAATTTCTTACATATTTAATCATTGATTGTTAAACTGAAGGAAAACTCATTTTATACTTGGTAATGTAATAAGGATTCATGAACACAACTTAAATCTATAAAGAGAGTCCCGGAATAGACAATAAGTCCCCTCAAAAAGGTGTGATGAGTCTGACCTCCCATCCTCTCGACCAATGCAAATTCCTAAGCCTCATCAGTCCACAAGATAATGAGCGCCTACCTTTGGAAAGTAGGTCCAAATGGATGTGGAATCATTGGATGTTTCCGGTTCTACGAACAAACCCGCTAGAAACCGATCGGAACGTTTGAATCTCCCATCCAGGAGGTCATCCCCAAATTCCGAGGGAAACAAAAATGGTGAACCCGACGTGAATCCTTAACCAAGTTAAAATGATTTTTTACCTATTTGTTAAGCCCCTATTTAAAACTCAATAAGAGGGCTAACAAAAACAATCATTGACATGTGTGCTCATCCAAAGGATGAAGTGGCTGAATTTCATCTTAATTACGTCTGTTATATCAAACAGGCACTCTTTTCCAAGATCTTTTGTATTTCCATAATGGTTGCTCTCAAATTCACATCTGTGAATACTACTACTGCAAATACCACTGCTGCTATTCCTACTGGATCGTCATCTGCTCTGAGGATGACATCACCTACTCAGCGTCTTCAACGCTGGGTATCAAATGTGCGGGTTAAGGAGTACCGTCAACATGGTTCCATCCCAACTCTGGAGGCTGCCCGATAGGCCCTCCAAGTGAACAACTCACACAGGTCGTCCAGACAATGACGACCAGTGATCAAGAGGTAGGCAGTGCTGACTACCGTCTCCAACCATTTCGGGTCGTTATCCCCGGAACGCAATTTCCATTCGCTCCCTTACTCTGAGGAAGTGAATGAGCAGGTCCCTCAGAGCCTTAATTCAAAAAGACAGGAGTCCTTCCCAAGGGCTCCCATCAACAATCACCGCTAGAATCGTGTGGTAGTACGCCCTCAACATGATGAGGGTACCGACTCCAGGCATTCAGCTCAGGTTCCTCGAACCCGAGCAGGCAAGACGAACCGCCAGAGACGGAATCCGGTTAACAATGGGAAGGTTTTCATCCCTTCCATCTCCGGAGAAGTCCACCAACCTAACTTGGTGGTGAACAACGAGCATAAACACACACCTGTCCGTTTTAATTCTACTGTCCAGCAGACTCGTCTGGCAGCATCACGCCAATCCCGCAAGGCAATTCCAGCAGAGTACTATAGGCAGGAACATACACCTGCTTATACATCATCAGTTAGTCAGCAGGCTCGCCTGACTACATATGATGGATCTCGTCAACCGTGTTTGGCGAAGTGTAATCAGCAGGCACATACACCTGCTAGTACTAATCAAGCCTACCAACAGTCACGCTTGGTAGCGCAAGAAGAAGTCAGTCGAAAAGCTCTGATGACAAACAGGAGGCAGACTCAACTCTCTGCCTCCACACTTGAGTACTGTCAGAATTCACTGACAAGAAAAGGAGGACAGGAGAAGGCACATACACCTACTCCAAGCCCGGAATGGACGTATATCCCCGTTCCGACGGCTGAAGTCACCAAACATATTTTGTCAATAGTGAAAGAGCATAAGCAAATTCCTGCTCATATTCTGGATGCTTTCCAGGATATCATAACAGCTTCAGCATATCTCAGGGATAGACACATAAATCTATCCCTATCAGTGGAGTGACACATCAATGATTCACTCCGGAACAGACACACACATCTATTCCAGTCCAAGAAGGTTATGGGGCATACTCCCCCATATCATACGGACAACCAAGTCAGGAACGTACACCTGATTTGAGTGGAGATCGTCAGCCTAACCTGGCCATCTTTCCTGATCAGGCACATACACCTACTCAGAGTAACCACTTTCGTCAAAAAGTGGTTTCCAAAGCGAGTAAGAAGGCATCTAAGAAAAAGATCCACCCAGCACAGTCAGGAGATCAAAGTCCAATCTGCAACAAGGCTTTGCTCGATGCTGGAGTTCTTGAAGCCCTTAGACATTTATCTGTTGGAATTCAAGATTCTACTCCCTCAGTTCCCAATAACGGGAACATTAATTCCGAAAGTCTTCAACAGAAACATCCTCATGAAGGCTTGCTTCATGAAAATTCAGTCAATCTTGAAGTTTTTCTTCAGATGAGAGCTACAGGAACCCTCTGTGTGGTCAGAAGACCAAGGAGCAAGAGATCTCATCTTTTGATATAACCCATTATGGTGGTCCTCCCCATGATGATGAATTTCACTGTGAAAGTCCTCTCCACAGTAGTGATTCACATTTCCTAGAAAATACTCTAGTGGACAATGTAGTGTCGAGAAAGCCCTCTTATCTTGAGGCACTTGCAAATGCGAAACCAGTCATGTCTGATGCTTTATCACTAGGAAGTGAAATACTTTCTCAATCAGAAGATAGCCCAGGGTGTAGGTCATTCTCCAAACCACCCCTAAGTCATGCATCTTCTAGTTTGATCAATGATCTCTCTACCAATCTTGTTGAATCCAATGAAGCAACAAGGAAGCACCAACTCTGGTCAAAACAGGTAGAAGAATCTTCATTTAATGATAAAGAGGAAATGCTGAACATGAGGAAAAAACTGGAAAAAAGTGAGGTACCAGTCATGTTTTGTCCTTTGGCTGACTCCCAATATGACATTCCAAAGATGTTGACGGAAGATGGAGTCCATGATATTCGTCTCAACATATGGAAAACTCTTTGTCAATTGAAGAAGAAGGTATTATCTTATGATGAATATGAAAATCATCTTAAGATAATAGAAGGGATACAATGTCAGATTGATTTGGAATCTCTATCAGTCTCTCGGTATCCGAAGGCTGAAAAGCAACAGAGAACCCTTCAACGTTCATGCCTTGATGCACTAAGAAAATTGTGTCAGTTAATTGTTAATGCTCCATCTGATGTTCATATCAGAGGATGGGGTATTCACGGAGCACTACATTTCACAGTGATTTCCAGTCAGCAAAGCCCGCCGAAAATGGTCTCATGCAATGTTATTGCCCATGGCCAGCCACAGTCAATGGGTTTTGTTCACAATCAAAAGATTTCTCAAGAACAGGCTTCAACTAGTTCCTCTCAAAATCAAGCATATAGAGAACAAGTTGTTGAATTGCTCCTACATAAAGCAGGCGAGAATATTGCACAAGCCTCTCATATGGAGCAAACACATCATCAAATGACAGAAGTTTCAGAAATCATCCAATGGTCTGTTGAACCAGGTGATAAAAGTGGATACAGGCTAATGCATCCAGCTAATTTCCGAACTAATATTCGCAAGATCAAGAGATCTTTTAAGAAGGTCTCAGACATAGCATGTCAAGAGACACCCCAGCTTGTTAGACTGGGGACTTCTTTAACCCAACCCTCAGATTCAACAAATGGGATTCGAGGAGTTGAGCGTAAACAGCAGGAACATCCCCAGTTCACAAGACTGGGGACTCTTTCAAATCATCAATTCCCTCCTCAGAGAATGTCGGTCTTTTCCCGATTGGGGAAGAATCCACAAGAGGAACGAAGAGCCAAATAATCAGGAGATTCCCTCCAAGTTATAGCTCATCAAGAAGTTCCTAAAAGATTGAATCAACAAAAGGCAATGTCTCATCAAAGACATAAAAGAAGTCAATATCACAGAAATGTTGATAGAAGGGATGCGATGCATTATGCATCAATCAATGTCATCAATGTCGTTGTTGCTAATACACCAGAGGAGGTTCACTCAGGGGACTCAGATGAAGAGCGTCCTGCTCAAGAAAATGTACGCACCGATACAAATGAAGAAGGTGTGCGTACACGAAGTCAAAGGATTACTCAGAACCTAGGTAATCCACTTCCCTCTCTCCAAAAGGTATCCAACAAAGGGAAGGGAAAGAATCAGGTTACATATCCTTCCTCTGGAGAAGTTCAATCACTCTCGTTAGAGAAAAGGTTTGCACAACAAGAGGAAGAAATGAAAGAATTAAGAAAGTTGAATGCAGAACTACTTCAGAGTAGTCTTGTTCTTAAGAATGCTGAAGTCCGACAGCCGAAGGAATTTGTTGTAACTACTGAGATGGATCAGGAATATCCTCCTTTATCAGTACACCCTCATAGGTCTAATCATATGGTTCGAACGCAACAATGGTTGGCAGTGCTACCATCAGTTACAGCACCAACCACCACGTCTGTTCAAGCTTCATTCATTGCACCTACCCAAAACCAAGTTCAACCGGATATTTCTCAAAAGTTGATAACTACTATTGATTCATTAACATCTCGGTTAGAAACTATGGAAGGGAAACGGGTGCAAGTTCAACCTGAAAAGAAAGTTTACCCTGAATGGGTAGATTCAATTTCTCCTCCATCCAGTTTTGGAAACCCTGTTTTCCCTACTTTCAATGGATCAGCCGACCCTGAACAACATTTGACACATTACGTGTCTTATTGTGATCCTATGATGGGAACTCCAGAACAGCAAGAAGCAGTGAAACTCAGATGCTTCATGCGAACCTTGCAAGGACCAGCTTTTGTCTGGTATACAAGCTTACAATCCCGGTCAATCATCAGATGGGAGGATCTTTGTCAAAAATTTCTTCTTCAGTTCAGCTCAAATTTTCCAAAAACTACAGTTTTCGATCTTACAAACTGCAAGAAAAGGGAGAATGAAAGAGTCTCTGATTTCATTGCTCGCTAGAAGGGATTAACGTATTCCCTAAGTTTAGCACTCCCTCAGGAAGAGCTGTTGACAATCTGTGTGGCAAATTTGCGTAACGAATTACGCATGCCATTGATCCATGTGAAATACATAGGAGGGTTTCGAGACCTTACTTCAATCACTCAGCAGATTGAAGATTCCCTTATACAGGCTAAGGTTAAATCTCGTGTAATTCCATCAGCTCCAGGAAGGAGAATGGGTAAAGCAGAAACTGCTACAGTTATGCTTAAACAAGCACATGTACCTATTTCTACTTCAAAACCTTCATCTTCTCGAAGGGCTCCACCTCCTGAACGCCAAAAACAAAGGTTGTTTCGTCCAAATGATCAAAGAGATCAACGACGAAAACAATTTGAGGATTTGAAGAGTAAAACATACTCTTTCTGAAGTGATCAAGTTCCTGGTTACTTCATTTCAGCTCTGGAAAATAATTTGGTTCAATTACCAGTGTCCAAGAGGCCAAACAAGGAAGGAGATGAAGATCGTCCCAATTATTCTCCCTTTCATCAAATGTTGGGGCATCCCATCCAGGAGTGTTTTGTCTTTAAAGACCTCCTGCAAAAGATAGTCGACTTGGGACAAGTCAAGTTGAAAGGTTCTTCGACTCAGATAGCATGTGTTAATGCTACAGTTCCAGAGGAGGAAGGTGAATGGCAAGAAGACAAAAGCAGAAATGCACAGAAGTATGATGATTGGATGGTTAGAAAGACAATAAACCGGACTCATGCCATTTTGAAAACACAATTAAAGAAACCAATTGTGTCTTCTGCCATGAATATTGCGGTAAAATCCTCTTCATCAGAGGGAAAATCCCCAAAGAAACGGCTAGATTCAAAGAAGAAAAAAGAATCAGAAGAAGATGAGTATGTGTCAAAGCCTAAATTGTCTTTGACTCTGGCAGACTTTATGCCATATACTTCAAATCCATGGGCACCGCCCCTTCAAATGGCACATCCTAAACAGGCTAATCAGGCAGAGTCTTTATTAGACGAAGAGTTAATCTTCGGTTATGTTAACATGATTCAATTAACATATCCATATTCCAGTCTAGATGAGCCTGAATTCCCTGTATCAAATAAGTGAATCCGAGGAAGTTCTAGAGGTTCAGGATACAGGGGAAGATATGGATCTTTCCGAAGCCACTACTCCAATTCTACCCCTGCTAGCACTGTGTATGCAGTAGAAACTCGTGGTAAAGCCCTTCAGCGAGCTCAAAAAGAAAAAGCAAGTTCTTCTGCCAATGGCCAACTCAGTTTTGGCACAGTTATTTTGGAAGACCGATTAAAGGTTCCATATTCTTTATCTCAGCAAGTAAATGGATCTAATCAGTCTAATCTTCCAAAACCAAGGATGTTGCCAACTTCTATCCCAATACAAGATGCATCAGCTTCCAAAGCATCTGCTTCCAAGGTACCTGCTAAACCGCATATTCCTGTTGGGAAACGCAGACCATTAGATTAAAAGCATGATATATTGAAACACTTGGCCCAAGTACCAGCCAAGTTATAAATTTTGGATGCTTTGAATCTGTCAAAAGATCTTCGAGAAGCACTCATCGAAGCTTTGTCAAGTCCTCAGGAGTTTGAAGCTGAAATTGCTGCAGCTGAAGTCTATCACATAGAGAATAATCCTGTAGAATGCCATGCAGTGATATCTTTTACTAATAGAGATGAAGATAATGTTGTGCATGGGCACATAAAACCTCTATACTTATCTGGAAAAGTCAATGATGTAGATATCCGAAGAGCTTTCATTAACAATGGTTCAGGAGTCAACCTCATGCCCATTTGTACACTTCGTCGATTGGGCCTCACGGAATCTGATTTATCTCCTTCTACCATGATGTTACAAGGATATGATAAAAATTAACAAGAACCACTGGGCGAAGTTACACTCAGAACTCAGTTTGGAGATCTTGTATCCAATTCGGATTTATGGATTGTTGATCAAGACTCAGCTTTCAACATCTTGCTTGGAAGACCCTGGCTACATCAGCATGCAGCTATTCCTTCATCATACCATCAATGTCTCAAATACTGTTTCAATGGTCAAGTTGGAACATTGTATGGTGATAAGACCATGTTCAATACATGTGAGTCTCAATATATTGAGGCAGAATTTTATCACATGAAGGGAAGAGAAAAATCTACAATGAAGGAAATTACCAAAGTTAATGCTCCATATGGTTTGGAGAAAATTCCAATAAATCCATTTACACATGTGAGTACAGATTATGTGTTACCTATCAGTCAAATTGACAAAATAGGCCCAAATCAAAATACTCTTATGGAAAGATCCATAATGTCAATTACGGCAATCGAGCCAGACAACATGGGAGAAATTGGTAACCTACCAAACAGTGATGAAAGCATAAGTGGTGACGTTTTCATTTCATCTACTGAATTCCAACAAGTCTATACTTCTCCAATCAGGCCAGAAGAAGTTATAGCAACATCAGAGGTGAATAATGATGTCAATTCTCAATCCATCATCTCCCCTTTATTTCCCAAAGAAGGCCCTTTATCATCAATAGGGTCGGAAATGGAAGCTTCTTATTCAAAATGTGCAAATTTTGACATCTCTTCTGATCATGAAAATTTTGTTTTGTCATCTACTATGAAAGTAGAAACGGAAGAAATAGCACATGATGAAGAGGAAGAGGAAGATCTTAGAGATACTCCTCCAGCATTTGAAGAAGGTATCTCTACCACTGTGGATGAACTCAGAGAAATAAATCTGGGTACAGAGAAAGATCCACGCCCCACTTTAATTAGTGCGGCCATGAACTTTGAAGAGAAAGAGATGTATATTTCTTTTCTAAAGCAAAATAAAGATATTTTCTCTTGGAACTATACAGAAATTCCTGGGCTTGATCCTGATATTGCTATTCATCATTTGGGTTTACCAAAAGAACATCGAGGATTTAAGCAAGCCGCGAGAAGAACACACCCAACTTATGCTTCCAAAATTAAAGCTGAAGTGGATAATCTGATCAAAGCTAACTTCATCAGAGAAGTTCAGTATCCCAAGTGGTTGGCTAATATTGTCCCTGTAAAGAAGAAGAACGGACAAATTAGGGTTTTCATCGATTTCAGAGATCTTAATCGGTATTGTCCTAAAGATGATTTCCCAGTTCCAATTACAGAACTCTTAATTTATGCAACTGCTGGCGATGAAGTACTTTCCTTCATGGATGGATATTCCGGATATAATCATATCTGAATGGCCCCAGAAGATGAGGAATCTACAGCCTTCAGAGCCCCTCAAGGTGTGTTTTTTTACCGGGTGATTCCCTTTGGTTTAAAGAATGCAGGTGCAACATATCAACGTTCCATGCATTGTATCTTCAAACCTTTCTTAGGGAAGTTTGTTGAATGCTATGTAAACGATTTGGTGGTTAAATCCAAACAACGTTCTAATCACTTGGTTGATTTGGAAGTCATATTACACAAGCTTCGACAACATAATTTGAAGATGAACCCCTTAAAATGTGCTTTTGGGGTAACCTCAGAAAAATTCCTTGGCTTTGTTGTACGCCATCGTGGTATTGAAGTCGATCCTGAGAAGACCAAATCAATCCTTGGTATGTCACCTCCTTAGAATTTGAAAGAATTAAGAGGACTTCAAGGACACTTGGCCTATATTCGGCGTTTCATCGCCAATTTGGCAGGCAAAAGTTTACCCTTTACCAAATTATTGAAGAAAGGAGTCACTTACCAGTGGACTGAAGAATGTCAAGAAGCGTTTGATGTTCTCAAGAAATACCTCTTGAGTCCACCAGTACTCATGCCACCTGTTGAAGGTATACCACTTATCCTCTATGTGACAGCTCTAGAGCGATCATTGGGCGCCTTTCTCGCTCAAAATAATGATGCTGGGAATGAAAATAGCCTCTACTATCTCAGTAGAACTATGCTTGAAGCAGAAACCCGGTATTCAAGTATTGAGAAGTGCTGCCTGGCATTAATCTTTGCAGTTCAGAAACTAAGACACTACCTGCAACATCATGAGGTCCAATTGGTATCTCGCAATAATCCGCTCAAATTAATCCTTAGTCGTCCAATGCTTACAGGACGTCTAGCAAGGTGGGCAGTTATTTTGTAGCAGTTCGACATTCAGTATGTGTCTCAAAAGTCAATAAAGGGCCAAGCTCTGGCTGATTTCCTGGCTGAACATCCTTCAGTGGAAGACACTTCTTCAGATATTGAACTCCCTGATGAGGAAGTTTTTTCTATTCAAGAGTGTCCTCAAACATGGGAAATGTATTTTGATAGTGCTTCCAGAAGTCCAACAGGGAAGAAAATGGAAAATCCTAAATTCAACAAAGTTGGTTTAGGAATTGTGCTCATTTCTCCAAATAAGGAAGTGTTACCTTATTCCTTTTTATTGTGGGAAGGTGGTACCAATAATGAAGCTGAATACCAAGCTCTCATTACAGGCTTGGAGTTAGCACTCCAAGAACAGGTGAATCACTTAAAGGTGAAAGGTGATTCAGACCTGGTAATCAAACAAGTCAATGGGGATTATGCCATCAGAAAAGAAGAATTAATCCCTTTGTATGATTACGTCAGAGAGTTAATGGCGGAATTCCCTTCAGAACCGACATTTTCTTATGTCCCAAGATCACAAAATGCTCAAGTTGATGTACTGGCTAATATAGCCACATCTTTAGCAGATCCAAATCGGGACGAGACAACCATCAGTATTGCCCACCATCGTGCAATTTCACCTTATGTTCAAGCCAGAATAGAGGAAATTAATGAAATTAGTCCCATTCCTGAACCGTATGGTCATACTACAGGATGGATGTCACCTATCAGGGAATACCTTCAAAATGGAACACTTCCACCTGATAGAGCTGAGAAAGAACAAATCTGACGACGTGTGGTCAATTTTACTCTTTATGATAGCCCAAAACACTTAGAGAAAATTCCCTACAAACGTGGTTTTGATGGAGTTCTCTTCAGATGCATTGATGGTGAAGAGACAATGGCTGTCATAAAAAAAGTACATACAGGAGTTTGTGGTGCCCACCAGTCTGGACATAGACTGTCTAATCAAATTCAAAGGCTTGGATACTTTTGGCCTTCAATGATACAAGATTGTGTTAATTTCACAAAGAAGTGTCATTCATGCCAAGTATATGCCAACTTCATTAATCAACCTCCAGAGTTGCTTCATACAGCAAAATACTCATGGCCATTTGCCACATGGGGAATGGATGTGGTGGGACCTTACCCTTCAGCTACGGACAAGAAGTTTAAGTACATTCTTACTGCTACTGATTTCTTTTCCAAATGGGCAGAGGTAGTACCTCTCAAAGAAGTCAGTTCTAAATGCATTGTTAGCTTCATCAATTCTAACATCATTACTAGATTTGGTGTCCCTCATACCATATTGACGGATAACGGCACCAACTTCTGTTCTTCTGAGGTGAAGAAATTGTATCAAGAATACAACATTAAATCCAACCATTCATCTCGGTATCATGCGGCGGCCAATGGCCAAATAGAAGCCTTTAACAAGATTCTTTCAAATATACTGAAAAAGATGGTGGATAAAGATAAGAGGTCATGGTCTGATAAACTCTTTCATGCTTTATGGGCTTATCGGACTACCACCCGCAATTCAACGCAGTCAACTCCATATTCGTTGATATATGGAACGGAAGTAGTCTTTCCAATTGAAGTTAAATTTCCCTCACTCAGAGTAGCCATTTGTGATCAGTTATCTACAGATGAGCAATCCCAAAAGCGATTGAATGAATTGGAACAGTTAGATGAGAAAATATTTTGCACTTTGCACCACTTGGAAATCTATCAGAATCGAATAGCACGAGCTTTTAACAAAAAAGTTCGTCTTCGTTCATTCATTCAGGTAAAATTGGTATTGGTTCTTAGAACACCAATGATACCAGGAAAGAAGCCTCCCAAGCTTGAACCAAAATGGGAAGGACCTTATTCAATACATAAGGTCTACTCCAATGGAGCTTATTCATTAATCTTAATGGATGGAGAACTCATCACGACTCCAACCAATGCCAGATTTCTGAAAAAATATTTTGTATAAACACAAAATATGGTCCCCAGAACCAAGATTCTTACAATTGGTTCATAAAGAAAATGGTCCAGTATGACCTTAAACTGCAACTTCATCCAATATGACATTAAACTGTAGGAAAGTCCCTTACATCTGGAAAGACGTTAAACTATATAAGCGCTTAAAGGTCCTGTATGACTTTAAACTGCATCATCCACGGTCTAAGCATATGACCCTAAACTATTTTCACATACGTCCAACATGACATTAAACAGTGTCACCTTCAATGTCCCCGCAACATGACACTAAACTGTGCGGCACCAGTTCCTCCTTGCTATATGACGTTAAACTATACAACAATGGTCCAGTATGACCTTAAACTGCAACTTTGTCCCACACGACATTAAACCGTGAAAAAGTTCCCTAAAAAGTCATGTATGACTTTAAACTACACCATGGTCCTGTATGACATTAAACTGCACCATCCATGGTCCATGCATATGACCCTAAACTATTTAAAAGTCCCTTACGTCCAACAAGATGTTAAACTGTGACGTCCTAACTACATGACGCTAAACTGTATAAAAGTCCCTTACATCTGGAAAGACATTAAACTACATAAACTGTAAAAAAAAAATCCCAATGCAACCAACATGACGTTAAAATGGTGCACTCTTTTGTCCTCACTGCATGACATTAAACTACACAGTTCCCCCCTTTCGTCCAACATGACGTTAAACTCTATTGTTCCCATAGTCCTAACTACATGATGCTAAACTGTACATAAAGTTCATAATACGTCCTACATGACATTAAACTATATTTTTCCCTGCTACATGACACTAAACTGCGCAGCACCAATAGTCCTAACTGCAAGACTTTAAACTGCATAGTCCCTTTATATGTCCTACATGACATTAAACCATGCATCGTTAAGGTTGTTGTTACCTCTTGTTTCTCACACCAAGTATGACTCACGTGAGCTTAGAGAAAAAACTCAACCGTAACACTCTCTTTGGGCCGCTAACCATGTATAAGTCCCAACAACATTTTTTTTATTATTATTAGATCATTGTCCCCAAGAACAACTTGATCATTAATTCATTCTTTAATTGAACTACACGAACTTTGATCCTTGCCCTCCTGGCTGGGTATGTAGGCAACCTCCCAGGGTTCAAGCCCAAAAACAATCTCTTCACATCGGTTCACCACCATCTCATATGATGTTGATTCGTGAAACCACCCCTAGAATCAATATATTTACATTGATTCACTTTCGTCCTTGTTATATGACGTTAAACTACGCAACACTTTTTTCTGGTACGACAATAAACTACAATACTCTTTGATTTCCTCATTTGAGAGAGAACTATTATTGACATTGATTTTTTCAATCATGTTTCATTTAAAAAGACTACGTGCATACATGGTAATGCCTAAACTTTTTATCTCGGGTTAAACCATCATTGCACTAAAGTCCCCTTTCACCCTTCACATGTACGAACCAAATTTGTACAAAGGGTAGTTCTAGAACTACGTGGGCTTGATTCCCATCCTTATGGGATACGTAGGAACGTTCGAGTATCCCTCGAATCCAGCCCCAAGTCTTTTGGGCCTAACCCCAAATTTCACTTTCAGTCCCTTAGCTGAAAAGTCCTCATGAAAACACACACTGTGTATTCATTATTATGGTCCGAATTCTATGACCCTAAACTAAGATATCTCATATTTTCATCCTACACGACGTTAAACTGCATTTCAAGAACTACGTATGGCTTGATTCTCATTCTTATGAGATACGTAGTGAAGTCCAAAATTTCAATTCAAGACCCAGCCACAACATGATTATGGTTATCATTGACCTATGTATCTCTATATACATTGGACAATACCCATATTTATGTGTTATAATCCTAACCTTAAATATTTTCAGATCTTCATAACCCTTTTCATGACTTTTAGTCACAAAAATGTCAAACTTCTGAGAATTCTTTTGCCTGACTATGAAGCACGTGCCCATAGGTGGCCTTGCATAAACAGTCCACATAACAGACTTGTTATCCAAATGATACTATTTTATTTAACTATGCAGCCAATTACCTTAGGTGGCCCTACATAATTCAACCCCCTAACGGGTTTGTTAAATGATGGTAACTTCATTCTTGGGAAGAATGTCTCTTTTGTCCTTATTTGTCTTAAATGAAGGTATGTAGGGATCTGCAAAAAATAGCCATCCTTAACATATTTGTCCCATATCCTTTTTCATGATCTGAAAGTATTCAAGTCTATGGTTTATTCTTCTTCCCTACGTTTGGGTCAGACCTTCGTAGGAGTTATATTCATCCAATTCTTCGATAATCTTGTCTGAAGATATCTTCTCCATATTCAAGTACCTCTTTCCATACAAAAAACTCTATACTTTAGAAAATTTGAATCTCCATAAACTTTCACTGGCTTTTAGCACTAGGAAAGTAAATTTATGAGAGTTCTTTTTCCTGACTATGCAGCACGTGCCCATAGGTGGCCTTGCATAAATAGTCCACATAACAGACTTATCGGCCGAAAGATGCTATTTATTTGACCATGCAGCCAATGCCCTTAGGTGGACCTGCATAATTCAACCCCCTAACGGGTTTTGTTAAATAATAGTAACTTCATTCTTGGAAACTACTTCTTTTAATGCCTTTTAGCTCTTTTTCATATCATTCCTCAGATTCAAATATTCTTAAGCCATAGTTTACATATTTTCTCTCATACTTGAGTATGGTAATATGTTTTCAGATAAATTTTCAAGGAATTGAATCAATTTTAACCCATTTTGGTCAAAGCTATTTCGACCTTAAACATTAGCCCCTTTATGTCCGGCATGCATGACTTTAAACTGCCCACAAAAGACAAAGGAACTCTGAATAAAAGTCAAGTTCCAGCTCACTAAATATACATTTTTTTTGTATGATTTAGGTAATATTGAGCAATTAAAAGGTTCAAAGTTTGTAGGATTATTTGTAATAATCCTAGTAAAAATCAAACTATGCTTACTAGGCCCATTGTCTTAAGTAAATTTGAAGCAGGTAGTGAAAGAATGCAGGTACAAATGCTTGAAGATGAAAGTGTTTTTCATTGATACACAAGAGTTAGAAGGACATCCACAGACTGGAGTCTCTTCTCTTTTTCAAGAATTACAAGAGGCTTTCAACATAACACTCCATTTGATTTATGGAATCCCGAGCTTCATCAGCAACCACCTGGAATTCATTCATTCAACTGGATACAATAAGAGATGCAGTGATACCAACTCTTCTTGGAACAATTGTAAAAGGATGTTCTTTAGTGCGGTTTGAGAAAATTTTCTGCTGATCAAACAGTGACTCTGTTTCTGTCTAAGAGACTTGGAAGATGGATACATGGATTTGAGAATGGAGCATTGGAAGTAAAGAGCCATTTGGAGAGAGTACTCTTTTCAGATATTTCTCTAATACCATGTTTGTCTTCTCTCCACCAACCGGTAGTGGAAAACATTTCAGCCCATGGGTTTTCCATTTTCATATCTGCAAGGAAATAACATGGAGGAAGAATTTGAAAGTTCACACCATTGTTGTTGCTCTTAATGCACAGCATAACCGAAATGAAGGAGTAGCAGCGCAGCTGCATTTCAGGTGTATAGTTCTTTGCATCTGGAACATTGACTCCTTGCAAGTGATCATTACCACATAGAGACAGGTAGATGCTCTGTTGGAAATTAAGATGATATTTCTTCAAGTACTTAGCCAAATCTGGGAGAGTGCTGTCGCAGATATCATAGTAATCATGGCCAATGATGTTCATCATGTCATCAATCCACTTGCTAGCCATTTCATCAGCCGTTCCAATTCCCTTAGGAGCCATTGAATCTTCCCAAAAGTTGAATAAATTAAACGCTTAAATGGGTTTATTTTTTTTCATAAAATTTGTGAAAGATTTCGGGAAAAAATGGCTAAGGCATTAAGGTGCGCAAGTCTAAAAAAATGGCGCGCAAGTATTCATGTGCCGTGCTAGTTTTTGACGCGCAAGTATAAACTGCGCAAGTAAAAATGCCTTTACAGTAGCGTGACATCAAGGAAAACACTAGAAAACAAAGCAACCTGCACGGCTAAGGTGACCTGCGCGGCGAGAGCTCGAAGGTATGAAGTCCGGAAATCCGGATGCTTGTACGGAAGTGAGGCCCTCTATTTATAGACGCGGTCGGGACCCTGCCCGCCGGACCCTGCACGACCGAGGGCCGTATCCCTGCATGATGCGAACTTGCGCGCCGCCCTCTGTGCCCTGAAGACTTGCGTGCCCCCTTCTCCTTTGTATGTATTCAATTTCCTCAGAGTCAAATCCTTATTTCTCTCCGGATCCAACTCTGAGGGGGGACTTTTGTTGACGCTCCTTTCGTCACAGAATCTAAAGATCGAAAAAGGGGAATATCTGAGCTCAAAGTGATTCAACCTTTGAAGAAAATATCCAAAATCGAAAAAGGCATGAACAAAGGATCAAAAGAAACTGCACCGCGCAAGTTATATCACTGTCGCGCAAGTCCACTTGCGTGACGCCCTTATGGTCGCGCAAGTGACTTACGCGGCCTAATTGATAACTGCCTGGTAACCACCCGGGGTCTTCTCCTGCCTATAAATAGACCCTGTGGGCCCCCCATTCGAGAGGATTTTTTTTCAGAAACTCGGATTGAAGCTCCCGACGCCCAAGTCTCTTCGCAAAGCTTCCAGAACACTTCTAAGGTAATTTCTTACCTAGAACGGAAGATCTAAAGGGAGGGATTAAAGACTAAGTGTTGAAACTCATCAACACTTGCGCTCCTGAGTGGTCAGCCATCAAGGGAAGTGGTCACACTTGCGTGCCGCCTTATTTCTTCGATATAACTTGCGCGTCCCTTTTCTGGAAGAACCTAAAGAGGATTCTAAAGGCTTTAATAAAGATTCGCTCAAGTATTTAAATGTTGGTTGACCATCGCGCAAGTACCCCACGTGTCGCACAGATATACCTGCGTGACCAATACTTGCGCGCTGCCGCAGTACCTGTGCGCCTTCCAAGACTTGCGTGCCCCCTTCCTTTTTGGGTGCCTTTCTTGCCCATTTCACCCCTCTTAAGCCATTACACCTTTTATTTTCAAGATTCAGTCTTTAAGACACTCTCCAAATCCATTTATGGCATGATTTCTTGATTTGACTTCCTTATCTGGAAGGAATTCGGTGGAATATCTCTCAAAACCTAGTGATTTACATATCTTTATGTCACTAAAGATTGAGAGTTCATTCATTCAACCTCATCCTTTAAGATGAGAGAATCCTTAACCTGGGTCTCCTTTTCAAGAATAATCCCCAGTCCTAAGTCCTCCAAAATTGGGCATCCTCCTCAGGAGTAAGCCCCAAATTCTTAAAATTCCCAAATTTGGGCATCCTCCTCAGGAGTAAGCCCCAAACCCAAGTCCCCTAACCTGGGCCTCCTTTTCAGGAATAAGTCCCAGTTATAATCTTGGGCTTCCTTTTTAGGAGTAAGCCCCAAGTACCCTAACCTGGGCCTCCTTTTCGGGAATAAGTCCCAGTCATAATTATGGGCATCCTCTTTGGAAGTAAGCCCCAAGTCCCTTAATTTATCTTTAACCAGTCCTAATTTTCGTTTGATCTGGGATTCCTTCTCAGGAATAAAACCCAGTTATCAATCCTCTCCTAATCTGGGTTTCCTTTTCAGGAATAAGTCCCAAGTTAGAGTATTCAAATCTCCATGAAGCACATATACCTTTATGGACCCTGTTCCTGGATTTTCTCCCTAAAAGTAAATCCTAAACCTTCATCTATCTGGGCAGTCATACATACATAAGCCCCAAACCATTTCTTATGATTGCATCTTTCATGGCACAATTGTCTAATTTTTACCAATACCTCTTGTTTCTCACACCGAGCATGACTCATGTGAGCTTAGAGTGTAAAAGTAATTATGACATCCTTCTTTGAGCCATCAATCATAAATGTCATACTCCCTTACTCGAACTACGTGGGTTTTGATTCCTTTTCCAAAACAAAGGATACGTAGGTAGCCCATTTATGGGTTCAATCCCAAATCTGAAATAATTCATGTCCTTCTGAATGACAATAAACTTCAAGTGCCCCCACTGAGTGGCTTTAAAACCAGCCTAGTCATCATAATGACCAAGATACTTTTATATAAATGTTTTGAAGGATACCATTGACCAAGAATCTCTAAATAAATATAGATGATTCTCTATTTATGAAGAGCCTCAAATACATATAAAAGATTCTCTAAATTTCTTACATATTTAATCATTGATTGTTAAACTTAAGGAAAACTCATTTTATACTTGGTAATGTAATAAGGATTCA
Source organism: Viscum album (assembly GCA_963277665.1). Lineage (NCBI taxonomy): Eukaryota > Viridiplantae > Streptophyta > Magnoliopsida > Santalales > Viscaceae > Viscum > Viscum album. Next base: position 785,945,321 of record OY728140.1, read on the forward strand.
CGAACACAACTTAAATCTATAAAGAGAGTCCCGGAATAGACAATAATTCCCCTCAAAAAGGTGTGATGAGTCCGACCTCCCATCCTCTCGACCAATGCAAATTCCTAAGCCTCATCAGTCCACAAGCTAATGAGCGCCTACCTTTGGAAAGTAGGTCCAAATGGATGTGGAATCATTGGATGTTTCCGGTTCTACGAACAAACCCGCTAGAAACCGATCGGAACGTTTGAATCTCCCATCCAGGAGGTTATCCCCGAATTCCGAGGGAAACACTTGTCCAATACTGTATCTATATAATATTATCATGTACAAAATAGCAGCCTGAATACGGTGTGAGTAAAAATCAATAGGTCAATGCCACCATGTTTAAACAAACTAGTCTGATAAGAAGTGAATAAAATAATGAGGTAAATAGTTGTATTAATTAATTAAAAAATTAATAAAATACAGTAACAACGTGATTTGACCCCATACCATAATATCCCTGATCATGTCTCATAGCCATGCAAACCATAACTACATAGCCATGGAAAAACATAACTTGCATCAGCACCATGCCAGAATGTCTCTGAGCATGTCCTACAGTTATTCCAACCATAACCACATACTCATGTTATAACCAATCACTTGGTTAAGATCACTATATAAGAATTACATCATGTGTCGGGGCCTTTCCTAGTATAAAATAATCTCATCATTTGTTAAGGAAAAGCTTGTTATATAAGCATCTCAACATGTGTCAAGGAATAGCTTGGTATATAAGAATATATGCATGTGTCAGGGTGTAACCTGATATATAAGAATCTCATCATGTGTCAAGGCATATCTTGGTATATAAGTATCTCAACATGTGTCAATGCATAACCTGGTATATAATCATATCAACATGTGTTAGGAAATATCTAGGTATATAATCATATCAGCATGTGTCACAATTGTATATCACAATAAAAATCATATCACAATATGACCACATAAAACCAAATGGTTCATTCTGATAATTACCATTTGTCTTTCAATTTACCCATTATTTAAATTAATAAATCAATCCATTTTCCATAGTGATTTTATATCAATAAATCAACAGAATAACATGTTATGATAAAATTACATGTAATCTATTGCCAATTAATTATTTTTAAAGGTTCTATCACCCGATAGGTAGATATAATACAAGCCACATCATCAATTGATTCCAAAGGGATCCAACAAAGTATCAAACATAGGATTATCATCATTCCATTCAATTAATTAATTATTTCACACATGTGTCAGCACAATCACAATATTTCATACACTTAGTAATTGAAAATCAGACCATAAGTTTAAGATTTAGAACCCTAACTACAACTAGTGAATAATAAAATGCTTTCAATAATAATAAAAACAAAGGTGAAGGTATAAAAGATTACAAGGATAACCTAGATCCAAAACTGATCAAGATAAAAATCAATAATGACCACGATCAAGATATTACACCATAATGGTCAGAGAACAAAGGAAGAGAAGGGGAAATCTAAGAAGAACCACTTACCCAAGATTGATTGCGCAAACAGGATGTCCAGAATCAAGAGAGGTGCTCCAAAATCTTCTGGAGGATTCCCTAGGGTGGAGAGTAGAAATTTCAACTGAAGGAATGAGGAAATATCAAACACTCATCACAATTAAAAAAATTTATCAAGGAATTACCTGGCGTGAAATTAAATTACACATAATTTATTTATTTTTAGATAAATATGATGAAAAAACCATCTCTTTAGGAGTTTTTTAATGTTTCATGACAATTACACAACATGTAATGCCTTCACTACGTGTATTCATTTAACATCATGAATTGGGATCATATCTTGTTCCTAGAAATAGTTACATGCCTTGTAACTTCATTAAATTGTGTATAATTTCTCTACAGATAGCCTTCACCCTGATTCCTATGTAAATAACCCAAACCACCTCTAAAGCCATGTAAATCATGTAAATCCCTCATAATCCCATTTAACACATTTATACTCAGACACCATTATTTTAAAAAGAATCCCCAAACTACACCCTGCACGAATCCTCTCAAGTTTTCTCAAGTTTCCCCACAACCCAAGTCAGTGTCTATTCAAAAAAAATAGACATCTATGATAAAACATGACTACCAAGGATTAAATATAAGGCACAACTCAACAAAAATAAGTTTAACAAAAAAACTCAGAGAGTGATGTGCCTAGAAAAATAGGGGACCTTAAAACCTCCACATTATATAACATCTCATCTCCAAACTACTATAATAATCATTGTGGAGTCTCAACGAACAATTTCATCCATTGTTCTTTAATATTAGACTCCCTCTCTCAGATCTCCTCCTAAACTCACCCATTCAGAAATTGTACTCAAACCAACGGTATAGTCCTAACCTAGAGATATCTCTAACTACGGTCCACGATCTATATCGGATGATCCTTAAAGGAAACATCTATATCAAGATCAACATTTATTGTATATATAAAATTATAAGGGTTTGTGTGATATAAACAAAGATATGAAACATGAAAAACATCATGCATGGAACTATATTATTGTTCAAGGGCTAAATGGTACACCACTAGATGGACCCTTACCACTATCTCAAATAGACTGACAAACCTAGGTGATATCTTTCTCTATTTTATAATATAGAATTTCCCCAATCTAGGTGACACCTGAAAGAAATATGATGACCAACCTTGAACTCCATAGGTCACCTCTGATAGTCAGCATAGGATCTCTATCTTCTCTGTGTGGTCACCAACCACCTCTTGATCAACTGAACCTACTTAGATGTCTCTTATAAGAGACTATATCCATTAAGTGCTGACTCACCCACCTTTAACCAACAAAGAGTTGAATGGCACAACCATCCATGAAAAGCCTCAAATTGTGTCATCTGGATCAATTCTTGGAAGATGTTATTATATGTGAACTCTATGAGTGCCATATGTTGCTCCCATGAACCACTAAAATCCAAAACGTAGACTCATAACATATCCTCTAGAACATGAATATTCCACTCAGATTGACCATCTGTCCAAGGATTATAGGTACTTCTAAAAATAACATGTGATCCCAAATCCTTCTAAAGACCCTTCCGAAATTGTGATGTGAAACAAAGATCTCTATCAGAAACGATACTCCTTGGAACATCATGCAACCAAACTACCTCATGCATGTAAACACTACCCAGATCATCAATTGTGAATGTCTCCCTAATAGGAAAGAATTAGGATAACTTTTTCAATTGATCCATAATCACCCATAATACATCATTCTTATGGGTTTTCCTAGATAATTTTCTCAAAAAACCATAGTGGCATCATCCCATTTCCACTCAGGAATGGGTAAAGGATGAAAAGTCTCAGCTGGCCTCTCAGGCTCATCTTTCACCTACTGACAGGTGAAACATATAACCACAAATCCTACTACCTCCTTCATTACTAACCACTAGTACTATATATAGATATCATGATACATCTTTGTCAAAGTAGGATGTACCACCCATCTAGAATCATGGAACTCACTAATAATCTCCTCGTGTAAGCCTATAGGAACTCATACCTGACTATGAAAAATAAGAGAATTTCTGCTACCAAGAGACCATATTAATGGTTTATTCCCACCATATAAGTTTTCTCTTAGAACTAATACCTCTAGATCAGATAAATACAAGGTCCAAATTCGGTCCAAAATCACGGGTATAACATATGTCAAAGTGAGTTCTATTCGACCCTGGGACTCCTGAACACCTATATTTTTATCTGAAAAGAGGTAAATCCTTGACCAATCATTAAAAAAATCCCAAAATACCTCTTTCTACATCCTTCATCTTAGTTCATCGACAATAACATTTCCCTTTCTCAGTGTATAAGTTAACTCAAAGTCAAAATATTGCTAGTACTCGACACACCTCCTCTATCAAAGGTTTAAGCCCCGTTGAGAAAATATGTACCTGGGGATCTTTTAGTCCATTTATACCACAAACCTATTACCCATAAGATAATTTCTTCAGAATATCAAGGCATCTACCACTACCACAAAATATGGATTATAATTAGGGTAATTCCTCTCATGTGATCCCATCTACCTAGATCCATAAGCAACCACTCGATCTTATTGCATCAGAACAACTCTGAGTCTAACTCCAAATGCGTAATTGTACACAACATATTATTTAATTGGAAAACGTTAACTAAGGATGAGTGATGAGGTCATCCTTCCTTTCATCTCCGGAAAATATTTCTCACAAGCATATGACAAAACAAACATCCCCCCTTTCTTGTTCATCCTAGACATCAGTGCTACCAGATGAGAGAAATCCTAGATAAAGAACCGATAATAAATTTCTAATCCAAGAAAGCTCTAAATGTCGAAGACATTATTGTATTATCCTCAATATACCATGGTTGTGACTTTATCTAGGTCCACAGACACTCCTTCCACTAAGATGACATGTACCAAGAATTGTAGTTTATTAATCTAGAAAATACATTTGTTTAGCTTGGTGTAAATCCAATGCTCTCTCAATGTACTCAGGATAATGTCAAGTTGTTGGACATGATCATCTTATTAATGGGATTATACTACGATATCATCAACAAAAACCATCACAAACTAGTCTATAAAATGAAGAAATATTCTATTCATAAATCCCATGAATACCATTGGTGCATTGTTCAAACCAAATGGCATCACTATAAACTCATACAATCCCTACATTCCCTTAAAATTAGTCCAAATTATGTTTGATAGTATCACCCTTAACTGGTGGTATCCTAATCTCAAATAGATCATGGATAATATCCTAGTACCTCTCAACTGATCAAAAATATTTTCGATATGCATAAGGGGATACCAGTTCTTGACTGTTATCTAGTTCAATCTCTAATAATCCACACATAAGTGCAAATTACCATCAGCCGTTTTGTTGAAGAGAACTCAAGAACCACAAGTAGATGTACTTGAACGTATAAAAAATTAGCTTCTAAATCTTAAAAATGGACTTTAAACTCTCAAATCTACACAGGTGACATTCTATGACATGGAATAGAAACTAGATCTACTCCCGGTACCAACTCGATCATGAACTCGATATCTTGCTCAGATGGTAAGTTATATAACTCTTCAAGAAATACGTCCTAAAAAGGATCTACCACTAGAGGAAGAAAATCCTTGTTAATTCTACCATAATATAGAGTAAGACCAACTATTTAAGTTGTGAGATAATCCAACCTACATTGAATTGGTCCTGCATGATCAGCCTGAAGGTTCCACTAACCCTAGTGAGAATATATTCCTCCTTCAGTAGATTGAAAGGGAAATATCCTCTTATAATTGTTGATATGAGCCTGGCATAGAACCATCCAATCCATATCATGAATAAAATAAAAACCTAGAATTTCTATCACAAAATATTCCCAAAAAATAGTAACCACCAATCATTAAATAACACATCTTGAAAAGATTTATATTCTCTAACTGCACTCCCAGAGGTGTATTGATGGTCAAAGAACCATCCAATATGTCCATAAAAAAGATCAAAATATTTTAAAAAAGAGCATATAAAAAGGGAATGTGATTCTCTTATATCAAACTAAATTCAAGACAAGGTAGATGATATAATAATCTTACCTCTAATAGTAGAAGGTTATGCATCCTATGCCACTTATCTATAGTAGAAAGTTCCCACAAAACTTATGAAGATGAACTAGTATGTCATAGACATGAAACTCGACTATAGTGTAAAAACACTACAGGAAATTTTGGACAAAATTTACACACTTGTATCACTGTAACTGAACATAATCTTAAGATGGTTTCTCACTACCCTGAATTCTCATCCCACTATTGTCTTAGAAAAAACTGTCATAGAGGTTCTTCTGGATACCCAAAGAAGGGCTCCCAATTTTTCTTTCGAAAATTGTCTAGGCACTGCTCATGGCCTCTCACATATTCCCCTGCGTGATGAGTGTCTAATTCATTGTGTCCTTGAAACTACTCAAAAAAAAGTGTTCACATATAGCCTAATCTCATTGATAATCCCATACTAAAAATGTCTCACCCTTGAGATCTCATCAGCTATCAAGGATTGTGTAAATCACTAAAATTCAGTGAAATTTCTAGTTTAATATAGAACATACATTCCCTCCAGTGTTAGATGCATGAACTCACAAGCCTTATCATCCCTCAATGTCTCTAGATAGAAGTGTATTAGGAACTTTGTCTAAAATTACTTCCAAGATAACTCCTTTAGTTGTCTGCCTTGATCCATAATTTCCCACCATAAATTGGTTGGTCCATAAATCATATATAAAACAAGATTTACCCTTCTATCAGAAGATGTATCAAGGTTCTTGAAGATCATATTGACTAACTTGATCTAGAACTCTGCTTCCTGGGGGCCTCCCTCCCCAATGAACATAGGGGGATGTTATATCAGAAACTCTCTTTTAATCTCAAACATTGAAGATGTGATGTTGATAGTGTCCTTTTCATGGATCACATTGCCCTCAAAAATCTATTATGAAGCTCAACAACCATATGATCCTTATGAGCTACAAGAATCTTCAGATCTTCTGTACTAGGAGTGTGAAGATTTACACTCTCCTAAAGCTCAATTCAAATATGACGAGGATGCATTTTATTGACAAGAAAGGCACACAGCTTAGAGAACTTGGCAACAACAAGGTCAAAATCAATAAGTGACTACAACAGAGAACAATTGACTCCTAGTATCTCTAAACATAGCTTCATAAGTTATTTACCATGAAATAAATATTATTTCATTTCATTTATCATGTATAACAGATATATCATACCATAGTCTACACAAGAAATATATCACTTGCATATACGTTTGTCCTCATCATCAACCATGCATGTCAGTATATATCCCTATTCACCTATCATGATGCATGAATAATCATATTGATCCATACCGGGACACAAATATAAATCTCAATAAATAATAATATCACACAAAATGCGAATCACCTAAGGTTAAATTACATCAATCCATGAAAAGAGAACATCATGAACAACAATCCCATCCTAGGGCACTCAGATTTTCTCCCACACATGGGTTAGATACTCCCATGAACAAGCTCATTATAAAGTCCCAACACATCCTAGTATCCTTTATACCTTTCCAAAATAATAAATTAACATAAAATAAAACCTAATCCTTTGATAACACTTTGAAACATCTCCCAATATGTCACTCTCTCATGTGGCCAAAATGGGTTGGTTATAAGAGCTCAAGTGCACCTCCCCATATGCCAAAGGCTATTGACTAGAAATAGGGGTGTGATAAGTTTAATGGGGAGACTATACCCACTAGAACAAATTTACAACATATCTAAAATAAATAATATGATAAATGAATAAAATATCAGAGTGCGGAAATAATAAAAACAACATAATACAACAGAAAACCAAGTGATGAAATCAAACTGAAAAATCCAATATAATAACAAAGGAATAATATAATGTTGTGATGGAATATAACTAAATATCATTTTATAAGTATAAAAATAAAATAATAGTGGACTCAAATAAAGACTAAAAAGTCCATAGTCTCAAACCCCATGTTGGTCCCATTTCCAAACTCCATCCTATCCAGAAAACAACAATCAATTGTAAGGTTCTTTTCCCTTTTCCAATCATGCATCCATATAATTTGATCGTGTACCGAATGGTGTCTCGAATAGGGTGTGATTAAAACTCAGTAGATCGAAACTACCATGTCTAAACAAACCAGACTGATAAGAAGGGCATGAAATAATGTGATAAACATTTGTATTAATTAATTTAATAACAAATAAAATGAAGTAAGAACCAGCTTCAGCACCATGTTAGGATATCTCTGAGCATGTATCACAACCATACAAACCATAACCATATAACCATGTAAAAACATAACATGCCTTGGATCCATGTTGGAATATCTCTGATCATGTTTGAGAACCATGAGAACAACAACCATATACCCATGCTATAATCAATCATTGGGACAATCCCGCTATATAAACATCTCATCATGTATCATGGATTTTCCTGGTATATAAGAATCTCAACATGTTCTAGGGAATAGCCCGGTATATAATCATCTCAGCATGTGTCATGGCATAGCCTAGTATATAAGCATCTTAGCATCTGTAAGGGACTAACCCGGTATATAATCATATCAGCATGTGTCATGGAATAGCCTAGTATATAAAAATCCCAACAGGTGTGAGGGAATAACCTAGTATATAGTCATCTCAACATGTGTCAGGGAATATCCTGATATATAAGCATCTTAGTATGTGTCACAAATTCATATCACAACAAAAAGTGTATCACAATATGACCACATAAAACTAAATGGTTAATTCTTTTAATTACCATTTTTATTTTAATTTAACAATTGTTTAATTAATCAAGTAATCCATTTTCTATGGTCAATCTATATCAAGAAATCACATATATCATATGTCATGATAAAATCATATTTAATCCATTTACAATTCAATATTTTCAATGGTTCTCTCACCAAATGGGTATCCATAATCTAGTTCACATCATCAATTGATTCCAAAGGGATCCAATGAATAATATAACATAGGATTATCATAATTATATTCCATCCAATGGCCCGAAGGGCTTCATTTTTTATTGATTTTTGATAATCCACCTTTCAAGGGGTGAGGTGGAACCCTTACAAGGCCCGTAGGTGTAAGTATTACATTAATCTTAGGCCTTAGAGGAATTAATTTTCCTATAGGCTTCAAAAATTACATACAAACCAGACTAACTACTTGGAACCGCTCCTCTCTAGCATCTTCATCGTGAAATCAGCTCTCCACCTTCGCATGGTTGTTCGACTAGGCATTATCATGAATGCACAAGCTTGTCCCGATGGCAGGTTCCATACCCTCTCATTATTATTCACATGTTTTATCACAATTAAAATATTTCATATACTTAGTAATTGAAAATCAGACCATAGGGTTAAGATTTAGACCTCCTACCTTTAACCGGTGAATAATACAATGCTTCCAAAAGAAACACCAACAATTAACAAGGTGAGGGAGATTGAAAGGAGAACCTATATCAAAAAGTGATCAAGGTAAAAACCAACAATGAACATTATCAATATATTACACCGTAATAGTTAGAGAATAAAGGAAGATAAGGGAAAACCTAAGAAGAACTGCTTACCAGGGATCAAGAACACAAATAGGATGTCTAGAATCAATAGAGGTGCTCCAAAATCTCTTGTAGGATGCCCTAGGGTTAATAGGAGAAATCTAAACTGATGGAATGAGTAAAAATCAAATGCATGGAACATTTAAAACTACTTATTGAGGAATTTCATGACATGTAATTCAATTATGCATCACATATTTCTTTTTACATGGATACGCCGAAAAATAAATCACCCCAAGTGGTTTTTAACACTTACCAAAAATTATACAATGTGTAATTTGTTCATGGTGTGTATTCATTTCACTTAATGAACCAAGATCATGGATTGTTCTTGGAAATATTTACACATCATGTAAATTCAATACATTATGTGTAATTTCTCTACAGACAATCTTCTCCCTATTTCGCATGGAAAGAACCTGAACCACCTCAGAATTCATCCAAAGCATGGAAAACCCTCATACACCCATTTAAGAAATTTATACCTAGACTCAATTAATTCAAATAGAATCCTTGAACCACTCCTTGTGTTCATCCTCTTTTGTTTTCTCAAGTTTCTTCACAACCAAATTTAGCCTTTATTCAAAAAAAACAGACATCCATGATGAAATATGACCACTAAGTTTTAAATATGAGGAAAAACTCAACTTAAATGAGTATAATGAAAAACTTAGAGAGTTATGTACCTAGAAAAACTTGGATCTTAAATTTTTTTCCTATCATAAGAATCTAGATTCATTTATTTAACAAATTCAATAGTTAGTAACTCGTGAATGGGTTACTCTAGCATGTAAAATTTTCTTATTACTTAAGAATAATTATTAAGTTTTTGTACCAGTCTGGAGATTTCTTGCACTAAACTTCTCTTTTAAAAATATTTATCTCAAAGTAAAACTAGATTATAATGAGTCCATTTATCTAAATAGAGTATCTTATCATATGAGTTTCATGTTTTATATTCATTTAATATATACTTTTATTTAATGTGATCCCATTAAAATGATTGACCCTTTTAAATTAACTAATTATATTAGTGGTCCAAGATTGATATTTCACTAAAAAATAACACCATTTTGGTTTAAACCCCATAAATTTATCTATCTAATTAGATAATTGTGTTGATAATAGAAAACATGGCTCTTGGATGGTTTAGTGGATAACTCTTTGTCCAATCTATTATATAGATAAACTCAACAATATTACTTTAGTATCCTAACTCTTTGGGTTTATTAGCTAAGTATAACTTAACTTAAATTTCAAAAATGTGGATCAAAACTCTTAAGGTCACCAAATTACTTATTTTACTTACACAAGATAATCTCATGCCACCCTTCTTTGGTATGTACCTACCCGATTTGATGACCCGCATCTTGACAAGTGTTTTCCTTGGAAGGAATCTAATTCTCTGTATTTTAAATAGGATTTAATCTTGCCATATTATTTCATATTATTCCATTAACATGTGTGAAATATTATAATTATTTAGTTTTTAATCCTTATTCCTTCTACCAAATCAATATTCTTAAACCATATTGATGTATAACTCTTTACCCAACTCATAGATTATGTTACTAACCCAAATTAAAATAAAACTATATGTATATATATCCAAATGCATCTCATGAATAAGTTACATGAAAATCATTAATTTAAAGAATTATAATCATATTAAATCATCAATCTTCATAAGGTTAATCTTAGAGCGACAGATGGCTAACCTCTACTTATCTAAACAAAGCATAAGCCTCCATGTGATAGAGCAATCTAACCCAAAGTCACTCTAACCAAGGTTACTTTTCTCAATAAAGGCCATAATTCCATAATAATTCTACAACCTAATATGTATAAACTATAATAATCCATTAAATTCAATCTCATAACCTAATATAATCCAAAATAAAGGTAGAAAAAATCTAAATCATTTATCATACCTAGAATGTAACTCTGTAAATACATGTATGGAAATTTATATAAGTAGTTTAACTCTTTAAAATAAATCATGCACATATTCATAAAATAAAAAATATATCGATGAATAAACTAGGGAATAAATAAATAAATGAACAATTCATATTTTTAAACATGAAATAATCATTTATGAATAATTCATAAATAAATCAATTCTAGACACATTATAATTTAGTTATGAATTTTGGAAATTCCATAATCAAATAAATATAAACACATTATTTATTTACAACATGAACTCCTTAATATTATCCTTTATATGAAATTTTATTTAATTAAATTATATTAAATGAAATATTAAAACTCTATTTTTTAAATATGTAAACAATTTAAACAATATAATTATCACATATTTGATATTATTTAAATCAGTATCACTTATTTAATATTATTTAAACACAGATCATATCAATTATCAAAAATTATTTTGATATTGTTTGAATAATTTATCAAATATTTAATCATTTTAAATTAAATAATTATGAACAATTCACAATTTAAATTTAAACACTTCTATATTTTAACCTTATTTTATAGTTTATAAATACTTTATAAATTACACTTATAATTTCTATATAAACATTTTATATCCAAATTATAATTCATGTCATATAATTGTAACGGTATTTAATATTAACATTTAATATTGTGATTATTATTTAATAAATTTTTTATAGATAATTAATTAATTAATTATAAACACATTATAATTAAATAATTTTTAAAAGTTTCATAAATAGAATAAATATCACAAAATACCTTTTTAAATAATTTATAAACAATTTATAAATTATTTAATTAAATTCACAATTAAAATATCAAAAAAGTAAATTTTCATTTATAATGTACATTACAATATACATAATATCATAAGGTGTGGTATACATAATTATTTATCATACTGTATGATATATAATTACTAGTTTGTGATATCTCTTTTAGTGGTTGGTGAATCATATTTTATGAAAGGCCATATATCATTCATATGATATGATGCTCTATTTTCAAAAAAAATATAATATTAAAAAATATTTATTATCCTATTTGACCCAATATATTATACATTATGATATGTATAAAACTAAAGGAACTGAACTGTTTCACTGTCTATGATATCTCATATCATTAGGTGCAACTATATCATGGATTACAATATCCCATGTTATATATTCAACCATAGAATACATTTTCAATCATTTTTTATGATAGGGATTATTATATACTATATTACATGTTATTTATTTATTTTCCAACAAGATTTTATGAATTGGGAAGCATGGAAAAATTATAATACCACTGATGGGTTTTTAAGGATCAAACAAATATTGTTTTTAGAAATGAAATACATTATAAACATACAATTTCCATGATCACTAAGATATGTAAAATTAAAATCATTTATAAACTATAAATGAATAACATTGTATACCTTAAACTGATATTAGACATAAAAATAATCTTTAATAAATGTGTTTAACAAAGATACTTGAGAATCATCCAACAGACTTCTTCCTTCATGGTGCATCCACATATCATTTTGAATCACCCAATGCTTGGTTGGGATTATCCAAATCTCCCATAGTATACTAGTATTATGACCAATCCACAAGGTAGTAGTGAAAAATACATCACCAATCCTGATATAATTAATAGTGTGAAAGTTATCACCAATCATCAAATAAGGTAATGGTGAATGGTTATCACTAATCCTCAAGGAAGTGGTGAAAAAGTCATCAACACTCCTAAAAAATAGTTAATAGGTTATTACCAATCCTCAAGTGGTGAACATTCATTATCACAACTAAAAAAAGGTAATGGTGAATGATTTATCACCATCCATTAGCTAAGGAAATGGTGAATGGGTTATAGAAAATTCTGATGGTGAATGGTTTATCACCAATTATAAGGAATGGAAATAATGAATGGGTTATCATCATTCCTAAGGGTTAATGAAATATCACTTTTAGTGGTGAATATAATATCACCAATATCAACCAGAAGCACTTTCCACAATGACGTCTATATTTACCTCTCTATGTTGTGAATATAGTATTGCTAGTCAATAAAAGATACATTCATAGTCTTAGGTATCTCATCATATCATATGAAAACATCCTCTTAATGGTGATTACATCCATATCTCATATCATCTAACGATTACCAAAATATCAATCCTAGCCTCTATTTTTCTATTGGGTAAATCAATATGTCACATCAGCATAAAAAAATTATAATCATAAACATAAACATGGGTGTATCCCTGACTAGATCCTAGTATGTAACTATAAACTATAGCACATCATGTTTAAATGCATCCTAATATAACTAAATCATTCCCCTTGACTAATATTTTTAGTTTCATATCATGTGTTGCTAAATTGATACACTTGAAAAGGCTTGATTATCCCAAGATTAGCCCATTCCTCTTGGAAACCACTTTTTTATTCATGCACACCCCAAGGATATAACTCATAGTTTCCCACATCAAGGTAATATAATAGATCTATCATTTGGTAATAACAATGATACCCAACCCTTGGTAGGTCATCACTCACAATCATAGAATACCATTATTGGTCGATTCTCTTATCCAATACACATATCAACAGTCATCGTTACTAGGTGACTAAACTAAAAGACTTAATACTAGCCCCATCTATTCTCTAACCCCCAAATTAAACCAATCATTAGGTAGATAACTCATAATTACACCCTCAAAGTAACTCCCTTTTATAATTTTTCTAGGCCTCCCAAGGCTTCTCTTGATTTTTCTAACTCACTCATTGGCTACCCCTCAAGGTCAACCCAATTTCCATAAGGTTTCCTAAGAAAACCTTGACGTAACTCTACCTTATTAATCCACTCTAAGTTATCATTATATTCAAATATATAAGACCACCCAATGTATCTAGACTAATATTCCAAGGATATACACCCTTTGAGTTTTAATTCCATTCAATTCCTTTCTCTCACATAGTAAACATAGAAATCAATGGCCACATGATCAAAACATAACACTCAGAGAACCTGATATCTATCTAAATAAACTCCCTATCCTCTTCATACATATGGTAACCCCATAAAGGTTCCATATTGAGTTATTCTCACCCACTTTACCTCATTTACACATCACAAAATATATGTAATTACATATAAGTATTATAATTAGGGTCTACCTACCTTCGTTGTAGAATTAACCCCTCTCTAAGAAACACCTACCATCCTTTAAATCTATCCCAAATGATCCCCAATCATAATCATTGTCCAAGAGTCTCTATCTCACCCTAGGTATTAATTAATTAATTATAATACAATTTTAATTAATTTATATAATTATTTCATAATTACTTTAATTATAAATAATAAGGGAAATTCCTATCAAGTGATGTAACCTTGATGAAACCTTGAGAAATGGAGTTCCCACCATCTATGACATGTATCTGAACCCACTATAAGCATAATTCATAATTTATTAACTCAATATAACCAATAATTTCACTTGATTTCACCAGAATTCACATATAACATTATTAAGTCGCTTACCTCAAGTGAAACAACATGAAGCTAAGGGAATTCATCCTTTCATGGAATCTACTGGAATATGAACATGATAACCCCAATAATATGATGTGATTCCACCATGATATATTGGAATCACACTCCAAATCCCTAAATCAAATGATCAAAATTATATGGAAATAAGAGATAAGGAAAGTAAGGGAAAGGGAAGGAATCCAACCTCAATCACTAAAGAAATGCATTCTGAAGGAACAAATCAAGGGAGAAGAAGGGGGAGAAGGGAGATAAACTAAGGGATACCATCCTCTATTTCAGCCTACTAATAAGGAGAAATCATGTGTGAGGATATATTAAAATGATAGAAAACAACCATCCTTCCCTCTGCTAAAAGGGGGAAAATAGGACTACTGGGTACCCAATGGACCTCCTCCAGCCACCTGGTATCCTGGATAATGATATAGTTTCATTTAAATTCTTCCCAAATACTCATTGGGTAATGTTCACCTTTTGTGGGGTTCTTAGAAAAATGATTTTTTAACCCAATAAAAATTTAGTACAGTGGGACTCAGGTTGTATCTTGAGAAGACAGTGTTGTAGGAGCATTGAAATCTTGTTTTGTGGGTTCTATTTATTGAAAATAGTATGAAATTTTAGTTTGAAATTAAATTTAATAAGTAGTGGTATGACCTTGTATCATTCCCACAATACTCTATTGAAACATTATTCAATTTTTATATGTTTTTACTCTTATGAATTGAATCTCATTGATTATTTTTATCATTTTATTTTGGTTCAGATAGGAAAATACGATGATCACTTTATTCTCTACCCTTTTCTATATTGGTGATTGGATACCCCCATTCAACCTTGAATTCCTCTACTGCTTTTTATCACATGAAGTGAATTAAATATAAGTGGCTTGTGTGTGCGGTGTCAAAAATAAGCATAAGAAATTAAAAGTTAAAACCAAAATAATCCTGTACTAATTAAAACCATTAAGATCTATAGATGAGTTAGTAATAACATTGAATGATCATAATTAATCAATAGGGGGAAATAAGGGGATTCTCCTTGGAAAAATCACAAATGGAATAGTTTTCCATCATCAATGTTTTAACAATGTATAATGAAAATAAAATGAGAGTCATGTCCATTAGTTCTTGAGTGTTCCACATTTTTTAGATTGAGTTAGTCCTCATCCTCTTATAGAATAATATTTATCCATTCAAGCATGCTTCCCTCCAATTGAGTGGTATGAAATTATTCATGAAATTTAGTAATATACTTTGTATTAAACATGGATCAGGTTTAATTTATATTAGATGATTGATACATTTTCAAAATATAGGGTATATATATTTTTTAAGTCATTAGTGCTCTTACCATGATCAAGTTCTGTATCCTTTTATGGTGGAGTGTTCTGGAACTTCGTAGCACAGTAGATGTCTTTTTTTGATCAATGGGAAAAATGGGCATGGGATTTAGTTTTTTGGACTTATTATTTAATTATACCTAGGTATTAACATTTTTAACCATGAAAAATCATACCCTAATAATTTCTACAACTTGTATCTTCCATCATTAACTGGTGAATTCCAACTATCTCTTATCATTGTAATTGAATTTCTTAGCTGGATGGCTTCTCACGTATCTTTATTACCACAATCCTGAATCATTAACCCATGAGTGGTTCTATTTAATGGTACATTGAACTTCTCAAAATTATTTAGATAGTTTAGACTTTCATATTGGCACTTTTCTCATATTTTCTTCAACTTCTCATGGGAGCTTGGTCCTTAATCATGTGGATCTGGTGTCAGTATGAAACGATCTCCTTCAAAAATGAGTGGAATGTTGAAATATACAAATATTTGGTTCAGGAAGGGATTCTTTACTTGTGTCACAATATGATGGATCCCAACATTAGTCAATGAAAATCTCATATTGGATTGGTGTACAGTTGTTTCTCTCCTATCAAGGTGGATCTACACCATTGTCGGTCCAAATTTTTGGGTGATGCTAGAAGGTGGCCGAACTCAAGTAAGCAGTATCATGATTTTTCTCATGGTTGTGGAAGATAAGTGGTGGTGGGGATATTTGGAGTGGTTCTCATCCTTTGGATCATCTTCAAGCTTTAGTTGATAGGGATTAGGTTATTCAGGGGAATTGGTGTCATGTAATTAGTTGGTGGTCGCATAGTAGCTTGAGAGGTAGAGGAATGGTAGATATATGTGGGAAAAGTTTACGGTATGCATTCCTACCATGAAGGACATTGTGAGTGTTCCAAACATGAGATTTTTTGAAATGGGGGATCATGGTAATCATTCCTACCATGATAGTGGTGGCATAGTAAGGTGATGAAGTGACCATGAGCAGTGATCATGGTTAGCTGAAGGTGTGGTTGGTTCTTCTTCATGATAGGTACTAGAATTTCTTGTAGATGGTAGTCATACCAACCATGTCATGATAGGTTCTAAATACTAGGGGAAGTGCACGGTTAGTTACCACAATTAGTGCAGTGACTATGGATGGCATGGTCGCTTCCAACTTTTTTAGTTTTTTTACCTATAGAACAAAAAGATTCGCATTTTTTCTTAGTGTATCATTTTTCTACAATAAAAATTCACTCTTATAATAAGATTCAATTCCCTTAAAAAGTATGGATTCATAATTTATATCAAATGATGAATATATCAATAAATTTCATATTTAAAATCAATTTCCAACTAAGTTTCAGTTTTAGATAGTCTAAAAAATCACTATTTACCCAAAAAAATGAATTAAAGATGGGGTATTTTCAATGAATAACATACAATAAATGTTGAAAATTATAACACACATCACTCCCCCACACTTAAACTATTGCACTCCTAAGAAGAATTTTCATTTAATTTTAATTTATTAAAAAAAGAAATTAATTTTTCCTATATATAAATTTCTGATCTAGGTGGAGACATATTTTTGAGTACTATATCAGTACTATAGTAGTTATTGTAGAAAGCACTGTGCAGGTACTATAGCAGCTGAAACTATTCACCCATCTAGTCCTTTGGGCCACTAGTTTGGTTCTCGGGTCTTAAAAGGCTTTTGGGACACCCAAGACCTTCAGGCCAGTTTTTTCTCAAGGACTTCGGGCCACCATAAGGGCTTCGGGCCACCCCAATGCCTTCGGGCCACTTGAATATGAAAATTTATCAGTCAGACTACAAGAGACAAGGAAACACATGAGGATTCAGAGTAGGCACATTCACTAGAGAAGAGATAACTAGATTTGGAAGAATTAGAGGGTATGGCATTTCCATTGGTACCGATCTTGTGCAGCTCTACATAGGACAGCTAGCCGACCATCCTTGTGATGGTGGAGTGTTGATATCGTGACTTGTGCTGGGGAGGAGCAGTTCCAAGTTGTCTTGTCAAGGTTATTTCCTCTAAGACCTATGGGTCGTGTAATTGTCTCTAATCCTTCGATCCTTGTAAGGGTTCCACCTCACCCCTTGAAAGGTGGATTTTCAAAAAAAAATAAAGAAGGAATTTGGGCCATTTAGGCATTGATACAACTCAAATGAATGTGTTATAAGTCAATTGTCCCCTTCATGGGTTAAATATTCCCCTAACCTAAATGATCTCATTTTTTACAGGGCCCATTATATGATTTTTTCCCAACCATAATTTTTTTCAAATTATTATGCATAACACTTATTTAGATTGAAAACGGATTTACTTAATTATAGGAATGAAATTGATGCCCTCATCTCAAAGACTCATTTTGGGGTCCCAATAAACCATTTTCATTCTAAGTTCAAAGGACTTATATAATTATCATTTGATTTGTCTCCCTAAAGATTTCATTCTCACATAGGTCAAGTTACCTAATATCAAGTTCTAAATTCTTAGTGACCTAAAGTTATAAAAATGATTTCACAAAAAAAAAATCACTCACACCCACATTACTAGTTCTAAGACTAGACTTCCATGAATACAATGAGTAACTCACTCCAAAATCACTTAAGTATTACAGTTTAAGAACCAATGAATTCCTCTAACTCTAGAATGATATTTTCAAACTAGTAAATATAGAATTTAATTTCAATAAAAGTTTGAAAAATAAAGATAGAAACTGGATAAAAGAGGTAATATAGATAACTATATTTATATAAAAATGTGTTTATTTATTTAAAAATTATAATAAATTAACTAATAATCATTTAAAAAAATTATTTAACAAGTTTATCTTCCCCCTCACACTTGGTTCAAAAACACTTCTAGTTGAACTCCATTTATGAATCTATTAAATAAAAATAGTTCCAAATAAAATAAATATCTATACCAATATGAGGGAAATAGAAAACTTGGTAGTGCTTTATTTATCAAAAACAGGGAGGAGTATGGACTCCTATATAGGTTATTTCCAAAACTCCTCTTGGTACATCTTCAATAGTTTCTCATTCACCTTAAATGGCTATTCTGAACCTTATACTTCAATTTCAACTACACCAAAATTAAAGATATGAGTTATTATGTATGGTCCAGTATATTTGGAATGAAGTTTACTAGGGAAGAGCCTCATCATTGAGGAAAATAATAGTACGTTTTCACCAACTTAGAATTATCTTTTCTAGATAATTTTTTTAAAAAAAATTTAGATTTCTCCTTTTACAAAAGTGAGTTCTCATATTATTCCCTTCTTATCTCCTAAAGCTCTATAATTTTTGGCTTCTTCTATTCTATAGCCTCGCTAAAATCCAGGTTTAGTCTTTAAATAGCCCAGTAGGATTTGTTCTACAACTCAACAGGAAAGTGGCAGTGTTTACTATAAATAGTACTATAGGGTAACATAATTAATGGGGTTTTGTAGGTATTACTATATGTCCATATTTTATCTTCTAATTTCTTACTAAAATACTTGAATTTGGGTTTCATTGTATTTTCCAAAAAAATATTTACTTCTATGTTGGACAACTCAACCAGTCCATTTGTCAGTGGGTGGTAGATAGTGGAGGTTTTATGGTGTACTCTATATTTCCTCATGAGGACCTCCATTTTATTATTTCATAAGTGGGTTTCTTGGTCACTTATTATATCTCTCGGTATTCCAAACCTATAAAAATATTTGATTTTATAAATTCAATAACAATTGTTGAATTATTAGTTTGAGTGGATTTTTCTTCAATCCTCTTAGAAACATAGTCAATTAACAAAATAATTTAGGAAAATAAAAATGACACAGTGAATGATACCATGAATTTAATTCCCCATACATCGAATATCTCATAGAAAATAAAAGGTTTTGGGTAATCTCATGAATTTTGTAAATTCCACAAGTAAGCTAGCAATTCAGACATTTTTTACAAAAATAAAGTAAATTTTTAATGATTGGGTCCAAAAAATCCAACATCAAACATTTTTCTAGAGGTTATTTGAGGTCCAAAATGGTCTCCACAAGCAGGTGTATGGGAAAAAATCACAGAGTTCATTTTCTCTTTAGGGATGAACATTATATTGACTTGTTCATTTCAAATTTCCCACAAATAATGATCCTCCAAAACAAAATATTTTGATTCAGATTTTAGTTTAGTAGTTTCATGCTTATAAAAGAATAATGGTGCCATTTATGTGACAAGAAATTTTACTATGATAATGTATCAGGGAATTTGGGTGAGTTTATATAGTTGATAACCATGGAATGAATCATCCAAACTGGTGGTGGGGATTGGTTATACCTCAAAAGTGTGATTCAACCCACTCATATGGTTAGAAATTTTATTTTCACATCCCTTATTATCCTTAATATCTAGATCAAACTCCTATAGTAGCAATATTCATCTCACTAGTTTGGTATTTTCATTAGATTTCATGATCAAATGTCTCAATGGTTCATAATAAAAATAAATAGTTACTTTACTTCATAAATGATAAAAAAATTATTAAGCTACAGAAATAGATAAAATCTCCTCCTATATTATTTTGTAGATAATCTGGGAAGTTTCTAAGGTCTCTAAAGTGTAAGTTGTCACTTTTGGAAGTCTATCAATATTTTGGGAAAGCACAGCCCCTAAATCTCTACTGTAAGCATCACACATAATCTCAAAGGTATAAATCTAGTTGGGTGGATAGATTATGGAGCAGTGGTTAAGTATTCTTTTAATCTTTCAAAATTTGTCATGTATGATTCATTAAAAAAAATCAGTTTCCTTATTCAGTAGGTTTTTAGGGGAAAATAAACTTAACTAAATTACCTAATTAAACTTTTTTAAAATCCAACATGACCTAGAAATGATTTTATGTGTCTTAGAGTAATGGGGTAAGTCAAAGTGGAAATAACATAAACTTTTTATTTGTAAACTTCAATCCTGATTTTAGAAATTAAATATCCCAAAAAATTCCCTTTTTTAACCATATGATGACACTTTTCAAAATTTAAAACTGTTTTTTCTTACTACATATTTTTTAAACATTTTTAAAACTCTCTAGGAATATTTTAAAAAAAGTCACATACACATAAAATCCATCAAGGAAGACCTCCATATATTTTCCAAACATATCTAAGAAAATGCATACCATAAAACACTAAAAATTCCATGGGGAATTGAAAATACTGAAATGAATCCTTCAGTAGTAAATCATATCAAAGGGAAACTTGAAGGTGGTATTGTATTGTTCATAGAAATCTATTGGAACATAAAAATACCCATAAAATACTTTGAGGAAACAATAATGACCCATTTTAGTGAGTCTCTATAATATTTGGTCCACAAAGGGTATGGTGAATTGGTCTTTTCTAGTCATATGGTTCAATATTATATAATATATAAAAACTATCTGGCTATTATAAATTCTTGTGGGTACTTGTAATAGCTCGGGATAGTTGATAACACAAATACACCTCTTTAACATAGTCATTTTTTTCTAACCTTCCAACCACCATCGGTTTCTCTATAAACATGTGGTCCCATAACTGGGTCCACCCACATGCCCGAACGAATCATTAGACTAATGAATATGGAGTTATAATTATCCCATCTCCAAAAATGAAAGGTGAATCTTGTTAACATGATTTGTATCATTTATTCATTTAACCCTGTATTATTTTGAGGTGTTACATTCACCCCCACCCCTAGAGCACAATGTTCTCATTGTGGACTCTAAGTCTCAACACAAGAAATTCCACTCAACTTCTGATTTGGTTCCTCCTTTGATAAAAATGTAACAATTAGAACCCACTGATAGCACAGACACCCCTCCTTTACATGCACATAGGAACCTGGCCTACCAGGCACCAACAGTTTCTCCATAGACCTATGATCCACTATATGGGGCCAACCCACAAACCCGAATAGTCCATCAGACTAATGAATTTCCCATACTGGGAAACACATGTTATTTTCACACCCATCAATATTCTGAGAAATAAAAACCCCTACATCATAGACACCCCAAAAGGACCATCATAATAATTACTGTAGAGTTCTAATCAGGTAGGCTTCCTAAAAGAAATGTGATCCTTATTGACTTAAGTCATTTCATTTAGTTATTTAACCCTTTATCATTTTGGGATGTTACATTCACCCCCCCCCCCCCCCCACACCTTTAGAGCACAAAGTCCTTTTTTTGGACCCTAAATCTCAACTCAGGTAGTGCCACTGCACTTTTGGTAGGGTTCCTCCTCTAATACCAATGTAACAACTAGACCCTTCATACAGTACAAATACCTCGCTTTAACAAGGCACCACCAGTTTCTTCATGGACATGTGTTCCCCTATCTAGGGCCCACCCACATTGCCAAACAATCCATAAAACTAATGACATTCCCCATAGGCCAACACATGTACTTTTTAGTGCACTTTTTCCTCACTCACACACACCCTGGGAAACATCCCATAAGGTCACTCATCTTCATCACTACTTTAGGACAATAATTCTTAATTATAGATTTATAATGAGTTAGGATCCAAAAAAAGAAAACCATGCCCTGTTGACGTGATTCGTACCATTTATCCATTTAACCCTTTTTAATTATGAGGTGTTGCATTAAAAAGGGTGAATCATGAGTACTTCCTGGGATTTCACCCATCCTACTACTACTCACCCAAGAATGCTTAACTGTAGAGTTATAATAGGATCAATTGAATTAATTTAGATGTGATGACACCCAAAAATAAATTATATCCCATTAGAACTTTGTACTTAAGAATTCTTGGGTGAGAGTAGTACTAGGATGGGTGACCTCTTGGGCAGTACTCATGTTGCAACCATTTTAATGTAACACTCCATAATGATAAATGGTTAAATGAATAAATCATATGACTCATGTCAATAAGATGTACTTTTATCTTTATGAGACTACCTAATTAGAACTATATAGTTAAGAATGTTTGGAATAGAGTAATGGTTGGGATGGGTGACCTTTTGGGAAGTTTCTTAGGGTGTGTACGAGTGAGGAAAAATCACACTAAAAAGACCATGTGTTAGAATGTAAGAATTTAATTAGTCTGATGGCTCATTCAGTCATGTGGGTGGGCCCCAGATAGGGGACCACATGTCTATGAGGAAACTAGTGGTGCCTAGTAGTCGAGGATCCCATATCCATGTTAAGGTAGGGTGTATGTGATATGAAAAAGGCCTGGTTGTTACATTGGTATTAGAGAAGGAACTCAGCCAAAAGTGTAGTGGCACTTCTTGGGTTGAGATTTATGGTCCACAATGAGGATTTCATTCCCTAATGGTGGGTGAATATAACACCCCAAAATGATAAATGGTTAAATTACTAAATGATATTACTCATTTCAACAAGGTGTACCTTTCATTTCAGAAGCATGCCTGATTATAACTCCACAGTTAATCATTCTTTACTAGGAGTAGTGATCAAGATGGGTGAACTCCTAGAAAGTTTCCATGGGTGTGAATGAGTGAGGATAAACCACACTACAAATAAAATGTGTTTTCCTTTAGGGGAAGTCATTAGTTTGATGATCTATTAGAGTATATGGGTGGGGATAGGTAGGGGACCATGTGTCTATGGGGAAACTGGGGGTGCCTAGAAGTCCAATATTCAATGGTCATGTTAAGGTAGGGTGTTTGTTCTATCAATGTTTGTGGGGAAACTGGTGGTACCTAGAGGTCTTGGACCAGACAACCATATTAAAGAAGGGTGTTTGTGCTATCAAAGGGGCTCATTTTTTACATTTCTATCAGATGACTAGGACTCACTAACTTTTTTCTTCTCTTTTCCTTGATTTGGGATAGGGTAGATAAGTGATGGGATGGTTGGGACACATGAAGGGGAACTGTCATAGTGTATGGACAACACTTTATAGTGTACCTTCGAGTTACCATAAAATGGGAATTTATGTTTTTCTATTACAATTCATTAAAATTACATTGGGTGATGCACGTGATGTTGATATGTTATTTGTGATATTTCACGCACGTTCATGCATCGTGACTAGTCATGTAGGTTCACATGCCATATATATAACTATTTTTATGTTGTATAGTGGTTCTTTAATTAAATGTCTTGTTTTGTACTCTTTATTTGGGATAGTTTATTTTTGCAATATATATGTTGACATGTTGTGTGATATATCTGTATTGGATTTAATTAGTTGAACTAATCATGATATTCTGTTATGATATATATATTGAATGTGACTAGCATATAGGGATGAAGACCATGGTTAGTGCTAGGAGGGTTATACCTTGGGTTAAGGTTAGACTTCTAGGAAAACCTTTTGTGATCCCTTAGACTAGATATGACCTGGATATGTTCTCAATGTTCCTTTTATTACTGATTCATGAGAGCGGGATTCTGATGTTCGAACTCAGTTTCCTAAGTTGTTGGAAAAATACTGCTATAGACACTTCTCAGGGATGAGAAGTTAATAGACAAGGAAAATTGTCACATCCTTAAATATTTAAGGATAATAAAACCCTATTTTATAAATAATTTATGAGTATTTTTATGTGAAAAATGAAACTTTTCAATAAAAATTAATTAATATATTATTTGAAATCTTTATGTGAGGGTGAAAGCTTTGATAACTCTTTGGAATATTCTATGAAATATTTTTGGAGTTAGGTGTTGAGTCGGTGAAGAATTATGAGGCCCATAGATCCTCGATATTTATTTAATAAAAATATTATATATATTATATTATTTATGTGTTATATTTTCACAAATAATGAAATATCTCCTGAATGGTGTCTTATATGGGAAATTTGAAGCCACCATTAGGCCTAAGATGTAGGGTTTACCATATGTGTGATATAACATTTGTGTTCATTGTGTGTTTGTTCAAATCACATGTGAGGATAATTTATTTAATATTTTTAATATATATTTTTTAAAAATAATGGAATATTTCCTAAATAGTGTATCTTATAATAAATCTCAGACCATTTTTAGGTCCGTAATAAGAGTTTTACCCTAGGATAGACATAATCTTTATGTATGCCAGGTGTTTGGATACATCTCATGCAAAGGTATTGTTATTGTTGTTGTTGCTGTTTCTATTGATAAAAAATGGAAATTACATTTGTAATTAAATTTTCTTAATTAATGAGTGACGTTTAGATATGGGTTAATATTTATTTATTGAAAGTTAAGGTAATAATGGTGAAATTATTACCTTGTTCTAAATAAATGAAAATGTGTGGTTAATATTAACTGATTAACTATTATGGGCATTTATTGGAAGTCATATTTAAATTTTTGATGGTGTAAATGGTGTGAGATATTTATTAATAATAATAATAAATATTTTTGTTGTTATTATTATTATTACATTTGGAATAATATTTATACATGGAAAATTTAAATGTGTGTGTATGTGTAAGAGGGATAAATATATATGTGTATATACATGCGCAGTTTTATATACCAATGTGTATATATATAGAATGTATATATTTTGGTTATATATATGTGTTTTTAGGTGCATATATATATCTGTGTTTGTGTAGAGGTGTGAAAATATATATATATATATATATATATATATTTCATATATATATATATATATATATATTGAAATATATTTAAATGAATGATTAAATGTATTTTAAAGAGCATTTAAATAGAAAACACATGATATATTTTTTCTGGTGCAACGCATGAAATTATAATGAGAGATAAGTTGGAATAAATGATTAATTAAGTAGAACGAATAAAGGTGTTCTGAGAGTGGTTTTTTAAAAGTGCATGGATTATTATAGGGGTGGAGCATGGATGTAAGGGAGAGAGAAGAAAATTATTAATAATTATTTAAGAAAATGAAAAAACTGCTATTTGAGGAGAAAATGGGGAGGCATCACCCAATGTATAAGATAAATTCTCCTCTCCCTCACACCTATTTCTCTCCCTCTCTATTTTTTATTTCATTTTATCAATCTTCAAACTTATCTCTCTGATAACTTCTCTAATACTGATCAGATTGATGTGTTGTTATTGTCATTGTGTTCATCTCGATGAGTAGAATTTCAATCCTAAATTTTTTTTGAAGGTGGTGGGGTATGTTTTTAGATTTAATTTATTCTTTATTTAACATGTTAATTATTGAATATAATGATAATTCAAACACTACTATAGATAGTTCTTTTATTAGTGCTAGAAAATGCTCTTAAAAGCACTAGAAAAGGGATGTTAACCTCAGGGAATATAATGGGGTCCCCTTTAACAGTGCTAAAAAAGTGCTGATAAAGGGTGTCCTTTATCAGCGCTATATCGAGCACTGATAAAAGAAAACTTTATCAGCACTTTAATTAGTGCTGATAAATGGTGCTTTAATTAGTGCTCGAAATAGAACTGATAAAGGGATACTTTATTAGCGCTCAAAATAGCTATAATAAAGGACTAGCTGTCTGTGATGTGTTGTTTATATTATAGCACACCCACCAGAAGCACCTTCACCTGCATAGCACACACACCACCACCTATACAAAACAATACCTACACAGCACACACAAGAAAAATCATCACACACAAGGGTTTGGAAAACAATTATATATACATTTCAAACAATTTTTTATATAATTACAATTACAATTATCGAACAAATAGTTAAAAACATTAATGTTTCATCCTTTTACATATGTTATCCCCTCTAAAAAATGTCTTCCCATGGTATTAGTTTCCAAAAAAATCATCCCAACTCAAGATAAAGGTTCCACCTATATAAGAAAACAAATATTATGTTAGTAATACTAAAAAGAAACAAATTAAACATTAATATGGAAGAATACATTAATAAATTGTCATTTTTTAATAAAAAAGACACATTTGGAGTTATAAAGGTCTCACTATGCATCGTATTGAGTTGGGGTTAATTCCAACTCATCACAAATGAGTTATGGATCATTATCCTAAAATATCAAAACAATCTTAATGGGTTTTCTTGGTTTTGAGTATGTCCCTTGTTTTTTTACTAAAATTAATATCAAATTTAAATGTCATACTTGGAATTATATCGGTCAAATTATTCATTATATTAATTTTTGGCTGATTCCTACACATCAAAAATGACTCATGGATCATTCTTTTAAAGTATTGAAACAATCTGAATGGGTTTGCTCGGTTTTCAGTATGACAGTTGTATTTTTTAACTAAAATACCATTTCAAACCAGAAACATCCATTTTGAATCATAACAGTCATATCATGTGTCGTTTTTAGGTGATATTACTTCATAAACATCACAAAGGACTTAAAAATAACTCTCCTAAATTATCAAGACAATCAGAGGGTGTTTTCTTAGTTTTCAGTGAGTGGAACTTTTTCAGCTAAAATTTCAATTTTAAATTGATAACAGACACTTATAATCATACAAGTTACATTGTGCATCAGATTGAGGTGTGGTTGATTCCTATACATCACAAATGACTAATGTATAATTGTCTTAAAGTATCAAAATAATATGAATGTGTTTTCTTGGTTTCCAGTATGTCACTAGTTCTTTTTACTTAAATTAATTTCAATTTTAAATAAAAACATTTTTGAATTTATACTGGTCACATCATTCGTCGGATTGAGGTGTGGTTGATTCTTACACATAAAAAATGACTCATGGATCATTGTTATTGTTTACACTACTTAAGAATACAAAAAGATCATGAGGATCGTTGTGGATATTTCAAAATCCCAAAACAAGGTTCGAATAGTTCAAGGAAATTCAAAAACTCTGAAAGACCTACATGATATATCTACACGAAAGACCTGCGTGATATATCTGCACAACAGACCTACGTGGCAGAGCTATGCGACAGACCTTCATGGAAGAGCTCTGTGGCAGAATAATTTTTATACCCCTATGCAGAGTACTTGAGTAGAGGACCTGCATGGATAAAACTTCTTTTGACCAGGCCCATTCGTGCATATAAATAGAGCCCTTGGGCTCCCCATTTCAAAGACTGAAAAAGTTGAAAGTCTCTCTAAAGCTCCCATTGCATATCTCTTTCACCTAGATCCCTCAAATTGTCTCAGGTAGCTCTCTAAAACATGAGATAAGAGATAATTAAATAGGATAAGCATGTTTTGAAATTATTTTACAATTTTTACATAGTTTTGGTTCTCCTATGTAAAATACATTCTTCAGTCATCATTTATACATGCGTGCCACATCAGCGCGGCATACCTGTGCGATATACCTGCGTTGTACATCAATGCGGGGTACCTATGCAGCATACCTACATGAGGTACCTATGTTGAAGATCTTGGTATAAAGCTTACATACAAACTCAAGTACCCTCTTTAAAATTCATTCATGGTTGGGTATCTCCTTCCTTGGTTCCCTTATCTGAATGGGACTAAGTTGAAGCCTCCACCAAAACCTCCTGACTTATCAAAACATCAATGTGTCTCCTATTTGGATTTATATTTCCAAAATCAGAGGTTTCCCTCATTTGTTTTATAGGGCAGTTAGGATACATGGAATTTATGTGGGTTTTTATATCCACAGTCACATGTACCTTTCTCCCATAAACAGTGTTGGGAAGTTCCCGGTTTGGAGGATTAGGGTTTGGGTTCTGTCCTCCCATTTTCGTCTCTAAAACTCGAAACCTCAGATCACTGGTAGGGAAGGTACAGTTCACACTTTATTTTCCATGTAATCAGAGGAGAAGTCTCCTTCCCCTACCAGGATAAATTTTAGGGAAACCATCCTGGTGTAAGCCCCTAGTTTTTTTGCAAGAGACATTATCACCACTCCTCATTTCTTCTTCGGTGCCAAAGACTGGAGGGGATATGGAAACAGCGACCTTCGTTAACATTTCCCTCTCCCGTTGTGCTTTGTCACCATGGGTATCCATCCTGGTGTAATCCCCTAACCTTCATCCCTTCTTCCTTCCATTAGACTCTTGTCTAATGTGAAGAGAAAAGAGGGAAGTCTTGTCACCTCACCCTCTTCCCAGGCTACCTTTCCCTCATCCACCATCACCATTGTAGACTCTCCCTCTTCCACTAGTAGAGGAGGAAAATTTTGAAAGGGAAAGTGTCATTATTGAGTCTTTCACATCCTCTTGTTTCTCACACCAAGCATGACTCACATGGTATTAGATATTTGTGATGATTACAACATATACACAAACACTCATGACTGAATGAACTACGAGAAATCTGATTCCCACCATAATTGGGATACGTAGGAAGCCTTCTCATGGCCTGAGCTTAGTGGATATCCTCTTCCAAAATCCAACTTTAATCCTCATAATCTGGGAATCCTCCTTAGGAATAATCCCCAAATTAAACCCTTAAATCCTTAAGGCATCCTTTTTATAAAGTAAGCCTAAACTCATTTCCCTCAAAGTAATATACTCTCCTATGAGAATTATCAAACTACGTGGGATTTGATTCTCATCTATATGGGATACATAGTAATCCTCCTTGAGGTTCAAACCCAATACCTTAAATAAACCTGGTTCTCCTTGGGCCATATTCCCAAAAGGGTCTGATCCTACTTGTAAACCCATATCATTTTCAAGTTCATTGGGATGCTTTAGAATAAGTCCCACAATATGTTCTGACTAATCCCCTTCCACTTAGATGTACATACAACATGAAATTAAACTATACAGCTAGGTCTTTATCACATGACCCTAAAAGTTATGTTGTGTCCCATTCAGTGGCATCCAACTATGACATTTTTGATTTCTTTTACAAGGATACGTAGGTATCCCATTTTATGGGCACGATCCCAAGATCAAACCAAACATTTGTCTCCCTAGATGACAATAAATTCCAGAGTGACCCATTGAGTGGCTAAAAAACCAGTGTCATCATAACGATGATTAAAAGAATCTTGAAATAGTATATTAGATGATACCATTGATGGAGAACCTTGAATACATACAAATATATCCATTGATGAAGAAACTTGAATACATACTAATGATTCTAAATTTTACACATGTTAATAAGTGATTGAAAATTCCAAGGGAAACTTTTGTAATACTTGGTTAATTAATAAGTATTCATGAAAATATCTTAAATTTATAAAGAGAGTCTCGGAGTAGACAATAATTCCCCCCAAAAGGGTGGGATGAGTTTGACCTCCCATCCTCTCGACCAATGTACATTCCTAAGTATCGTAAATTTTAAACATAATTAATGCCTACCTTTGGAATGTATGTCCCTTTTTGGATAAAGAACTATTGGAGGTTTACAGTTCCATAAATAAATCCAATGGAAACCACCTGGAAGCAGTGATTCTTAAAACTAGAATACACCTTTCAAGGAACTACGAAACAAAAATGGTAAACCCGATGTGAATCCTTAACCAAGTTAATAATTTTACCCACCTGTTATTCCCCTATAAATTGATAAAGGAAGGCCAAAAAAGGAATCAATCATGCATGTATCCATCTAAAAGATGTTTCTTTAATTGATTTTGTTGTTTTTCATGTTTTTCTCAGAATTACCTTCACTCCAAAATGGATTTCTTCAAGACAACATTTTTTATCTTCCCGACGGCTACCTAGGGTGGATCCCCATCCATGGGAAGGACGTCGTCACCAATCCATAATCTTCAAAGTTGGGTCTCTAATGTGCTAGTAAAGGGATATTTCTATCCTGGTACAATCCTGACTTTGGGGACTGCTCGGCAGGCCCTCCAGGTCAATAACAATCTTCGATCATCCAGCCAACGACAACCGATGATCAAGAAGAAAACGATGCCAACCACCGTCTTCAACTATTTCAGGTCCTTATCCCCAGAACTCAACAATCAATCCCTCCCATACTATAGGGAGGAAGATAAAGAGGCTAATCGGGGCCTCAATTCAATAATGTATGAGTCCTTCCTGAGGATTCCCACTAGCAATCTCCACCAGCAGAATCATGCGGTAGTGAACCCCCAACATGATGGGGTGTTGCCTCTGGATGTTTTTCCCAGGTCTCTCAGACCTTGGAATGCAAGATAAACCACTGAGGACAACGTCCGGTAAATAGGGAGCAGGTTATTACCTATACCCCTTTTAGATAATCCCATCAACCTAACTTTATGGCAATCAACGAACGTGCACATACACCCGTTCGTCCAAATTTTTCTATCCAGTAGACTCATCAGGAAGCAATCCAACAATCCCACCAGATAAATCTAGTGGATTACCGTGAATAGGCACATACACCTACTTAAAAGTTATCAACCAGTCAGTAGACCCACCTAACTGCATTTAAAGAAGCCCGCCAATCTAATGTGGTGGCAACTGGTAAATAGAAACATACACCTATTTATAATCCCCAATTCTTCTAGCAGTCTATTCTACCAGTATTGAAGGAATTACTTTAACCATAATTGACAGTAAATAGCCAGTAGGTACATACACCTAATAATGTTCATCAAGTATACCAACAATCTCATTTGGTATCACCCAAAGAAGTCAATCAGAAAGCTCCAACGACAAATCTGGGGCAGACTCAACTCTCTACCCCCATGCATGAGTATTGTCAATACCCATTAATAGGAAAATGAGGACATAAGCAGGAACATACACTTACTCTAGATACATAATGGACGTATATTCCTATTCTGGTAGCTGAAGTCACCAAACACATCTTATCAATGATGAAAGAACAAATACAAATCCCTGCCCATATTCTGGAAGCATGCCAGGATATTATAACAAACACTTCAGCATTACTGAGGAAACAGACACATAAATCTATCCCCACACATAGTATGACACATTGGAATGCCATCCCAGAGCAGATACACACCTCTATTTCAGTCTAGGAGGGTCATGTGGAATACTCCCCCATATCATATGGACTACAAGATGGGGAACATACACCCTTTCCAATTGAAGGTAATCAGTCTGTTCGGGTAACCAATCCAAGGCAGGCACATACACCTGACCATGATAACCACTTTTCCCAGAAATTTTCCCCAAATATCTATAAGAGAACATCCAAGAAGAGTTCTCACCAAGAACTGTTGGAAAATCAAGAGTCAAGCAGTGATTTGGCTCCTCTTAATGCTGGAGTTCTTGAAGCCCTCAGACATTTATCTATTGTAGCTCAAGATCCTATCCTTTCATTACCAAATTATGGGAGTGGTAGTATTAATTCTAAAGTTTCTCATAGTACCCTTAATCATGAAGGCTTTATTTATGAAAATTCGGTCAATCCAGAGTGCCTATCTCTGGATGAGATCCACAACAACCCTCTGTGTGGCCATAAGACCAAGGAGAAAGAAGATTTATCCCTTTCTATAATCAACCATGGTGATCCTCCCCATGATGGAATTCACTGCAAAAGTCCTCTCTATATTAGTATTTCTCACTTTCAAGACAATTATATAATTGACAATGTAGAGATGAGAAAGCCCCCCTATCTCGAGGCACTTGCAAATATAAGGCCAATCATGTCTAATGCCTTGTCATTGACAAGTGAAACACTTTCGCAACCAGAAGACATCTCAAGGGAATGGTCATTCTCTGAACCTCCCTTAGGTTATTTGTCTTCTAATATAGAGAATCCACTTTGGTCAGACCAAGTGGATAAACCTCTAGTGAAAGACGATGAAGATGTGTTAAACATGAGGAAACAATTGGCTAAGGGAGAAGTACCAGTCATGTTCTGGAATTTGGAAAATTCTTAGTAAAACATTCCAGATTTGGTGACAGAAGATTGTATTCATGATATCTTCCACAATTTATAGAATAATCTTCATCATTTGAAAATTAAAGTATTACCATATGATTAATATCAAAATCATGTAAAGGTAATATAAGGGTTTCAATGCCAAATTGACTTGGCTTATCTCTCAGTTTCCCAACAACCAAAGGTTGAAAAATAGTAGATAATCCTTCAATGTGCATGCCTCAATGCTCTAAAGAGGCTATGCCAGTTAATTTATGATCCCCCATATAGTGTTCATATCAGAGGATGGGGTACACATGGACCATTTCATTTCATTGCACTCCAAAATCAGTAAAGTCCACCAAAAGTGGTCTCATGCAATTTTATTTCCCACAGTTTTCCACAATCAATAGATTCTGTATGTGATCAAATGTATGCTCAAGAAAAGGCCTCAACCAGTTCTCATGAGAGTTAGGCTCAAATAAAAGAAGTTTTTGAGTTACTTTTACATCAAGCATCTGAGAATCTTAATCATGAATCCCTCTTAGAGGATGTCAGGTGTCAGAGAATGAAAATGTCTTAAATAGCCAAGCGATCTTCCGAAATAGGTGATTTGAGTGGTTGTTGGATAATGCACCCAGCTAATGTCTGAACTAAAATTTTCAAAATTAGAAGAGTAGTTGCATGAATTTCAGCCATATCAGTTCAAGAATCACCCCAACTTTCAAGACCGAGGGCTTATTTAATTAAACCTTCAAACTCATTAAATAAAGTTTAAAATATTTTAAGAAGAATAAGAATAGGAAAATTCCCATCCTGTAGGGTTGGTGGGTTTTCACATCTGCAATCCCCTCCGCAATAGAAGTCAGTTTTCTCCCGATTAGGGAAGAATACACAAGGAAAACGTACAACTAAACTATCCAAGTATTTCCATCAGGTTACTATATGCCAAACAGTTCCTGGGAATTCATCATATAGGAGAACAAAGTCTCATGGAAGATATAGAGATAGACTATCTCAAAAAAATACTAACAGAATGACATCGATGCATTATGCATCAGTGAATGTCATTAACACCACTACGGAATATCCTACATAAAATGAGTCCAGTTCAGGGGAATCAGAAGATGACATTATGTTCCACAATACGGTACACACTGAGTAAAATGAAGAAGGTGTACATATCCAAAAATCAGAGTCTTAGCTAGAATCTAGGTATGCCTTCAAATAACCAACTCCCACCCCTCTAAAAGGCATCTAACAAGGAGGAAGGAAAAATTCAGATTGCATCTCACTTTTCCTCTAGAGATGGTCAATCTTTTTCGCTTGAAGAAAGATTTTCATGGAAGGAAGAGGAAATGAAGGAGTTGAAAAGACTCAATACAGAGTTACTTAGAAGGAGCATTTCTGCTTGACATACTCCTCATGCATTTCCTCAACTTGCACATCTTGTAGAAGCTCCTCAGCAAAGAGGGTTTTTAGTAACTACAGATGTGGATAATGAATTCCCTCCACTGGGTACACAATCAAGGCAGGATTAGACACATCTTGATAGGTTGGTTCTTGTGGGTTATCCAAGGAAAATATCATCACCGCCATCAGTGGTTTTTTTAGTCATTGCACCATCTCAAGCTTTATTTTCCATACCTACATAGGTTCCAGCTCATCCATATGTTCCCCAAATTCTTATGAACATAATTGAGGCATTAATGTCTCGATTGGAAGCTATGGAGGAATGACGTGCACCAGTTCAACTGGAAAAGAGATCTTACCCTAAATGGGTGAATGTAATTCCTCCCCCTCTAAATTTTGTGAATACCACATTCCCAATCTTCAATGGTTCAAAAGATCTAGAAAAACACTTTAAACATTTTGCTTCTCATTGTGATCCCATGATGGGAACTCCTCAATAACAAGAAGCAATAAATATTAGGTGTTTTTTGAAGTCATTACAGGGACCAGCTTTTTTTTGGTATACAAGTTTATAGTATCGATCAATTACTAAATGGGAAGATCTTTGTCAGAAATTTCTTCTTCAATTTATCTCAATGCTACCAAAGACGATAGTTTTTTATATTACCAATTGTAAAAAAAGGGATAATGAAAGAGTTTCAGATTTAATTGCATGATGGAAATGATTAACATATTCCTTAAGTCTAGCACACCCTTAAGAAGAATTACTGCCAATTAGTTTGGAAAATCTATGTGATTAGTTACACACACCATTGATCCCTGTGAAATACACAGGAGGGTTTTGAGACCTTACTTAAATCGATCAATAGATATAAGACTCTATTATAGAAACTAAGGCTAAAACTCATGTAATTCTATCAAATCCAGGGAGGAGGATAAGAATGGTAGAAGTTTCTACAGTTAAACTCAAGCAGGTGCTTGTACCTACTTCTACTTCAAGACCTTCATCATACCGAAGGGCTCTGCCTCCTGAGTATCATTAGCAACGACCGCCTCATCAAGATGATCAAAGAGATAAAAGGTGTAAATATTTTGAGGAATTAAAGAACAAAGTTTATTCTTTCTGTAATGAAAAAGTTCCCGGTTACTTCATCTTAGCTCTAGAAAACAATTTGGTTTAGTTCTGAGGGCCGAAGAAACAAAATAAATAAGGAGATGAAGATCTTATGAATTATTTTCCCTTTCACCAGATGTTAGGGCATCCCATCCAGGAATGTTTTGTTTTCAAGGACCTACTGTAAAAGATAGTAGACTATGGACAAGTGAAACTTAAAAGTTTGTCAACTCAAGTAGAATGCGTTACTACTACCGAACCAGAGGAAGAAGGAAAATGGAAGGAAGTTAAAAGTAAAAAATGTGCAGAAATATAGTTATTGGATGATCAGGAAAATGATCAACTGGACTCATGTCATTTTACAAACACAGTTGAAAAAACTGATGTCTTCTGCCACTCCTGCCACTGCAAAACCACCTTTATTAAAAGGTTGTTCCTCAAAGAAGCGAAGTGATCATAAGGATAGATAGCATTTAGAATAAGATGATATCACGTTAAGGCCAAAGTTGTCCTTAACCTGGGTAGATTTCATGCCATCTATTTCAAAAGCACGGGCACCACTCCACCAAATGGAACAACAGCAATTAACCCATCAAGAAGAATCTTCATCATATGAATATTTCATCTTTGGTTCCATCAATGTTATCCACTTAACGGATCCTTATAGTGATGGTGATTCTAATTATAATGATCCAGAATTACTTGTACCTAATTTGGGAACCAGAGGAAGAGAATAAGGTTGAGGATACAGGGGTAGACGTGAGAATTATAGAAACCACCATTTTAACTCTACCCCTCCTCAAACCATATATGCGGCAGAAACTCGTGGAAGAACCCTTCAGTGGGCTCAACAGGAACAAGGAGTTTCTTCCATGAAAGACAGGTTCAATTCTGACACAATTATTTTATAGGACTGATTAGAAGTCACACCATCTTCTTCTCAGTAAGTGAATAGATCTAGTCAGTCTAATCTACCAAATCCAGGAGTATTTCCGTCTTCTACTTTGATACAGCATACATCTACATCAGAAGAATTAACTTCTAAAGAACTTGAAAAACTACATTTCCATGCTGGGAAATGCAGACCTTTGGACTAAAAGTATGATGTCTTGAAATAATTGGCCCAAGTACTGGACAATTTATCAATTCTGGATGCTTTGAATTTTTCAAAGGATCTTTGGGAAGCACTCATTGAGGCTTTGTCAAGTCCTCAAGAGTTTGAAACTGAAGTTATTACTGCTGAGGTTTACCGTATAGAGAATGATCCTACAAAATGTCATGCAGTCATATGTTTTACAGATGAAGATGAAGATGATGTTGTACATGGACATATTAGACCCTTGTATTTGTCTGTAAAAGTCAATGATATTGACATTTGACGAGCCTTAATTGATAATGGATCTGGAGTCAACCTCATTTTTATTTGTACACTTCGTCGATTGGGCCTGACTGAATCTAACTTATCTCCTTCCAATTTAATGTTGAAATATTATAATAAGAATGATCAAGAACCTCTAGGTGAGATTACACTCATAACTCAATTTGGATATCTTGTGTCTAATTCAGATTTCATGGTTGTTTGTTAGGACATAACTTTTAATATTCTTCTTGGAAGGCCTTGGCTACATCAGCATGCAGCCATACCTTCATCATATCACCAGTTTCTTAAGTATTGTTTCAATGGTCAAATAGGGACATTGTATGGTGATAAGTCTTAGTTCAAAACATGTGAATCTCAATACTTTGAGGCAGATTTTTATCACACAAAAGGAATGAATTCCATGACAAAATAAATAAATAGAGTTAATGCTCCGAATGGACTAGAAATGATACCAGAAAATCCATTCATACATCTGAGTATAGATTATGTGTTACCTATTAATCAAATTGAAAAGTTAAAACCAAATCCAAGAACTCATCTAATAACTTCCATAATGTCAATTATGGAAACTGAGCTTGACAGCATGGAAGAAACTGTTGATCCACCAAGCAATGACAGAAGCCTAAATGGAGATGTTTTAATTTCATCTGTTGAACTACAGTAAGCCTCTAATTATTCAATTAGAGTATAAGAAATTGTATAAATTCTAGAGTAATAAAAATATGTTTATTCTCAATCCATCATTCCCTCTTTATTACAATAGGAAGACTCTTCATCATCAGCACGGTCAGATATGGTGGCTTCTTCTTCAGGATATTCAAATATTGACTCCCCCTCTAACTCTAGGATTTTTGCCTTGTCATCTACTCTACAAGTGGAAACAGAAGAGGTAAAATGTAATGAATAAGAAGAGGACGATCTTGGGGATTCTCCTCTAGCATTTGAGAAAGGTGTCTCTACCACTGTGGATGAGCTCAAAGAAATAAATCTGGGTACAAAAGAAGATACACACCCCACTCTAATTAGTGTGGCCATGATCTCTGAAGAGAAAGAGGTGTATAATTCATTTCTAAAGCAACATCAAGATATATTTTCTTGGAATTATACAGAAATTCTAGGACTTGATCCTAATGTATCCACCCATCATTTGGGTTTTCCAGAAGAACAATGTAGATTCAAGAAAGTAGCAAGAAGAACACACCCAACTCATGCCTCTAAAATTGAAGTTGAAGTTGATAATATTATATAGGATAACTTTTTCAAAAAAATTCAATATCCCAAATGGATGGCCAACATTATCCCAGTAAAAAAGAAGAATGGGAAAATTAGAGTGTTCATTGATTTCAAAGATCTTAACCAGCATTGTCCTAAAGACGATTTTTTTGTTCCGATTACAGAGATTTTAATTGATGCAATGGCTGGATATGAAGCTCTTTCCTTCATGGATGGCTACTCTGGGTATAATCAAATCCATATGGGCCCAGAGGATGAAGAATATTTAGCCTTCAGATCCCCTCAAGGTGTGTTTTTCTATCAGGTAATTCCCTTTGGCTTAAAGAATTCAAGCGCAACATACCAACATGCCATGAACCATATCTTCAAACCCTTCTTAAGGAAGTTTGTTGAATGTTATGTGGATGATTTGGTGGTCAAATCTAGACAATTTTCTAATCACTTGGATAATTTGGAGACCATATTCTATGAACTTTGGCAACACGATTTGAAGATGAACCCCTTGAAATGTGCTTTCGGGGTAACCTTAAGAAATTTTCTTAGCTTCGTTGTACACCATTATGGTATTGAAGTTGATCCTGGGAAAAAAATCAATCCTTGGTATGTCACCTCCTCAAAATTTGAAATAATTAAGAGGGATCCATGGACACTTGTCCTATATTCGACGCTTTATCACCAATTTGATAGGAAAGTATTTAACTTTAACCAAATTAATGAAGAAGGGAGTCACCAACCAATGGACTGAAGACTGTCAAGAAGCATTTGATACCCTCAAGAAATATCTATTGAGTTTACCGGTATTAATGCCACCTGTTGAAGGAAGGCTGCTTATTCTTTATGTGATAGCTTTAGAGAAATAACTGGGTACCTTCCTTGCTCAAAAGAACAATGATGGGAATGAAAATAGCCTTTAATATCTCAGTCGAACTATGCTTGATGTAGAAACTCAATATTCAAGTATTGAAATGTGTTGTCTAGCATTAATCTTTACAGATCAAAAATTAAGGCACTACCTATAACATCATAAGGTCCAATTGGTATCTCCAAATAACTCACTCAAATTTATCCTCAGCCATTCTATGCTTAGATGGTGTTTGGCATGGTGGGAAGTTATTTTGCAATAGTTTGATAAACATTTTGTGCCTCAAAAAGAAATAAAAGTCCAAGATATGTCTGACTTCCTTGTTGAGCATCCATCTGTAGAAGATACATCATTAAATACTGAATTTCTTGATGTAGTAGTCTTCTATATTCAGGATAATTCCCAAACATGGGAAATGTACTTTGATGGTACTTCCAGAAGTCCAACTGGGAAGAGAATGAAAATCCTAAACTCAACAAAGTTGGGTTAGGAATTGTCCTTATTTCCCCCAGAAAAGGCAGTGTTACCTTATTCATTCCTATTGTCGGAATGTGGTACCAACAATGAGGTAGAATATCAAGCTCTTATCCCAGGTTTGGAATTGGCCCTTTAGGTGAAAATGAATCACTTTAAGGTAAAAGGTGATTCAGAATTGGTAATCAAAAAAATCAATGGAGAATATTTTATCAGAAAACAAGAGTTAATCCCTTTGTGTGATCACATCAGAGGGTTAATGGCTGGATTTCCCTCAGATTCAACATTATCTTATGCCCCAAGATCACAAAATGACCAAGATGATAAACTAGCTAATGCAGCTATAGCTTTAGAAGACCCAGATCAGGATGAGACAGTCATCAACATAGTCCATCATTGTGTAGTCTTACCTTTTTCTTCAAACCAAAATAGAGAAAATTAATGAAATTAGCCCTATTTCTGAGCCATATGGGAATAACACGGGATGGATAACACCCATCATGGAATACCTTCAAAGTGGATAACTTCTAATAGATAGAGCTGAAAAAGAACATATCCAATGATGAGCAACCAATTTTACTCTTTATGATAATCCAGAGCATCAGAAAATCCTTTATAAACAAGGATTCAATGGAATTATCATTAGATGTATTTATGGATAAGAGACTACAGTTGTCGGGAAAGAAGTACATTCAAGAGCTTGTGGTTCCCACCAGTCTGGGCATAGACTCTATGATCAGATCTGAAGGCTTGGATACTTTTGGCCTTCAATGACGCAGGATTATACAGATTTCACTAAGAAATTTCATCCCATCCAAGTGCATTCCAACTTCATTCATCAACCCCAGGAGTTTCTACATACAGCTAAAAACTCTTGACCATTTTCCACATGGGGAATGGATGTAGTAGGGCCTTATCCTCTAGCCAGAGCTAAGAAGTTTAAGTATATTCTTACTACTACTGAATTCTTCCCTAAATGAGCCAAGGAAATAACTCTCAAAGAATTCAGATCCAAAATCATTATTAGTTTTGTCAAAACTAATATCATCACCAGATTTGGTGTCCCTCGTACTATTTTGATGGACAATGGAACCAATTTTTGTTCTGGTGAGGTAAAAATATATATTAGGAACATAATATCAAATCCAACCATTCATCTTGCTATCATGCAGCGGCCAATGGATAGATAGAGTCATTCAACAAGACCCTATAAAATATACTCCAGAAGATGGTGGATAAAGATAAGAAATCATGGCCTGATAAACTTCTGAATGCTTTATGGGATTATCAGACCACTACCTGTACAGCCACCCAAGCGACTCCTTATTCATTGGTATATGAAACCAATGTAGTTTTTCCAATTGAAATGCAATTACCTTCACTCAGAGTTATAATCTGTGACCAGTTGTCTATAGATTAAAGGTCTCAGAAATGGTTCAATGATCTGGAAGGATTAAATGATAAATCAAGTTCATTGTCATTTTCAAATGAAGAAACAGATCTGATTTAGATATCTGATTATATTTACCCAATAATAAGTCAGCTACTTGATTGGATTCATCCTCTGTAGTCTCAGCTTCAGTGATTTGAGTAGATGTTTCTTGAGAAGGGGCATTCCCTTGAGTTTTCTCAGTTATTATATTTGAATCCTCTGGAGCATCTCTTGATGGAGGATATTTTAGAGGTATTTATCTAGCTCCAACATAAGGATAGAGTGCAATACCTCATTCCTGAAGAGCCTTTGCAACATTTTCTACAGATAAAGCTGTATAAGGTGAACTTTGATATAAATAATCAAGTAAAGAAGAACAATTGTGTATTGGACATGCAAGAATAAGGACTTACGTCCTTACAATTCCTCATGAAAACCCCCAAACTCCTTGATAGAACCTGGAATATAAATATATGGATTAAGGGATTCCATAATTTCAGTGTATGCGGCTTGGAATGTTATAGCATCCTTACCATTTAAGGTATCCAACAAACATTGTTTGATGCCCAAATTGGCTCCACTAACATTCTGTTATGTTGGCTCTTCAATTGGTACAGTATCATCAGGTCTTTCCAGGTTTGGTCCAACATCATTATTTATCTCAGATTGCCCTGGGTCCTCATTCCTTTCTTATGGAGCAATAGGAATATCAGTATTGATTATTTCAGGATCCACTAATGAAAGAAACTGAGGAATGTATTTAATCTTACCATGGATTTCCTCTCTCTCAGTAGATCTCGGAGTGGTTATAGCTAAATCTTTTGATGATTTATCTTCTAAGATAGAATATTAATCAATATAAACTTGGGTTTCTCCTGGGGTTTCCTTCTCTAGTCTAGAAGAATCAACTATTAGTCCCTTTAG
Organism: Viscum album; assembly: GCA_963277665.1. Classification (NCBI taxonomy): domain Eukaryota; kingdom Viridiplantae; phylum Streptophyta; class Magnoliopsida; order Santalales; family Viscaceae; genus Viscum; species Viscum album. Next base: position 785,986,911 of record OY728140.1, read on the forward strand.
ATAATAGAGAGACATAGATTCTAAAAGAGGAAACATGATTACCGGAGTGTGTTGAGAAAATTGCAAACCCTAAGGACAGTATAAATACTTAATCCTTTGGAAAAAACTTTGGATCAATCTCATTGCTCTCTGGCATTTATTTTCAAAATCGTGGGGAGAAATTGAAACACTTCTCTTGGTAGGAGAAACTTAAGGTAATGGTTGAGTATTATCTGTCGCCATTACACCAGTTATAATTCTCACTCCTAGAGAAAGTTCTGGAGACCTAGGAAGATCATTCATTGCATCAATGGGAGAGCATGTAGGACCATACTTTGGTGATTCAAGAACTGGTTCGGATCTTCCTTCCCTACATTCCATCTATACAAATACATTTTCATCAAGATTAATGATGATGAATGGTAAAGAATAGTTGAGACAAAAGAAAAAGGAAAATGCATTCTCAGTATTAACATAAATATCCCAATCCTCCTCAGAGTCAATAATTACCCCTTCGTGTACTCCTAAGTCCATCATATGAGATACTTGTTTAGTGGTTGGGATTATTTTATCGGTTTCATATATAAAATCCTCCATCTCCATAATATACTTATGTACTTCATCTAGGTTATTATATGGATTCCAATCAGAAGGTGCCTTAATGTCACCAATATCTGGTATTAGAATGCCATGCTGGAGGAATTCTCATGCATCCCTAAGATCACAGATCACACTCTCCCAATGATGAATGGTTGAAGGTCACACGTAATTCAATCTTGGTATGGTTGTTTGTGGAGGGAATTCAACACCTTCTGATTGGTGAGCCTCTTCATGCCTCCTTTCTTCTTCAAAAAGTTCAAGAGAGGGAATAGGAACCTCTATTTAATGGTGGTGGCTGGATTTCCTTGGTGTTGGAGGTATTGATTTTCTAGCCCTATTCTTCCTTGTATACCCCCTGCGAAGATGTTTTTAGGGATCTAAAACCTATGAAACTTTTGTATTATCTCTAGACTTGGACTTCTTACCATTATTTCCACATGCAACAGTCGTTTTAGATACCACTCGATATATTACTTTTGTCAAATCCCTTTGAGGATATGAAGAAGCCCAAGATTTGGAATATCCAAATTCCAATCTGATTGATGCATCTGATGGAGGTAATGTAATCAACAATTTTGACGCCTCTAAATCCACTAAAATCCATAATTGTCTTGCTACCATTGGGTGCTTCTCATGTCTAACAGACATTGGTGGAAAGTTGTTTGATTATTGAAGACATATGAACTAATGAGCAAACATGTAAGGGATGTCATCCTCATAGATAATTTCACCATCAATCTTGTTCAATAATACGCCATCCATGAATGCCCTCATATAAGATCTCAGCTCATAATTCTTTTCTTTACCATCATCAATAAATGTTCCAATTGGTGGGTTACCAAAATGAAAGAAGTTGAATTCTCCTGAGACATTCAATACCTTTAGCACCACATCAGGTGTCATGTTTTGAGGCTTAATACTAGAAACTTTCTATAAAAATGGGGTGAATCGACCATTGGGAACTCTAACTGAATTCAACAATGAGTATGAAGAAAAATGTGCTACAATCCAACCCCAAAACACTTAGAATGGCTCTAAAATGCTAAATTAAGCCTTCTCATTGTATAAATGCAGTAGAAGACGGTAAATTATAACTAATACACAGGTTACTAACCCAATATACTTACCTTATACTAATTTAGCTACAATGAAAAAATTCCCTGATCTTACACCGCCTTTGGATTCACATACTGGAAGAAAATAAATGCTTAGCTACATAGCAAGGAAGGAAGATAAGCGTACCTTTGCATCTATATTAGGTTTTACTGTATAGCCATAGTGCTTATAGTCACCTTTTTCTAGTGTAGTTCAATATGTGCCTGAACTGCTCCGATTATCTGCAGAAGGAAAAATAGTAGGACGTCTACAAGTTGGACCTTTCTCTATTGTTGGTTCTAAGAAGGCTTCCATCCACACTCTGGAATGAATATCTTTCTTATATTTAGGTAAATTCTTTTCTATTTTAAATAATTCAGGGGCCAATGGTGGTTTTCTGGTAGCATCACCCCATGTTGTAATAGGTGGAATAAATTTTCCATACATTTACCCAATAATGGGAATTCTAGATATTTGGTAAATATCCTAGATAATAATACCAACTTCACCATGCGTCAAATGGAAGGAATTTGTTTGTGGACTCCATTAGCTCAGTAATTCAGGAATGAAATAATTTTTATAAACATAAGTTTTCCCCATCCAGATAGCTTCCTAGATATGAACATCTGATAACTATTTTCTAAATTATATACAAGTCTCACACACCCAGAATGCTCACATCCACTCAGGATTAACACCTCCTCCAGAACGAAGATCCCATTATTCCTTCCAACCATTAGATTGATCTGTTTGAGAAGTAAAAAAGGTGGAATCATAGAAATGTGGTCTTGGATCTACAACTTGATCCTTCATATGGGGAGTACAACCACTATGAAGAAGGATGAAACCAATAGGGATCGTTCTTTCTTGTACTAGAACCCCCCTTGCACTAATATTCATGCAGTTACAATTGGAGTATTGAAGAAACCAATTCTTTGGAAAGTACTTCTTAATAGACAGAACATGGGCATCTTGAAAATCTCAAGCCTGTACAAGGGTAAGTAAGGACATTGTGGATAATCATGCTGGTAAGGAATTAAACCCTTTCATATCCCAGGAAGAGTACTTTCAACAACATCATAATAGTCTGGTCAAACTGTCTTCATCATTTCATTTTGACGAGCCTTAGCTTCTTCAGTATGGGTCATCAAATGAGTCATTTTTCCTACAAAATAATTATCAAAATTTCCCAATCAGGTTGGAATTTTAAAGAGGAAAATCAAAAATTTGGAAAAGGTCATTGTTCGTGTAGGTCCTTCGATGAGGTCCATCATTTAGGTCCTTCTATGAGGTCTTTCGCACAGGTCCTTTGACAAGGATCCTAGAGAAACTCCTTTAGTGAAGTCCTTTAGTGTAGCTCCATCATTTAAATAATTTTACCTTGAAGAAATTTCAAGGGAATTATGTGAGATCACAATGCGGCGGGGCTAGGCGAATGAGCTACACAAAGAGAGCCGTAAAATTCTTAAAAGCACAAGTAAAGAAAATTGCGAAGGATGAGACCTATTTATAGAAAACTAAAGACCAGAATGAAACATCTGTGTGCCATACCTCCACAAAATAGCTCCGTGGAAAACCTATGCTATACAGTAATGTACTCATGGTCTTTTTCTTACAAGACTACCTCAGGACTTGACTCTCTTTCTAATCGGACCCAATCCTGAGGGGGGGATTTTGTTGACACTACTTAAGAATACAAAAAGATCATGAGGATCATTGTGGATATTTTAAAATCCCAAAACAAGGTTCAAAGAGTTCAAGGAAATTCAAATAATCCCAAATTCCTATGCGATATATCTGCGCAAAATACATGCATGATATATCTGTGTGAAATACTTGTGTGGCAGAGCTACGCAACAGACTTGTACAGTATAGCTCCATGGAAGAATAATTTATATACCCCTACGTGGAGTACTTGCACGGAGGACCTATGCGTAGGAAGTGCGTGAATAAAACTTCCTTTGAACAGGAATATCTGTGCCTATAAATAGAGCCCTTGGGCTCCCCATTTCAAGGACTGAAAAAGTTGAAAGACTCTCTAAAGCTCCCATTGCATAGATCTTTTTCCTAGATCCCTCAAATAATATCAGGTAGCTCTCTAAAACATGATAGAAGACATAATTAAATGGGATAAGCATGTTTTAAAAGTCTTTTACAGTTTTTACATAGTTTTGGTTCTCCTTTGTGAAATACATTCTTCAGTCATCATTCATACCTGCACGCCACATCTTCACAGCATATCTACGCGATATACCTACGTGGTACATCAACGCGGGGTACCTATGCGGTATACCTGCGTGAGGTAACTATGCAAAAGAGCTTGGTATAAATCCTAAATACCAACTCAAGTACCCTCTTTAAAATCCCTCCATGGTAGGGTATCTCCTTTCTTGGTTCCCTTATCTGAAAGGGACTAAGTTTAAGCCTCCACCAAAACCTCCAGACTTATCAAACCTTTGGCAGAGGCACATCAGCGTGTATCCTATTTTGATCTGTATTTCTACAGTTAGAGGTTTCCCACATTTGTTTTATAAGGTATTTAGGATACATGTAATGTCTATGTGTTTGTATATCCATATTCACATGGACCTTTCTCCCATAAATAGTGTTGGGAAGTTCCCGGTTTAGAGGATTAGGGTTGGGGTTATGTACTCCCATTTTCATCTCTAAAACCCAGAACCTCATATCACTGGTAGGGAAGGTATGGTTCACACTTACTTTTCCATGCAATAAAATGAGATGTCTCCTTCCCCAACCAGGATCAATTTTAGGGCAACCATCCTGGAGTAATCCCCTAACCTCCAAAGACCAGAGGGGATATGGACATAGGGACCTTCGTTACCCTTTCCATCTCCCATTTCCCTTTGTCACCATGGGCAACCATCCTGGTGTAATCCCCTAACCTCCATCCCTTCATCCTTCCATTGGACCCTTTTCCAATGTGAAGAGAATAGAGGGAAGGCTTGTCGCCTCTCCCTCTTCCTAGGTTGCCTTGCCCTTATCCACTGTCGCCACCATAGGCTACCCCTCTTCCACTAGTAGAGGAGGAAAATTTTTAATGTGCAAGTGTCATTGTTTAATATTTCATATCCTATTATTTCTCACATTGAGCATGAATCACGTGGACTTAGAGATTTTTGATGATTACAACATATACACAAATATTCATGACTGAATGAACTACGAGAACTCTGATTCCCACCATAATTGGGATGCGTAGGAATCCTTATTTGGTCCCAATCTCATTGGATATCCTCTTTAGGAATCCAACCTTAATCCCCTTAATCTGGGAATCCTCCTTAAGAATAATCCCCAAATTAGACCCTCAAATCATTAAGGCATCCTTTTCAGAAAGTAATCCCTAAATTATTTCCCTCAAAGGACTATACTTTCCTATGAGACTTATCGAACTACATGGGCTTTGATTCCCATCTATAGAGGATACATATGAAATCTCCTTGAGATTGAAACCCAATACCTTAAATCAACCCTGTTTTCCTTGGTCCATATTACCAATAGTGTCTGATTCTACTTGGAAACCCATATCCTTTCCAAGTTCCTTGGGCTGCTCCACATGACATTAAACTATACAGCTAGGTCTTTATCACATGACCCTGAAAGGTATGATGTGTCCCATTCAGTGGCACCGAACTATGATGTTTCTAATTCCTTTTAAAAGGCTACATAGGTAGCCCATTTTATGGGCACGATCCCAAGATCAAACCAAACCTTCGTCTCCCTGGATGACAACAAATTCCAGAGTGCCCCACTGAGTGGCTTAAAACCCAGTGCCATCATAATGATGATTAAAAAAATCTTGAAATAGTATATTCTACTTCTTAAAAGTAAGACTCGCATTTTTTCATTCACTTTGATTTTAATAATATATAAATAATTTTCATGTACAATTTTCCATTAAATAATTAAATTTATAATCATTAGGTGATATGGGTATAATTAAATTCATCCAATAATATTTTCTCAAGTTTTAGGGTAGTTTTCAAATATTATTTTTACACTTAATTACCTGATTTTACCCTTAACTATGGAAATTAAAATTACCAAATTTACTATTCATATTGTCCAAAAATAAAAGGGAATAATTAATAAATTTATACCTTATGATTACAAATATATAATCCATTTTAACAATTAAAAACACATAGTTTTCTAAAATTAATTTAAAATTAATCTTATTGATGGAATAAGAAAATGAGTTTGTAAAGTGAAAACATCCAAAATATTGAATTTTTTTTATATCCAAATTAAATGTAAAATTAATTCCAATAACAAAAATTGAATAAAATGATAAAAAAAATTATCTAATTATTCTTTAAAAAAATTAAATTCGAATTTTAAACAATATATTTTATATATTTTATATGTATTTTATTAATATAATTTAATAATATTGATTTTTTTATTTATTAGTATAAAATACACTTGTGCACATTTAAATATTTTTTAAGAAAATAATTCATTTTTTTTAAAAAAGTTTTTTACATTCATTTATAATTAATTGGTCAAAGAATTATGTATAAACCATAATTTCATAATTCAGTTAATCCTATTCATACTTTCCATTCTAACAGTAATGTTATAATTGTCTTGTTTAAATAAGTATAATAATAAAATGATGTTTCTTAAAAACCCAGTGTTGTGTGTAAAGAAAGCTAAACTAATTTTTCATGTAGATCAAGATTAAATTGGTGGAGTTTATAACATAAGACATTAAATAAATTTAATTTATTTGAAAAAATAGGTTCATAAAAAATCAGGGTGTTACAACTATCATGTTTGAAATTATTTCCATAAGCTAGTCATAATATATCTATCAACATGATGAGAAATATAATCTCATCTAGTGGTCTCTCTCACCACCAATTTTAGCCTATAAAGTGTGCACATTCTCTATAATTATGGTCAACACTGTTCCCATATACCACTTAATCTATATTGGCTACCACCCATAATTAGTGGACTAAACCACCACGTGGATTTTTATTTGTATGCACACAATCTAAACATCCCCATAGTCCAACCAAAATGAGTATAAATCATCATTATCCTATTCCACATCGTTGGTGAATCTCCATTTCTACCCACAAAAATGGTCAACACCATCTATAGCATACCAAAAAATGTCAAAAACTTTAAATCTCAAAAATACTAAATCTTTAACATATGGACCATTCCCATAAAACTCTAAAACCACAGAACAAATCCATAATAAGATAAACCCACTATTTCCCACATGAGACTACCCCTAGTATCTCCTGGGAACAATGGATACCCTAAGCAGTTTCATTACTAGTCTCACAATCATGACCTAACCCATGCATATTTATTACATGATGCATAAAATAAGTATAGATAGTAAATGATAAGGGAAAACCAACCTAGAGTATGTAGGACTCCACTCATAAATAATGTTTAATCAATTCGATTTTATTTGGAAAATATAGCTAAATTAACCAAAATTCCTAAAATTAGGGTTTTTCAGTGTGGGATAAAGAATTAATGAGAAATATAAATATTAGTTGTATGATAATGGTTAAAATTACCTTCATATACCTTATTTAAATAGAATTTAATTCCAATATAAAATGAGAGAGATATCCCTTAGAGAAAAAGAGAGTAATGTGAACCCTATCTTGGATGATTTGGTGCTTTACATGTCCTGAAACATCCTTAAATTCCCTTTAAAATGTGTTTTAAATAATTTATTTAATATTTTTAAGGTTATAGAGAAATTTTTCATCTGAGAAAAAATTTAGAAAACACTAGAATGCATCCTTACTTAAAATAGTAAGGGTAAAATGACCCTTGATCACAATAGTAAGTATAAAATGATCCTTACTCAAAAATGAAGAATCGGGAAACTATGTTCATACAAATTGATCCTTACTCAAACTATTAAGAATAAAATGATACTTAATCAAACTATTAAGAATAAAATGATCCTTACTCAAACTAGTTAGGAAAAAATGATCCTTACTCAAAACTGAATAATCTTGAAAATTTTCTCATCCAAATTGATCCTTACTCAAAACAGTAAGGATAAAATGATCATTTCTAAAACTAGAAAGGATAAAATGATCCTTACTCAAAACTAAATAAACTAAAAACAATGTTCAATTGAATTAATCCTTACTCATACTAGTAAGGATAAACAATCCTTACACAAACTAGTAAGGATAAAATGGTCCTTACTGAAACTAATAAGGATAAATAATCCTTAATCAAACCAGTATGGGTAAAATGATCCTTACTCAAATGAGTAAATAAAAAATGAACCTTACTCAAAATCTAACGCAACTCTAAAAACCCCTAAAAACTCAAAAAAAATCATTTTTAAGCCTCCCAAGAATCTCCAAACCCTTAAATAACTAAAAATTCATGCTAAAACACTCACAATGAAATATTTTAAAAAATAAACCTCCAAGCCTGATCTAACTCTCAAGGCCCATTCCTCGGACACTTGCAACCCCTCCACTAGGACCCAACATATTTGGCCGAGCCATAACCCAACCCAAATCAAAAATCCAAATACCTAAGACCTTACAGTAATGGTAGTAGTTAGGTGTGGATGACACTGGTATAGATAGGATAGGTTGGGAGATTATTTGTCCTATTGTTGAATGGTTGTGGTGGTTTTATTCATTGGTTGGTTATAATGGTTTGAGAGTTGTCTCGATTAGTTTAGTTTTTCTGATGGCTATTTTTCTTGATAATTGGTTTCTTTGATTTCTAACTTCCTAATGTAGTTGGATTAATTCATTTCCAGTGTATCTCCCTTTTGGTAGCTCAGTTTGAGTCATACAATACACAGATATGGAATGATAATGAATTATAATTGAACCCATGAGAATGATTTCTAAGGTAGGTATTGAAATATTAAATGGAAGCCATAGGATGGTTGCAAAAAATTCTTTAAGAGCATGGGTTAGAAATTTGTAATTTAAATGAAATTAAAGGAAGCCTCTTGGATTAGATGAATAAATGTGAATGGATAAACAAAATTTTTAATTGGGTTAATAAAATAATGCTGATTATTAAATTACTATATGGTTAACGATGATGAATTTGGTTCTTGTGTGTTTAGTCGATATTTATCTTTATAATCCTAGAGGTGGAAGTCTGGTTATCATGAGTTGAAATGACTATAGTCAAGTCTAGGGTAATATAGATTCCCTTGGACTAGTTTTGTAAAATAATAGAATTATGTTCTATGATTTCTTACACTCCACCACCTGAGTTGGTAGGGCAATTAAAACCCATATAGCCTTGGGTTCTGGGTGTTTTTTCCAACATATAGGGTGTTGAGGATACAAATGGAAGATTATTTTCTCACCCTACTCTCTCTTATAGACATAGAATAGTATATGGTAATATCTAGATTTTAATGGATTAAGGTATAGGGTATGTGATCATATGGGCTATGATGGATCTTAATTTCACCATACATATATATGAATGTTGTAGAGGCTTGAGGTTATATAGTGATTGTAGTTACTACAAGTGCGCTTTCATGGGTTGTAATGGCTTGAGGTATAGTGCAGATACATAGGTTTTTGTGGATTTAAGACAAACTATGTGGTTATTAGATGTGATGGGATGTGGTTATGATGGGTTTCATGGGGTTCATGATGATGTTATTGTATGGTTTTAATATAATTATTAAGTGGACATGATGACTTATAGAGGGGATGGGATCACCAGGATGTAAGACGTTGGGGTGAGGGTGACTAGTCTAGTGAGAAAGTGGATGCAGGGTACCTTCCTAATATTTTTTTTTGATATTATGTTAATTTATTATATGTGTTACTTGGTGAGGTTGGGATATAATTCACATGTTTTAGGTAATGATTTGGTTTCATCTATTTATTCACTAGTATTTAGCATGATCTGTTCATGTCTATATGATTGGTTTTGGGGATTATCCTACTATATATACTTTCATTCTCACCCCTATATATATATATATATTAACTTTTTTTAGGTTCATGGTAGCTTGTTAGTGATTGGATTGAGTGTTACTAGCTCATAGTGGTTGTTCAATAGCATTTTGTGCTCATGTTCCCTACCTAGGTATTATTTTTTGTATTTACTTTTTTTCACATTATATCATTTCATGTATTGGGATTGGTTATTTATTTTCTTTATATATTTGATTGGTGGATGTTTATCATTTCTTGGGATATATTGATGGTAATTCCTCTAATTTATGAATTCCATACCCTCAATGTTAGTCACCAAACCATGACATATTGGAGATTGGATTTTAGGGTCACTCCACTCCTCACTATGAACCCAGGAGGGGTACCTATGTAGGAGGTTGTGACAGAGTTATATCAAATCCTTTACTTGAGAGAGGGGATATAGTTTAGAGATGTTAATTATCTAGGATTTAATGGTTTGGTAAGGTAATAATATCAGTTTAAATTATCATATGATGTAAGAAAAGGATACCGACTATAGCATATAATTTTAGGGAACCCTATGATCTGACATAAGTATATTAAGATTACTAAATGTAATAAGTGAAGTGATGTTACTTGAAAGGTATAGATCTATGTTGGGATCATGTATCATGATTATATGTTCATGTGATTAAATTTGGTAGATAGTGGGAATTGGGGTGAACCTTAACTAATAAATCTTAAATATTGCATATTTTGGATTTAGGGAGTCCCTAACACGTTATCTATTAATGTTATGGATCTAATTTGGCATCCCCATCAGTATTATACTGATGATGTTCAACAGGATGCCTTAGTAGAACATCATATATTTGATAATGATGACGACACTGAGAGGAAAACACTTTGAGAGTTTCAGCACTATAACCTACATAAGTATGAAAGATGTATTTTAGATTAGAATATTGAGGTTTGGTTACAGTAGTTGTATATTTACATTACCATTATCCATCCTCAAATAGACCATTGGATTTTATAGGATGTTGGTATTCTATCTGAGGCAGCTCAGTAGTGGTGGTTTTTGTTCCTTATGGATCATAATAAGTTAGTCGTTTTTATGGGAGAGTTTCATGATCGATTTTAGGATAAGTTTAGTTTATCAATAATTAAAGTGTATTATCGATAGGATATTATTAATCTTTTCTAGGGGAGATATAGCATGTAAGAGTTTGGTATTTAGTATAATTACCTAGTGTGTTATGATTCATACCTTCTTTCATATAAGGAGGCTACGGAAAGGCATTTCAAGGAATATTTTCATCCAGAGATCTAGCACCAAGTCACCCCATTCACATTATTATCATATCTTAAGGGACTAGATAAGGTATATATCATAAATAGGATGTAAGCAAAGATAATATCATCACAATAGGGGATTCATCAGGACTCTATGTGAAGTAGAGCTATGACTAGTGGTTCTCAATTTCATGGTCATATGAAGTCACATACAGTAGGGAGTCAGTTCTAGCCTTCATCAACATATTTTACTAGAGTTAGTAGTTACTAAACCCCTACCAGGGGATCATACATGGTTTTTTTAATTTGTATATTGTGTCCATCAAAATATTGAGTGAAAAACCTTCCATGGTTATCAGTGTGGGGTTGACGAACCTCTTTTAGATCAGTCATTTCAACAGTATCCTGTGAGGTAGAAATAGTAAGGTACTCTATATTTTGATCAATAGAGAGGATATGGGGAAATTATGGGATAGACCTGTGATTCCACTAACCTCAAGAATAGATAGTATATCATCGCTACAAGGTTGGTCACTATCAATGAAAAAAGAGTTCATGGAGAAGGATGTGGTTAGATTCATGATTTGGAGTTTCTATCACTGGGAATGTTGGATGTTTTGTAAGGTGTTATTTGCTTATATTATACCTGGGTGTATGATTTTTTTGATTCAATATCTACACACTCCTTCATTACATCTAACCTAGTAAATTATCTATGACTTGAGGTGAATGGGATCCTAGTATACTTAGTGTTGACTACACCAGTTGGAGTTCAATATAGTTTATGTGATGATTGTATAGATTCTGAACTAGTGTTAGGGAAACATCACTCTTGGGAATATTTTCCAAGTTTATGGATATATCTATATGATATCATTATCAATATGGACTATATGTATTTGTTTGAAGCTATTGTTAATTGATTCAAGATATTAGGTATATTCTATTAAGTTAATAGATATCATGTAGTGTTTATTGGTGAGAGAGATCCTCCTATGGGGTGAAGGTGTATTGAATCCATATTTTCTTTGATAGTCAGGTTGATGTTGTGTTTAGTGGAGGATCAGTTGATGGTGTTTCCTAGGTTTGTAGAAGAGTACTCTGATGTATTTATGGAAGTGGTTATGATGGTGGTCCCTCAATGTGTGATCAAGTTTGGTATAGACTTTTAGTCAAATATCTCTATAATATAAATATACCCATATATGATGGTGCCTTTTTATCTGCAAGAATTTTAGATTTATATTTATGAACTTCAATATAGAAGTTTCATTTGGCCTATTGTATCATCCTGGGGTTATGTAGCACCATTGGTTTCAAGTAAGTAACTATTTCTTTATGTATTTTAAGTATGTAAAGTATATGGATTAATTTTGGGAATGTTTGGGGACCTTTTGGAATGTTTTTGGGGATTTTATATAGGTTCACGGTTTGAGAATGATGAAACTCCTACAGAAAATCGTGCATAGTGATACAGAGGAAAAGGGGAAGGTGCACGAGTTGTGTATGAAAACTGTGTGGTAGCCTAGAAGAAATAGTGCTACTCGATATAGTGGTCTTTGGCATAGTTGGTGCATGGTTTGGAAACCATGTGATCCAACCATGTGAGGTTCAACCCTTGTGCTGGTAGTTTTCACATGGTTAGCACATAGTTTTCCTAACTGTGTGACTAACCATGCACGGGAAAAAAGTGAGATCTTAAAATTGTGGATCTCACTCATTTTCCCCTCTAACTCCATCATTTTTACCCCAAAACAACCCTAACTCAAGATTTTTCTCTCTCAATGGTTTCAGAACCTCTCCCCATCGAATTGGAAGTGATCTAGAGTCGTTCCTTGGTGTGTTAAATCTTGATTCTCATGGTAAGTTATCATTATTTGTTATTCATGATGGTTTTTATTAGATCTACTTCTCCCTCTCTCTCGGTTACATAGATCAACACCCATTGTGGGTATATCTAAGGTTTTGGATTCCAAATATGTTTATATTTGATCTCTTTTTTGATATGGGAAGAGATCTAAGGTGGGTTTGTAGAGATTTAACCAAGTTTTGTGAGCTTTTATGTGTCGTTTATCATTTTATGTGTTGTTTTATTGAAATGTTTTTTGTATTATTATATTGGCATGGTTATTGGGAATACTTGGTGTGTATGTTCATATTGTATTACGAGGCTTGGTTTAAATGGGGCCTTTTTCTTGGTGTCAAAGGTATAATGGAACATGGGATTTAATTACCTTGTGATGACTTGGTAGATCGATAATAAACCTCTCATGAGTATGTAACTATCATAAAAAATTATTCCCTTATAGATGTGTGGATGTGTGGATTGGAAGGTGTATTCCAAAGTGGAATTAATGAAATGGTTTTACAACATTATTTGGTGGTTTTCCTTGGAAATTGGTGTTGTTTGGGAAAACTATTTTACATTGGCACTTGTTTATAATTTGATATAAACATTTTTAGAAATTGTTTTATGTAAATTGTTTTATATAAATGGGCTAACATGTTTTATCCTAGTGGCATGAGTAAGGAATTCATTGGGTAAAATCTACCAAGTTTCATTACTCACCCCTTCTTTAGCACTTTGGTTATTTTTAAGATGTTGTTTATCGAGACATGGGAAAAGGTAAAATATCACACATATTTAGTAATACTTAATTATACTTGGGTTTTTGTGGAGTTATATCATGGATCATGTTTGGAGCTTAGAGTTTTCATTAGATTCTTTTAGTTTTATTTTCTACTTTTTACTTTTATATTGTAGTCTTCCACTATGGTACATGGTTTTAGTTTCATTTTAATAAATGAAATGTTGAGTTGTATTTCATCATTATTCTGAATCATATGGTGGTTTTCTGGTTATGTCTTGTTTGGTCAGTTGTTTTATTCTTAAAGGGAAAATCATCCCCCATATTCATTGAATACCTTTGGCATTTATTGTCAGACTTTAGTGTCTTGGGGATGTCACTTAAGGCCAAGTAACCTTACACCACCTTCTTAATCCAATGAGATGGTTCGGGATGTTACAATAGGTATCAGTTTTGTTCAATAAAAAATCTATTTAAAATAAGTGGCATCAATTTTTTTGATCAAAAATATATTTGAAATAAGAGATATCATTTTTGTTCGATCCAAAATCTGTTTGAAATAAGTGGTATCATATTGGTCCTTCTGAATATCTTTCTAAAACAAGTGTTATATGGCATGGTATAGTTTTTCAGTCTTGGAGTTGAAATATTTTTGGTTTATTCCTTGAGTTGGGATCTTAGAAAGGAGTAGAATTTTTGGGACTTTAAATGTATATCATAAAAATATGTAGCTACCCTTTTATGATGAACTTCAAGTTACCATAGATTTGGGTACATAAGTGTTTTGGAGACACTTATAGGATATGGAATCTCATTGTCATGGGTTTAGCCAATAATACGAGCATGGCATGCATTAGAGGAATCAATTCCCACCATGATTGCATATTTCATTTTGAGTAATGATATATGATTTGGTATAAATGTGTTGATTTTTGGAATTTTTTGAAATGGTTTTCAAATGTGATATTTTAAAAAAGACATGGTTGTGATAGTTTGAAAATAGTATGATTTTCAAAATCAAGTAGATATTTTTCAAAAATGGTTAATTTTGAAAATCATTTTTATGATAGAAGGATGTGATAAATTTTAATATTGTTAAGCCTTCGGTTAATAAAGAGTGAGACTTATGATTTTTTTGTGTTTCTAGAAAATGGAACCGGAAAGGTGTATTACAATTAAATGGGAAGAAGTTATATAGAATGCGGTTGCACCTGATCCACAAGTGAACCAAAAATTAGTTCAGAGTATTGTACAATCATTTGAGGTTGTGGATAGCATGAACAGGAAGGATGAGCTGAGGAAAGTGGATCATTCTTTATAATTCTAGAAACAAAATCCACCTATATTTCGAGGTGATTTTGAACCAAAGAAGGTAGATGTGTGGATGAAAAGGATGAATCATATCTTTGATTTCATTAGCATACCAACAGAACTAAAAGTTAAATTGGTGACTTATCTGCTGGAAGATCTTGCGTGTTGGTGGTGGGATTTAGCCATTCAAGATAAATCAGACCAAGGACTTTCATGAGATTATTTTGAAGAATTGTTTAATTAATAATTCTATCCTCACAAATTCATAATTAAAAGAATGGTGGACTTCTTTAGATTGAAGAAGGAAAATATTTATATCACAGAGTATGTAGATAAATTCATTAATTTAGTGTTCTTTGCAGCTGAGGTTTTTGCTAGTGTGTCATTGAAGTCATGCATTTTTTAATCGGTGATGAGACAGAAGATTTGTTCAAATATTGTTTTTATTTATATTATAGATTATACATAGATATTAAATATATTGATGGTAGCTGAATGGGACATATTGGGGGCTATGGGAGGATGAATTATGTGGATACCCATGGGAAACGATGGGAACTCTAATGCTGGGAGTAAGTGGAAGAGGGAAAACTATTTCCAAGGTGGTAGTATAAATCAAAATCAGACAGCTGGATCAGTGAATCTTCCTCTGAGGCCCACAACTAAAGTTGTATGTTTCCAATTTGGTTCTCCTGACCACATAAAGCGAGAGTGTATGGAACCACCAAGGGTATTTCATAATTGTTAAAAGATGGGGAATATTTTTTGTTATCATCACAGTGCTCCAAGTTCGGGTCTTCAGGACACTTCTTAGGTGTCGTAGGCATCATATGCTTTAATAGGGAGAGGATATAAGAATCAGTCTCATCAGTAGAATAGAGCTATCTATGGTGATTCTAGTAATACCATGACTTCTCAAGTAGTGCAATCTCAATAGGTAAATAAGGAGAAAATTGTTGCAATGAAGCAATTATATGAAGCTAAACGGGTTATTGTGGATAATCAGGTTGGACCATCTACAGTGAGATCTATGATTCTTTTTTAATTCTAACCTTATGCAATATTTTTTTACATGGGTTCATCACATTACTTTATTACAACTCGTGCTATTTATTTTCTAAGATTAAAACTTGGGATGATGCCTTCTATGATAAAACTTCAAACTTCTCTTAGAAAAAGAGAGTGTCAAGACTTTGTGTGTAGAGAATGTTCTATAATTATTGATAGAGATGAGTTGAAATGGGATTTATCTATTCTTTAAATGGATGTCTTCTATATAATCCTAGGTATAGATTGGCTGACAATGTTCAAGGATCACATCGACTATTATACCAGAAAGTTTAGTTTCACAACTCAAGACGGCGTCGAGCATCTATTTCAAGGTGACCAGAATGAAAAGGCAGGTGCAATAATATTTTTGGTACCAATAGTTAGAATGATCTCATACAATTTGGTAGCATTGACTTTGGCCTCAATGAATAATATTCAGAAGAATGGTTTTCCAATAGAGGTGGATCAGTTTCCCAATGTGTTTCCTGATAATTTCTCAGGATTGCACTGATAAGATAAGTAGAGTTTATGATTGATCTTCTTCTAAGGATCGGTCTTATTTCCCTTATATCTTATCGTATGGAACCAACATAGTTAAGGGAATCGAAATTATAATTGGAATATATGGAAAAAGGGTTTATTTGACCTAGCACATCCCTGTGGGAAGCATCGGTTTTGTTCATGAAAAAGGCATATAGAACTCTACAGGTATGTTTGTATTATCATAAGATTAACTAAGTTACGATAAAGAATAGGTATCCACTTTCATGCATTTATGATCTATTCAATCAATTTAGGGGAGATCAGTGGTTCTCTAAGATTGACTTGCGATCAGGATATCACTAATTACGGGTTTGGAAGGAGGATATTCTAAAAATAAATTTTAGAAGCAGATATGGCCATTTTGAATTTGTTGTAATTCCTTTAAGTATAATGAATTCACTATAGGTATTTATGGAATTAATGAATTAGATATTTATACGATATTTGAATTCTTTTTTGGTGGTGTTTATAGATTTCATATTAGTGTATTCAAGGACAAGGGATGAGCATGATAACCATTTGGATAAAGTGTTGTAAATCTTGAGGGATCATCATTTTTATTCCAAATTATCAAAGTGTGGTTTTTTTATATAATAGGTATGCTTTATTAGACATGTAATTTCTGAAAAATGTGTTTTTATGGATCTATAAAAGATAGATGTTGTGATCTCTTGGAAACCACCAAATAATTTCTTCAAGATACACAGTTTTTTTGGATTGGATAGTTATTATCGATGCTTTGTGCATGATTTTTCACGAAAATATATTCCTAGGATAGCTTTCATAATGAATAATGTTCCATTCCAATGGGATGAGGAATTCCCTAAGTCTTTCCAAGAGTTAAATGTTCTCCTTAAATCAACACCTATATTGATATTTCCCAAATCCAGAAAAGGGTATGTGGTGTACTATGACGCTTCAGGATCAGGGTTGGGATGTATTCTCACGAATGTAGATCATGTTTTGGCTTATGTATCAAGGCAGTTATGAGTGATTGAGAATAATTACCCAACACACAATTTTGACTGTGCTGCCATAGTCCATGCTTTGAAGACTTAATTTCATTATCTCTTTGGTAAGAAATTTATTGTGTTTACAGATCATAATAGCTTGAAACATATTTTCTCACAATGGGATTTGAATCTGAGATAAATAATATGGATTTTTTATCTCAAAATTTTCAACTTTTACATGATGTATACACTGGTAAAATGTGATTATATGGTAGATACATTAAGTAGAAATTTATATTCTCAATTCGAAAAGGAGGCTTTAGATGAGTTGTAACTGATGTCGGCCCTCACCGACATGCATGTGGAATGTGAAGACCAAGGTGATGTGGTGGTTTTATTTTCAATTTTAGTGGTTCCTGATTTGGTAAATATGGTTAAATAGGCACAGAATTCTGACTCATAATGGTTTTTGTCTTTTTTAGTGAGTGATCATGTGTTCTTGAGGATATCTCAAAGGATTGTAAATCATCATTTTGGGAAGAATTTCAAGTTATTTCATAGATACATATGCCCTTTTAAGATATTATAATAGGTTGGTGAGGTGGAATGTTATTTATAATTACCACCATGGTTTAGTGGAGTGCATAATGTATTCCACATATCTCAGTTGAAAAGATACCAGCCTGATCTTAACCATGTAATTTGATGGGATCACCTTGACCTAGATCCAAATGCTTCATTTGTAAATATCTTTTTATGGATTGTGGATTGTAATTAGAAAGTATTTCATGGAAAAAGAATCGGTTTATTGTGGGTTTTGTGGAAACATGGTCAGCTTCAGGAGCAGACTTGGGAATGCGAGAAATACATGAAAGAGAAGTGTCTAAAACTCTTTTAGGGAAATTATGGTTTTCTAATTTTTAGGGATGTAAAGGGAAATGGTGGGGATAATTTATCACCCTTGGTTTTAAGTAAGTAACCCTTTATTTATGTATTTTAAGTATGTGAAGTATATGGGTTAAGTTTGGGAAGGTTTCTAGACCTTTTAGAATGTTTTTGGAGCTTTTCTATAGGTGCACGGTTTGAGCATGGTTTGGTTAAACAATAAAACTTCTATAGGAAACCATTCAAAGTGAGATAGAGATAAAGGGAAAGGCACATGAGCTATGCACAGTGTCACGAACCAAGTCGGGTCGCTATCCAAACCGATGCCCGACCCGGCCCGCGACAAGGCCCGAAGGGCGTTCTCGATCCCCACAGGCTGGCACAAGTGCCTGGGTATCAAAATAAACTTTGGTAACGATTTACCTAAGTAAACAAATATAAAGCAGCCAACAAAATAAACCAAACAAAAGTAAAAGTTGTAGCTAAACATGCCTTTAACCAAAAACAGGTTTTTGAGTCACATGTAAAAACAAAACCCAAATAATACTAAAAGTATGGTGACCAAAAAACCAACTTAAGAACTGTCACTTGGTGTGAGGTCACCACCCTCAATCCTCCACCAAAACTCCATGTCAAGAGGCCTGCTAACAACCTGAACCACTGCTCCCAAAAGCTATACCCTTACATGTATCATACGTAAACAAATCTACTTACACCCAAGGGTGTAAGTAGGGTGTGAGCAATCGCCCAGTAGGATATCACCAAGAAAATATTCCACACACAATTATTAAAAATACAATACATTTTCAATGATAAATAAAATAAAACAAGAAATTTCTAACAATTTTAGTGAAAACGGTTTTCATAAAATGACTTTAAAGAAAAGCAGTTTAAGGAAAACACATGTTTGTGCAGTAACTCAAGTGACATATCATGTATCATTGTGTGTGCAAAGTAACTGGTAGCACCGAATGATGGTAGAGGCCCTATGGGTACTAGAGACAGGTGGGACCCTAGACCGTCGTGTCTCAGTGAAATGTGGATTAGAAGGCCACGACCCTCAGATATCGTGTCTTAGAAGGCCACGACCCTCAGAAAATGTGGCTTAGAAGGCCACGACCCTCAAAAAACATGTATTATAAGTCCATGAACCTCATTCATCATATGTTTAGTTAGTGTTTCAATCGTCAATCCTACCAGTGAAACCGGGCCAAGTCATCTCCGGAACACTAGCTCACTAGTCCTAGTCCCCCCACCTAATACCCCGGCTTCCCTCCTTGTGCTCAGCTAAATTAAAAGTTCACATAACATTTCACTTGCACACAGATATCCTTTTTAAAAACCACACACACACAAAACATTAAAAAAAACTAAATCATCACCGCTTACACATTAAATTAAACTAGCTATAAAACTTAACAAAACACTTTGATAATTGAGCAACCCACTAAAAGAAATTATTAAACAGTTTAAAAAATGTTGCCAAAGTTTTTGAAGGGAAAAAAGTCACTCAAAACCCATTTTTAAAATAGAACATATTCTGACACATGCCAAAATATAAACTACGTCATCTGTACTTCCTAACTCACACATTGCACAGATTTCAAACAATAATAAACAGTCCAAAGTGAATTTTCACAATAAAATTCACCATAATCACTTGAACATAACTCTAACTGAATAAATGAACAATAACTCTGTGTCAAAGACAATTATTAAGTATGTAAACAAATAGAAAAAAGCACTAAATTAATTAGATAAGCAAGAAAATGATTGTAAATTAATACTTGTGTGCAGAACCACCTACCAACGTGTCGCAAGCTTCGCAAAATTGATGCGCAAGGACCACTACATGACAACGCAGCTCAAACCACCTCAAATACACACTAAAAAAATCATAGCACAAGCCCATCAAAATTAAACCAATCGCAAACTAAATCATATTCGCAACATCACCAATATGGAATAAAATTCAACTGAAGTGCTTCGACAAGGGGTTCAAAAAGCTGGCCAGATGAGATGGGGGATGCCGGAAGAGGTTGTGCTGGTTGGACCCTCGCCGGAAGAAGATGCGAGCAAAAGGAGGTCGCGGCCGGAAGTCTGTCCGAAGGAGGGAGGGGTGCTGTTGCCTGGCGCGGCTGGGCAGGGCGGGAGGACAGAGGGAGGTAGCGGGGCCGGTCAGGCTGAGCGGAAGGTGGCAGGGGGCAGTGCGGCCTGGTGGTCTGCTGGGCAGGGGAGGCGCGATGTCGCCGGTGTAGGTTTCAGCCGAGGTGGTGCTGAAGCCCATCCGGTGAGAGGGATAGAAAGTAGCGGGCAGAGGAAAAGAGAAAAAAATGGCTGAAGGAGAGGCTTGGTCCGATCGGTGCAGTGGGGGCGAAGTCAGCCAGGAGGCTGCGCCGAACAGGAGAGGGCGTGACGCCGTTGATGGGTGGAATGGGAAGGATATATATCAGATCCAAGGGTTTGGTGGAGGCTATGTGCGACCAAGGTGAGGGATAGTGAATAGTGCCTCGATGGGGAGAGAGTAAGGGAGAGAAGAAGTAAGAAAAAAAATAAAAACAAAGAAAAGAAAAGGAATAGAAAATAAAATAAAATAATAATGGAATAGGAACCTAAAAAAAGACTAAACCAACCTAAAATAAAATAAATTAAAATAAAATGGTAAATGAAATTAATAAGATAAATTAATAAAGGTGGTTCAATAAAAATAAAAATAATAATAATGGTGTTAATGAAAAAAAATGCATTTAAAAAAAGTTAATGATAAAAAGGTCCACCCGCACACCAGGCAGGCCGCACGGCTTCGCCCGTGCCCTGCCCGCTCATCGGGAATTGTCAAGGCAGCATTCATTTATCAGCGTAAAATCTCACACTAATTTTTTGCTCAGCCCACTTTCCAATGATACAATTATAAAAAAGGAAACTAAACTTATGAGATAAGAATAAAAATTACAAACATAACTTGATGCGATGTCCAGGTGTGACAATTCTCCCCACCATGAAAACTTTCTGCCCTCGGAAAGTCAATTCAAAGCCTGATCAGAGAATAGTAATGGGTACTCCTGATCAACCCAAGACTTCTACTCCCAAGTCTCATGCTCATCATTCCCATGCTGCAAAAAATGCGAACCAAAGGAATGGACTTTACATGAAGCACCCTCTCTTGAGAATCCACTATCTGCACTGACCGATCAAACACTGATAAGTCTGACTCAATATCCAACTCTTCCCAATTCAACACATGTGATAGATCGGGGTTATACTTTTTCAGTTGGGAGACATGAAATACATCGTGAATCGACATCAGCTATGAAGGAAAATCTAACCTATATGCCACTTTTCTAATCCACTCAGTAATCTCAAAAGGCCCAACATACCTCTGTGTCAGCTTTCCTTGCTTTCCCAAATGGTGGTGACCCAAGCGAGGGGCCACCTTTAAGAAAACTCTATCCCCAACCGAAAACTCAAGATCCCGACGCCTCTGGTATGCATAAGATTTGTGGCAACTCTGCGCTGTCAACAACCCCTGCCTAATCAGTTTTACCTTCTCAGATGCCTCCTAAACAAGGCTCGGTCCCAAGAGTGAAGTCTCCCCTACCTCAGAACAACATAAAGTAGACCGACAAGGCCATCCATAGAGCGCCTCAAAGGGTTCAATTCTGATGGAAAACTGATAACTGTTATTATAAGAAAACTCGACCAATCCCAAATGGATAAACCATGAGACTCCAAAATCTAACACACAAGCTCGGAGCATATCCTCCAGAATCTGATTTTCCCACTCCTTCTGAGGATGGTATATCGTGATCATCTTAATATGTGACCCCAAAGCCTTCTGGAGGCTTCCCCAAAACCGAGATGTAAAGCGGGGGTCCCTATCAGAAACAACTGCTGACGGCACACCATGAATTCTGACCACCTCTTGAACATACAACCAGCCCATCTCATCCACCTTCATTGTATCTCTGATCGGGATAAAGTGAGCTAACTTGGTCAGGCGGTCAATCACTACCCAGATATCATTCCTTCCCCGAGGTGTATGAGGAAATACAACAATGAAGTTCATGGTGACCTTGTCCAACTTCCAGGTAGGAATGGGTAATGGATGGAGTAGGCCAGATGGTCTCTGATGCTCTACTTTCACCCGCTGGCAAGTGTAGCATCTTGACACAAAATCGGCTATGTCCTGCCTCATACCTGGCCACCAGAACTGACGGCGAATATAGTAATACATCTTGGTGGTACCAGGATGGACGGCCCACTGAGACAGGTGGTTATCCTGCATCACAACCTTCCACAGTGAAAACGATACCACAGCATGTCCCTTTAATCAAAAGATCCCCTCGAGAGACAAACACCAATCAGAAGGAGTCTCCCCACCACGAAGAAGCTGTATAGATCACTGACACATCTCATCACTAGGCTGCTCCCGCTGGATCAACTCCAGAAGAGCAGGAGTCAACTGAATGCTAACCATGAAAGTACCTCTGTTGTGCTCCCTGCTCTCCAAGTTCATCTGGGCGAAGAGCCCCATCAAAGTCCACTCATCACTGGACTTCCTCAATGCTTTCACTGGTACTTTTCTGCTCAAAGCGTCAGCCACCACATTACCCTTACCCAGAGTATAGACAATGTCAAATTCAAAACCCTACAGGTACTCGATCCAGCGGCGCTGCCTCAAATTGAGATCCTTCTGAGAGAAAATGTAAGCTAGGCTCTTATGGTCAAAATACACTACAAATTTCTCCCCAAAGAGATAGTTATTCCAAGTCTTCAAGGCGTGCATCACTGCTGCCAACTCTAAGTCCTGTGTCGGATAATTCTTCTCGTGCGGTCGGAGCTGGAGAGAACCATAAGCCACTACATGATTATCCTGCATGAGTACACACCCAAGGCCTGTACCTGACGCATCATAGTAAACCACATAGCCCTTCCAATACTCTGGTAAGATCAACATAGGTGCGGTGGTCAGCCACCGCTTCAACTCCTCAAAATATTTCTGGCATTGTGGGCTCCATTTAAACTTCACCCCTTTCCAGGTGAGTGCGGTCATGGAGGAGGCAAGTTGTGAGAAATCCCGAACAAATCATCTGTAATAACCTACCAGGCCAAGAAAACTCCTGATCTCAAACACATTCCTCGGTTGTTCCCATGACATCACCGCACTGATATTCTCAGGATCCACTGGAACCCCTTGTTCTGAGACGTCATGCCCTAGAAACTTCACTTCCCTGATTTAGAAAGTGCACTTTGAGAGTTTGGCATACAGGCAGTGATCCCAAAAACTGCCCAAAATAATGTGCAGGTGATGCTCATGTTCCTCCTCAGATCCAGAATAAACCAGGATGTCATCCACAAATACCACGACAAAGGAGTCGAGATATTGGTGGAACACCATGTTCATGAGTGCCATAAAATTTGTCGGAGCATTCATCAATCCGAAAGGCATTACTAGATATTCAAAGTGACCATACCTACTTCGAAAATCCGTCTTCAGAATGTATACTTCTCTCACCCTGAGCTGTTGGTATCCCAAACGCAAGTCGATTTTGGAGACCCACTTTCCCCCCTTCAGTTGGTCAAACAAATCGTCAATCCAGAGCAATGGGTATTTATTCTTGATGGTCACCTTATTCAATTTTCGGTAATCAATGCATAATCGGAGGGTTCCATTGGCCTTCTTCGCGAATAGAACTGGGGCGGCCCAAGGAGAGACGCTCGGGCGAATGAATCCTTTGGATTCCAAATCATCCAGCTGTATCTTTAATTCCCTCAATTCGGTGGGGGCCATACGATATGAGGGAAGAGATATAGGCTATGTTCCTGGTGCCAACTCAATCGAGAACTCCACTTCCCACTCTGGAGGTAAGCCTGAAAAATCGTCTGGGAAGACCTCTGGGAACTCATCCACTACACGAGGCAACCCGCCTTGAGAAACACCACCATCGTCCTCCAGTGTGAGAGATGACAACTAATAATCAAGATTCCCCAACTCAGGGAGTGGAGGTCCTACGTGACCCGACCGAGGATCCCATCTCCATGAAATAACTGAGGACTCCCATCTTGTACCATAAAGATGACTCGGTGCCGATAGCAATCAATATGCGCTTGGAAGCACACCAGCCAGTCCATGTAGAGGATCACATCAAACAAGTCCATATCAAGGACCAATAAATCCCACTCCATCTCGACTCCAGACACAAAGATTCCGCACGACGGTCACCTAAGACCCTACTCCTTTTTCTTACCCAGCGGTGTTACTAACTCCATTGCGGCAGATAAACGCTCGGTCGGAAGGCTTAGCAAGTTCACAAGATGGGCAGATATAAAAGAAACTGAAGCACCAGTATCAAATAAAACTGCAGCTATAGAAGACGCAAACAAAATGGTACCTCGAACAGTCGAAGGTCCTGCATCAGATCCCACTGGTGCCTGATCCACAACATGCAAATGGCTGGTCCCTTCCTGAGAACGACCGCTCGACTGAGGCTCTACCCTGATCTGGATCTTCCCTGAAGATGATCAGGTCCTACCACCATGGCCACCGAACCGAGATCATGTCCTCCTGGTCGGCTCTGACTGAACTAATACCCCTCTGGAAGCCACAGATCCATCCCCACTCTAGTAAGGGCGTGCAGTCCTGCAGAAGCGCTGTAAATTTCCCACAACTCCAAACCCATGGCATGGTCTGAGAGAGTATGTACAAGAAAGTCGGATGTGCCCTACCCTTCCACACTAGTGGCATGCCACAGACCCTGCACCAGAAGCCCCAGATGAAGTCTTATTGGGAGGATGAACTGAGCTGCCACCACTCTTCTTCCATTTCTCATCACGCTTCCTCTTCTTCTCGGATGAACTGCCACTTCCAAACTCTGATACTGATCCAGAAAATCTTGACTTTCCACATTGGTCAATCTCGACCATGCAAGCACGGTCGACCACCACGGCATAGGTTCCCAACTTGAACAAGAAGACCTGAGAGTGGATTTCTGGTCGAAGGCCCTTCTCGAACTTCTGATCTTTCAAATATTCACTTGAAACAATTTCAGGTACGTACCACACTAGCTCAGCAAAGTGGTTTGCATACTCCATCACTATCTAATCCCCTTGTGAGAGATCCATGAACTCTAGGGATCTGGCATAGGCCAGGAACTCAGGACAGTACTACTCGTTAAAGATGGCTTTGAAATCTTTCCAACTCATCTGCTCATGCTTCCCATCCTGGATCACTGATTCCCACCACTTGTGACTAGATCCCTCTAGATGGAAAGAGGCACACTTTACCTTGACTTCCTCTGGCGTGTCAAGGAACTCGAACATACGCTCTATCTTTTCAAGCCATTCCTCTGCCTCTTGAGGTTCTGAGCTACCTCGGAATAAAGGAGGTTTATTCTTCATAAATTCATGAGCTTTATCCCTCCTGGAGGAAAACTGCTCTCCTCTAGCTGGAATAGGCGCGGGGGCAGGAGTCACCCCTGTCCTAAAGTCTGGACAGCTCGGACCACGGCTTCTACCAATATCTTATCAAGCGGTGAGGGAGAGCTTTCCCCAGCTTCCTCTCGTGGGTGCGTATAAGCTCTATGGGGAGGCATCTTGATGCAAGGAGAAACATCCATAAAAGAACATCATCAATACATCATATCCAAAGAAAAGTCAAATTTTTAGCAAAATAAGTACTCCTCGGTAAACCAAATATGAAAAAGTAACATCATGTCAAAACTCTTCTTCCCCACCTGATGTCCACGCACAGTCTGCAGCCTGCACGTCTCACCTGTAAGAGAAGTCAAACAAGCATCCCAACATCCCATGGTGACTCAGGGTCTATCACGAGGTGTGCTGGCCAGGCACCCTACTCGCAACCAGAATTCTGAGCCCCGCCAATCCTAACTCATGTCTAACCAATATCATCCCAAATAAAATAACTTAGACAACAAAATAAACCACCTATGATACCATTTTGTCACGAACCAAGTCGGGTCGCCATCCAAACTTACGTCCAACCCAGCCCGCGGCGAGGCCTGAAGGGCGTTTCCGATCCTCACGGGCTGGCAAAAGTGCCTGGGTATCAAAATAAACTTTGGGAATGATTTACCTGAGTAAACAAATATAAAGCATCCAACAAAATAAACCAAATGAAAGTAAAAGTTGCTGCCAAACATGTCTTTAACCAAAAATAGGTTTTTGAGTCACATGTAAAACCAAAACCAAAATAATACTAAAAGTACAGTGACCAAAAAACCAACCTAAGAACTGTCGCCCGGTGTGAGGTCACCACCCTCAAGTCGCCACCAAAATTCCACGTCAAGAGGCCTGCTAACAACCTGAACCACTGCTCCCAAAAGCTGGACCCTTACCTGTATCAGACGTAAACAAATCTACGTACACCCAAGGGTGTAAGTAGGGTGTGATAAATCACCCAGAAGGATATCACCAATAAAATATTCCACACACAATTATTAAAAAGACAATACATTTGCAATTATAAATAAAAGAAAACATGAAATGCATGACAATGTTAGTGAAAACGGTTTTCATAAAACGACTTTAAAGAAAAGAAGTTTAAGGCAAACACATGTTTGGGTAGTAACTCAAGTGACATATCATGTATCATTGTGTGCGCAAAGTAACTGGTAGCACTGAAGGATGGGAGAGGCCCTATGGGTACTAGAGACAGGTGGGACCCTAGAACGTCGTGTCGTGGTGAAACGTGGATTACAAGGCCACGACCCTCAGATAACGTGGATTAGAAGGCCACGGCCCTCAGAAAAGGTGGTTTAGAAGGCCATGACCCTCAGAAAATGTGGCTTAAAAGGCCACGACCCTCAGTCATCATATGTTTAGTTAGTGTTGCAATCATCAATCTTGCCAGTGAAACCGGGTCAATTCATCTCCATAACACTAGCTCACTAGTCCTAGTCCCCCCACCTAATACCCTGGCTTCCCTCTTTGTGCTCACCTAAATTAAAATTTCACATAACATGTTACATGCAAACTGATATCCTTTTTAAAAACCACACGCACAAAAAACTTTAAAAAAAACTAAATCTTCACCACTTACACATTAAATTAAACTAGCTACAAAACTTAACAAAACACTTTAATAATTGAGCAACCCACTAAAATAAATTATTAAACAGTTTCAAACATGTTGCAAAAGTTTTTAAAGGGAAAAAGTCACTCAAAACCCATTTTTAAAATAGAACATATTCTGACACAGGCCAAAATATAAACTACATCATCTGCACTTCCTAACTCACACATTGCACAGTTTGCAAACAATAATAAATTGTCCAAAGTGAGTTTTCACAATAAAATTCACCAGAATCACCTGAACATAACTCTAATTGAATAAATGCACAATAACTCTGAGTCAAAGACAATTCCGTAGTATGTAAACAAATAGACCAAACCACTAAATTAATTAGATAAGAAATAAAATGATTGAAAATTAATACTTGTGTGTGGAAACACCTACCAACGTGTTGCAAGCTTTGAAAAATTGATGCACAAGGACCACTACACGTCAACGCATCTCAAACCACCTCAAATACACCCTAAAAACAAATCATAGCACAAACACATCAAAATTAAACCAATCTCAAACTAAATCATATTCACAACATCACCAATATGGAATAAAACGCAACCTAAGTGCTTTGACAAGGGGTTCGAAAAGCTGGCCGGATGAGATGGGGGATGCCGGAAGAGGTTGTGCCGGTTGGACCCTCGCCGAAAGGAGATGCGGGAAAAAGGAGTTCGCGGCTGGAAGTTTGTCCAAATTAGGGAGGGGGTACTATTATCAAGCATGTATGGGCAGGGCGGGAGGACAGATGGAGGTAGCGGGGCCGGTCGGGCCGAGCGGAAGGTGGTAGGGGCCAGTGCGGCCCGGCGGTCTGCTGGACAGGGGAGGCGCGATGTCGTCGGTGCAGGTTCCGGACGAGGTGGTGCTGAAGCTGATCCGGTGAGAGGGAGAGAAATAAGTGGGAATGGGGAAAGAGAAAAAAATGGCGGAAGGAGAGTCTTGGTCCGATCGGTGCAGTGGGGGCAAAGTCGGTTGGGAGGCTGCCCCGAATAGGAGAGGGTGCGACGTCGTTGGTGGGTGGAACAGGAAGGAGATTCAGTGGCTCCTAGGGTTTTGTAGAGGTTGTGCGCGACCAAGGTGAGGGAGAGTGAATAGTTCCGCGACATGGAGAGAGTAAGGGAGAGAAAAAGTAAGAAAAAAATAAAATAAAAGAAAAGGAATAGAAAATAAAATAAAATAAAAATGGAATAGGAACCTAAAAAAAGACTAAACCAACCTAAAATAAAATAAATTAAAATAAAATGGTAAATGAAATTAATAAGATAAATTAATAAAGGTTGTTCAATAGAAAATAAAAATAATAATAATGGTTTTAATGAAAAAAACGAGTTTAAAAAAAGTTAATGATAAAAAGGTCCACCCACACACTAGGCAGGCTGCACGGCTTTGCCCATGCCCTGCCCGCTCATCAGGCATTGTCAAGGCAGCGTTCATTTATCAGCACAAAAGCGCACACTAATTTTGTGCTCAGTCCGCTTTACAATGATACAATTATAAAAAAGCCAACTAAACTTACGAGATAAAAATAAAAATTAAAAACATACCTCAATGCGATGTCCAGGTGTGACACACAGTTTTTCGAAACTGTGTGGCATCCTAGGAGAAATCGTGCTACTCGAGAAAGTGGGCTTTGGAATAGTTGGAGCATGGTTTGTAAACTGTGTGATCTAACCATGTGAGGTTCAACCCTTGAGGTAGTGGCTTGCACACAGTTAGTACACGGTTTTCCTAACCATGTGACTAATTGTGCATGAGATAAAAGTGAGATCCTAAAATTATGGATCTCACTCATTTTCCCCTCTAACTCCCTTTTTTCCAAAATGGACCTAACATGGAATTTTTCTCTCTTAAAGTTTGTAGAACCTATCCCCATTGAATTGGAAGTGATCTAGATTCGTTCCATGGTATGTTGAAGATCAATTCTCATGGTAAGTCATTGTTCTTGGTTCTTCATGATGATTTTTCTTATATCTACTTCACCCTCTCTCTTAGTTTCTTAGATCTATACCCGATGTGGGTATGTATAAGGTTATTTATAACAAATATGTTTATATTTGGTTTTTTTGTTGATATGGGAAGATATATAAAGCGAGTTCATGGATATTTAACCCATTTTCATGGGATTTTATGTTTTGTTTATCATTTTCAACATCAAAATGAGGTTGGTGGCTTCACTCTCAAATCCTATATTTAGAAATTGAATTATTAGTTTCAAATTGATTAAATTGATTAAATTTTTTGTAAAATTTGTGTGAAAATCATGGTAGAAGCCTTTTTAGTGATGGTTTGTGGATTTTTGTGAAATCATGGAATTATTATTCAAAGTGCTTTGATAAATTATTTTAAATGGTGATTTTATAATATTTTATTAATTAGGTTTATGGAAAAAGGTTTTCAATAAAAAGGTTTTTTTATTAAAATGGTTTTGGAATGATTATATTTTCATGGTTTTGGGCATACTTTATTTGTGTGTTCATATTGTATTACGATTCTTGGATGAAATAGGACCTTATGCTCCTTACCAAAGGTATAATGGAACATGGTATTTAATTACCTTGTAAGGAATTGTTAGATCGATGAGAAACCACTCATGAGTATAGAACTTTCTTAATGAAGCATGCATGTGTAGATGTATGTATGTGTGGATTGGAATGGGGTATGTAAAAGTGGAATTAATGAAATGGTTTTGGAAAATTGTTTGGTTGTTGTACTTGGAAATTGGTGTTGTTTGAGAAAATTATTTTACATTGGTAGTTGTTTGTATTTTGATATAAATTTTTTTAGAAATTGTTTTACATAAACTATTTTATATAAATGGGATAACATGTTCTATCCTAGTGGTGTGATTAGGGAAGTCATTAGGGAAAATCTACAAAGTTTCATTACTCACCCCTTCTTTGGAATTTTGGTGCTTTTGTAGATGTTTCTTATCATGACATGGGAAAAGTTAAAGTATCACACATCTTTATAAGTAATTAGTTATACTTGGGTTGTTGTGGATTTGGTTCATGATAATGTTTGAAGCTTATAGTTGTCATTGGATTCTTTGAGTTTTGTCTTCTGTTGTTTACTTTGATATTGTAGTCTTCTACTGTGGTTCTTGGTTTTAGTTTGATTTTTATAAATGAAATATTGAGTTGTCTTTTAGTATTTTCATGCATCATATAGTGTATTTTTGGTTATGTATTGTTTGGTTAGTTTTTTATTCTTAAAGGTAAAATTTCCCCCCACATGTATTGAAGCCCTTTGTCATTTATTTCCATCTTTAGTGTCTTGGAGATGTCTCTTAAGGCCAAGTAACCATCCACCACCTTCTCAAGCCAATGAGAAGGGGAGGTACATTATATGTTATGTAGTCTTGTTCACAAAGAAGGTGTAAAAAAGTATGTGTCTATGTATCAATTCTTATCACTTAAACCAGGTGATAGTGAAGAAAAATTATATCTATCCATATATTGATGGCCTATTCAATCATTTGAAGGGGTCTATATAGTTCTCAGAGATCGATTTGTGGTTGGAATATCATTGGAAGTAAGGCGAGGATGATTATATTCTAGATATTACCTTAATATTTTATTATAGGTATTATGATTTTTTTGTGATATAATTTAGTATCATGAACACCCCCATCATGTTTATGGGACTGATAAACTCTGTATCCTGTGAATTTTTTGATCAATTCATAGCATTTTTTATTGATAACATCCTTATGTATTCTAAGTCATAGGAGGAGCGTACAAAGCATTTACAATATATTTTTGGAGTTATTCAGTGTCATTACATCTTTGGGAAGTTTTTGGAGTGTAAATTATAGTCCCCTGAGGTTCATTTCTTGGGACATGTTGTATCTCAATATTGATTAGTTATGGATACTTTAATGATTGAAGCGGTTGATTCTTAGGTGGCCCCCAAGAATGTTTTATAGGTTTATATTTTCCCTGTTCTTTCATGCTATTATATGAGGTTTTAACCCAGTCTCTCTTATATTGTGACTCTTATAATAGATTTGAATTAAAAGTATCTGGATTTTGAGTGGACTAACAAGCGCCAAACTACTTTTGAGTATTTGAAGAAGAAGCTTGTTAATGATCATGTCATTTTTTTTATTGAAGGAGGGTGTTAGGTTTGAGGTTTATAATAATTTTTTCATCTTGAATTAGGTTTAATTATAATTCAAAAAAGAGTGGTTATCTCTTGTGGTATCTTATAGTTACATCCTCATAAGCGTAACTATGATTCCCATGCTATTTATCTTATTACAGTTATGTTTTCATTGAAGTTATATTGGATTTGGTGACCTTGAACTAACTTCTATGTACTTTATGATTAATTTTATTAATTATTTTTTTAATATTAAAAAATTTCTTATCACAACATGATTGTTATTCTATGTGACATTGTATGTGATTATGATATAGGGGTACCTGTCTCAATAAAAGGTCATAGTAGTTCCCCATTTTGATGAGAACCTAGAGGTGTTGTGACAGTATTCTTGAATACATATTCTATGGCTAGATGATATCATCTGAGAGGACATGGATGATATAGGTTATTAGGGGTAAGATATTCATAATAAATTGATAATTATTCTCATGAAGTTTATCCTTCGAAATATTTAATAAAAAGATTTTATGATAACTTTACCTTCCAGTAGAAAATCCACATTCATATGTATCATTGGATGTTTCTATATGTGGACATGTATAATGTACCTCGTACGTTAAGATTAATATTAATTAATTTCATGAGTCACATACTTTTTTGTGTTAATGAAAACCATGATTACATATTTTTGTTAGAAGGTATGATATGTTGTGTGTGTCATGAGTGATATTACATTAATGAATAATGCATGGAAGAATTATTCTCTTATATTATTTAGCAGAAGTTGATATCTATGACCATTTTATGGGAATGTAACTAACAGATTAAGTCCATAGACATGGAATTATTTTGGTAATTTCATTTTTTGGAAAATAAAAAAAAGGACATTTAGAACTTAGGTTGATAGCAATAGTATTCAACATTCTTTATTAGAGATATCAATATAAAGATATTATATTACATAGTGTGCATTTTAATGAGGTTCTATGTCCTTATGACATTAACTTTTTTATTTATGGGTACCTTCATGTGTTTTTAGACTTTAGACTTTTATATTATATGGTTATGCCTAATTAGACTAAGAAAGGGTCATATAGGATCACACACTAAGTATATCCAAAACCTTAGTTAAAATCAATATGAATTTAACATGTTGAATAAATATTTTTATCATACATAGTCTAATATTTATTCATGTTTGGTTGATTATAAATATTCAATAACTAGTTATTAAAGAGAACATATATGTGATTTAAATATTTAATAAATATTTATTCACTATTTTAGTGAATATAATATTTATTAATTTATTATAAAATATTACAGTGATATTTATTTATTTAAATAAATAGTAAATATTCAAGTTCTGATAAATATTGAGGAGGGTCGGTGAACGAAGTTTAATGGGCCAGTGATAAATGAAATATTAAATATTAATTTAATAGATATTAATTTATTTATTCAAGAAAACAATATTTTTTTATTCCTGATTTTAGTTCATGTCAAGTAAATAATAATACTATTATTATTATTATATAGACAAATGGGTTCACTAAGGATTAAGAGAAAATAATGGCCTATGTGTAATTATTTAATCTCTAACCCAAGGTTTATAAATACCTAATTATTCAATTATCTAACCCTTAGCTAGCCATTATTATCATTGTGAACAATGAATTCTAGAGATAATCCTCTCAAGTCCTAGAGATCACTTCTTCTAGAAAGCTCTCTAGTGAAGGAGTTGGTCGGTTTGTCAGGTCTTTAGGCCTTAAAATGGGACATGTATTAGGCCTAGTGCCTCTGGGCTTTTGGTCCATGTAAGGTTACCCATCAACCCAGATAAAAAGAGGATTATCCAAAAATAAATTAATTAATTAAAGTACTTAGAGATTGGAGGTCTATAAATCTATCTATAATATAGAGAAATCCTCCTCCTTTACCCTCTCAATCCTAAAGAGAATAAAAATAATCCTTTTGCGTCAAAGAGATTCTTATGTTAATCATTAATGAATGATGAATGCAATGGAATCTTCTATGATATCACCCAGGGACCTCTATAATGACATAAAAAGTTTTGTGGTGCATGTTTGGATCACTTCTAGAGAGACTCTAGTCTTGAATCCTATGACACAATGATGGTACAATGTGAAGTTGTCATCCAATTCATTAACAAAGAAATAATTCCAACATGAGATAATTATTTATTAATATAAATTAATTATAAATTATATGTTATGATCCTATCATGTGGATTTTGGGTTTACTATTCATCTATTTATGAAGAGAAATATGAAGAAGTTAGTGAATTTTCATTTTTAGCAAGGCACCCAAGACCCGCACTCCAGAGTTTAATGATAAAAATGCTTATTTTAAACATTCTATTTGATAAAAAGTGAGATGTCCCAAAATAATAATACATGTATTTAAAATCATTTTCATATCTTAACCATTATATTTCACAATAATTTCAAAATCACAAGAATATAAGGTTCAGTGTTTGTGTACTAGATACACGAGCAATTTATTTTACAAAACTTGTGAACATTTCTCCATAATTGATCCACACTAGAATCCCTTCTAGACTCCTAATAAGTTATTCTCATACTTGTGACATGGGGAATGAAAACATAAGAAAGGGGTGATATTAAATGATCAGTAAGGTAAAAAATCATCAACAAGTAATCAAGGATTATATTGTAAGAATGTAATAAAATGTAAGTAGGGTAGAAATGTCTTATTAAAAATAACACAGAACTATAAGAGTTGTCCATAATTCACGATAATAGAGCATATAATTTCAAATGAACAAATATATAATATGGCATAAGAGTTTAAGATAAGCATGGAAACACAGAATAAGGTAATGATATCATATGTTCATGGAATCATAAATATGTTGAAACAACATAAAATATGATATTATAATCATAAGTCAAGTCTCACTACCAAAACATCATAACATAATGTGCTAGGATAATATCTCATGAACCATAAATGGTATCTCATGATATTAACACACTAAATAATTCATTTGAGGTCTATATAATTCCTATATAACCCATAACTTCATAATATATACATTTATATGTGTTCTATGTGAGGAAAAGTAACCGTACATAAGGAATAATCATGATAAAACCCGTGAGAGAAAAGTGGGTTTCATAATCTTATCTCAAAGAGTAATTGAAGGCTATGTCATAAGTATTTCCAAGAGAAAAATGAATTAAATCATTTTGGATGTTTATATTCAAATAAATAATCATAGTTTATTCACATTGAGTTTCAATGTATAAAAAATCATTGGAATTTTTGGATAAGTGAGAATAAAAACAAGCCACTTAAAAGATGATTTATGAAATTATTAAAGTATATTCTAAAGATGGAAGGAGATATTATTTTCATTTAGACCATAATTGAACTAGAAGATTTTTACCTAAATTAATTATGGTTTTAAAAATATAATCATTGTTAAAATATTTTATGTGGTTGGTACTTGACAATAAATAATACATAGGGAAGTTCTCTTAAATTAGGTTTACTTAAAATATGGAATTGTGGAGGGAACTTAAATCATGTATAACCCAAGAAATGAAATGTATATTTAAAAAGTTATATATATATATATCTATATATATATATATATAAGAAACATATATAAAAAATTATTACAAGCACATTATATGAATATTGAGTAAAATGGAGAAAAATAAAGAGACTGTATAACCCAAAAGTAACAAGGGTGTTTCAAAAGATCCCTTACATAGGGTCTAGATTCTCTTTGTGCATCTTCTTAACTTCCTGAAAATTAAAATTACATTTTTAAAAAAAATTTAAGGAAATTTTCCATCAATATTTCATTTTTTTAATTCTATTTATTATCACGTTGCATTAATTTGTTAAATATTTTTTTCTTATGTTGGTTAATTAAGGTGGTTTGGAAAATTTCTCTAAAACTTCCTTGATATTTTGACCATGGTAGAATTTTTTGAAAAACAAATTCAAAATATATATAATATTATAGATTTGTGTATTTCATTATTCCATTAGCAAAAAAAATATACAGTTTCATAGGTTTTTCAAAAATGAACTCAAATTAAGAAAGGTGTCTTGATGTGTTCATTTGAGGTGTTTAAATTTTATATAACTGTTTGTTGTTAATATCACTCATAGAATGTAAAATATTATAATTTGATAATATTAATATTATCATAAAAGTAATTTTTATAAATTAAATATATTTTTAAAGTCATCTATGTTAGGTAGTGATGAAAAATTGAAGACGTCATTCATGGAGGTAGAAGTCCACACATACGCATGACAACGTCTTCATTTTTCGAATGATTTTAGAGGAATCTAGAAAAAATATATTCCAATAGTAAAATAACATTTCAAAATATTAATAATATTAATTCTATAATAATTTCATGGATAGAATATATTTTAGGGTGTAGAAGAATAAAAGAATTAAGAGAGCTTGGTTGAGAACATTACCTCTCCCTTTGGATGTTATCCCTTGGGTAACACCTTAAGGATCCTAAGATTGGTCTTTTAGAAATAAAAAGTCTTCTAGGACTTGGGGATAGAGTTTAAGAGATACAAGGTTTGATTTTTAGTCTATCTAAGAATTTATAATGAGTGTATAAGTGGGGCAGAAATGGTCCCATTTTATATGTGAGGGAAATTGAATTTTTGTAAATAATATAAAGGATAAATCACCATTAAAGGGTCCAAAGGATACAATAATAGAAAATTATGGAATGGGGAAAGAATAAGATAAATATAACTCACATAAAATCATTTTAAAACATGTTTTAGGTCTCCTATAATTGGTTAAACCAATTTTAAGTTAATTTACCTTTATTGCGGTAACTAATCTTTACCTAAGTAATTCATTTTTTATGCATCAAAATAAAATGTAAATTATTATATAATTTAGACCAATTGATTCCAAATATTAAATCCATTTTTTGAAATAAATTTTCTAAGGGTGATAAAAATTAATTTAAAATTAGTGCACATAATACATAAAAACTAGTTTTAGAAAAAGTGTGCTTTTATGCTTAAAAATTATGACTAAGATAAAATTATCAATGTTTCTAATTTATATAAAATTTATTGGTTTATTATTAAGTAAAAAAGATTTATTTTTATTTCAAAGTAATCCAAAATATAATTCTACCTTGTGAAAACATAATTCAAAGAAAAGGATGAAAAATAATTTCTTATTAATAAAAGATTGCTCAAATTTCAAAATGTTAAACATGAGTTTTATAAATTCAAAATAGTATTTTAAAATAAATAATATTACTTAATAAAAACATTCATGTCCATAAAAATGGTTTTATAAAATTTATACTTCGTTCTTAGATCATGATAAATTCAAAAACATTACGGTATTAATAAAAATAGTATTTTTATTATTCACATAAAAATAAACTATTTTAGAAAAGTACCAAAAAAACATATTAATATAATATTAAAATTAAATATACAAAAATCAATTTCATTTTTCCAAATTTAAATTATAGAATTTAGATATTTAACTTTTAAATGGAAACATAAAATATAATGAAAAAAAAATTATAGGGAAAATGACTCTTTAAAAATTAACTATTCTTATTCTTATTTTCTATAAATTACTAATTAGTGTTAGCATATTATTTATATAAATAATATGTTTCATCATTATTTTAAAATAATATATTTAATTTCTTAAAAAATTTCAGAGCGCATAAAATCCAATTTAATAAAAAATGAATTTTTAAGCATAAAATGAATTTATTCTATTATATGCCAAGTAATAAATATTAGATGAGTGTTAATTTATTTATTTGTGTATATTATTATTATATTTTATTAAAATCATTTTTAATAGTGATTATTTTTTTAATACAGAAATACTCAACACTTTAGGAAAATAGCTCTTTAAATAATAACACTTTTATATTAAATAATCTTAAACCAAATACAATTAAAATTAATTATGTATATTTTTTTCATATAATTTTATCAATATATTTATATCAAAATATTTTTTTTAATTTTATCATATCATTCTTTGATAAAAATATTTTTTAACGCATAAAAACATTTTCTAATAAAATATTTCCTTTATATTATTGTTTTATTATTTATTATTTTAAATATTTAAATTTATTAATAAAAATACACAACCTTAGTATACCTATTGGATGTATGTATATTTAATGACCATATCTCCAACAACTATATTTCCAACGACCGTATTTATAATGGTCTGATTTTATTCTTATATATATATATACAGATATATATATATATCCTAAAATCATTTTTCTCATTTATTCACTTATTTCCCATTATGTATATAATATTTTTAGTGATTATCCTTATTTTAATAGTTTTTTTTGGTGTTTTAAATTCATGGAGGTCCATGAGTATTAAGATTATATGTTCATTGTATTTTTATATACTTTTGGATTTATTCCACTTGTATTTTTCTTATTTTTGATTATTGTTGTGCCATCATAATGTATCGTTGTTTATTTGGAAATGTAATTTTTTATCCAATTAAAATGGTATCATATTTCATTTTATTTTTATTTTGAGTGTGAAGGACACTATTCAAAATAATATTTAATTAAAGGAAAATGTATGCTAAAATATCAGGGTGTTAAATCCCCCCTAAATAAATTACATCCTCATAATTTTAATTATCATTCACTAATGAAAGAAACCAAGGAATACTTAAGTAAATATAGATATTTTTTATATTGAGATATCAACCTCATAATATTATATAATAGGAGACTCGTTATTTTCTATATAATGGGAATTTATTGAGATTTTCCTTTATCTTAATAATTTGTACCAAATATGATTCCATAGTTGGTCGTATAAATTTCTAGGGAAAAACCTTTTATAGCTTCATCTTCATGATCCTTTTTTCAAACAAATATAAAAACCAAAATGATTATGATAATATCCAATAAAATTATATTAAATGGTTATATGAATATGAAAAATTGATCCTAAGATTTCTTCTCCAATGACACATTCATTTTGACCAATGATAATTTCATTTCAATTATGACATAATTGAATAAACCTATAAATCCTTTAGTTTTAACTAGGTTTTCCTTGTTCATTTTCTTATTATGTTTTATAACCGAACTATTAATATGTTACATCCTAAAATTCCATTTAAATCCTCCATTGTAATTCATAAAGAGTATATGGATCACTAAAGAATATACCCTGGGAGTGTCTGTTCAATTGTTCTCCTTAAGGACCACTCATTGTGCACTGAATAATGATTGAGTTGATACTCAACTAGAATTTTCTAAGTTTATTACCCCTAGGTGCATCATCTCCACAACTGCATCCACTTTCTAGTATTCAAATATGGATGTAATTTCTTAAAAATCACACAATCTATAATTTACCAAAACTTAAGGATGTTATCATATAATTTTACTTTTCTCTAGGGTTTTCACTAAATTTTTATCTCCCTAATACCCAAAAATAACTAAAATAATCCTCATAAATAACTAAAATATACTCTGATACTAACTAAGGTTCCCCAAACCCATACTACTAGGTTAAATGCTTAAAAACTCTTTATTTAAACACTAATTTTTATAGAAAGTGACATGACCCAAGATAATCATACATATATTTCACATAATTTTCATAAATTAAACATTAAATATAACAATTCCAAGAATGAAATTTTTAGTTTATTTTATTACTATATACATGGGTAAATTATTTTACAACACTCGTGAAAATTTCTCCATAATTGATCCATATTATACTCCCATCTAGACTTCTCAAAACTTTTACTCATCTCTATAAACTAAGGAATGGAAAAATAATAAATGGGTGAGATAAAATTCTTGATAAGGAAAAAATAATCAACATGACATAAAGGGTTAAATTGTAAGCATCTGAGAAAACATGAGTAGGAGAAAAATATCTTATTAAAAAGAACATGAAATAATAAGAGTTTCCCATAAGTCATGATAGTGGAACATGTAATATCAAATGAAAAAAATGTACTATGGAATAAGAGTATGAGATAAGCATGGAAACATAGAATAATTTAATTATTTCATAAGTAAATTGGTTTATAAATAAGTTCCATCAATATAAAACATTACATCATAAGCATAAGTCAAGACTCGCTTCCAAGACAACATAACAGAGTGTGATAGTCTAATTGATCAAGCACCATAAATGGTATCCTCTGAGATGAAAACGTTACTCAATTCATTTAAGGGATATAAAATTTTGGTACCACCCATTAATTTATAATATATACATGCATATGTATTTCTCATGAGGAAAACTAAGCATACATGATCCATAATCATGATAAAACCTGTGAGAAAGAAGTGGGTTTCATAATCTTGTCTCAAATAATAATTGAAGGTTATATCATAAGGATTCCAAATATTAAATAGAATTAAATAATTTTTTATGTTTATATTTTAATAAATAATAATATTTTTTGAAAATTAAGTTCCGATATATAAAAATTAAAGATAATAGTTGGAGAATTAAGAATAAAAATGATCCAATTAAGTGTTGCTTTATGAAATGAGTAAACGATGTTTTATAGTTTGAATAAAATTATAATTTTTTCAGACCATAATTAAATTAGGAGGTTTTTAAATAAAATAATAAGGGTTTTTTTAATTTATTTATGGTTAAAAACATTTTATGAGGTGGTACTTGACATGAAATAAGACATAGTGAAATTCCCATAAATTAAGTTTACTTAAAAGAGTGAATTGTGAAGTGAACTTAAAGAATTTATAACCCCAATAAGGAAAGGGATATTTAATTAGGTATATATATTAGTAGAATATATAACAAATTATGATAATTAAATTATAAGAATATTAAAGAAAATTGATAAAAATAATGAGAACATGTAACCCAAAAGTAATGAGGGTGGTTTAGAAGATCCCTTAACATGGGTCCTAATTCACTCTGCATGTACACTTAACATGCTAATAAATAATATAGAGTTTATTAAAAACTTTATTAAGGAAATTTTTCAATTATATTTAATTTTTTAAGTTCTACTAATTATAAATTGTTATTTATTTGTTAAATATTTTTCACTTTGGTTACTTGCGGTGGTTCGATCAATTTCTCTGAAATTTCATTACTATTTTTACCATGGTAAAATATTTTGTAAAATAGATTCATAATATCCATAATTTTTGAGTTTTATGTATTTTATTATTAAATTATCACAAAGTTTAAACAGTTTCATAGGTTTTCCAAAAATTGACTCAAATTAAGAAAAGTGCCATAATATGATAATTTAAGGTAGTTAAATTTACTATGAACATTTTTTGTTAAAATCAATTATATAATTTCAAAAATAGTCATTAAATAATATTAATAGTGTTATAAATATCATGTTTATAACTTAAATATATTTTTACAGTCATCCATGTTGGGTGGTGATGAAAAATTGAACACGTCATTTATGGTGGCAGTAGTCCACACATATACAAGATGACGCCTTCACTTTTTGAATGGTTTTGAAGGAAGGTAGAAAATGGATATAAAATTAGTATAATAACATTTCATCACATTAATAATTTAAATTTTTTCATACTTTTATTGAAAGAATAGATTTTATTGGGTATAAGAAGAAATTAATTAAGAGAGCCCGGTTGAGAACATTACCTCACCCTTTGGATGTTCTCCCTTGGGTAACACCTTAAGTCTCCTAATATTGGTCTTTTGGAAAGACCAAGGATTCTATGTGGGTATAAAATTTAGGATATATAAGTTCATATTTTTTGGTCGAGCTACAACTTTAGAATGAGTGGATAAATGGGGAGGAGGTGATCTCCTTCTATAGGTGAAGGAAATGGAATTTTTGTAAATAATATAAAGGAAAAGTCATTATCTAGTGGTCTAAAAGATCCAATGATGGAAAATAATGGAGTGGGTAAAGGTTAAGATTGATCTACCACCCGTATAATCATTTTAAGACATGTTTTTAACATTTCATAGGTATCTTACCCTTGGTTAAACCTTTTTTAACTTAATTTTCCTTTACTATGGTAACTAATGTCCACCTAAGTAATTCAACTTTTAGGCATAAAAATAAAATGGATCTTATTAAATATTTTGGACCTGATTATTCAAAATATGAAATCTATTTTTTAAAATAAAATTTCAATGTTTGATAAAAAAAATTATTTTAATATTAGCACACATAACGCATAAAAAAACTTTTTTATAAAAAGTGTATTTTTATGTTAAAAACTTATGACTAAGATAAAATTTAAATTTTTGTTGATTTTTATGACATTAATTGTTTTAATAATAACTAAATAATTTTAATTTGGATTTAAAATTAAGAAAAAATATAATTTTACCTTGTGAAAACAAAATTAAAAGATAAAGATAAAAAATATTTTTTTTAATAAAAGGTCACTTAAGTTTTAAAATATTAAACGTGAGTTTTATAAATTCAATATATTATTTTTTAAATAAATAATTTCACTACTTAAAAGAATTCATGTCCATAAAAAATAATAAAATTTTTAATCTATCCTTAGATCGTGATAAACTCAAAAACACTACGGTATTAATAAAAACTGTATTCTTTACTATTCACCTAAAATAAACTATTTTACAAAATTAAATAATATTAATATTAAGATAATATTAAAATTATAAATAAAAAAATGAATTAATTTTTTTTAATCCAAATTATAAAATTTAGGAATTTAACTTTAAATGGAAACATAAAATATCATGAAAAACTGTTTTTATTGGGAAAATGACTTTTTAAAAATTAATTGCTCTTATTCTTATTTCCTATCAACTAATAATTATTATTAATATAGTATTCACAATAAAAATATATTTTATCATTATTTAAAAATTATATATTTATTTTCTTAAAAAAAATTCATAGCACATAAAAAGACAATATTATAAAAAAATCATTTTTAAATATAAAATAGATTTATTCTTAGTAATTTCATAGTAATAACTATTGGATGATTTTTTTTATTAATTTAATTTTTTATATTATCATTAAATTTCATTAAAATATTTCATTAGTAGGGATTAATTTTATTAATATAGAAATACACAACACTTTAGAAGAATAACACTACATAACACTTTTATATTAAATGATCTTAATCCAAATACAATTAAAATTAATTAATTATATTGTAGTAATATAATTTTATTAATCTATTGATATTAAAATATTTCTTTGAATTTTTTCATATCATTCTTTTCTAATAATATTTTTAACACATAAAAATATTTTATAATAAACAATTTATATTATATTTTTATTTTGTTATTTTTTATTTATAATATTTAAATTTTTTACTAAAAATATACAACCTTGATATCCTTATAAGATACATGTATATCCAATAACAATATCTCTAGTGGCCATATTTCTAATAACCATAGTTATAACAGTCAGATTTTATTCCTATATATATCATATGATCATTCTTCTTATACATTCACTTCTTTCCCACCATGTCTATAATAGTTTTAGTGTTTGGCCTTCTTTACATATTTCTGGTTAGTTTATGATCTTTATGGTGGTCCATAAGGATACAGATTATGTGTTTATTGTATTTTTATATACTTTACATTTATTATACTTTCATTTTTCTTATTTGTGTCATCGTAATGTATTAATGTTT
This sequence comes from Viscum album, assembly GCA_963277665.1. NCBI lineage: Eukaryota > Viridiplantae > Streptophyta > Magnoliopsida > Santalales > Viscaceae > Viscum > Viscum album. Next base: position 786,030,012 of record OY728140.1, read on the forward strand.
ATTTGGAATTGAAATGTTTTTATCTCAATAAAATTGCATCGTATTCATTTCAGTTTGATAATGATTGTAAAGGAAACAATTCATTGTAGTAATTAATTAAAGAAAATATATAATTAAATATCACGGTATAACAGTTGGGTGTGGTCCTGACTATTTCTGTAGTGCTTCGGAACCTTTAAGTGTTATCCGAGTGGTCACATAATAATTTATAGTTATTTATAATTTATTGATCGATTATATGAATTTATTTTTAGTTTTCCACTTCTATTTTATTCATTATTTAATTTTAAATTAAATTAGAATGTTTCTTTATTTAATCATACTAATTTCAAGTTTCATATGATCTTAAACAGGTGAATGACAGGTGAATAATGATTAGAGATTCCATCGAGGGGTTTTGATGGTTCTGGATAGCTGACATGGTTACACAACATATAAATGAAAATTACACATTGTATACTATGGTTCACTAGACTTGTATGTGTAATAGCATACACTATTCAACAAGAAATAAATAATACATGAAGTGTTAAATAGTTATTAAATGTATCACGTGTTGAATGGGTCGGGATGACACATGGTGTGTAGGATTACGCAGTGTGTAGTTAGAATATACTCTATACAGTTTATGAATTTTTTAGTGAATTTCATAGAATATGTGTGGCCAAATGCATATCATGTATTAATACATTATAAATGATACTAATAGTCGAGCTTTGTATAGATTAAACACTATGTAACTAATGTACCTCATTAATGTTGATGGCCAAAAAAGGCACACTAATTCCATAGGTGGTTTACACAGACACACAAAAAGTCAAATATATGGTGTGTGGCTCATTATTACACATCATGTATCCTATCCAATATACACATTGATTCCCTTTGTTTATTTCCTAGAAAAAACTAAAAATAAAGAACATTGTGTGTATCATGTTAGTACACACTGTGTAGTCACTCAATAAATAACATTATTAAATTACATGAAAAAAATAATTAATTACAGTATTAAAAATAGATTATATACCTAGAATTTGGTGTGGTTACTATGTAATAAGTTTTTTAGGATTATTAATTACAAAATTAATTTATTTTAATTATATAAAAATATTTGTTACTTTTTTTACACACTATGTTACCACTGATGATGGGAATTTACAAGACTGTTCAGATAGAAATTAAGATAGAATAATTAATTAATTAAATTAATTCACATCTTTTTATCTTAATAATAAATAATGAATTAAAATAAATGTTATCTAGTTTATATTTTTCTATCTATTATATGTATAGATGATCATGATCATAGACTAACCTATGTATGTAATTGGTTTCTTTTAATTTATTATTATTATTATTAAATTAAAATGATGGTCTGTATGTCATATTATCCTCCTTATTATATATGGCCTTATATCCTCATGGTTTATTTAATGTAAAACCCCTTAACCAATTAATTTGTTCCCCTCACCTATATATGAGTAAAAGCATATATAAAGGATGAAGCTCCCAGGTGAGAGAATGTGGTCCAATCTTGGAGCCAATATGAAACCAACCCAAAATATACATAGGCAGATATGTGGAATATTTTAGCTCAAACCAGGTGTGTTTCTAGGAGTTATTTTCCTAGGTTAAAGGTTTGGTTTACCATCCACTAAATAATACATTTTTTATAAAATCTCCTGATCATGCCATTTTCTTATTTTATTTCTATCAATTTCATGGTTAATTATTTATAGATGTTTTATTGTGATCACTTAACAAATTAATTAACAATCATATAAGATAGAACTAAAATAAAATTGGATTATGCATAAATTTTATCTAGACATGGTTAATCACTTAAGTAAAATTCACTTTGTATTAACAATAATATAATAAGATAACATGGTTGGTTTACTCATAAATATAAAAAATCCTTAAATTGTAGTTGGGGTTTGGGTTAGTGGTAAGCACCCCTTAAATCTACATGAATTATGGGGTTCAAAACCCATTGGGCACAAACTGAAGAATACTGTAGCAGTGGCGGCACTGTAGCAATGGCAGGAACTGTAGCGGTGGTAGGTCACTGTAGTGGTGGTAGAGTACTGTAGCAGCGGCGGGTACTGTGCAGTATAGTAGCAGCACGGTACTGTAGCAGTACTATTCACAGAATGGGATTTGGGCCAAAAAAATGGGCCTACGGGCCATGTAATGGTCTAAATGCCCACTGGGTCTTTGGGCTATGTAATAGATCTCCATCTACCCAGTTAAAAGAGGAATTTGCTTTGATTTAATAATAAATGAGGCTTCGGCCCCAACCTTTAAAAAAATAAAAAATCATTAAATTAAATATTAAGTTAAAAATAATTCCACTAATTGGGATAAAATAAAACCATAGTTTAAAGTGATTTACTAACCTCCATTGCAGTTTTTTCAATTATCAAAGAATTTCTAAATTTATGTTTTGGGTTGACTTAACCTAGTTTTCATTAAGGGTTGATCACCTTTGTGAGTCTTAGTGTAACAAGTAGGAAATTTTTTAGGAAATATAAGTTTATGATATCATGATTTGGGAGATAACTCAATAGATCAATGAGTTATGATTTAATGTGGTAAATAACTTATGCCTACCTAAATACCATCAAATAGCTTATCAAGATTTCAACTAGGTTATGAGAATGGTAATATAGATCATTTCCACTAAAATATCCATGAAATGTGATATTTTGAAACTAATAGTGATAGTTTTTTGGTTTTGATAAAATAGTGGGAGATTAGTAAATTAATCAATATTTATTATCTAATTTTTGAATCGAAATAAAGTACTAAAATATTCTATTATTCATTGTAGAAATGGAAAGTCATGTGAATTCAACTATATCATTATGATCTATATTATATAATGATAACCTTTTTAATGGCTCAAATTTCCATGAATGTTATAGGATCTTAAGCATTATACTATTCCATGAGCATAAATTATACATACTAGAAACCCATATTCCTAAAGTTCTTGGTAAAGAGGCTAGTGGGGGAAAACATTATCTATACTTGAAAAAATTTTATGATGCAATAGATTTCCAATGTTTCATGATATTATCCAAGTTGAGTGATCTCAAAAATCAATACAAACAAATGGATGTGTATATCATGATGCTTCACCTTCATGGTATTTATCAATATAAGGCATGTCAAGAGATTTATGAGATCTATGCTACACTATTCACATTCAATATTAGAGTTTCGATGTCATATGGGCCTCATGTATTCAAGATTATTGTCTAGATAAAGCACTATGGCATATTAGGATTTAAGATCCCATATATGTTGCGCATAGATCTCATTTTATCCTCACTATTTAAAGGCTTCTCCAATTTCATTGTGAATTATAATAAGATAAATAGTTATAAGTATCTATTATAACTCCTTACATTGATTCATCAAGTTAATAAGGACATGGAGGGTGAAAATATGTGCTTATTATGGTGAATAAAAGTAAGAACATGTCAAATGGACCCAAGACTCACTCAAACTATAAGGATCCTAAGCTCCATCCTTCCAAAAAGAAGAAGATCCAAATATAGGAAAAGGAAAAAAGATACAGTTTGCTTTTATTATGGAAAGTTGGGCCAATTGAATAATAATTTCACCTAGTTAAAGAATCAAGGTGAATTTTTAGGTGTGTTCATTATTAAGTGAAATATTTCCATATCTACTAATTAAAAATTAGATACAACTTTTATTAATAAAATATATATTCAAATTCAGGAACAAATTAGATTCTATAAGATTTTAATAGGAGAGGTGGATCTTTGAGTAGTCAATGAAGCATGAATTTCAACCTTGGAAATAGAAGAAAACTACCTTCCATTAATAATAGGTATGATCTTGGATTTAAAATATTATTATATACACAATATTACCGAAAATATAATTTATGTATCCTTACTAGATGTAAATGGTTTTATTTTCAAATTTTGAAATAAAAGATGTTTCTTTTACAAATATAGAATATTATATTGTATAGCATATTTAAATGATAGTCTTTATGTATTATATTATGAAAACCATGTATTGGAAATTGATAATGAATCATTTTCACCTGACACATATCATACCAAGTTGTTCCATCGTTGACTTGGTCATGTAAACGAGAAGTGGCTAACAAACATCTATTAAGATGGCTATTTAGATTCTTTTAAAATAAATCCACTTAAAATATGTCTAATTTTTTTACAAGTCAATAGTACCAAATAAATTTTTTTTGAAAGGTGAAAGAGACATAGAGATTCTATAATTGGTATATACTAATGTGTGTGTACATTTTCTAGTAGAATATATAGGTGGGTATACTAACTTAATTACTTGTACTGATGACTTGAGTAGATATGTAAGTATCTACTTAATAAGGTATAATTATAAATCATTTGATAAATTCAAATAATTCAAGAAAGTATTAGAGAATAAACTTGGTAAGTAGATGAATAAGATTTGATCTATTTGGGGCGGTGAGTATCTTAACCAAGAGTTCGTTTATTATTTATAAGATTTTAGGATTCCATCTCAAATCAATCCTATTTATACACTATAGTGTAACAGTGTTAGTGAAATAATGAATTGTACCTTACTTGACATGTTAAAATCAATGAAAAGTCATGAAGATATTTCATTATAATTTTGGTGATATGAATTATAAGTTAAGATGCACATGATAAACTGAGTGACAACTAAGGTGTAAAATGAAGTACCATAAAAATTAATTTATGTAACTAAATTTTCATTTTCATGTGCTCATTTATGGGGTTGTGAGGCAGTTTTTAAGATTGTCTCTGGTAACAAACTAGCACCCTGGCACAAGAAGTGTATCTGTATAGGATATCCTAAGTAAATGAGGGGATATTATCTTTATATTTATTCAGATAATAAATTAATTGTGGAAACAAAAGACATATTTATTTATAGGTAAAACTATCCAAAAGAGATATTGGAATTAATATTGACTTTGATGAAGTTGATGGTTAAGATACACAATAGTTAGTACAAGAACACATTTTATAGGTCCCCATAGAATACATTGTTCTTGAGACATAAGTACCCTATTGGAGCACATGAGAGGTTAGAGAATCTAAAATATGTGTTTTTCTAGTCACCAAGGATGGTGACTATAACACCCCTAGATTTTATGAAATATTTTTTTGAATTAATTTAATCTTTTAATATTTTTCATTTCACACAACACTGAATATAGCCTTTTTATACAAAAGCACTATGTGTGGCTTGTGCTATACACAACACCAATTCAATATTTAACTACATTAAGCATAGATTTTATCTTTCTATACATGTAACATAGCGGTTATATTATGTTACACACAAGACTGAATTTCCTCGATGGTTTGCATAACATGAAAGACTGAGTTTTACCGAAAAATAACATATTATTAAAAAATTTATGATTTAATATAATCAGATATAACCTATATATTAATTTATTTGTTATAAATATGATTAACTAACTTATAAAAATACATGGTTTAACACATTGGTTACAAATTAATTAGAAATGAATATAAGAACCAATTGAATATAAAGGGAATGTTAAAAACTACTTTTATGCTCACAAAGGAATTTACTCCTAATAAATTAAATTAATTGTTATTGAAGAATGATATTAATTAAATATATATTTTATATATTAAATAAAATATTTTTTATATTCATATAATATATTATATAGGCATAAGATAGGAACAAACCCAATATTACACATAAAAATCCTATATTTTTATAAAAGCACCTTTACCGCCTTTTAATGACAAACCTATTTTAAAGATAAATTTTGTAAATTTTATAGATTTTATATGTTAAAATAAAATTAATTTTTTAAATCATACCATAAAAATTTAGGTCAGGGTGAATTTTTGGTATTTTTCTGTGAAGTTTTATTTTTTGTTGAATAGTATAAAATACTGAATTTTAATTCAAAAATGTTTTAAATATAATTTATTTATATGGTAAAATTATATTAATAGTTGGTTTTAAAGTCTAATTATATCAATTATAAATAAACTAATCCAATTTAGTTCATTGGTATCAATTTCACTTTGAAATTAGATATAAAAACTTAGCAAACTTTTGAATATTTTTACTTTAAAAACCTACATTGTCATCCCGTCTGTGGGATTAATTTTAAATTAATTTTTGGAAATTGTATGATTGTAATCTGATAAAATGTATTCCATATAATTTCTAATTTATAATAAGTTTAACATAGTTTTTTACCAAAAATATTAGTGAATCTAATTAAAATTAATTACAATGATTAAGAGGAAAAATATCTTAACAAGGGACTAAACCTTAAACATAAGGGCCAAAATGATCTATAAACTTGTCCAAAAGTCATTAGATGTAAATATTAAGAACCTATACTCACTTTTCTTGAAATTATTATATTATTGGATCCACTTTTAATTGTAAAAACATGTGTGGAATTCCCTTTTCAAAAATTTATAAGAATTCCACTTCTCCTCCACTATAAAAATACACTCACTCCTCACCATTATTAATACCTCTAAATCCATTTTTATCCCCAAAAATCTACTCAAATAATATTACAAAATACCTCAATTCATTCTATAAGACTTCATTTTTTAATAAATCCATCCAAGGAATCACTTTTGTTCAAACCAAAAGGAGTTCTCTAAAGAAGAGGTAACATCTTTCCTCAAAGTATTTTGTTTCATTTTCATTATCCACACCCTAAACTCTTATTACTACATTTTATATAATAACCTTAGTATCTTAAATATTCTGGTTTGTTTTTATTGTAATTTTTATACCTAAAATTTCACACACTTCCATATAATGGGTAACAAACTTACCATTCTTATGTACGGAAAAATATCACCTCACGAAACGATGTTTTTTGTTTTTCCTTTACCACCTATCATGGTTGGTAATTATGATGGAAAATATATTTTTATATGATATATATTATATTTATAATTTATTTATATTTCTGTAGTTATTATTTAAATCATACCTTATTTCTTTCCATTTTGTGCAACTATGATAACTTCTTTTGTGGAAGTATAGAATACCACATCCTCAAAGTGATGTGATTCCTTCACACTTTACATGGAATGTATTAAGGATGGGTTTAGTAAACATATATAATATATATGATAATAAAATTATACTATAATTATATTATATATACACACACATATATTTCATTTACTTCCCTTCTTTCAATACAATAATAAAATGGAAGCAACGTCCATACGCACGTACGACCTACCGTCTTCAGGAACGGTGTATTTCGTTTAATATTTATATATTTTATAGATTACTATAAATATTTATATAATTTATATATATGATATATAAATCATGTTTTATATTATTTAAATAATTAAATCATGATCTAATTAATAGGATCAATAATAAAAAATCAAAACACTTACGATAAACAAAGTAGTTTTTACCCAAAACATTACTTTAACATGGAATTATTATTAAATGGGTAACATAAAGTCATAAGTGAATAATATATGGTATTATATATAATAATATTTTTATTTTTTAGATTTATAATAAACTTATATTTATTATACATGATGTTTTAATATGTACAAAGAAAGTCAGGACTTAAGTTAAGGGAATTTCATCTCACTTTTTATTTCCGTGAGATACATGCCATATTCCCCACTCACTTCTTTTGTGTGGTGTATATAATTCCCTTTGAAATTTTATATAATTAATTCCATTTGTTTAATTATATATAAATATTTAAATTATTTTATTCTCTCATGGGATCACGATTCTAATGTTACTCAAGTAGTAAGGGTTTTCTCATCTCATTGTTATTCCTATTAGACTTATTTTTCACTACTCACTTATTTTGTGTGGTGTATATAAATATCATGAAAATATAATATTATTACTAGAATTAAATTTATTTGTATTTACATATCCATTTTATGATCTTTCTTTCATGAGGTTTATAGTTCAAAAGTTACCAATCGGTAAAGTAATTGTTTCTCAATTTTCTTTCTTTGAGATACATGTCATGTTATACACCTATATTTTTATATGAGGTGTATATACTTCCTTTGACATGTTATATCATAAATTTACTTCTTTTAATGATATTTTAAGCTTAATTTTATGTTATTATTTCTAATATATTATGATTCAAAGTTACCAAAATGGTAACGGTTTATTGTACAATCTCATTGTTTATCAATAATGTTCATGAATATGATTCCATTGATGAAATATTATGATACATATATCAATAAATATAATTAATTTTCTTAACCTCTATTTATTCATGTTATATCTAAGTAATGGTACCATTTTTTCACTCTTTGTTACTTAAAATAATTAAGAAAATGTTTTTATGAAAATCTGACTTTATTTCTCTTTTCGGTCAGAAATCTGTGTTCTTTCAAAACCATGTTTTCTAAAAATGTCTTAAAAAATGTTTAAATTTTATCCTATAATGTTTAAAATAATTTTTTTACCCATGTTTTACCATTTTAAAAAATTGTTTTAAAAGGATTATTCTTTTCATTTTCGGATCAAGGCACTTTTCTAAAATTTTAAGTTATAAAAGGAATGTTCATCATGTATGGACTTACCCGCCGTCATAACCATAATTTTATTGAATATTATTTTATAATTTTACATGGTTATTTTTTTTTAAAAAAAAATTTCTAATATTCTAGAAATTTTTTTAATTTAATTTTTTTTCAAAAAAAGAGTTTTTCAAAAAACAATTATGTTTAAAAAGTGTTTTAAATGATTTTGAAAGCATCCTTTATATGTTTTTAAAATATTATTTTACAAGAATATTATTTCAAAGATTTCAATATTTCTTTATATCTTTTAAAACCCATTTTCTAGAAAAGGGTTTTCAAATGATTTCAAGCCTTCCTTTTAGGTTTTCAAATTATTTTCAAAGAAAAAAATCAACTTTTTTTAAGATTTATTTATGATTTTTCAAGGTGTTTTCAATGAAAAAAGTTTTCAAAATTATTTATGTTTTAAAAATATTTTTTTAACAGGATAATATATTTTCCAAAACAAATGTTTTAAATAAAATTTTAAAGCCTTATTTATAATAAATGGATTTTTTAAATGGTTTTATGAGAAGTATTTTCAAATAAAGGTTATTTATCTTAATAAATGTTCCATGTAATATTTAAAATCCTTCTCCATGTAATATGATGTAATTTTTTATAGTTTAAGAATATCATTTATATTCTTCCTTGAATGGTATATGTTTTGATAGAATTATTTTTATGATACTCATTTGTCTTCAACGGGTTATATGCTTTTAAAACCTTATTATTTTCATGGGTTATTATTTGATAGAATTATTTTGAAACCTATACCTTTTACATAGGTTATAATGTCATGAAATGTTAATGATAACCATTTAATTTAATGGGTTATGATATAATGATTGTTTTTTTATCTTTTGGCACATGCATGTATGATTTCATTATGTGATGGATGGGACCTATTTCTCTCTCCAATGAATTGAATAATGATAAATGTTTAATGAGATCAAGAGGATACATGGGAGGGAATAACAAGCCCCAAAAATAGGTAATCTTAAGACCAAAACAAGAGGGTACATGGCAGGTCCTCCCAAGATTGAAACAAGAGGGAATCTTAAGCCCAAAACAAGAGGGTACACAGGAGGGAATCCCAAGCCTAAAACAAGAGGGTACATGGGAGGGAATCCCATGACCAAAATAAGATGGCACATGGGAGGTCATCCCAAGCCTGAAATAAGAGGGTACACAATAGGGAATCACTAGAACAAAGAAGGTATACGGGTGATTAGCCCAAGCCTAACATGTTATGGAGGTCTTGGTAGGTATCCTTAACATAGCTTTTTATATGATTATGTGTATGATAGAATCACATGTCTTATTCCTATGTTATGTTTTCATGGATTATACTTTTGATTATCTTATGATTTCTGTATTATAAACTTCCAATATTTATGCAATGTTTCATGTTTGTGATATTTTTTATGTATAGTATGATAAACTAATGTCATGATCAAATTCTCATACCCTTATGCTCATCTTTATTCTTAAATATCTCTTTTGTTTACCCTTAATGAGAATATGAGGTCACCCATTTTTATGGTTATTTTCCTCAGGTTATGAAGAAAGGTTTTATGTATAATTACTAAATGGGAATATCTTTGTGGGAAACATATAATTTATTTCACCAAATTAGAAAAAAAATCTAAGTTTCCAAAGATACTAAACTATTATGGTCCTCCATCATGTAATTTTGTAATGGGATAAATATTCATCTAAATTGATGTTATATCCATTTATGTTAAGTCTGGGTCACTATAGTTGGTATCAAAGGAATTTTTATTCAAACTTTGGAAACTATTAAGAGAAAACCTTAGTGATATCCATAGAGATATTTATAAGGATATGTCCAGGTATGTCTATAAGGATGAGTATAAGGATGGGTTATTGTTTAGGAAAATGTTCTAGAGTTTTGGTAAAGGATAGAGTGATTGGTTTCCTTGAAACACATCCTTGTCTAGATACTACAAGTGTACATGGTTTTGGAATAGATGTACCTAGAAGTAATAACTTTGACAAGGTGTGTTAGGCCTGACTCAATTGTAACTCGGTAAATGACAAGGTGCCTTACTATGCATCTAGTTTGACACTTCTGAGGGATATGCTTTGAGAATTCACAAACTCTTTATGAACCATTGTGAAATATTTAAATAAAGTATGAATATGAATAACCTAACATAAACATAAGGTGTAATATATTAAAGAATTACGTGTCATGATTTAGACATTTTATAAGTGATTTTTCATGATTATGAGGTTTTCTATTATGATTATTGTTTATCACACTATGATTTTTAGTGTTAGTAAATAGAAATAACTAGAAGGAACTAGGATAATATTGAATGTTTTGGATGTGGAAAGTATGGGAATTATACAAATCAATGTCCTAAGTGAAGATCCCATGAAGAGAATCAGGAAGGTGTTAAGATTATTGGTTATACTTCTAAAGATAAAGAGACCACAAATGACATGTGAAAGGTATGGGATGTTCTAATAATATTATTTACATTAAATATGAGAAGCATGATTGGATTGAGGTTGAGGAGCCTTAATACCTTATTCATATTTCATATTCTAGGAAAGGGGTATTAAAATATAAGATGAGGAAACCTACGTAATGGTTTAATAATAAAGTTGGATAATTTAATTATATAGTTGTTGTAATTCAAAGATTATGTTATATGAATCATGATATATATATGTATTTTTAGTATAAGTTTTTCATTAAGGATTTGAAAGGATATTTTGAATGATGTTGGTGAGGTAGAAAGGTAATTTCATAGAAATGTGATATTTTGACTAAGGGGAGATAACCCTTAATATGTTCCTAATGTTGAGATAATGATGTTTGTATAAAGATGTGTTGGGTATGAATAAGTAAACTGGATGGTATTATTTACCTCAGAACTGATAATAGATTTTTTGAAAAAGTGGTATTCTTTATCATGGATAAAGTTTAAAACTTCTTGGATTTATGGAATATATACATTAATCTTCGAAAAAAGGAATTATGCATGTTTTCCAAAATGATTTATGGTAATTTAGTTTATTACCATGTTTCAAGATAATATATGATGAGGGTATTCACATGTTTGGAATGTGACAATAGAGAGCTACATTTTGATATATGGAGTATCAATTTTAAGATGATTTCCTAGACTTATTTATAATGTTTTTTATTTTCATCTTTATAAAGGGTTATAAGGTTAACCATTTATGGAAATTTTAAATTAAACTTTAGATGATGTTTGTGAGATTAAAGTATTATTTCACCACATAAGGATTTATGCATATTGGATAACTTTTGATAACCTTTTTGGGTGATAAAAAATGATATATGTAATGACTTATCATTCAATTTATGGATCTCATGATTTGCTAGTTCTTTAGGAATGAAAAATTTACCTTCATTCCCTCGAGTAAGAGATGAAGTGGGAATTGATAAAGGCACAACCAAAGGGTGATATTGGGCATATGGAATGGAATAAAATTAAGTAATTATATCTTATTATGAAATTTCTTCAAATTTAGGAAAAAAGTACCTTGAAACCAAAAAAATCATCCTAGTGCCTTCATTTCTGATGAATCAAATGGCCCCTTAGATCATCGTAGAATTTATCTTTTTGATCATTAGATTTCTCCTGACTATGTTCTCTATCACTCTCCATCAGAACTTGATAGTTATATTTATCCTATATGTCTATGTTTTCACCTCCCACCTCTGTTATCCATTTTGGAAACCTAGTTGTGCATTACTTTGGGTAACTGTTATGTTTTCAACTTTCCCTTTTTAAAGGAAGTTTTATTATTTATTTTTATAAGGTGGGTTTCTAAGAAAGGAACTTTAAAGTATTAGACCTTTGATAAACTAGATGAATTTTAAGGGTTAAATTCATTTTAAGGTGGGTATAATGTAACACCCTGAGATTTTTTGAAATAATTTTTTCGAATTAATTTAATATTTTGATATTTTGTATTTCACGCACCATTGAATATAGCCTTTTTATACAAAATCACAAAGTTCGGATTGAGTTATATAAAAAACCAAGTCAATATTGCGCTACATGAAACATAAAGATTATTTTCCTCTATATGAAACACCTAGGTTAGCTTATGTTACATGCAATATTGAATTTTCTCGATGGCTTGCGTAACATTCAAGACCAAGTTTTACTAAACAATAATATATATTAAAAAAATTATTATCTAATATATTGAGATATAACCTAGATTTTAAGTTGGAGGTTATAAATATGATTAACTAACTTATTAAAGTAAATATTTGAACTCATTGTTTAAAAATTAATTATAAATTAATATAAGAACCAAATGAATATAAATGGAATGTTTTTATAAAAACTATTTTTATGCTCACAAAAAAATTAATCCTAATAAATTAAATTAATTAATATTTATGAATTATATTAATTAAATATATATTTTATATATTCAATCAAATATTTTTTACATTCATCAAATATATTATATAGGCATAAGATAGGAAAAACCCCAATATTACACATAAAACCCTATATTTTTATAAAAGTGGTTTTAACGCCTTTTAATGATAAACTTATTTTAAATCTAAATTTAGGAACTTTAATAAATTTTATATGTCAAAATATACTTTATTTTTAAAATAGAAACATAAAATTTTGGTTAGGGTGAATTTTTTATATTTTTCTGTAAAGTTTTATTTTTTTGAATAGTGAAAAATACTGAATTTTTAATTCAAAAGTATGTTTTTGTATAACTTATTTATAAGGTTAAATTATATTTATAGTTTTTTTAAAGTATAATTATATAAATTATACATAAATTAATACAATTTAGGTCTTTGGGATCAATTTTACTTTGAAATTAGATATAAAAACTTAGCAAACATTTGAACATTTTTACTTTAAAAACCTATATTTTCATCCCGTCTGTGGGATTAATTTTAAATTAATTTATGCCACTTATGTGATTTAAATTTGAAAATATGGATTCCATATTTTGAATCAGAATAATTTATAATTTCTAATAATTTCAACATAGTTTTTTAGAAAAAATATTTGTGAATGTAATTAAAATTAATTACAATGATTTAGAGGAAAATTAACTTAACAAGGGACTAAACCTTAAACTTAAGGGCCAAAATGACCTAGAAAATTATCCAAAATAACTTTTCTGTAAATATTTCTACAATATCCTCCATTTTATCTTATTTTATCTATTATTTGATCCACTTTCCATAGCATAATGTGGGTGGGATTTCATTTTCAAAAAATTACAAAAATGTCATTACTCTCCACTATAAAAAGGCACCCACCCACCCCCCTTATTCACACATCTAAAGCCCTTTTTCTCAAAAAAAAATTATACTAAAATAATATCCCAAAATACCTCCATTAATTATAGAATCTTTCCTTTGGGAATAAATCCATCCGAGGAATCCCTTTGGTGTAAACCAAAAGGAGTTACCTAAAGAAGAGATAACATACTTCCTCGGTATCTTTTGTTTTATTTTCATTATACACCCCATAAATTATTATTATTATATGATTATATAATAAAATCATTATACTAAATATACTAGGATTTTTTAATTCCAATTTTTATACCTGAACTTACACACACTTTCATTTAATGGGTAACGAACTTACTGTTCTTGTGTACGGTGAACTATCACCTCACAAAATGATGTCGTTCATTTTTTCCTTTACCACCTATCATGGCTGGAAATTATGATGGAAACTCTATTTTTATATGATATATATTATATTTATAATTTATTTATAATTCTTATATAAAAAATACATTTATACTTTCCATTTTATGTAACTATAATAAATTCATTTGTGGAAGTGTGGACTATCATCTCCTCAAAGCGATGTGATTCGTTCACACTTTACATGGAATGTATTAAGGATGGGTTTAGTAAAATTATATGATATATATTAAATAATAATTCTACTAAAATTATTATATATATATATATATTTTGACCTCACCTGTTTTGATAATCCCAATTATGCTTTCATATACTTTGATAATCTCAATCTAATGATTTTCTATATATTAATTCTTTCAATTTGTGATCAAGATGATAATAATATTAAAATAATTCCTGAGATATGTTAATCCATGTCTATCTATGTTTATATGAGTTATTAAGTTCTTATAACCCATTTGGATAAGTTTTTCATAAGACAGACTAGTGTTAAGTCACTAATCTGGGTATAACTACTGATATAGAGCTATCGGTACTCAGTCTACCGATAGACTTAGTCTACCGATAGACAGAGTCACCGATAAGCTAAGGTTACCGATATGTATAGAGCTACTGACAGAAACCGATCTACCGAAAGATTCAGTCTACCGATACAGAACACACTCGAACTACCGATAGATTCAGTCTACCGATACAGAACACACCAGAGCTACCGATAGACAAGAGCTACCGATAGACAAAAGTCTACCGATAGAGCCAGTTCACAGATAGTTACCAATAGAGTAAATCTACTAATACAAGTACAGTCACTGATACATCGAGCTACCGATAGAACTAGAGCAACCGATGGAATGAAGTCACTGGTATATAGAGCAACTGATGCAAGATCAAAGAGCTACCGATGGAAGGACCTGCTACACAAAGTCTACCGTACACATTTACCAACACTAGCTACTAATTGACCAATCAGTCAAACTCTATACTCTCAATACTATTTATTTATTAAGCTAATGGTTACATTTGATTTATTTAATGCATTCAATGATATTTAATGAATTATGTTGCCATGTCAGGGAACAGTACCTAGTACCCATGCAAAAACTAATCATTGATTTTTGCCGGAGCTAAAAGCTACAAAAAAGGAAGATAAAGACCTAACTGGAAGGCAAAGAAGTAGAGAACATTGGGTGTGCATACGACAAGCATCAAGGAACTAAGAAGGAACACGGGTGAAAAAGAAAAGTGTTGAATATCATTCAAACGTGGTGCTTTTGTGAACGAAAAAATCCATACTCCAAGAACACTGGACATACACGAAGCTACTTATTTTCAAGGAGAACACAAGCTACATCTTGAGTGAACTACAAAAAACACTTCATGCACTCAGGTTGCTAAGCTGGACCAAGAATCAAAGAAGAAAACGACACTCTATTTTCTGAGCAGAAACCAGAGAAGGACTCAGAAGTTTTTCTGACCAACCAAAGGAGTCCAGAGCTGCACTGCCAATCACTAGAGATTTTCTAAACTCTTTCTCACTTCCTTTAGTGATTCTATATTTTTATTTTTTAGTAGTGTGTGTACCCTGTTTATTCTACACACACACTGTCTCCTAATCTAAACTGGATGATTCTTGAATCCTCACTCAAACTTCATAACCCTTTGTTTCCCACTGTGGATAGTGGTAGAGGTCGAGTAAGACCTGAACAGCCTGTATGCTATTGTTTTTTTTTCACAAAGAATTGTGGTAGAGGTCTTTGGACTTGGACAGTAGTGTACTATTGTTTACTCCATATCCAGGGTGTGTATCAATTTATATAAATTGTTTATAGGACTAAGTCTCATCTTGAGACTAAACCTCTTGGTTAACTTTGTTGTGCATTTTAATTTAAATATATAAGTATACTATATATTTATTTAATATTCCACTGCTATTACTTTGAAATACAAAACTATTTTAAAGCTACTTTGATAGTTAAATTAGCAAGTGTTTATACTTATTGTAAACCATTAAGTTAGTTTCAAAAGTTAATTTAATCTTCAGATTAAGTCAACTGAGACCTAATCAATCTTTGAGAAACTGATTGAAAATTTACACTCTGTATAGATTCACTACAGTTTAACTTTGTTTTTAAATTGGGAGATTTTAAGAGAAATTATTTTAACATTAATTTTTATTGAAACTCAATTCACCCCCCTCTTGAGTATCCACTCCAACCAACATTTGGTATCAGAGGAAGTGTTTTTTTTAAAGGATTTTTGAAATAATATGTTTTTCAACTGTGATTTTAGTTGCATCTTTAAAGATCTTAAATTTTTGTTAGTTCTAAATTTTATCTCTTTAAAACTATTTTCTAAAAAATACCTATGGATAATAGACTAGAGGGTGATGCTACTAACTGGCCACATTTCTTAAATGGCACAAAATATGCCCAGTGGAAACTGAAAATGAAAATTCATTTAGAAAGCATGTGTTTTTATATTTGGACTGCTATAGAATCTCAATATAAAATTCCAGAAACTGAAAGAACAACTTGGGATGAACCTAAAAAGACTGTTTACAATAATAACTGTAAATATATGAATGCCCTGTACTGTGCTTTAGGAGATGAATAGTTTAATAGAATTTCTGCTTGCAAAACTGCTTATGAAATTTGGGATACTTTGGGTGTTTCTCATAAAGGAACAACCAATGTTAGAGAAATGCGATTGAATACATATACTATTAAATATGAAAATTTTAAAATGAAAACTGATGAACCTATTTCTGATAAGTATCTCAGGTTTAATGAGATAGTAAATACAATGAGTTCACTTGGAAAAGTGGTTCCATCTAAGGAACAAATTATGAGGATACTGAGATGTCTGCCAGAACGATGGAGGGGCACTTCTATTTCAATCAGAGAGTCATGTGACATTGGAGCACTGCCAGTAAAAGATCTTATTGGTAAATTAATGATATATGAGGAAGAACTCAAGGTGAATAAGGAGGAATATGATGAACCTAAGAGAAAATTTGTAGCTTTCAAGTCTACTACCTCTAAGAGTAAAGACAAGGAGAAAATGAAAATACAAACTGAAAGTTTAACAAGTGAAGATTCAGACTCTGATAGTGATGCTGAGATGGATCAAATAGCCAGGAGATTCAAGAAGTTTTATAGGAAGAAGAAATTCTTCGGGAAATCTAACTACAAAGGAAAGTATGATAACAAGGGACAGTGTAAGAAGGATTGGAATAAAGCTAACAAGAATGATGAAATAGTCTTCTATGAGTGTAAAGGTAAAGGACACATCAAGGATGATTGTCCAAAATTAAAAGTCAAAAATAAATATGACTATAAGGACAAGAAGTACAAGAAAGCTATGAAAGAAACCTGGAGTGCTTCAGAGGACAGCACAAGTGAATTTGAAGTTTCTGATTCTGAGAAGAATCATGTCAACATGTGTTTCATGACCAACACATCTTAGGTAACTTTAGATACTCCGGTTTTAAATTCCTATTATTCTGGAGATGATGCAGAATCTGATTCTGATTCTGAAAACATGAATAGTGAGGAATTATTTGAATATTGTAATATGTTGGAAGAGACATGAAATGAACTTAAGGATAAATACAAATCATTGAAGAAACAGCATGCTCTCACTACTACTGTTAAAACCGAACTTTCTATTGAAAAAGAGAATAATTATCAACTGTTAAAAGAAAACACAGAGCTGAAAATGTCAAATGAGAAACTTAGAAAAGACTTATTGAAGTTTACAAATGGAAAGGATACACTAACTCAAATGCTGGGAAAGAAAGTGGAACCAAAATACACTACTGTAATAGGATACAAACCTGGATAGAGACAGCTTATTAAGAATAAATTTATTCCTAAATCTGGACAGAATACTGCTAGTTCAAGTTCTAGAAATCCCTATGCTTCAACCAGTTATTCATATAGTTATAGATCAAATAAAGTTTATCTTTCAAAATCTATTGATTCTACAAATTATATGAGACCCATAAGACAAATATGGGTACCTAAAGCTTTGATTTCTAACATTTCTGGACCCAAGAAGATCTGGGTACCAAAATCATTTCCTATCTAAATTTTTTTTGTAGGAAACATGCCTAAAGAGTTCTCACAAGAAGGTATGGTACTTGGACAGTGGATATTCAAGACATATTTCTGGAGATTATTCATGTTTCAAAAGTTTAATAAAGGTTGATGGAGGCCATTTCACCTTTGGTGATAATTCTAAATGATAAATCATCGGTCTAGGCCAAATTGGTAACTATAATTTAGTTTTAATTTCTAAAGTTTTATTTATTGATGGACTTAAGTATAACCTGTTAATTATTTCTCAATTATGTGATGATGGATTCAATGTGAAATTTAAAAATGATTCCTGTAATGTTTATAATTCTCAAAATGTTTTAGTATTTTCTGCTTTAATAAATGAAAATGTTTATCCAGTTGATTTAAATTCTTTAGCTAAGAAAAATGTTACTTGTTTAAATACTTTTCATAAAGAATCTTGGTTTTGGAACAGAATATTAGGACAATGCAACATCTATTCACTTAGAAAATTAACTAGGTAGAACTTAGTTAGAGACCTACCTAAACTTTAATTCCCAAATGACAAAGTTTGTAATCCCTATCAAAAGGGAAACCAACATAAAGTTTCTTTTAAATCAAATAAGTTTCAACTTCTCAACCTCTCAAGTTGGTTCACATGGACTTGTTTGGACCTTCAAGAGTTTCTAGTTTAAATGGAAAGTACTATGTCTATGTTCATGTAGATGACTTTTCTAGATATACTTGGGTATACTTCTTATCTCACAAAAGTGAATCTTGTTCTTACTTTGTTAAATACTCCAAATATGTAGAAACTCTTAGTGGACTTAAGATTAAAACCCTGATAAGTGATCATGGCCGTGAGTTTGAAAATCAAGAGTTTGAATCTTATTGCTCACACAATGGCTATAATCACAACTTTTCTTCTCCTAGGGCACCTCAGTAGAATGGTGTGGTGGAAATAAGGAATAGAACCCTTCAAGAAATATCTAGAACCATGATTAATGAATATAACCTGCCTATTTACTTTTGGGATGAAGCTGTGAATACAGCCTGTTATATTATTAATAGATTCTTAATTAGACCAGTTCTTAAGAAGACCCCATATGAGTTGTGTAATAATAGAAAACCCAAAGTTAGTTACTTTAGAGTCTTTGGCTGCAAAGTTTTTATTCTTAATACGAAGGATAATCTGGACATGTTTGCTTGTAAGAGTGATGAAGGAATTTTTCTTGGTTATTCTTTAACTAGAAAATCCTATAGAGTCTTTAATAAAAGAACCAAATGTGTGGAAGAATCAGTTCACATCAAGTTTGATGAAATTGATCCACATGAGCTTAAAACCTCTCCTGAAAATCATAAAGAATATTTATCTGTTCTGGACCTTAATGACAAATCTAAAGAACCTACTATAAAAACATCCAGTTCTGGAAATATTCTAGAATCTGCTTCTGTTGAACCTGAACCTATAGATGAACCTGAAATTTCTAGTCCTACCTTTACTAGATCAACAAGGATTCTAAATAATCATCCTTTGGATGTTGTTGTAGGTAATATTGATTGAGGGACACATACTAGAGATTCTCTAAGAAATTAGGTTGAACATCAAGCCTTTATTTCATAGCTAGAACCTAAAAATGTCAATGATGTTATCAATGATGAATTTTGGGTAATGGCTATGCAAGAAGAGTTAAATAAATTTAAAAGAAACAAAGTCTGGGAATTAGTTGACAGACCTAAGGACACTTTAGCAATAGGCACTAAATGGGTTTTTAGAAACAAAGTTGATGAATCTGTAAACATAGTTAGAAACAAATCTAGGCTAGTTGCACAAGGATATAGTCAAGAGGAAGGTATAGACTATGAGGAAACCTTTGCACCAGTAGCCATATGATAATCCATTAGGATCTTACTTGCCTATGGTGCTCATCTGAATTTCAAGTTATATCAAATGGATGTCAAAAGTGCTTTTCTAAATGGTTTTATTGTTGAAGATGTTTTTGTTGAACAACCACCTAGATTTACTAATCCTCATTTTCCAAATCAAGTTTTTAAACTTTCTAAAGCTTTATATGGTCTAAAACAAGCTCCAAGAGCTTGGTATGATAGACTTAGTAATTTTCTTATTTCAAAAAGTTTTACTAAAGGGATTGTTGATCCAACTCTTTTTATTAAAATAATTTCTAAAGATGTTTTAATAGTACAAATCTATGTTGATGATATTATTTTTGGATCTTCCAAACACTCTTTATGTACTGATTTTTCAAAGTGTATGCAAAATGAGTTTGAAATGAGTTTAATGGGAGAACTTAAATATTTTCTTGGATTTCAAGTTTTCCAAAATAAAGATGGTATTATTTTGAATCAAAGTAAATATACAAAGGATATTTTAAAACATTTTGGTTTTGATAGTATTAAGGAAATTGATACTCATATGATTACTGTTTGTAAATTGGATGCATATGAAACTGGGAAACCAGTGGATCAAACCAATTACAGAGGTATGATTGGAAGCTTACATTACCTTACTTCTAGTTGACCAAATATTATGTTTAGTGTGTGTATGTGTGCAATATTTCAAGCTAATCCAAAAGAATCTCATTTACTTGTTGTTAAATGAATTTTTAAGTATCTTAAACATACTGTAAACTTAGGTTTGTTTTACCCAAAAGGAAACCCCTTTGAGTTAATGAGTTATTCAGATGCTGATTTTTCTGGTTGCAAGTTGGATAGAAAAAGCACTTCAGGAACATGTCACTTATTGGGAAAATCCTTAGTATCTTGGTGTAGTCAAAAAGCAGAATTATTTAGCATTATCCACTGCCGAAGTAGAGTACATAGCTACTGGTAGTTTCTATGCACAAATTCTGTGGATGAAACACACTCTTTTGGACTATGGATATGACTTTAAGCACATTTCAGTCAACTGTGACAACACTAGTGCAATAAATATCTCGAATAACCCTGTGTCTCACTCTAGGACCAAACACATTGATGTAAGGCACCATTTCTTGAGAGATCATTACCAAAAGGGTGATTTTATTCTTGAGTTTATAGGTATTGAACATCAATTAGCTAACATATTCACTAAAACTTTGAGTTCAGATAGGTTAAGTTACATTAGACATGAGTTAGGTATGTTTAACCTTGATCGGTAGCTAACCTCACCGATGTGAAATTCTCACCGATGTGAAATTATCACCGATGTAAAACTCTCACCGATGTGAAACTCTCACCGATGTGAAACTCTCACCGATGTGAAATTCTCACCGATGTGAAATTCTCACCGATGTGAAATTCTCACCGATGTGAAATTCTCACCGATGTAAAATTCTCATCGATGTGAATCCTTGCCGATGTAACCATCACTGATAGGAATTCTCACTGATAGACCCTACCGATGAGTGCGTTGTTTTAAAACTTCTCTCAGCCACCAAAATCTGAATCGTTTCTACTTTATTTCATTTTTTATTTATTTTATGATTCCTAAATGATAAAACTAAAGTCTGAGCTACTTCTCAATCCATCGAGCCTCAGACCTTTTCCCTCAAACCTTAGCTCCTGAATCCTTAGAGAACCCTAAATCCTTCGAACCAGCGATGGAAAAAACCAAACTTCCTACCATCAGAGATGAATCTGTTGAGCTGAAAACAAAGAATTAGAAGACTGAGCAAGAAGCAAGTGGTAGTGGTAGTGTTGCTAGAACTAGGTCGGGGAGACGACCAGTGAATCCTCATCTGCAAAATCAAGTTATTGTGATTGAAAAGGAGCTATGTGTAGAATGGATTCTGCCTAGAAAATCCTTAGTGATTGAAGTACTTGAAGATCAAAAATGGGTAGAGTGTTTCTTGAACAACAATGGTCCCTACTTTCCAAAATTAGTGAAGCAATTTTACGATTTTTTAACCTTTGAGAAATCAGAGAATGAAAATCGAGTAACCTCTTTTGTGAATGGAAAGAATATGTCGTTTTTATCTATTGAATGGGCTGAGTACTTAAAAGTTCCACATGAAGGAGTATCTGGACATGTCTCGAGATCCATGCCACCTACCAGTGACATTTTAAACTATGAGACTGCTTTAGAAGAGCTGACTGGTGATGGAAGTCAAAGACAAGTAGTTGCTGTAGAAATGGATAGAGAGAACAGATTGCTGTTCAAATTCATTCAACATGTCTTGATACCGAGGAGAGGAGACTTTGAAAAATTGAGATATCAGGATATCTATCTCCTGCACCTCTTAAGACATTGTGTAAAAGTTAATTTGTGTAGATTGCTGATGATCCAAATGTAAGATATGACTAGGCTAAAATCAAAGACAAATGCCCTATTCTTTGCTAAATTGATCTCTGTGATGATTAAAGTAAAAGGGGTAGTTGAGTCTCAAGATGAGACACTATTAGTGAAGAATAATTTTTGAATCACATACACAGTGTGCAAATATATGAGGATAAATTGGAACCCTTGGAGAGGATAATGGGTCAATGATGACTAGAAGGTATATGACAAATTCAATCCTGTGGATCATCCTTCAAGACCAAAGGATGTGACGGATCCAGGTCTGGGACCTGATGAAGAGGATCTAGAATACAATGATGATTCAGAAGAGGAAGAGTCCTCTACTAATGAAGGAGGAGATCCTGACTTACCTCCTAGCCCAGCTCCTGAAGATCTAGATCAACATAAATCATATAAGGAAGAAGCTGCTTTAGAGGATGTTGAAGTGGCTGCTGTAGAGAATGAAGAAGATGTTCATGAAAGTGAAGCATCTCTGTCAGCTGATTTGAGCCTGAGTCCAGTGATTGGACAATCCTTAGTGCCTTCTATGGATGCAAATGAGGTTGACATACCCTTACCTAATCCAGAAGACCCTTCTACTATTGCAGAGGAAGAATTGATAGTGGAAGGTTCTCCTCAGGATGAAAGACCTGCTGAGAATGTTGCCGATAATGTTGTTGTGAATGTTGTTATCCTAATTGAGGATGCACCCATTGAGGGGGAGCATCAAACCAATGTTGGAAGTGTTACAGTGGGTGCTGGAATTGAAGATTGGGCAGAAGACCTAGGTTTTGTAGTCTATGGTTTAGACTATCAAGATTCAGATAATGAGGCATCTCACAATAGACCAAATATTGTTTATAATATTGAATATGAGTTGTTTCCTAAAGATTTAGTCTGAATGCATGACCTGGATACTTTAAAGAAAAATATTAATGACAATTTTGTGGAAGAGGTAAAGAAGATGGAAGTTTCTCTGGTCTCTTCAGTTCAATCAATCATGACTGACTCAGTGGTCAGTTTAGCATCTGAAAGAGTACCCATTGCAGTTGCACCTGCTGATATGATCACAAGGGGTGATCTGGAATCCATGAAGGATGAGCTGAAAGAATCTTTTAATGTCTCAGTTAATGAGATGAATCTTTGTTTTTCTGAAGATATGAGGACATTGGAAAGATCATTTGAACTCTCTCTAGGTTGTAATTTGTCAACCTTCATGGCATAAATAGTAGAAGAAGTTAAAGACTGTCAGGCTCAAGTTTCTAGACTTTAGGCAAATCTTGAATCTTTAAAGGAATTGGTTTTCTCTTTGGAATCTTACATGAGCTCAAAATCCCAAACAGACAAGGACTTATCCTATGTCAAGAGTGTGGTAATCCAGATGGTTTCAATGTTTGAAGTTTTCAAAACTTCTATGAAAGATCATATTAAAACCCAGGATTCCCAAGTTCATAATCTTATTAGTGGGTTGACCAAAAGCTTCAAAGAGACTATATCTTTCTCTGTTGGTTCTCTTACATCTAAACCTTCAGTGGATTTGAATCAGTTTCAAGCTGTGATGAAGGAAGAGCTTGGTTCAGCTTCAACAAGTGGCTCTGTGGACTCATCCGAGCTGAGAAGATTTGTGCTCTCTACCAGAGATTCAGCTAGATAAATAATGAATATAGTCCAAGACTATATGAGATAAGCATCTTCCTCTCAAAAAGAAGTGAAAGATAAGGTGGGCTCTTATTTCTCTAAAATTTTCACCAAAAATCAACTCAACAATCACTTCAAACTTCTATTGGAAAATATGAAGATCCCTCCTGTCAATCAAGCTTTCAGAGAACAAGTTAGCAAGATAAGGGAATTGAATCCAGCATTGGACAAGTTTATAGAGAACAAGTATGAATTCATATCCAAAATGGAGAGAGGAGGAGGAATAATTATGGATTTCAGAAATATGTTGTTGCCTTTTCTGTATGTTGATGATAGGCCAGTAATTGTCCCTCCTGCTTTGCCTGCCTCTGCCTCTACTGATTCTCCAGTTCAGATGACTCCTGCCCAAGCAATTTGAAGTCTCACACCTATGGTCACACAAAGGAATCCTCAATACAGACTAGGAACAGTTTTTGTGGCTCAGCCTCCTTTGATCATTTCCGGAATTCCTAATCCCTCACCAGCTTCGACTTCACCTGAATCCTATCCTGCTCCCAAGGGAAAATCTCACATTGAGGATTTGGATTGAACCAGTGGCTAGACTGTTTGATAGGAATCCATTGTATTTTGTTTATTTCTTTGTACCTTATCTGCAACATGAAATGAAACTAGTTTTTCATCTCTTTTCTCATTTTTATTTTTATTCCTCTTCTCTTTGGTTTCCCACTTTTTCATTATCACAAAGGGGGAGAAATATTTTACCAAGATTTTAAAAAGGGGGATAAATACTCACTAAGTATCAAAGAGGGAGAAATATTCACCCAGGGGGAGAGATATTAATGAAAGGGGGATAAATTTTATCTAAGGAAAATCTATCATGATTTACTCCTCTGATATTGTTACATTTCATCCTCTGATACCATTTACTATAACTCTCTGATGCCACTAAACTTTACTTTTGATATCATTACATTTAATTTTATCTCTAATACTATCACATTTTCTTTCACCTCTGATCCTTTATGTTCTATAACATATTGTTTCTCTAAGATAATTGCATTTAATGATATATCCTCTGATACAACTGCTCACTATTTTTAAAAATGATAATATCATAGGTTGTGATTATCAAAAAGGGGGATATTGTTGACCTTACCTGTTTTGATAATCCCAATTATGCTTTCATATACTTTGATAATCTCAATATAATGATTTTCTATATATTAATTCTTTCAATCTATGATCAAGATGATAATAATATTAAAATAATTCCTGAGATATGTTAATCCATGTCTATCTACATCTATATGAGTTATGAAGTTCTTCTAACCCATTCAGATAAGTTTTGCATAAGACAGACTAGTGTTAAGTCACTAATCTGGGTATAGATACTGATATAGAGCTACTGGTACTCAGTCTACAGATAGACTTAGTCTACCGATAGACAGAGTCACTGATAAGCTAAAGTTACTAATATGTATAGAGCTACTGACAAAAACCGAGCTACCGACAGATTTAGTCTACCAATACAGAACACACCAGAACTACCGACAGATTCAGTCTACCGATATAGAACACACCAGAGCTACCAACAGACAAGATCTACCGATAGATAGAAGTCTACCAATAGAGCAAGTTCATAGATAGTTACCGATAGAGTAAATCTATCGATACAAGTACAGTCACCGATACATCGAGCTACCGATGGAACTAGAGTAATCGATGGAACGAAGTCACTAATATATAGAGCAACCGATGCAAGATCAAAGAGCTACCGATGGAAGGACCTGCTACACAAAGTCTACCGTACACATTTACCAACACGAGCTACTAATTGACCAACCAGTCAAACTCTATACTCTCAATACTATTTATTTATTAAGCTAATGGTTACATTTGATGATTTTAATGCATTCAATGATATTTAATGAATTATGTTTCCAGGTCAGGGAACCGTACCTAGTACCCATGTAAAAACTAATCATTCCTTTTTTCCGGAGCTAAAAACTACAAAAAGGGGAGATAAAGACCTATCTGGAAGGCAGAGAAGTATAGAACACTAGGTGTGCATATGAAAAGCATCAAGGAACTAAGAAGGAACACGGGTGAAAAAGAAAAGTGTTGAATATCATTCAAATGTGGTGCTTTTGTGAAAGAAAAAATCCATACTCCAAGAACACTGGACATACACGAAGCTACTTATTTTCAAGGAGAACACAAGCTGCATCTTGAGTAAACTACAATAAACACTTCATGCACTTAGGCTGCTAAGCTGGACCAAGAATCAAAGAAGAAAATGACACTCTGTTTTCTGAGCAGAAACCAGAGAAGGACTCAGAAGTTTTTATGACCAACCAAACGAGTCCAGAGCTGCACTGCCAATCACTAGAGCTTTTCTAAACTCTTTCTCACTTCCTTTAGTGAATCTATCTTCACATTTTTTAGCAGTGTGTGTACCCTGTTTATTTTACACACACACTTTCTCCTAAGCTAAACTGAAGGATTCTTAAATCCTCACTCAAACTTTATAACCCTTTGTTTCCCACTATGGATAGTGGTAGAGGTCAAGTAAGACCTGAACAGCCTGTATGATGTTGTTTGTTTTTCCCACGAAGAACTGTGGTAGAGGTCTTTGGACCTGGACAGTAGTGTACTGTTGTTTACCCCCGATCCAGGGTGTGGATCAATTTATATAAATTGTTGAGAGGACTAACTCTCGGCTTGAGACTGAACCTCTTGGTTAACTTTTCTGTGCATTTTAATTTAAGTCTATAAGTATACTATATATTTATTTTATATTCTGCTGCTATTACTTTGAAATACAAGACTATTTTAAAGCTACTTTGATAGTTAAATTAGCAAGTGTTTATACTTATTGTAAACTAGTAAGTTAGTTTCAAAAGTTAATTTAATCTTCATATTAAGTCAACTAAGACCTAATCAATCTTTGAGAAATTTATTGAACATTTACACTTTGTATAGATTCACTACAGTTTAACTTTGTTTTTAAATTGGGGGATTTTAAGAGAAATAATTTTAACAGAAATTTTTATTGGAACTCGATTCACACCCCCTATTGAGTATCCACTCCAACCAACAATATATATATTTCATTTACGTTATTTCTATTAATACGATAATAAAATGGAAGTAGTGTTCATGCATACGTACGGCCTACCATCTCCATGAACGGTGTATTTCGTTTAATATTTATATAATATATAGATTACTATAAATATTTATATAATAACTATATATGATATATAAATAATTTTTTACATTCTATAAATAATTAAATCATGATCTGAGTAAGAGGATCAAGAATAAAAAGTCATAACACATTCGATAAACAAAGTGGTTATTACCCAAAACATTACTTTAACATGGAATTGTTAATAAATAGACAATATGAAGTCATAAGTGAATAATATATTGTATTATATATAAGAATATTTGTATGTGGTATATGTATACTAGAATTATATTTATTATACAATAGGTTTGATCATATACAAATAAAGTAAATACTTAAGGTAAGGGAATTTCATCTCACTTTTTATTTTCATGAGATACATGCCATATTTACCAATCACTTATTTTTGTTGTGTATATACTGACCTATGACAAGTTATATCATTTATCTCCTTTATTTAATGATATTAAAATATCTAAATGATGTTATTCTCTCATGGGGATCATAATTCTAAAGTTACTCAAGTATTAAGGGTTTTCTCATCTCACTTTTATTTCTCTGAGACTTATTCATTATTCACCGCTCGCTTATTTTTTGTGGTGTATATACTAACCATGAAAATATTATAATATTCCTATAATTAAATTTATGGGTATTTACATATCCATTTGATGATATTTATTTCATGAGGTTTGTGGTTCAAAAGTTAACAAATCGGTAAAGTAATTTTGTCTCAATTTTTCTTCTTTAAGATACATGTCATATTATGCACATCTAATTTTATACAAGGTGTATATACTACCTTCAAAATGTTATATCATTAATATCTTTATTTTCATGATATTTTAAGCTTTATTTATTGTTATTATTTCCATTTTATTATGATTCAAATTTACCGAAGTGGTAATAGTTTATTACTACAGTCTAATTGTTTATCGATATTCTTCATAAATATTCTTCCATTGATGAAATATTATGATCCATATCTCAATAACTCGTGAATTTTATTATCATCTGGTTATTCATTATATATCCAATTAATGGTGCCATTTTTCTACTCTTTCTTACTTAATATAATAAAGAAAATGTTTTTATGAAAATCTGACTTAATTACTTTTTTCGGTTGGAAATCTGTGTTCTTTCAAAACCATGTTTTCTAAAACTATTTTCATAAATGTTTTAATATTATCCTATAATTTTTAAAGTAAATTCTTTACCCATGTTTTACCTTTTAAAAAAAATTTAAAAGTAATATTCTTGTTGTTTTTTTGTCAAGGTACCTTTCTAAACTTTTAAGGTGAAAAGGGAATGTTCGGCATGCACAGACTTACTCGCCATCAAGATCATCATTTCACTAATGATTACTTTATAAGTTTACAATGTTATTATTATAAGAAATTTTTTTCCAAATATTCTGGAATTTTTTTAATTTAAATTGTTTTTAAAATAAAAAGGTTTTAAAAAAAATTATGTTGAAAAAGTGTTTTAAATGATTTTCAAAGATTCCTTAATATGTTTTCAAAAGTTTATTTTACAAGAAAGGGATTTAAATGATTTTAATATTTATTTATATGTTTTAAAATCCATTTTATATAAAAGGTTTTTCAAATTATTTTAATCCTTAAATTTAGTTTTTCAAATTTATTTTCATTAAAAAAAAGGTTTTCAAAATGCTTTTAGGATTTCTTTATGAGTTTTCAAGGTGTTTTTAAAGAGAAATTTTTTAAAAATGCTTTATGTTTTAAAATGTTTTTTTAGTAGAAAATATAATTTCCACAATAAATGTTTTAAATGAAATTCTAAAGATGTATTTATAAGAAATTCATGTTTGAAATGGTTTCATGAAAAGGATTTTCAAAAAATACTATTTTTCTTAAGAAATGTTCCGTGTGATATTTCAAATTCCTTCTCTCTCTAAAATAACATACTTTGTTAGAGTTTATGAATACCATTAATATTATTTTTTGAATGGTTTATTTTTTATATAATTATGTCTATGATACCTATTTCTCTCCAATGTGTTATATTATTTTGAAACCCACTTCTTTCCACAGGTTATGATTTGATGAAATTATTATGAACCCTATCCCTTTTCTATAGTTTATGATGTGATGAAATGTTAATGATACCCATTTAATTACATGGGTCATGATATGATGAATTTTTTTTATCTTGTGGCACATGCATGTATGATTTCATTATGTAATGAGTGGGAACTATATCTCCCTCCAATGCATTCGGTGATGATAAATGTTTTATGAGCTCAAGAGGGTACATGGGAGGGCATCCCAAGCCCAAAACAAGAGGGAATATTAAACCCAAAATAAGAGGGTGTATGGGAGGGCATCCCAAGCCCAAAACAAGAGGGTATCTTAATCCCAAAACAATAGGTTACATGGGAGGGAATATTTATATTGAAAAAAGAGGGTACATGGGAGGCCGTCTCATGCCTAGAACAAGAGGTTACATGGGAGGGAATCATAATCCCAAAACAATAAGGTACATGGGAGGGTATCTCTAGACTAAAGCTGGTATACAGGTAATTATCCCAAGACTAACATGTTATGGAGGTCTTTTTAGGTAGCCTTAACATAGGATTTTCTATGATTATGTGTATTCCACAATCCCATGTCTTATTCCTATGTTATGATTTCATGGGTTATGATCTTGATTCCCTTATGATTCATGTCTTATGAACCGCCAATATTTATGAAATGATTCATGTTTATAATATTTTTTGTGAAGAGTATGATATTTTAATGTCATGATCATGTTCTCATACCCTTATGCTCATTTTTATGCTTACATATATCCTTTTTTTACCCTTACTGGGTATCTAATCTCACCCCTTTTTTATGTTTCTTTTCCCCTAGTTATGAAGAAAGGTTTTAAATAGGAGTACTAATAGGGAAGATCTTTGTGGGAAACATTAAAGATCTTTCACCAAGTAAGAATATTTTGTTCCAAGTTTCCAAAGACACTATACTATTATAGTCCTCAGGTATGTACTTTTGTAATGTGCTGAATATTCATCTAAATTTATGTAATATCCATGTATATTAAGCTTGGGTCTCTATAGTGACTTATTATTGGTTAACAATAATGATCCTCCTTACTATAAGGAGTTGGTAGAGATCTCATAATATGTAAGATGGAAATAAGCCATGAATTTTTAGATAGATTCCATGTATCAAACCCAAGTATGGGTTCTAGTATATCCTTGAGTTAATATAAAGCTCGTTGGGTTTAAATGGGTATTTAAGATAAAAATATACATGAAAGGTAAAGGTAGTAACTATTAAAAAAGGATAGTGGATAAAGAGTTTAAACATCATCAATTCATCAACTATGATGAAACATTTTCTCCATTTTACATGTTTAAATCCATCAGAAGTCTACTTGTTATAATATCTTTCCATAACTATGATATTTGGAAGATGAATATCAAAATAGTTTTCCTTAATGGTAACCTTTAGAAATATTTCTATAAGATAATTTGGTTTCATAAAGAACAAATGTGATCCATATATATATAAGTGATAAATTATGAGTGAGGTTATTTTCCTAGTAGTGTATGTCAATGAAATATTTCTTATTGGAAATGAAATACCAATCATATGTTTAGTTAAGGACTGGTTCGAAAAGTGCTTCTCCATGAAGGACTTAGGTGAAGCAGTCTTCATTCTTGATATTAAAATCATTAATTATAGATCTAAGAGGATGCTTGGACTAAGTTAAGGTACATAAATTTACCAAATACTAAAGAGATTCAATATAGTATAATCTAATAGGGGATTGGTTCCAGTGTCACGTAGAATACATCTCTTTAAAAAAAATGGTTCCTCGAACACAATAAGAGAGATAGAGTATGAGTAGAATCACATAATCATTTGTTATAGAATATATCATGTGTTTCATGTTATATATTAGGATTTATGTTACCTATTACCTGAGCATGGTAGGAAGATATCAAGATGATCTAGGAGAGTAGCATTGGATTTTTGTAAGGATGTCCTTAAGTATATGAGGCATATTAAAGATGTGTTTTTGGCATATAGAGGTGATGAATCACTATTCATCAAGGGATATGAAAATGCTAGTTTCTAAATAGATTATAATAATATAAAGTCATAGTTAAGATATGTATTTTGTCACAATGGAGGATTTTAGAGCTATAAGTGTTCAAAGCAACACATTTTTGTTAATTCTACGATGCAATATGAGTATATTATACCTTGATATATTGTTAAGGATGTGGTTTAGAAATGAAACTTCATCCAATAGCTTTATGTGGTGCCTAAAATTAAATACCATTTCATATTATATTATCATAATACTACAGTGGTATTCCTTATAAAGGATCCAAGATCACATCAAAGGATGAAAAAAACTTTGAAAGTACCACCTCTTAAGGGATTTTTCTCAAAAGGGTGAGGTTGGTGTGAGCAGAGTTTCCAAAAAGGAGAATGTTTTGGATCCCTTGAATAAAGTCATATCTTATCAAAATCATGAATATCATGTCAGAGCTAGTGGACTAATATTTTATAGTAGTTAAATCTATTGAATGTGGGAGTCTATTGGATTTGGTTACTTAGAACCAACTTCTATGTACTTTATAATTACCTTTATTCATGGTTTTTGAATATTAATAAAGTTATTATTATAGCTTGATTTTTCTTCTAGGTGACATTGTATGTGATAATGTACTAAATTTACTTATTTCATTGAAAGGTCACAGTGGTTCCTTACTATGATGAGAACCTAAAAGTTATATGATAATATTCTTGAATACTTATTTTATATCTAGATACTATCATTTTATAAGACACATATGATATAGGTTATCAAGGTTAGGACGTTCATAATATATTTATACTTCTTCTCATGAAGTTTTTTCTTATCAATCTCTAAGAAACAAAATTTATAATAACTTAAGTCGTCGAAATGAAATCCATATTCATATGTGTAATTAAATGTTCCTATATGTGGATGTGTGTAGTGGTCCTTAAACTTTAAGATTATAATTAATGAATTTCATGAGTCATGTAATTTTATGTATTGATTAAAACCATAATGAAATATCATCATGGAAAGTTATGATGCGTTGGGTGTGTCATGAGTGATATTGTATTAATAAATAATAAGAGTAAGTAAATGCACCTTATGTTATTTAGTATAATTTGGTATCCTAGGAACTTTGATGGGAATGGAACTACTTGATTAAGTCCATAGACATGGTTTTCTATCAAAAATTTCATTTTTAGAGTCAAATATAGAGATTAGGCACTTAGTTTGGTGACACTGGTATGAAATATCTTTTATTACAGATATCAATACAAATAGTTGATATTACACAGTGTATGTTTGTATTAGGTTGTATGTCATTGTGATATAAATATCTTTATCTATGGGTGTCTTGGTGTGTTACTAGATTCTAACCTTGTACTTTAACCAAATATGCCTAATTTCACTAGGAAAGGAGTTGAGAGGGTCACACACTAAGTATATTCAGAACCAAAGTAAAATTCCATGTGAATTTTGAAGGTTCTGGGCGCAGTGGAAGCACATGGGTGGATGTTCCCACTTGGCTTTTTGTCATTATCAATGATCAATTCGGGATCAGTACGATGATAAACATCAGTCTCCACAGATCGAATCACAGAAAAAGACAAAGAAGATGGTTTGTCCCGGAACCACAAACAAGGATCGTTACAGGTTGATTATAATTAATTTAATTAATTATAAAGAAATATTTTTGGGTGTTCTTTCTTTGTTGATGTTCTTGATCATGTTGTCGATGTGATCCGTCGTTGCGTCGCAAAAGATAAGTGTAGACTCCCTTTAGCGGTGATCCACACGTGTACCTCGTATCTTTGGACGTCGCCAAAGGATTCTCCAGGTGCTGGCGTGGAGAAGCCTTTGCTTGTGTTGTCCGCCTTAGATCGTCTTGATCCGATGGAAGAGGATCTCTCTCGGTCTTGAGAGCATTCTTAGAGGAAGAGGTTTTTTCGGCCTTGAAAGAATTCTCCAGAGATGTTGTGCACAACGATTCTCTTGTGTAGGAAAAGAGTTGGGGTTGTGAGGATATTTATAATCGAGTTTGAGGTTGTAGAGTTATGACAATAAATAAACGCGTTAAGCGTTTCATTTATTTCATTAACTCTTATTGAAAACACTCATGTCGAATAATTAATTCCTTGACATGCGCTCATGCTGATTATAATAAATATCATTTAATCAAACGATATTATATCCTCAAAATCCCGACTGGAAAAACTACACGGCGAGTAATAATAAATACACGGCGTATACTTGCTTTTCATTGAAAACTACACGGCGTGTAAATTAAATGTACACAGCGTGTATATCTTGTTTTCATTTATTCATTTCCTTTCCAAAATAAAACTACACAGTATGTACATTTAATAATACACGGCGTGTACTTGTTTTATTTTATTTTTCCTCCATCATTTAAAACAACTTAGGCTTCCTTGAATAATTATTAAACCACATACGGGAATAATCTTTATTCAGCTTTAGATACTTGGATACACTTAGTGTGTGACCCTCTAAGCCTATTTCTCGTTGGCATTAGGCGGTCTTGCCTAAAGTCCAAGATTACTGTCTAGCAACGGGTCAAGGCACCCAAGAGAAAGAAGTTGACGCTGCATTGACATATCACCTCATACGAACACTTACTGTGTAATTTAATCCCTTTGTCTCAATATCTCATCAAGAAGGTTTCATGGAAGTGTCATAAACCTATATGCTTGATCCGTCGTTCTTTTACTACCTGAAATAAACTCGTCGTTTACACCATGGTCATGGAATTTAATGTGATAGTTCTATTTCAATCAAAGGGCCGAGATATCAACTTCCATAAATAGAAGGGACAAATCCTTCATCGACTTATCCATTAACAACATGTCACTCGTGACGCACCCAACGTACCCTACTTTCCGCCAACTGTCTGCATGACGGTTTTCGTCAGTAAATCTAAGTGTACGAGTCATGACATGAGTTAATGATAATCTTCCAGTCTAAGGACCATTACACATGCTCATAGATAGAAATATCCGATGACACCAAGACATGCGGAATTACTACTGGCGGGTCTGTTCTCATAATCTCCCATCTTGGAGATTACCAAGTGCGAACTCCATGAGAGAGAGTCTCATATTTTTACGAGTACTCGCACATGAAGGTCTGTATACTATGTGTCCTATCATAGTATGTCATCCAACCGTAGAACTTTATTTAAGAATATTGTTATAGCATTTCAAGGTTCTCATCATAGTGGGGATCTGCTATGACCTTATTAATGCAACCAATATTCCAGGACATTATTATATTATAGTCATACAGAACAATGAACAATATATAATAAGTGAACATTCATGTAATCAAAGTATAAAACAGTTGGTTATGAGGACACAAAACCTTACAAACTCCCACTTGGACTAGAGACAACTGCCTACAACTTTTAGTCCGCTAGACCTCACATGATGATCATGTTTCTGATAAGTCAAGGCTTTATTCAATGGGTCTGCCACGTTGTCTTCCGTGGAAATACTGCTCACTACAACTTCACCTCTCTGAGAAAAATCCCTCAATAGATGATACTTCTGAAGTATGTGCTTTGTCCGCTGATGTGACCTTGGCTCTTTTGCAAGTGTCACCGCTGCAGTATTATCACAATAGAGTGTGATAGGATCTTTACTGCTCGGTAAAACATCCAGCTCTTGGAAGAATCTTCACATCCATACTGCTTCTTTAGCTGCCTCAGAAGCTGCGATATACTCGGACTCCGCTGTAGAATCTGCCACCACACTTTTTTTTGAGCTCTTCCAGCTCACTGCTCCTCCATTCAAACTGAAGATGTATCCAGTCTACGACTTCATGTCATCTTGATCAGTCTGGAAACTAACATCTACATGTCCTCTGATGACTATTTCCTCATCTCCTCCATAAACCAGGAACATATCCTTAGTACGCCTCAGATACTTAAGGATAGTCTTGACTGCCATCCAATGGCAGTCTCCTGGATCAGCTTGATATCTACCTACCACACTTAATGCGTAAGCAACATCTATCCTCGTACATAGCATAGCATACATGACTGACCCAATCGCGGATGCGTAAGGGATCCTCGCCATCCTCTTTCTTTCCTCATGTGTCTGAGGACACATTTTCTTGGAAAGATGAATGCCATGTGACACTGGAAACAATCCCAACATACTGAATCTCTTCAGTATCTTGTCAATGTATGTACTTTGACATAGGCCCAACATTCTCTTGGATCTATCACGATGGATCTTGATCCCAAGAATATATGCTACCTCACCCAAGTCTTTCATGGAGAAACATTTATGCAACCATGCCTTAACTAACTGTAAGACAGGTACTTAGTTTCTAATTAGCAATATGTCATCAACATATACTATTAGGAAAATGACTACACTTCCACTAAACCTTTTTTAGACACAAGGCTCACATTTGTTCTTAACAAATCCAAATTCTGTAACAGCTTCATCAAAACGAATGTTCCATGACCTTGATGCTTGCTTAAATCCATAAATGGATTTCTACAACTTGCATACCTTGTTGGCATCCTTTGGAGTCACAAACCCTTCAGGTTGTGTCATGTAGACATCTTCCTGGAGGTTCCCATTAAGGAAAGTTGTTTTGACATCCATTTTCTAAATTTCATAGTCATGGAAAGTAGCAATGGCCAATAGGATTCTGATGGATTTCAGCATCGCAACCGGTGAAAAGGTTTCATCATAGTCAATTCCTTGAAGTTTTCTAAAACCTTTTTCAACCAATAATGCCTTATAGGTGCTGACTTGCCCCTCCATGCCCAGTTTCTTCTTGAATACCCATTTATTACCAATAGGATTTACATCAACTGGAGGATCTACCAAAATCAAGACTTGGTTTTGGTACATGGAATCCATTTCATAATTCATGGCTTCATTCCACTTGGCAACATCTACACCTTCAACTGCTTCCTTGTAGGTAAGAGGATCATTATTGTCAACCAATAATGAGTCACCATCCTCAGTGACAAGAAAACCATATCGTTATGGTTCTCTCACCTCTCTCGTGCTCCTAAGCAGTTCTTATGTCTCTAGAATAGATTGTTCTTCCATGGGGCTTTGTGGAATCTTTTCTTGTACCAACTCATGTGTATCTTGAGCCTCGACTTCATCAAAGTATATCTTTCTCCCACTATATCTTTTGGAGATGTGCGCCCTCTCAAGGAATATGATGTGTCTTGCCACTGTAAACATTTTTTCTGAGGGGTTGTATAGGTAATATCCCATTTTTTCCTTGGGATATCCTATAAAGATACACTTTGTGCCTCAGGGTGCAAGTTTGTTACCTGAAGAGGCCTTAACAAATGCTTCGCTACCCCACACATGTAAATTCGATAACATGGCTTTGCGTCCACTCCATAACTCGTATGGAATACCATTTATCGATTTAGTTGGTACTTGTTTTAGTATGTGCACTGGTTTTTGTAATGCATATCCCCAAAAGGATAATGGAAGACTCGCATGACTCATTATTGATCTCACCATGTCCAACAGGGTGCGGTTCCTCCTTTCACTTACACCATTCCACTGCGGTGCGTAAGGAGGAGTGAGTTGAGATAGAATCCCAAACTCCTGTAAGAAATCAATGAAGTCCTGATTAAGATATTCTCCTCATCTGTCTGAGCGGAGTTTCTTAATATTCTTACCAAGCTGGTTCTCAACTTCATTCTTGTATTCTATGAACCGATCAAACGAATCTGACTTATACCTCATTAAATAAATATATCCATATCTACTAAAATCATCAATAAAAGTTATGAAGTACGAGAACCCACCCCTTTCTTCAACTAGAAATGGTCCAAACACATCTGTGTGAACTAATTCTAGAAGCTCTTTAGCTCTTTCACCTTTCCCACTAAATGGGCTTTGGTCATTTTGCCTTGTAGACACGCATGACATACACCAAGTGGTTTTAGTTCGAAAGAATCTAAATACCCATCTTGATGTAATTTTGTCAAATGTTTCTCATTGACATGACCTAGCCAGTGATTCCAAAGTTGGGTGTGGTATGAGTCATGTGAATTAACTTTGTTATCGATTTCCATTACTTGGTTTGTGTAGTCTGACACATAAAGGTCATTATATAAATGTTCCCTACCAAAACAAATGCTATCTTTATAAAAATAGCAACATCCACTTCCAAACTTGAAGATGAATCCATCAGTATCTAATCTGGATATTGAAATAATGTTTTTGGTTACAGAGGGTACATAATAACATCCTTTCAAAACCAAGACCATCCCCGTAAGCAATGTGAGGTGGTAGTCCCCGACATCTACAGCAGCAAGTCTGGCTCTATTGGCTGCTTGTAGATCTACCTCCCCTCGATCAATCTTCATGAATCTACTTGGTTCCTGTATTTGGATATAGATGTGAGAACCACAAGCAGTATCTAATACCCAATTAGTAGAAACAGATAGATTGCATTTGATAACAAATGCACCTGAAGCTTCCCCTTGCTTCCTTGGCTGGGTGCAGTTTTTCTTCCAGTGGCCCTTCTTGCCACATGCAAAACAAACAGCATCTTGTTCCTTTGCCTCCCCTTTGATCTTCCTTTTCTTGGAAGGCCTTGAAGAAGCTTTGGTCTTAAATCTCTTCACATTCCCTTTCCTTTTATTCACCATGAGGACAGAAGGCATTTCACATTTCATGTCAGTGTCCATTTGGCGAATGAGGATGAGAAGATCAGACAGAGACTTCTCAATGTTGTCCATATTGAAGTTCACAACAAAGTTTGAGAAGCTCTGGGGGAGTGATGCAAGAATGAGGTTGGTACCTAGTTCTTCGGGGAGTTTAAACCCTAGAACCTCCAAGAGCTTAATGTAGCCAATGATCTTGACTACATGAGGCCCGGCTGGGGCACCCTCTCCAAGCTTGCTCTGAAATAGAGCCTTAGAGATCTCAAACCTTTCATGTCTTTCTCTCTCCTAGTATAGACCACGGAGGTGTTCGAGCATGCTATAGGCATCCATGTCTTTATGAGACTTCATGAGCTCACTAGACATCGATGATAGCATCAAACATTGAACGTCGAGAGCGTCGTTTAAATGTTGATCATAGACCAGGAAATCTTCATCACTCACCCCTGGGGTAGGAGAATCAGGAAGTGAGGACTCCAGCATGTAAAACTTTCGTTCATGGCGTAGGATAACCTGAAGGTGCCTAAACCATTCCTAAAAGTTACTGTCGGTGAGGATATTGTCTTTATCTAGTATTGATTGCAGAGAAAATTTGGTTGATGAGTTTGTCATTTTGATTCTATAAATTAAAAGAGCAGATTTATCAGTACCTTTTTTATTACATTTTTTATGATAAATAATAAATTAATTAATTCTCCCACCATTTTTATCAAGTCCCAATGGCCCTCACCATTGAACTCGGAATGTCCAGTTGCTTTGACATTCTAGTGGAAAGGATCCATATTTCCCTTCACATAACCCCAACAAGGGTTGGTCAAGCAATTTGAAGGTATTTAGGTAGGCAGGTCTTTTCCAATTGTGAGCTTACAGTTCCTTGATCTTTTGAGTGGACTCCCCAATCCTGAAATCCTGACTTGGATTTCCTCAACTCTTGCCTCCAATATTACACCAATTCTAGAAAGGGATAATTCTCTTGATGTAATATGGTTAAGTCAACCCAAAACCTTTTATAAGGGCTTCCTTTATAAAAGTAAGTGTCCCAACAAGGGTTGGTAAAACACATAGTTTTATTGAGTCTTGCCCTTAATCAGGTAACGGAAGGCTTGGTATGACTTAATATGGTA
The DNA here is from genome assembly GCA_963277665.1 of Viscum album. Lineage (NCBI taxonomy): Eukaryota > Viridiplantae > Streptophyta > Magnoliopsida > Santalales > Viscaceae > Viscum > Viscum album. The sequence continues at coordinate 786,069,361 of OY728140.1, forward strand.
TTGAGATATTTTATTCCTTTATGCGTAGTTTCGCATTATCACATTCTTGTTAATATTAAGTGATGCTTTCTTAAGTGATTAACCATGTTCTGATAATGTTTACGCATAGTCCGGTTTTTATTTTATTCCATCTTTTCATGCTTGTTCATTTTATTAATTATGTGATCGTGACAACACATACATAATAAATAAACCATGCAATCATACAGAAATAAAATAATATGGCATGATCATGAGCCTATATTGGTTATCTTATCTAGTGGTTTTGATAAGCTAACCCTGACCTAGGGAAAACACCTTGAACCTGTTGGTTTTTGTTTTACAGCTCCCACTTGTCCACCTTTATATCTTCTTGCATCGGTTTCTCCTCGACTTCGGGATTTGAACCATCTCCTCTGGCTTGGGAGATCCTCCATTACATGGGTTTACATTAAAGAAACCATGGGCACGCAGGCCCTACATTTTATTGGAAGAAGGCTCGCAGACCAACAAATTTAAATTAAATAATTTTAAATGAAACCATACACATACAAAGGGTCTTTGGTCTAGCTCATGATTATCCACAGCATGCAACGACATTTACGCATATTTAGAATTCAAATTCTTTTAATCGCTCTTTCATTTAAGATATGTCGCGCTCGAATTCAATTAATTATGATATTATAATTAATCAATTCTTTATCTTAAATTCCTTTTTGAATTTCCTTGAGATTCTTCTCATCCATATTCCTTGTACGGGTCATTTTACATTGGAGGACACCTGGTAAAATTCCATTTCTAGAAAGTACACGGCGTGTAGTTTATATTTACATGGCGTGTATTTCTTTTCACCTTGTTTCCAAAGTACACGCCGGGGCATTGGCGTGTTTTCTCTACTTTGGAAATTGTGGAGTACACGGCGTGTAGATGAATCATACAAGTCGTGTACTTCCTTGTTATGCAGTAACTGGCTTGGCAATCCCGTGTACGTGGAACACGGCTTCTCCTTGTACACGGTTTCACCTGGACCGGATCGGACTACACGGCATATTGTTCCAACATACACTTCGTGTATTCCGATTCCCATGCATCATTCAATTCTGGTCAACACGGTGTGATTAATACTTAGGAATATTCAATTCACACGGCGTGGTTTGGCAGACCAGTGCTGATTCATTGAACCTAAGTACACGGCGTGTAGTTTTAACTACATGTCGTGTAATCTCGTGTTGTACAGACAGAAAGAGAGACTCCTCCGGATGAATTCCTCATTTTTATTTTAATCAAAATTAATATTAAAAAGTTGTCTCTGTGATATGAATCGAGAAACGAAGGAGGAAGAATAGATCTCATTTATTCAGATTAATAGAATGATATATTTCGAATTGAATCAAATATAAATGCGTAAATTATCAACGAAAATTAAATAACTATAATCAACGTTGTAACCTCTCTCTGATACCATTTGAAGGTTCTGGGCACAGCGGAAGCGCGTGGGTGGATGTACCCACTTGGATTTTTGTCATTAGCAATGATCAATTAGGGATCAATACGACAATAAATTTCAGTATCCACGGATCGAATCACAGAAAAAGAAAAAGAAGACGGTTTGTCCCGGAACTACAAACAAGGATTGTTGCAGGTTGATTATAATTAATTTAATTAATTATAAAGAAATACCTTTTGGGTGTTTTTTCTTCATTTATGTTCTTGATCACGTTGTCGATGTGATCTGTCGTTGCGTCGCAGAAGCCAAGTATAGACTCCCTTTAGCGGTGATCCACACGTGTACCTCATATCTCTGGACGTCGCCAAAGGATTCTCTGGGTGCTAGTGTGGAGAAGCCTTTTCTTGTGTTGTCCGCCTTATATCATCTTGATCTGATGGAAGAGGATCTCTCTCGGTCTTGAGAGCGTTCTTGGAGGAATAGGTTCTTTCGGCCTTGAAAGAATTCTCCAGAGATGTTGTGCACAACGATTCTCTTGTGTAGGAAAAGAGTTGGGGTTGTGAGGATATTTATAATCGAGTTTGAGGTTGTAGAGTTATGACAATAAATAAACGCATTACGCATTTCATTTATTTCATTAACTCTTATTGAAAACCCCCATGTCGAATAATTAATTCCTTGACATGCACTCATGCTGATTATAATAAATATCATTTAATAAAACGATATTATATCCTCAAAATCCCGACTGGAAAAACTACATGGAGTGTAATAATAAATACATGGCGTGTACTTTTTTTTCATTGAAAACTACACGGCGTGTAAATTAAATATACACGGCGTGTATATCTTGTTTTCATTTATTCATTTCCTTTCCAAAATAAAACTACACAGCGTGTACATTTAATAACACACGGCGTGTACTTGTTTTATTTTATTTTTCCTCCATCATTTAAAAAAACTTATTCTTCCTTGAATAAATATTAAACCATGTATGGGAATAATCTTTATTCAACTTGAGATACTTGGATACACTTAGTGTGTGACCCTCTAGGCCTCTTTCTCGTTGGCATTAGGTGGGCTTTCCTAAAGTCCAAGATTATTGTCTAGCAACGGGTCAAGGCACCCAAGAGAAAGAAGTTGATGCCGCATTGACGTATCACCTCATATGAACGCTTAATGTGTAATTTAATCCCTTTGTCTCAATATCTCATCAAATAGGTTTCATGGAAGTGTCATAAACCTATATGCTTGATCCATCGTTCTTTGACTACCTGAAATAAACTCGTCGTTTACACCATGGCCATGGAATTTAATGAGATAGTTCTCTTTCAATCAAAGGGCCAAGATATCAACTTCCATAAATAGAAGGGACAAATCCTTCATCGACTTATCCATTAACAACATGTCACTCGTGACGCACCCAACGTACCCTACTTTCCGCCAACTGTATGCGTGATGGTTTTTGCAGTAAATCTAAGTGCGTGAGTCATGACATGAGTTAATGATAATCTTCCAGTCTAAGGACCATTACACATGCTCGCAGATAGCAATATATGATGACACCAAGACATGCAAAATTACTACTGGCGGGTCGGTTCTCATAATCTCCCATATTAGAGATTACCAAGTGCGAACTCCATGAGAGAGTCTCGTCTTCTTACAAGTACTCGTTCATGACGGTCTGTATACTATGTGTCCTATCATAGTATGTCATCCAACTGTAGAACTTTATTTTAGAATATTATTATAGAATTTCAAGGTTCTAATTATAGCGGGGATCTGCTATGACCTTATTAATGCAACAAATATTCCAGGACATTATTATATTATAGTCATGCAGAACAATGAACAATATATAATAAGTGAACATTCATGTAATCAAAGTACAAAACAGTTGGTTCTAAGGACACCAACCCTTACAAATTTAACATGTTTGATGAATATTATTCTTATATATGGTTTAATAATTATTTATTCTTGGTTGATTTCAAATATTCAGTCACCATTTATTCAAGGGAATATATATATGAGAGTCAAATTTTTAATAAATATTTATTCACTAATTTAGTGGATATTATATTTATTTATTTATTGGTGAATACTATAGTGATATTATTTATTTAAATAAATAGTTGATATTTAAGCTCTAATAAATATTGAGGAGGATTTATGGGCCAAGTTTAATGGCTTGGTGAGAAATGCCATATTTAATATTATTTGAATAAATATTAATTTATGTATTCATAAAAATGGTATTTATTTATTCATGAGTTTAGCATATGTTAAGTAAATGATAATATTATTGGTATTATTATTTAAGCATGAGGTTCACCTGGGATTAATAGAATAATGAGGTTTTATGTGAAATTATTTATTCTCTAACCCCATGTCTATAAATTTTCCAGTTATATCATTATTTAACCCTTAACTAGCCATTCTAATCATTATGCATAATGAATTCTAAAGATAATCCTCTCGAACCCTAGATAGATCTTCTTCTAAAATTCTCTCAAGAACTGATAGTTATCCACCTTCACCACCCTCTCAAGTTTTATAGAGAATAAAAGGATTCCTTTCACCTTTGAAAAAATCTTGTGGTGATCATAAATGAATGATGCAAATGGTTGAATCTTCCATGATAGAACATGAGGATTTATACATCAATGTTCAGAGGTTTATAGTACATGTGGGGATCACTGTTATAGAGATTCTACCCCTAAATTATCTGGTGTAATGATGGTATGATATGAATATATCATCCAATTCATCAAGTAATAAATAATATCAATGTGAGGTAATTATTTATTAATATAAATTAATTATAAATTATATTTGATGATCGAGTCTTTTGGATTTTTATGTTTCTATTCATCTAGTTTTAAGGATAAATTTGAAGAAGTTAAAGAATTTACATTGTTGAGATTAGTCCCAACTGCTTCTATTGTACCCTAGAACCTTCAATTTGTGTCGATGATACCTCATTAGTGAATAATCTTTGGTCTTCACATATCACAAGATCTTGAAGTACATCTTCTATTAGAACAATCTGAACTTGTTTCAAAAATGGTGGATTTAATTCCTACAGGATTATGAATTCAATATTTCCTATACACTAAGGAAAGAGAATTTCATTGTTGATAGACTGAGTAAGAAGTAGCATTGTGATATTGTTCATGATTTAATTAATGATTAGAGGGTGATAGAGAAGATATCCATGATTAATCTTTATATAGTATATATTACTAGTAGAGTATGTATTTATTAGATGATGGTGTAGTCATCATTGGTGAAGTAGGTTGAGGAATCCCAGCTAGGGGATTTTGAAGTATAGATTTGGTGAGATCGATTCATTTGTGGTGATTCCCCTGAGGGATATTATGAGGATGATTAGCATAGGGTGTTTTCTTATGGGAGTCTCATCATTCCTTTAGAAATGTGCAAGGTGATTATCTATGAGATCCATAGTTCACCCTTGGTGGTACATCCTAGTGTGGATAAGATGTATCATTCCTTGAGAGTTCTGTTTTGGTGTTCTGGGTTAAATATAATTGTTATAGAATTTTCATCTCAATGTTTAGTCTTCTAGAGGGTAAAGGCTAAGCATCATATTTCTATTAGTTTTCTTCATCCACCTGATGTTACCCAATGGAAGTGGGAGGAAATCTTGATGGAATTCATCATTGGTTAATCCCAAGATCAGGGAGGATATGATGTTATATGGGTGATTATAAATCTATTGATGAATTCATCTCACTTATTAGTGATTAAGGAGTCAAGTTTTGTGGATGTTTTATCAAGAAAATATATAGAGTAAGTGGTGATTCTTCATGGGGTTCCAAAGATGATCATATCTAATCATGAACCACATTTTACCTTTAGGGTGTGGAGAGGTATCTAGTGTGATTTTGGCTCTCAGTTATTCCTTAACACTAATTTTCATCCACAAATGGAAATTCAAACAAAGTGGACTATTTAAACATTAAAGGACATATTGTATAAATGAAGTCAGGATTTTTTTATTTTATGGCTGAGTAACTTACCTTTAGTGGAGTTCTCTTGTAATAGTAGTTATCACTCCACCATTGGTATGGCTCAATTTGAAGCACTATATTGCCAACCTTGTTGATCTATGTTGTGGTGAACTAAGTTTGGGGAATCATTTTTTTAATATTGAAATTGGTGTAGAGAATAATAGAGATGGTATATGTGATTCATGATATATAAAGGTAGATTAGGATCGTCAAAATTCCTATGATCATCATAGTATGAGGCCTCTGGAGTATAATGTTGGAGATCATGTGTTCTTGAAGATATATCCTCATCATGGATACAAGAGGTTCAGTCATGGGAGTAAGATTTATCCATTATTTTTTAGACCATTCGAGGTGTTGGAGTGTGTTGTAACCATTGCATATTGGTTATCACTTCCACTATAGATGAACTAAGTCCATGATTTCTTCCATGTGATGCAAATTTGCTGGTATCTTCATGATGATTCCCATATTATTGACTGGGGAAAGTTAGATGTTGAATATGATTCCACTTATAATGAATAACCTATTGAGATTCAAGACTATCTAAATAAGTTTTTTTAGGTGTTTTATTCCTTTGCTTTGTGCCATGTGGTGGTGAATAGGTTTGGAAGAGAGTATTTGGGAGTTTAAATTGTAGATACATGATCAATATTATGAGTTGTTTAATTTTTTATTTTATTGAGATGATGTGTATAAACATTTATGATTTATGAGATGATTGTTTATTTTTAGTATCTTTACACCTTTTTCTCCTGATGTGTTGATTATTCATCTTCTATAGTGAGAATGCTAAGAGTTATCTTGTGGGGTGGTTATTTTTTCCTTTTTCTTTCATTCTTAGGTTTTGATTTAATTCTCAAAGATGATAATTTTTTGAGAGGTATGTGATGTAAGTTCTTGGTTTTTCCCAAACCATTCCTTTATTTTTGGTGATTTTTAGTATCAAGGAAAGGATAGAGGAGTACAATTGTTTCTAGAGATGAAAATTTAGGTAGAGGAGAGATGTTGTGGCATGGTTGGGTAGTTTGAGGTATGGTGTAGTTTCAAGGAGTTTTTTTAATTTTTGTAAATGAACTTTATGTTATAGACATGGAATTTTAATTATGGAGCCTTAGGTGGTAGGTTTAGTGGTTCTTCCATTTTGGAGACCCTTGTATTATGGTTCTCAAGCTATATCGTGATGCCTTGGGTGGCTATTTAAATGGCTCTATCATTTTATGTTTCATTGCGATGTGTAACCAAATTTTCACTATGGAGCTCATAGGTTGGATTTCTTACCTATTATTTATTATGTGTAATAACCGAGAATTTTATCAAATGGAATATCCCTTCTTATAATTATTTCATGTAGTATAAAGAACATACATCACATAGAGAAACCAAAAAAAACATTATTCTCATAAATGAGTAATGATAAATTAGTCAGAAAATAAACCAATAAGTATGCCAAATATTATATAAGTACAATAAATAGAAAATAAGAGAATAATAATAGGATAATTTGGATATTATCGATCCACCGGAATGAACGTGCTCATAAACAAGGCTATAGAAATAAAACATAGTGTTAATAATACAATATTCATTTTACAGATGAAACCATATATATAATTGATATAAAATATAAGTGAATAAATAATTAATGGAATAAAATGTATTTATATGAATTAGTGAACCAATATGATGATTATAAATTGGACTCTTGTAATAGTAATCTGATCATTGAAATAGTAACCTGACTATTGGAATAGTAATCTGACCATTAGGAATAGTAATCTGACCACTAGAATAGTAATCTCACCTATGTAAATGTAAAATAATATTTATGTATCTTATAAAATGAAAATATGATATATTATCATGGCACTAGTAAATAAATGTTTCAAAAATGTTAAATTAAGTGTTGGTATTTTCGTAAAATGTAACTATTTATCTTCAATTTTATAATGAATATAATGATTTAAAAGAAAATTTAATTTCATAAAGTGGATTCATAAATTAATATTATGTTTTATTATAATTATAATATAAGTAATTTTTCAAAAGGTTATAAAATCAATTATAATATTAAAATCGGTATTTTTTTGAATAAATTTTGATTTTATTTAAAAATAAAATTTATTATATTTAGAAAATTATTTTAATAAAATGGATCCATTTTTTGAAATATAAACATCAAAAAATGTTTAGGGTGAATTTTTGGGATTTTTCTAAAATAATTGAATTTTGTGAATAGTGAAATATGGTAATTTATAGTATTTAGCATTTTAAGACAAATACAAGAATTTTGGAGTCCTGGATGATGTAAGAACCCATTAGTTCAAATTCACATGAACCATTTATTTTATATAGTAATAATAATTAAAATATTGATATTATTGAGCCAAAATAATAAACTAATGAATATAATAATCAAAAACACCCATATCCTCCCCTTATAAATGCCACCCCTCACAACCCATTATCCATACACATTCAAAGCCTTAATGCTTTATAAATCTCTACCAAACCCTATATTCCCCACTCTCTTTACATACAAGTGTTTCTAATCTTACCAAACGACCAATTACAAGTTCCATAATGGGTCCTTCAAGGAGGTGATATTTAAGAGGTAACATTCTCAAACCACGTCTTTTAATTTCTTTTCTTATTCTACCTTCTCCTCACATAATTCATCCATTAAATAATAATAACTATGGTATCATGTATATACTTGAATTTTATATTTCTAATGGAATATCTTTTATCCATCCCTTTTCCCATATCCTCTTATTCAAATAAACGAAACCATTGTCCAAATTATGGCGGTTAATTGTCTCTGTGGATAATGAGTTTTCATTTTCCATTATCGCCTTCAAGGTAGGTCATAAAACTATTATTATGGTTAAATAATATTTTAATAACTATATCATAACTTATTTCATGTTATATAACTAATATATAGACATAATATTAAATAAAATTAAACTAGTTTGAGATGGTCATAAAAATCACCAAAAATAAACTAGCCATTTATCATTAACATTTTATTAAATGAATCATCCACATGTTAGGAAACAAAATGATATATGAGGCCATTTAAAAAATCTTAAGTGCATGAATACAATTTCATTTTAATTCTAGAGTTTTATTTCTATTTGACAAGATCTTCCATAATTATACACAAGTGAACCAACCATGAAACCATTAAATGAACACTCTCGAAATAATGAAATTGAACCTTATAACTCATCGAAATGGACATAAATGAACCTCATAAAATTATAATAAATAAAATATATGAGTAAGAGGTTCTTAATTAAGAAATTAATTAATCTTCACATGAGCTTCATCCCGGTTGGTGAGGAATCTTAAGTGCATCCTGGCGACCCGGGATCAAATCCAGGCAGAGGCACAATTTCTGATACTGTAACAGCATTGTAGCAGCACTGTAGTAGGTACTGTAGTGGGAACTATGCAGTAATATAGTATTTACTGTAGCGGGAACTATATCAGGCACTATTTGGCACTGTATTAGCAGGGAATTTTCCCCCGTTTGGGCCTTCGAGCCACTGATTTGGTCCTCGAGTCCTTTAAGGCCTTCGGGCCACCCAATCCTTTGGGCCTGTAAGGCCTTCAGGCCACCTCAAGGCCTTCAGTCCACCTTAAGTGTAGATGCAAACCAGACAACCTACAAGGAACAAGCTCTATAGGAGGATGAGAAAGGATCTTTCACCACAGTAGAAGCTACATGGATTGCAAGAATGAGAGGGTATGACACCTACCATCGGGAAAAGCCTATGCATGCACGGGATAGCCTAGCCAAACAGCCATGTGAAGGTGGAGAGGTGATTTCACGATGAAGATACTGGGGAGGAGCAGTTCCAAGTAGTTAGTATGGGTTGTATGTAATGTTTCAATCCTACTAGCAATGAATTCTTCTAAGGCCTACGGGCCATGTAATGCTTATGCATATGGGCCTTGTAAAGGTTCCACCTCATCCCTTAAAAGGTGGATTATCATAATCAATAAAAAATTAAGGCCTTCATTCCATTGGATGGAAGAAATTAATGAATCTAATTTTATTATATATGACATTAGTTTAAATTAAATAATGCATTCATACATAAGGTAAGGGATCTCTCCAAACCTCCACATTTCATTTTGGGTAAAGATTTATCACTATTTTCCCCAATTTATCTCTTAGTTATTCTTATATAAATTTCTTATATTATTTATATATGTTAAAAAATATATATATCTAGTTAAATTCATCTTTATTTGATGGGTAAATATATTTTTAAAAGGTTCCCTTCTCAATTTCTGTTTATAAGTAAACCTAATTAAAGGGATCTTCTCTATTTCTTACCCATTTTTAAAGTACACTGCATAAAATGTTTTAATCTACCCATATTTTTTAAAAACACTCATTTTATCATGAAAAAAATATTTAGTTCATCTCTAGTTCTTTGTAAATAATTATGTCTTTATCCTCTTTAAAGACTCGTTATTTTTTTATTAAACTACAATAAAGGTGAACATTTCTAAAGTTACCTAAACACAATTTTTCATGTTCTCACTTTAGATGGAAATATTTATTCATGATATATTATTATTTTGACTTTATTATTTTCCAAGAATAATTTAATCCCTTCTTTCATGGATACCATTATGATACACCCTTTAGTTTTTCCTTAATACATAATTACGAAACCCATTTATTTCTATGGGTAATCCTTATGATTATTCCTTATGTTTGATTTCTTTATGTGGAAAAAATATGAATTTAAATGATATGATGGGTTCACCTAGATATATATCTAATGAATTGGGTAATTTTTTGTCTCATGAGATGTTATGTATGGGATTATGGAGTAAACATAATCCATTATGTGACTTTGTCCACCTTAATATTGTCTTGTAAGTTAGCCTTGACTCATGTTTATGTTATGTTATGTGTTTCTACCACATTCTTATATTATCAGGATCATATGATCCCATGTTATATATTTTATGACTCTATATGTTTATTCATGATCTGTGTCTTTTATTTTATCATGTTATGCCTTCTGACTCATGTGTTATGCTTCTTTTCCATGTTTATTCCCTTACTGGGATTTTTAGCTAATCTCTTTTGTCTATGTATTCCCCAAATTATCCTATGTATTTATTGGAGATCAAAGGTAGTTAAGAGATCATTATAAATATTAATAAAAAGATATTTCATTCTATTTTCATTTTTTTAATTATATACCTTACCTTCTAAATAAATTAGGCTTTTTGATCATTAGTTTGTATTTGATGTATAATTATGCTTAAAATCATGTAATAATATGTTTAAAAGGATTGGGTCACTATTTTTTGTATCAGATGATGGTCTAATTATTTTTGGGTATTAGGACTATAAAACCTAAGTAATAATCCTATGGATAATTATATCACCATGGATAACCTAGATTGAAACCTAGGAAATCATAAGTTAGGATATACTTTTAATTTTTAAGTTTATACTTCTATGTTCATAGTTTCCTTTTTATATGATCATTAGCTAAGTATTCAATACCCTCCTAATTTTATTTTCCTTTTTTAGTTAATGGACTTAAATAGAAGAACATGTGGTAACAAACAATTTTATAGGCAATGTGATGAATTCCCAAATGAGATTCCAAATATGATGGGAATGGGAGATCAGAAATTCATGGCAGTACTGGCTCAATTAGATCAAGTTATAAATAATAACTTGAATTGTGTGGAATGCCCTCCTTATCCTAAGAAAGTTAAAGTTGTATACAAATCCTTTATATGACAAATTTCTCTTACCTTTAGTGGATATTATTATCCCCTCATCGCAGAATAATAGATTTACTCCATTAAGAAGATATTATCTATCCTCTAATGCTCAGATGAAGAGAAATTCATAGTGGAGGTCTATCATTTTGATGGGGAAGCTGATCAGTAGTGTAAAATTATAAAGAACATTAATTATAAAGAGTAAAATGATTACTTTTAATGGGAAAGATTCAAGAAAATATTTTTCAAAAAATATTTTCCCCAAAATCTCTATCTTAATATGGATAGGGAGTTCCTTGGACTGAAGAAAATGGAAGATGAGTCTCTCAGTGAATATGAAGAAAAATTCACAAGATTTGTATGATAAACTTATATCTTTATCATTAACACTAAAATCAAGGTGTATCACTTCTTTAGTGGCTAAAATCTAAGTCTAAAAAAATCCTTGGTGATTCAAGACTTTGACAACTAAGAAGAGATTGTATGTTGTGCCCTTAAGGTTGAGATGGATATTGAAGACTCACAGTGGTCTCATGGGCTTGGAGACAAAAAGAAGAAAATGGAGTTTAATATGAAATCATAAATAGATAAATCCCATGGAGGAAAGAAAACCCAACATCACATGTGTAAAAATTATAGGAAGAAGCATCCTATAAACTATCTAAGGGAACCGAAAGATGTATCAAATGTGGAAAGGCGGATCATTAGGATAATAATTACTGAAGGGATTTGAATAATCACATTTATTCATAAGAATAAAAGAAGGTTTAGATCAAAAAAAATCCTGTAGTAAATTATTTAAACTATAAGTAATATGGGTATTATGGGATCCAATGACCAAAGTCAAGGGTTTTCATAGAAAATCAAAAACAATAACCTCCACGGTATAAATTAAGGGAATATAATATCACTAATTTGCTGAGGTGGATCTTGACAATGATGTTGTGATAGGTATGTTGGTTATTCATTCAATAATATAAAACATACTTTTTAATTCTAGTTCGACGCATTCTTTCATATGTTTCAAGTTTAGTATAACTATTCAAACACCACATCAAAATATGGAGGTTGAGTTATATGTGAGAATAGAAAATGGATAAATTATTGAATCTAAAGTATAGAAATCCTCCCTGATCAATTTTTTTGGACTAAACCTCCTATAAAATCTCATCTTACTTCCTTTAGCAGATTTTTATGCTTTATTAATCATAGATTAACTAACTTTATATAAATCCAACATCAACTTTTGGGAGAGGAAGATCACTCTTCACATCATGAGGCATCCTCTAATTCTGTAAAAATGTAAGGAGGGGGATTAATATACTTTGGAATCTTCGTATCAATAATGGATACTATTTCCTTATGATTAATTATATTTTTAGGTCCATTAGGCTAGATACCCTGAGAGGGGGTGTGAATCAGGGTATGACAGATTAAAGCAACTACCCCTTTTTTATCTTTTTTTCTATTCGAAAAAACCATCTTCTCTCTCCTTCCTGATGCAGAGTATAAATAAACCTTAAAACATGCACAGGACACAGTAATTTTTACTTGGTTCACCCTCACTGGGCTACATCCAAGGATCATACACCAACAGTGTGTCGATATACTAATTCCACTATAAGCGCACTGTTGTATACAAGTTCGAAGGGGACTCACTATCCCTCCTAGTTTACAACCACTCACAATTTGAGAACTCATTGCTCTCTCTACTGAAGTGAGCTCACTACTTCTTCAGAAGATCCACTCACAGTTTATAGACCTGTAGGTCTCTTCATTACCACTAATGAATGCATCATCCACTGTATATAGATTCTCTATTCAAGTATAACTTTCATCCACTGATGAAAAACCCCTTTTCCCCTGAACACTGGGCAATTCCTTTGGAAAAACCTTCGCAAAGCACCCTACTTCCCGAGGCTCCCAATTTCACAAAGCTCAAACAAGCCTTCACGAAGCTCCTGCCTTTTCGTGAAGCACTCTTACAAAGCACTCTTGTGAAGCTCAAGCCTTCACAATGCTTAGTTCTTCATGAAGCTCAAGTCGTCATAGTTCCATTTCCCTTGTGAAGCTCATTAATCCAACACGGAGCACATGACTTTTGCGGAGCTATATTAGCCGCCGCGAATCTCTTCTTTCACGAAGCACACTGCCTTCACGAACCACCTTCGCGAACCGAGAGCAAAATATGTTTTTTGAAAACTTTCTACTTCTCCCGAGGGGGTCGAGGACTATTTATAGGTGATTTTACCGACCCTCGAACCTTCCACGTGAAGTCAACACCACGTTATCTCAAATCGCAAAGCTCCTAAGTTCCCGCCAAAATTCACTCAAAATCGCAAAGCACCACGGAAATTTTCTGTTCACGGATCTTGTCGTAATCGTAGAGCATCCTGTCAGTTCCTTTTCACTTTCACCGCAAAGATCCCTCACAAAGCCCTTCGCTGTCGTGATGTGCTTCAACCTCTGTTGTTCACGAAGCTCATCGTAATCGCGAAGAATCATCGTCAACATTCTTCTGGTCTTCGAAAAATCCAAATCATGAGGCCTATATTCGCGAAACTCATGCCTTTTCCATATTTAAATTATATCTTTAAGGATATCCATTTTGCATGATACTCACCAAGCTCCCAATTTTGGACCCCAAAAATTTGGTAAACACTAGAAAACAGTGCCACCTTATATATGTTCTTTTTGTACTACCTCCAGATCTTCCATTCCTTTTTCATGGTTCTTTGTCAACAAGGAATGTCAAAAACATCTATGAAACTTGAAAATTCACCATGGAAACCTACTTTGTCAACAAACACAATCAACCCAAAAATGATGCAATGTTACCTTGAGGGATTTTTTCCCAACAATCTTCTCATTTGGGTTTATTGACAACTCTTCTCAGAATGATTTTCTCCTCTTTGATACCTCTATAAAGCTCCTTCCATCATCAACCACTCTTTGCCTCTTGCGAGTTAGATAGTGACCAGAGATTCACTCACCACATACTCTAAGCCCACATGAGAAATTCTCGTCATGATAAACAAGATTAAATGAAAATATCATCAATGAATCACTTCGTTTTTGCCACCAACTATTGACACCCAATTGATACCAATATCCAAACTGATCCCAGTTGTTGATAACACACTGATTCCAATTGGTGAAAGCTGGAAACCTTCTCATAGCTTTCCAACATCACTGTTCTGATTTTATCATGATCCTCAGTTTTCATGATATCTATTCATTTATTGATCACTTCTAGCATCGTAAGATTTAAAAACGCTCCCCCTATCTCATTGCTCTCCCCCTATCTCGTTGCTCCACCTATTAACTTCTCCCTGTGTCTTTTACTAAGACATTTTCTCCCTTCCTTAGCCCCAGTTTCTCTCCCTTGAGGAGTCACTATTTATCCCCCTTTGTCAACGAACCCAAAGGTCACCCTTTTGCGGTCTGCAACATTGGAAAGAACACATATTAGCGCATTAGAGAAAAACATGCAATACCTCAGGGAGAGGGGGTGTCCCATATCCACACTTGTTCAAGTGTGAGGAGTCGACTGAACTCCCGGAGCTAGTCGATGCCTCTCAAAATCTTCCTTGGGTAAGGTCTTTGTTAGAATGTCTGCAACTTGTAGTTCTGTAGGCACATACTCCAACTTCACAATTCCCTGCTCAACCTTTTCCTTGATAAAATGATACTTTATCTCAATGTGCTTTGTACTTGAGTGATGGATGGGATTTTTTCTAAGATTTATAGCACTTTAGTTGTCACACTGGATTCTGATCATAGAATTTACTTCAACGTCCATATCAACAAGCTGTTGTTTCATCCACAATAACTGTGTGCATGCTTGAGTGGCGGCAATATACTCAGCTTCTCTAGTGCTAAATGAAATGCAATCTTGTTTCTAGCTTAGCCAAGAAACACACAATCCACCAAGATATAATTCACCTCCTGACGTTGATTTCCTGTCATCCATTGAACCGTCCCAATTTACATATGTATATCCCAATAACTCTGACTGAGATTTATCACTGTATATCAAGCCAAAATCCACTGTGCCCTTGATATATCGAATTATTATTTTCACTGCAAGCATGTGGCTTTCCTTGGGATTACTCTGATATCTCACTGCTTGGAATGTGGAAAATATAATGTCAGGCCTTGTTGCAGTCAAGTATAGAAAACTTCCAATGATTTTCCTGTATTCTATGATATTAGCTACCTTTCCATCCTCATCTTTGGACAGTTTCATCCGAGTAGCAACCGGAGTCTTCATCTCCTTGGAATTTTCCATTCTAAATCTTTTAAAAACCTCCTTGGCATATTTGGATTGAGAAATGAATGTTCCATTCCTTCCTTGTGTCACTTATAGACCAAGGAAAAATGTTAGCTCTCCAATCATTGACATTTCAAACTCACTTTTCATGAATTCAGAAAACTATCTGCACTAGGCTTTATCTGATCTTCCAAATATTATGTCATCGATATAAACTAGGACTATCATCCTTTGATTACTGTTGTTGTTGAAATAGAGATTGTAATCAACTCCCCCACACTGGAAACCAAGCTTCTTCAAGTACTAATCAAGCCTTGAGTACCATGCTCTTGGTTCTTGTTTCAGCCCATAAAATGCCTTATTTAGTATACAAAACTTGTTCTCATCCTCATGAATGAGAAAACCATCTCGATACTCAATATACACCTCTTCCTCTAGAACCCCATTCAAAAATTCATATTTGACGTCCATCTGAAAAACTTTAAACTTTTGTTGCACTACAATGGCTAGAAATAATCTGATTGTCTCTAGTCTCGCAACCAGTGCAAATGACACATCAACATCTATTCCCTCTATCTGGGAGTATCCTTTGCACACCAATCGTGCTTTACTATGAATCATTGTGTCATATTCATTCATCTTGTTGTGATAGACCCATTTATTCCTGATTACATTCTTATCTACTGTCCTCAAAACAATCCCCATGTTTGATTCTTCTTAATCTGATCTAGCTCTTCATTCATGGCCTGAACCCAGTTTTCATCTTCAGTTGCATTAGTAAAGCACTTAGGCTCTACCTGATATAAGAAAGATGTCTACTGTAGTGACTTCATTCTTCTTGTCTGAACTAAAGCTGATTGATCTCCAATGATATTTTTCCTGTCAATTTCAGCTCAACCCCTTGGCCTATGTGTAGATACAGATTTTTCTTCTTCATTCTCATCATCAGTATCTTATTCTGAATCAGCATCATCCACTTTTTCTCCTCCTAAGCTACTTTCCTCCTCATCACTTTCATTTGGAAATTGTTCACTGTTTTGTTGAATACTCTCTTTATTCTCTACAACAGTGACATCATTTCTCTCAACTACTTTTCTTAGCCTTTTGTTAAAGCATTTTTATGCTTTTCTTTTTCCTGAATAGCCAAGAAATATCCCCTCATCTCCATGTGACTCAAATTTTCTATGTTTCTCATTGTTGAGGATGAATCACTTAATTCCAAATATTCGAAATTATTTCACTTTTGGATTCTTTCCATACCACATCTCATATGGAGTCTTTCCTTCCTTCAGACACAACAGAGCCCTGTTAGAAATGTAGACCGATGTTAAAACTGCTTCCTTCCAAAATTTCTTTGGGAGGTCATATTCTATGAGAATCGTTCTAGCCATGTTGTTGATGATACGATTTCTCTTTTCAACCACTCCATTCTGTTGTGGAGTTCCCACTAAGGAAACTTGATGCCTTATCCCATGTTTCTCGAGATAGTCTTCCACCTGAATGTTTGTAAATTCCATACCATTATCAGTACGAAACTTCAGAATTTTCTGTCCAAGCATCCTTTTTTTCTCCCTCTAGTACTGTTTTAAGTAGTTGAACACATCGGACTTATGGGCAATAAAAAATACCAATTCCATTCTGCTATAGTCATCAATGAAAAGAATATAGTACCTTTTTCTATCAATTTCTCTTGGTGTGATAGGACCACAAACATCAGCATGCACCAATTCGAGCACTCTTGTTGACTTATTTTCCTTTGCCTTATACGTCTTTTTGATGAGCTTCCCTTATTGGCATGCATCGCACGTGTGAGTACAATCATGTGATAGATTAAGGAGGTATCTTTCCACATCACACTTTACCAGATCTTCTAGGGATGGTAGGAAAAGATGACCAAGTCATTTATGCCACATATTGTTTTCTTCCTCTCTGGACAGAAAACACATATCTTCTTCTCCACTTACTAGGTAGAGATTTTCATTTGTTCTTTTTACCTGTAGAACTACTGCCCTGTCTCTTCCTTTGACGACACACATCTTCTTGGTAAACCTTATAGAATGTACTGAGTCACATAGTTGAATGATGCTGAGAAAATTGTGATTAAGGCCTTCTACTACTAAGACATCATCACGTCTCATCTCTTTTTCCCCAAACTTGGCCTTTCCTGAGCCAATAATCTTCAGGCATTCATCATTTCCAAACTTGAAAACTCTTTATTTATCATATTTTATGCCTTTAACAAGATCCTTATTAATTGTCATGTGAGATGTGAAACCACTATCAAGGATCCACACACCAGAGCGATCTGATGATTTAAGGGCAATTTCTGTCACCACGGCCTTCTCATCCTTCTTCTTCTTGGTCCATATTTTTTCCTTCACACTCGGAATGGATTGAGACTTTTGTTCTTTATCAGAGTATAATGGACCAGCTTAATCTTGAAAAGGTGCAAATCTATTTTTCATTTTCAACTCACTTGTTGGTTCATTAATCTGCTACTTCTGAATATTTTGGTTCTACTTTGGCACATTCCTCTGTATGGTCGAAGTGCAGTACCTAGCCATGTTCCCAAATCCTCCACACCAAAAATAGTGTCCTTTAAAATATGTTCTATAGAACCGTTCTCTGTTTGTCTACCACCTTTGTTCTTGTGCCCTTCGATATCTCTTGGCTATGGAACACACATACTGTGAATGTCTCATCTTTACACAACAATAACACCTGATATGAGCTGCATTCCTTTGCGTGACTTCTGCACTATGAGTTTTTCCTTGGGATCTCTGAGTATTCTGATTCTTCCTTGTGCCCAAATCAACCCTCAATCTCAGAGTGGGTGTTTGCAGTCTAACCTCAATTTTCACATATTTTTGTTTTCGGTCAATCCCCCCCATCGGTCTTAGCATCTGAACATAGTTGATGCTTCTTTTCTTCTGAAACACTATTCTCCACTTTCAGCTTCTCAGTTTTCTGAGTGATCTACTTTCCTGATGACCCAGCAGGAGTCAAGAGTTTTTCTTAATCTTTAACCTTTTTTCCGCAAACTGACAACTTCTCCTTCGAGTTATTCAACACACTTCATTTGATCTTTCCTCATGTTATTCAAGCTATCGATCTCCTTTTTATATTCTTCAATTTTTATTTTATACTCACTAACTGATTCTGAGTCCTCTGGTGTTGATGACTTGAGTTTCTCAATTTCTTCCATTAACTCAGACTTCTATTCTTCCTACTACTGCATATAGAGTTTAGCATCACGAACAACTTTGTTGGCTTTCTTTGTTTTGGCCCTCCAAACATCTATCAACTCAAGAGAATCCTCTAACTCAGCTTTCATATCAACTCTTCCCTCAACTTCTTCTTATTCTTCATCAACTTTGGTTTCATTCTTATTCTGAGAACTACTGATAACTTCCACTATAGCATTTTCTCCACGATATCTGCAGTTCTCTTTCTCTTCAACCTCTTCAACCTCAGACTTGTCTGAACTATCATATTCTTTTGAAAGAAGGTTCTTCTTCTTAAAATAAATTTCTCTTGAATTGTTTCTTTCCTTTCCCATAGGCTGGATACTTCTTCTTGGGAATTTTGATTTTATCGACATAATCATCCTCTTGGAACTTTTTGGGGCACCTTTCCATAAGATGTCCAACCTTTCCACATCGAAAACAAGAAAGTGGAAGTTTTCCTTTAAACTTTCCTTTTCCTCTTTGAAGGTTTGAGGAGAGGACTGACATCACCTCATCTATCTCTTATTCTTTCTGAGAGTCTTCAATGGTGAGATTATCCATGCCCTTGAATGCCACCTCTTTGGATTTCCCCTTTTCCACAACATCATTATCATCATTTCTCATTTCATATACAACAAGGGTGTTGTACAGGTTATCCAATGTCAACTCTTTTGGGTCTTTATCTTCAAAGACTGAAACTTTCGGATTGAACCGAGGTGGAAGTTTCATCAAGATGTGATTCACAATATTTATGTCTTCAATAACTTCTCCAAGACCTCGCATTTCTTCCACTACAACATTTACCCTGTCAAAGAATGTATCAACAGACTCATTCGGGTTCATTCTTAGATCTTTATACTTGTTCCACAACACTTGCAGCTTTGATTCTCTGACCTTTGTATCTTCTTCATATATATTTAATAGCTTTTCCCACATAACATGTGATGTTTTTCATGACATCACCTTTGTATAGATAGGATTGGATAGGGCTCCTCCAAAAACATTGATTCCCTTGGCGTCAGCATCCAATTCTCTTCGCTCAGCTTCTAATAATACACCACGGTTAATATCAGCTGTTATACCATGCATTGCTGCTATAAACACATCCATTCCCAAAGATCAAAAGTAGTGTTGCATCCGATTATTCCATAGCTGAAAATTGTTCCCGTCGAATATCGAAATCCCTTTATGATAGGTAACCTCCATTTGAGAGAGATTTATAGATATTAACTTTTCCCTATGATACCAATTATTAGGTCCAATAGGCTAGATACCCTGAGAGGGGGGTGAATCAGGGTATGACAGATAAAAAAACTTCCCCTTTTTGATATTGTTTTATTGTTAGACAAAACCCTCTTCTCTCTCCTTCCCGATGCAGAGTATGAATAAAACTTAAAGCATGCATAGGACATAGTGATTTTTACTTGGTTCACTCTCACTGGGCTACGTCCAAGGAGAATACACCGGTAGTGTGCCGATGTACCAATTCTAATATAACCACACTGCTGTTTACAAGTTCGAAGGGGACTCATTGTTCCTCCTGGTTTACAACCACTCGCAATTTGAGAACTCACTACTCTCTCTACTGAAGTGAGCTCACTGCTTCTTCAAAAGATCCACTCACAGTTTATAAACTTGTATGTGTCTTCATTACCACTAATGAATGCATCCTCCAATATATGTAGATGCTCTATTGAAGTACAACTTTCATCCACTAATGAAAAACCCCTTTTCCCCCGAACACTGGTCAATTCCTTTGAAAAAACCTTCGCAAATCACCCTACTTCGCGAGGCTCCCAATTTCATGAAGCTTAAACAAGCCTTCGCAAAGCTCCTTCCTTTTTTTGAAGCACTCTCGTGAAGCTCAATCCTTCGCAATACTTAGGCTATTGCGGAGCTCAAGTAGTCGCAGAGCGACTTCCCTCGTGAAGCTCACTGATCCAATGTAGAGCACACGACTTTCACAGATCTATATTAGCTGCCGCGAAGCTCTTATTTCGCAAAGCACACTACATTCACGAACCACCTTCGCGAACCGAGTGAAAAATATGTTCTCTGAAAACTCTCTACTTCTCCCGAGGGGGTCGAGTTCTATTTATAGGTGATTTCACCAACCCTCGAACCTTTCGTGCGAAGAAAATGCCACGTCATCTCAAATCGTGAAGCTTCAAAGTTCCCGCCGAAATTCTCTCAAAATCGTGAAGCACCATGGAAATTTTTTGATTGCGGAGTTCTTCGTAATTGTGGATCATCCCGTCAATTCCTTTTCGCCTTTTCCATGAAGCACCCTCGCAAATCCCTTCACCACTGTGATGCGGTTCAACCTCTACCGTTCGCGAAGATCATCGTAATCACGAAGAATCACC
Source organism: Viscum album (assembly GCA_963277665.1). Taxonomy (NCBI): domain Eukaryota; kingdom Viridiplantae; phylum Streptophyta; class Magnoliopsida; order Santalales; family Viscaceae; genus Viscum; species Viscum album. Next base: position 786,090,459 of record OY728140.1, read on the forward strand.
ATCAACATTCTTCTGGTCTTCACAAAATCCAAATCATGAAGCTTATATTTGCGAAACTTATTCCATTTACATATTTAAATTAGATCTTCAAGGATATCTATTTTTCGTGATGCTCACCAAACTCCCAATTTTGGACCCCAAAAATTTGGCAAACACTGGAAAATGGCACCACCTTGTATCTGTTCTTTTTGTACTGCCTCCAGATCTTCCATTCCTTTTTCATGATTCTTTGTCAACATAGATTGTCAACAACATCTCTGAAACTTGACAATTCACCATAGAAACCTGCTTTGTCAACAAACACAATCAACCCAAAAATGATGCAATGTTACCTTGAGGGATTTTTTCCCAACACATATATACCTCAAATTATTAAGAAAAAGTATAGGATCATGCTTCAAGACATGAACATTGTGAGGGACTAAACTAATGTGTTCCCTATAGAATTTTTTGGTCTTCCTTTTGACTGAGAGGTTGAGTTCTCAATATAACTTGTACATGGACCTCTAACCATATAAAATACTCTTTATAGGATGGCCACCATTGAGTTAGATGAACTGACTAATCAGTTACAAGAGAATATGGACAAGCCTTTTATATGCCTGAGTGTTTCATCATGGGGTGCACCAATCCTCTCCATCAAGAAAAGAATATATCAATTCACCTTTATATTGATTATCGTAAGCTAAAAAAATCTCAATAAAGAACAAGTATCCCCTTCCATGGATAGATGGATTGTTCGATCAACTATGTGGGGCCAAGTATTTATTTAAGGTAGTCCTTTAATTAGGATATCACTAATTAAAATTGAATAAAGAATATATTCCCAATACTTCCTTTCAAAATGAGGTATAGATACTATGAGTTTATAGTGATTCCCTTTAGACTCACTAATGCTCCAGTAATTTTCATGGACTTGATTAATAGAGTCGTTAGATATTACCTTGAAAAATTTGTGGTAGTCCTTATATATGATATTCTAATATACTCCAAGATCAAGGAGAATTATGAAGAGAATTTAAATACTATGATAAATTCTTTATAAAGGGAGGAACTATATGAAAATTATAGTGAATGTGACTTATAGATAGAGGAAGTATCTTTCTTGGGGCATGTTATCACCAGCAAATGGATATCTATAGAGCATTCTAAGACAAATGCAATTGAGGGGTGGCCCAGAATAGCATCTATAATGGAGATCCATAGTTTCCTTAGTTTATTTGGGTATTACCAATGATTTGTGAGGAACTTATCAAAATTGTAAAACACACTAAATAATCTAACTCGGAAGGGAGTAAAGTTTTTTTAGAATAGTTAATATAAATATTGCTTCAAAGAATTTAAAAATAGGCTTATCACTACACTAGTACTTACACTACCCATTATTGGGGAACTATTTTGGGTATATAATGATGTATTAAAGAAGGGATTGGGTTTTTTACTGATGTAAAATGATAAAGTGAGAGCCTATGCCTCAAGGTAGCTGAAAGTTCAAGAGAAAAAACTATCTCATACAATATCTGGAGTTGGCCGTTGTGATATTCACATTGAAAATATGGCTGAATTATCACTGTGGGGAGAATTATGAGATATATATTGATCATAATAGCCTCAAATATATATTCACATAGAAGTATCTTAATATTCACTAGTTAATATGGTTAGATCTCATCAAGGATTATGGATTCTCAATCCACTACCATTATAGTAAAGAAAATAAAGTGGCAGATGCTCTAAGTAGAAAGGATCCTACAAAATTATCAATGATAAGAATTGAGAAGGATAAAATCTCATTATAATTGAAAATGATGGATATGGGAGTCATAAAGGAAGGAAAAAAATCATTAATTTCTAAAATGATTGCTCAACCATCCCTTTTAGAGAAGATAAAGGATGATAAAAGAGATGATGTGGAAATTCAAAAGAAGGTGGATGCTATAAAAAATGATAAATCCTCGGAGTTCAAAATTGATGAGGAGGGAGTCATAAGATTTGTATTAAAACTATGTGTACCATAAAATATAGATATAAAGAGGGATATTTTGAATGATTCACATAGCTTGATATTCTATATCCACCCAGAGAGCAAAAAAATTTATTGAGATATCTAAGAGTGCTATTAATTAGACAATATGAAGAAGGAGATCATTGAATATGCATCAAAGTGCCTAGTATGTCAGCAAGTTAAGGTTTAAGGAAAAATTATAAGGGGGTGATGAAACCATTATTCATACCTACACGGAAATAAGAAAATGTCATTATGTAATTTTTCAATGGACTTCCAAATACATCTAGAGGAAATAATGTTATATGGGTTTTTATGCACCGTCTTACAAAGAATACTCACTTTATTGAAATTAGAGAGGACTTATCACTTGATCAATATGAATGGATGTACATCAGATAAGTGGTGAGGCTTCATGGAGTGCCATTATTTATTGTATCTAATTGAGATCTGATATTTGCCTCTAAGTTCTAGAAAATTCTTCAACATGCCCTAAAAACTAAGATGAACTTAAGTACTACTTATCACCCCCGAACTAATGGCCAGTCTAAGAAAACTATTTAAAATTGGAATATATATTGAGAGCATGCTCGATGGAATTAAAAGGATGATAGGACCAACATATTCCTCCAGTAAAATTATATTACAACAACAGTTTCCAATAAAGTATCCAAATGGATCTATATGAATCTCTTTATGGAAAAATATGAAGAACACTTGCATTATGGGATAATTTCAATGAATGTAATATTTTGGAACCTAAAATAGTTAAAATAAATGGTAGAAAAGGTAAAGACCATTCATCTGTACATCAGGTCTTCCAAAATTCAATGGAAGATCTATGTAGATAATCGTTTATGGGATCTAGAATTTGAGGTTGGTGATAAGGTATTTCTCCATATATCTCCATGGAAGTGAGCCATGAGATTTGGAAATAAGATAAATCTAAGTCCTAGGTATATCATCCCCTTTGATATTCTTGATCACATTAGAGTTTTGGCTAATCTACTAGCACTTACACCAACCATGTTTCAAGTACATGGTGTATTACATGTATCCCTATTGAGGAATTACATACCATATCCCTCACATGTATTGAATTCATAGGTGGTACAGATGTAAAATTATCTCTTTTATGAGGATCATCCAGTGAAGATCTTGGACCATAGATATAAATTTTTATGCAACAAGATAACTCACCTAGTTAAAGTACTGTAGTGGAACCATAAATATAAATAGGAGACATGGGAACTAGAAGAATTGATAAATGAGAAGTACCCTCACCTATTTTCACCTTAGCATGTAAAATGAAATTTTGAGGGTGAAATTACACAATAAGGAAAGAAATTAATGACTGAGAGTCCTTTTTATAATTATTTCATGTAGTATAAATCAGATACATCACATAGAGAAACTAACAGAAATTTATTATCATAAATTAATAATGATAAATTATTCATAAAATAAACCAATAATTATTCCAAATATTATAGTGGTACAATAAATAGAAAATAAGAGAATGATAATAGGATAATTTGGATCTGATCGATCCACTAGAATGACTGCACTCACAAACAAATCTGTAAAAATAAAACATAATGTTAATAATAAAATATTCATTTTGAAGATGAAATTATATATATAATTGAGATAAAATAGAAATTAATTAATAATGAATAGAATAAGTGGTATTTAAAATAATTATTGAACCCGTATTATTTTTATAAATTTGACCTTTGAAATGGTAATATGATCATTGGAATGGTAACATGACCATTGGAATTGTAATATGACTATTAGGAATAGTAATATGACTATTTGAATAGTAAACTAACCTATATAAATTTAAAATAATATTTACTTATCTTATTAAATGAAAATATGATATATTTATATCATGGTACTAGTAAATAAATGTTTTAAAAATGATAAATTAAGTGTTGGTATTTTTGTAAAATGTAACTGTTTATTTGTAATTTTATAATGAATATAATGATTTAAAAGAAAATTTATTTTCATAAAATGGATTCATAAATGAATATTATTTTTTATTACAAATATAATATAATATTATGAGACCATAATTAATTTTTCAAAGGTTCATAAAATCGATTATAATATTAAAATCGGTATTTTTTTTAATAAATGATGAATTTATTTAAAAATTAAATTTCTCATACTTATAAAATTATTTTCATAAAATGGATTCCATTTTTTAAATATAAATATCAAAAAAATTAGGGTTAATTTTTTGAATTTTTCTAAAATAGTTGATTTTTGTGAATAGTGAAATACGGTAATTTACGGTATTTGACATTTTAAGTCAAATACCTAAATTTTTCAGTCATAGATGACATAAGAACCCATTAGTTTGAACTTACATGCACCATTAACTGTATATAGTCAAAATAATCAATACTATTGATAGTCTTGAGTGAAAATAATAAACTAATGAATATAATAATCAAAAACATCTCTCTCCTCCCCTTCTAAATACCACCCCTCACAACCCCTTCTCCTCACACCTTCAAAGCCTTTAATCATTAAAAAAATATAAAAAATTCTCTCCTACAAAATCCCCATACATCCAAGTGATTATATTCTCACCAAAATACTAATTCCAAGTTCTTTAAGGGGTCCTTCGAGGAGGTGATATTCAATAGGTAGCATTCTCAAACTATGTCTTTTAATTTATTTTCTTCTTCTACCTTCTCCTCACCTCATTAATACATCAAAGTATAATAACTATAGTATAATTTATATATCAGAATTTATATTTCTAATTTAATATCTTTTATCCGTCTATTTTCTCATCTCCTCTTAATAAAATAAATGAAACCATTGTCCAAATTATGGCGGTTAACCATCTCCATAGATAATGAGTTTTTGTTTTTCATTACTAACTTAATGGTAGGTCGTAAAACAATTATTATAGTTAAATCATATTTTAATAATTATATTATAACTTATATCATGTTACGGAACTAATATATAGACATAATATTAAATAAATGAAACTAGTTTGAGATGGTTGAAAAAACTGCCAAAATAAACTAACCATTTATCATTAACATTTTATTTAATTGAATCATACACATGTAAAAAATGATATATGGGACCAATTAAACTTATGTAAGTTCATAAATATAATTTCATTTTACTTATAGAGTTTTATTTCCATTTTAAAAGATTTCTATAATTATAGACAAGTGAACTAACCAAAAAACCATGAAACAAACTCTCCCAAAACAATGAAATTAAACCTTATAACTCATAAAAATGGCCATAAATGAATTTAATAAATTTATAATAAATAAATTATATGTTTAATTGGTTATTAATTAATCAATTAATGGATCTAAATTTATTATCCAGTATGTTAAGTTCAAGTGTAGAATGCATTCTGACATAAGGTAAGGGACCTCTCCAAACCTCTATATTTCCTTTTGGGTAAAACTTTATCTCTCTTTGAAAAAATCTATATCTTGATTATTATTATATAAATACCGTATATTATTTATATATTTTAAAAACATATATATCTATCTCAATTCATTTTTTTATGTGAAAATTCATTTTTAAAATGTACCCTTCTCAATTCCTCTTGATAAGCAAAGCCAATTAAAGGGAGTTTCTTTGTTTCTTACCCATTTTTCAAGTAAAATCCATAAAATGTATTAATCCACCCATATTTTTTAAAATAAATCATTTTATAATGAAAAAATAGTTTAGTTAATTTCTTTTTGTATGGAAATAATTATGCTTTTATCCTCTTTAAAGACTCGTTATTATTTTCCCTAAAACCATGCTAAAGTGGCACATTTATAAAGTTACCTAAACATTGTTTTTCATTTTATAAATTTATTTGGAAATAATTAATCATGATATATTATTGTTTTTAATTTATTATTTTCCAAGAATAATTTAATCCCTTCTTTCATGGATACTATTATGATACACCCTCTAGTTTTTCCTTAAGATATGATTATGAAACTCATTTCTTTGCATGGGAAACCCTTATTATTATTACTTATGTTTGATTTATTTATATGTAAAACATGTGAATTTACATGTTATTATGGATATGCCTAGATATTTATTCAATAAACTGGGTAATTTTGTTTTCACATGAGACATTATGTATGGGATTAAGAAGTAAACCTAATCCATTATGGGACTCTTCCCACCATGTGATATCGTCTTGGTAGATAGCCTAGACTCATGTTTATGTCATGTTATGTGTTGATTAAACATTCTTATATTTCCATGGTCATATTATTACATGTTATATATATTATGCCTCTATATTTTTATTCATGATCCATGCCTTTTAGGTTATCATGTTATGCCTTATGACTCATGTGTTATGCTTATTTTCCATGTTTATTCTCATACTAGGCTTTTTAAATCATCCCTTTTTTATATTTATTCCATAGGTTATCCTATGAAGTTATAGGAGATCAAAGGTAGTTAGGATCTCTTTATGTATATTAATAAAAATATGTTTTATTCTAGTTTCATGTTTTCTAATTATGTACCTAATCTTCCAAATACACTAGGCATTTCAATCCTTGGTTTGTATTTTATGGATAATTATGCTCAAAATCATGTAATAATATCTTTAAAAGGTTTTAGTTTCTATATCATGGGTCTATGTGGTGTTTTGAATGGTATTAAAAATGGATTTCTGAGAGTTAGGACCCTTTTCACTACTAATTTGAGGATTGTTGTGGTGGGGTGTCTTAGTTTCACCATGGTGTTTTCTCTGGTATATCAGAGGATATTATTTGAATAACTTAAATGGGGGGATATGGGTATATTTGAATCATGATTTATAGATGGTTTGGGACTCGAAACCATTTATATGTGGCCACCTATGTTTCACCATAGTTTTGTGAAAAATATTAACCATTGTAACATGGTCGGCCATATTTTTTCATGGTGTCAATAAAATACCATCCTATATAAATTCAAAATTCCTCTTAAATTACTATTATTTATGTCACAACCCATCCTTGGGGCCTATTCCATGACTACCCCAAGCCCGCCTTCCATAGGCCAGGTGCTAGCGACTAGCACCAAAGGCGTAAATCCCGATAAAAGGGAAGGAATTGCCTTTATATAAGAAAACAAACACCACAGAGTAAGGAATCTGAAGTAAACACTAAGTAAACTGAGTACAAAAGTAAGTGATGGAAAGTAAATGGGCTGGTATACAAACCCAACTGGAAGTACAGTACAACAGAGAAAAGAAAGTACAACATTTGAAAAGTAAAGCAGCAACCACCAAGTCGTCCTCCGGAAACCCCACCTGAAGGGTGGGTACAGATGGTCTCCTCTACTCCTTGATTCATCTGTCAGCACCATGTACGTCCCACCTGATGGTCCACCTCTAGATACTGTCCTGCTCCACAAGTCTCAACCATGATCAGCATTGTTCGTCATCTTCATCCAACATAATGTAGTGCGGGCATAGCCCGTGCAGGGGTGAGTATACGATACTCAGTAGGGACCCCGAGACCCCCGAAGGCCTCCCAAAATCCAAAAATGATAAACCACAAAGGAAAGATACAAATACGAAGTATCAAACAACCCTACTTAAGTATATGCCCATACATATACCTAAGTCATCAATTCCAGTTCTGCTCCAACTCACGAGCCCAAGTACAACCCAGTCCACACAGGAAAGCATAACCCAACCCACATAGGAAAGCACAACTCAGTCCACACAGGAAAGAAAGACAATCATATCGAAGATAAATATTGAAATTCAAGACTCAACTCACACAGGTATACTACTCACGAAGAGGGGTAGAGATGATTAAATGTAGCCTCTAAATCATCTCCTCTGCTGAACCCACGTAGGATCCAAGTACAGAAGTCGTTGCTGCCGAACCCACGTAGAATCCAAGTACAGTAACCATCACTGCCGAACCCACATAGGATCCAAGTACAGTATTCATTGCTGCTGAACCCACAGAGTATCCAAGTACAGTCATCCTCACTATCGAACCCACATAGGATCCAAGTACAGTCTCCATCGTCATCGCAGTCACAGCCAGCTCTAGGGTTCCCGCACACAGCACGCTCGATTTCGGGAGGGTCCGCTCCACAAGCCAAGGGGGTCGATACATCAACTGTCATTAAGTCTATAGTTGATGTATCACAAAGTTCTGTCTCTTAAATAGGAACTCAACGTGACAGACGACGCGTCAATCGGATGCCCAGTCTGAGAGATATTGGCTTTTTCGTCCCAAGGGCCTGGTTGGTTTTTAGGATAAAACCAACCTGATCGTACTCCAGCTACTTCCAAACCTCAATTGGAGTAATCCAAAAGAACTGTCTCACTAATAGGAATTCAACGTGATTGACGGCACATCATTCGGACGTCCGGTCGTTAAGTTATAAGCGTTTCCGCTCCAAGGGCCCGGTTGGTTTCGGGTTCGAACCAACCTGGCCATACCCAAACTTCGCTTAAACCTCAATTGTAATATACCAAAACTACTGTCTCGATCCAAGGATCCCAACACAACTGACGGTTCATCGATCGGAAGTTTTTAGCCTAAGATATGGGCGTTTGAACGAACCTGGTCCGAAAATAGGGGGTTTGGGCCCGGTCCGACCCAGCCCAATACCCCCTGGGTCAGCCCGAACCGGGTTGACCCGACCTGGGTCCGGGTCCGGCCCAATTAGGCACGGCCCAGGCCGGCTGGCGTGGCCTGCGGGCCGGCTCAGAAGCCGGCCACGGCTCGGCTCGCGGTTGAGCGGGGTGCAAAGGGGGGCGCCACCCCCTTGTCTCTGAAACGGCAGACCCAGTAGGGTCCTCCCTATTTTCTGGTCAGGGGGCGTTACACCCCCCCCCCCCCCCCGGTTTTTCCGGGAAACGGCCGGCCTTTATGGCCGGCCGGTTTTCTTGAACCGCCGCGGGACCCTGAAGGGTCCCGCCTCCTGGAGCACCGGCGGCCAGCCGAGCCCGGCCACCCCTGCTGGTGACCGTCGCGGCCTTAGTCCACGGCCCTCCTTCGACCGGCACGGCATGACAGCCCCACTCCCCTCCGCTGCGGCCCGCTCTGACCGCGGCCTCCCTCGGGTCCTCTGGTGCGGCGCGACGGCGCCGCGCACCACCGTCGCAGCCCGCTCCGGCCACGGTCCCCTTCGTTCCCACGCGGTGCAATGGCACTGCGCCACCTTCGCCACAATGATCAAAGAAAATAAACAAAAAACGGGGAGGAGGATCGGCCGTGTTTGTGCTGTCTGATCTCCTCCCGTAATAATGATAACAAGTGGCCAGAATTTAATCAACGAAGGTCGATAGATAAAACTTGAACGAAGTTAACCCCTGCCTCGATAAACGATGTTGTTTTCCGGCGACGCGGAAGATGGCATCACGGGGTGAGGTTTTGAAGACGGAATTAGCGTGCATCCAAGGAGGGGACAACGTCTCACACTATATGTGGAGAGAAGAAGGAATGGCATGTCGTCTCTCCTTATGGTGATGGCGTTCTTCGTCGAAGGGTGTCGTTCTTCGCGGGAGGATGAAGTTCTTCCAATAAAGCTAAAGTTCTCTCCCCAATTCCCAACACAACAAGCTAACCCCAAAATAAAATAAGCTTTCCCTTATTTTATTTTACCTTTCCATGCATTTCAAAAACCCAAAATTCAAAACTTAATCCAATTAATTGAAAAGGTTCAATTAATTAATTTAATGTGAGTTGGCATTATTAAAGAGGTAGAGAGGGCAGTTACTCAAATAAAGGGGGGAGTTAGGGAGTTAGGGAATGTGAAGAGTTGGGACTCGTGTGGGACCCACCTCACCTTTATCCTATCAAGGGTTGTTAGTAACTAGTGGGTCCCACCCCAACTCCCACACCTAGGACATAACCACTTAGAATAAAGAATAAAATTTGTTCTATAATTTTTATTCAGTTCTTATTTAAACCACAAAATTAAACTTCTTCTACCATGCAAACACATCTACGGTAAAAGTCCTCTTAATCAATTACCGGCGCTACTGTTCCATTGGTTCCCTCAGATTTCAAATCCAAGCACCGGTTCAAAATATAGAAAAACCTGCTCGTTCGTTCACTGAACGTACCCGAGCTAAACTTCGGAAATTGATTCCGGGCACACCAGGCCTCGGAATCAGGTTCCGTTAGAAACTGCGTACTTGTAAAATCCCAAAGAATTTAAGAAAAAAAATTCCTGGAAATTTACAGGTCTTTACATTACTCCCACCATAGGGATTTACTTCCTCGTAAAGATACATCATAAACTAGGGAAACAAATGAGGATATTGCGCACGCATCTGAGTCTCCCGCTCCCATGTGCTCTCCTGGAGGTTCTCGTGCTGCCACCTGATGCGCACTAGAGGAATCGACCGTCCATGTAGGACCCGCTCCTGTCGATCCTCAATCTCCATCAGAACCTCCGCAAACGTCGCCCCGTCATCGATGTACAGCTCCCCGTGATCAATGATATGCGTCGGGTCGTGCACGTATCTCCTCAGCTGAGATATGTGGAAGACGTCGTGCACCCGGTGTAATTGAGGTGGAAGAGCCAGGTGAAAAGCTACCTCGCCTATCTTGCTGAGAACCTATAATGTTCCGATGAAGCACGGAGATAACTTGCCGCCCTGGCCAAATCTCCATAATCCATGTCGAGGTGAGACTCGTAAGAAAACGTGGTCTCCATCCTCGAACTCTAGTGGTCTCCGCCTCCAGTCAGCATAGGACTTCTGTCAGCTCTAGGCAGTCCTCATCCGCTCCTGGATGATCTGCACCTTCTCCGTCGTAGTCTGGACCATCTCTGGTCCTACAAGTGCTGACTCCCTAGGGTCTGTCCAGCACAGAGGTGATCTACAAGGTCTGCCATACAATGCCTTGTATGGTGCCATCCCTATGGTGGAGTGGTAGCTTTTGTTGTATGCAAACTCTACTAAAGGTAGGTGATCCTCCCAGCTATGACTAAAGTCGAGGACACATGCACGGAGCATGTCCTCAAGAGTCTGAATGGTCTTCTCCATCTGGCCATCCGTCTGAGGGTGAAAGGTGGTGCTCAGGTGTAGCTACGTCCCAAATTCCCCCAGCAACCCCTTCCAAAGCTGGGAAGTAAAGCGAGCATCTCGATCGGAGACGATAGACGATGGCACACCATGAAGTCGTACGATCTCTTGAACGTAGATTCATCCCAATATCTTCACTGATCCCTGCTCTCTGATGGGTAAGAAGTGGGCCGACTTTGTGAGTTGGTCTACAATCACCCAGATAGAGTCGTGTCCTTTGGAAGTATGTGGACACCCTATCACAAAATCCATAGATATCATGTCTCACTTCCACTCTGGGACCTCTAAGGGTTGTACCAATCCTTCTGGTACCTAGTGCTCCGCCTTCACCTGCTGACAGGTGAGGCATCGTGAAACGAACTCTGCCACAGCCTTCTTCATACCCATCCACCAGTGCTGTCACCTGAGATCCTGGTACATCTTCACTACTCCTGGATGTACCGCCAATGGGGAAGTGTGAAACTCCCTTAGCACCTCCTCCTGTAATGTAACAGGTACCATGGTACATCCTCTGAAAAGGATAATGTGATCTCCTTCTATAGAAAATCCATCAGGTGCCTGTCCTATGGATATCTGTGCATGTCATGTCTCACAGTCAACGTCCCCATGCTATGCCTCCCTGACCCAATGAAGTAGTGGAGGAGTGACTGTGAGAGACTGTAGAAAGGTTGTCCCATCTCTATCCACGAAGTATATCTCCAAAGAGGCTAACTGCTCTATCACCTCTCTAAGTAGCTGAATGTCCGACCTCCTGCTGAGAGCATCAGCTACTACGTTCCCCTTCCCAGAATTATAGACTGTCTCAAAGTCATAGTCTTGGAGGAACTCGAGTCATCGCCGCTGTCTCAGGTTTAGGTACTTCTGCGAGAAGATGTACCTGAGACTCTGGTGGTCAGAGTAGACTGTAAAGCGTTCGATCATCAGATAGTGCTACCACATCTTCAAGGCGAAGACCACGGCTTCTAACTCCATGTCATGGGTAGTGTAGTTCTGCTCATGATGCCTCAACTATCATGAAATATATGCGATCAATGCCCGCTCCTACATCAGGACACACCCGAGTCCGGTCCCTGATGCATCGCAGTAAACTACGTACCCTACGCCCTCCTCTGGTAGCCTCAAGATGGGTGCACTGGTCAATCTCTGTCTCAGCTCATGGAAGCTCTGCTGACATCTATCTGACCACACGAAGAGTTTCCCCTTCTTCATCAAAGATGAAAGTGGTGCTGCAACTCTGGAGAAGTCTGGCATAAATCTCAGATAGTACCCAGCCAGACCTAGGAAACTTCACACCTCCATCACGCTCCTGGGTGGCTCCCAAGCTAGCACTGCCTCGATCTTCGCAGGATCCACCGCAACTCCTGCCTTAGAGATGATATGTCCCAATAAGTGGACCTCTCGAATCTAGAACTAACAATTCGAGAGCTTACTATAAAGCTGGTGCTCTCGGAGTGTGTCCAGTACAACCCACATGTGGTAGGCATGCTCCTCCTCAGTAGTCGAGTAAATCAGTATGTCGTCGATGAAGACTATGACAAATAAATTGAGGTAAGGCTGGAATATCCTCTTCATTAGACTCATGAAAACTTCTAAAGCATTGGTTATGCCGAAAGGCATAACCAAGAACTCATAGTGGCCATACTGACACCTGAAGGCTGTCTTCTGCACATCCTCATCTCGAACTCTGAGCTGATGATAGTCTGACCTAAGGTCTATCTTCGAGAACCATCGTGCTCCCTTGAGCTGATAGAAGAGGTCATCAATCATCAGAAGTGGATACTTGTTCTTCACAGTCACCGGATTCAGGTGATGGTAGTCGACACATAGTCGCAAGATCCTGTCCGCCTTCTTGGCGAACAAAATCGAGGAAGCCTAGGGTGAAACACTAGGTCTAATGAATCCCTTTCCCTACAAGTCCTACAGTTGTACCTGCAGCTCTCGAAGCTCAGTGGGAGACATCCGATATGTTGGAGTAGATATCGGGGTAGTCTCGGGGTACAGTTCAATATAGAAGTCTACCTCTCTGCGAGGAGGTAGTCCTAGAATGTCGTCAGGAAAAACGTCTACATACTGATCCACCACAATAGGAAAACTCGGACTCCGCACATCAACTGCTCCTAGGATGAGACTAGCCAATTGATGAGTGATCGGCTGTCCTCTCCTCTGTGTGAGTCCATCCTGTACTGCAAAGGCTTCCTTCTCACCGGTGAAGGTGAACATGCTCCCATCTGTGCGGACACACCGCACTTTGCGCCTAATACAGTTGATTAGCCACTAAATGAGGCTAATATTCATTGGTAATATAAATAATATTCATGTTCTTTATTAGTCATAAACACCATTTTAGTTCATTTTACACTTTGAACATCATTTCACATTATGATTGTAATACCTTCTTAAAATGCATTATTATGTGGTACATATTTGAACATCATTTGAAGTACCAAATGATTCATCTGATTATACATATTTTAATTTGATATTTTTGAAAACTTTTCTACACTTAAATATGAACATGTTTTATTCAGAGATCAATGGATAATTCATGGAGGATGATGGAGATATTTGGCAATGAAAGGAAGCAATTCTGGAGAAGGAAGATTGGAAACCATCCCACTGATGAGACTGTGAGGCCCAAAATACAGGCCCAATTAATCCCAAATTTATCGGGATGATAGAGGACATGTATAGAAACAAATCACTTTTCAGGTTCCAATGCTAATTCGGCCTCCATGGTGTTCCTTTAGGCGCCCCAAGTTAGAGATAAAATTATGTGCCAGATTCTGTGGCCCAGAAAAACAGCCCACTAATTTGATCATATATCTAAATCCACAACTCCAAATGGGCCCAAATTTTCCAGGAGATTAGAAGACATCCGGAGATCAATTTTCTTCTTCTATGGCCCACTCTTATTCGTCAATCTCAAAGGTCATACAAAAGTTTCTGTTTGGTGGATAAAAGTTGGATTCCACCTCGGGTCAAATGTGGAAAAGTCCAAATTCCACAAGCTTTCCACCACCTATGGCCTACCAAAATTAATTGAGATGCTTTTTACTGTTGGAGTCTCGACCGAAGGGCTTAAAAATTCCTATTTAAGGCAGTGGTGTTGGAGGATTTAGGAATCTTTGGTGCTTTGTTTCATTGTAGTGTTATGCTGCCGCTTTGTGTTTGTAATCGCATTTCTTTCTCATGTAAGTTGTTTAATTCACCTTAGTTTCTTAATAATAGTTCTTCATTTACTCTTATTATGTTCTTATACTTATCATGTTGATACTGTTAGTTCAAGGTGTGGATTTATTCACACCATACTTTGTGATATTTATCACACAACGGAGGAGTGATCTTTTTTTGTTGTTGTTTTTCCTTCTTCAATTCCACCCTTGTAAGTCTACTTCCCGCTTCCGTTGAAGACATGTCATCAATAGAGGGATAACCCACTTATGGGTTGATCCAAGGGAGTAGCAATGGTCTGGATTGGATGTTATTTATCACCTCATTAATGTATAATTACTTCTTTAATTGAGATTTTTATTTGATGATTTTTAAACTCCATCGTCCTTGTTGAATTTAAGGCCACACACTTCAAGTGCTAATACGAACCTTTACCTTGAAGTGCTCAAAACATTTATCCTTCAAGTGTATAGGTGATTAGTATTAAAGGGTGTAGTCATTAAACTAGTAAGTGATGATGTTGTTTTATCTCCTTAAATGAACCCATCTCAAATATAAGAAATTGAAATCCTTAAAAAGGAAATACGTCCAATCCACCCCGAGTGATAACCTAGGATCAACTCATTCTTTTAAATTGAATTCACTTAAATCTATTAGATATCTTTAAAACCCATCCAAAATAAATCCAAGTTGGCCACTTCATAGCCAAAAATAGTCCATATAATGTACGTGTCTATAGGTTATTTCTTAGGTCTCTGTGGATTCGACAACCCAAGCTAGACTACAAGGACTGTTCTACCTTCATCTCTTGGGTAAATTTGAGCAAGAATCAAATTTTTGCGCCATTTCCAGGGACCTAAGTAATTTATCTTAGACACTATCATCCTTTTTTTCATCCCACTTCTCTTTTCTCACTCCTCACTCCTATGGAAGTCAATTTTGAACAAGTCCAAACATGGGAAACCTATCCCTACTTTGATCACCCAACCCCATGTACGATGTACACTGACCATCCTAATTCCTACTTTTGGGATCATCAACAACCTATTGAACCACAATGTTTTTATTCATATGATCCACAATACATTCCAACATATTATGAGTTCCAATCCCAAAAAGGCCAATCTGAACATCCCCTATGGAATTCCAACAACATAGTTATCCTCCTGGAATAGACCATCTGTCTCAACCCCTTGCCCATCATGATCCACAACCATTACTTGGAAAACTGTGTCAACAAATGGAGATAATGAATTTTTAGGTTTCATCATTGAGGTTATAACTACAAAGCATTAAAACTTGTGAGGAACCCATCCCTACACAAATTGTCCCTTCCATAACCTTATGTGAAGTGTCTAGTTTCAAAAAAACCCCACATGAATTTATTGAAGAACCAACCATTGGATTTGGGATAGATGAAGAGGATCAAGGAATTTCTAAAGGGTCTTTAAATCATGAGGAAATTAACTTTTTGGATTCAAAAGAGGAGAATTTGACATCATGGATTGAGTCTCCTAAGTATAACTCCATTGATGGATTTTCAAAAACACAAAACTTTGAACTATTGGGAGAAATCATAAACTTTGAGTCCATATCCATTCCAAACACTGATCTTTCTAATTTTGTGGTTGAATATTCTATTCAAAAGGAACCAATTTTGTTGAGAAATTTGGAAAGTGAAACTGAGTTGGATTCAAAATATCAACTTGTGTCTAAATGTCATATCCAAACCGAGTTAAAAGTTATTATCCTTCCTTCCCCAATCAAATATCCTTTCATAGGGTATAACCATGACCTTTAAATTGTAATTCATTCTTCTATTTAAACAATAAAGGTTGGTATGATCATCGTTGTCTTAGGAAAAACAAAAGAGGAAACTGGATCAACCATTTTTGAAACTACTCGGATTTCCCCACTCATTATAGAACATAGGTTTGTACAACACACAAATTCTAAACAAAGAATCAATCTCAATAATGTAGAAGTAGAGAAATATCGGGTCTTTAAAATGTTAAAAATTGGTATTGGGTAAGTTAGGGGGTCCATGTCGGGCTAACGACATTAAACAAAGCGCTGCATGGGAGGCAACCCATGGTTTTTATGTTTCCAATCATTTTGTTGTTTTAATAAACTTTATAATTTGAATAGGATTAATGAATAATTTTGATATTTAAAAATAAAAAAAATAGACTGTTGACCTGTTCTTCTATTATGAGTATGGATGGGTATGAAATGGGAGCACCATATTCATCTGTGTCACGTGGTGTGATCCTTGAGTAATACCTTACCCAGAAATTTAAAAAGAAGACAATGTATCATCAGTTTATTCTATTTTATATATATACTTATATTTTACTTTCTTTATTATATATATATATATATATATATATTATTTTGTTTTGTTTTGTTCATTTTGTTTTTCCTTTCTCTACTAGGGAACCCTGCAAGTGACATGGATATCAAAAGATTAAAAGGGAGCAGCAAGAACTTCAGCTTCAACCACCAGGTGATTTCATTCCATGATCCTCAGTTTCAATTTCCTTTTTGAACTTCCATTATCTGCCTCTACTCCTTCTAAATTTTTATTTCTCCAAACACTGGGGATAGTGTTGTTTTAAGTTGGGGGAGAGATAAAATAAAAAAATGCTTTTGTGTCAAAAAAATGAATGATTTGAAAAAAAAATTAATTGGAAGGAAAAATTCCTTTAACTTTAAACATGGTAATACACATTGCACACTTTGAAGCTGAATATCAAATAATTTAGCATAACCTGATTCTGATTTTAATCCTTGTATAATTTCATGAGCATAGATTTTGGAAAGTGTGGCTGTCCAATGTGATATTTCATCATTTATATTTTCATCCAAATAAAAAAAGAATCCAAATGCACGTCTTTTGGATAGTGGGGTATTAGTTTGAGTTCATGGGGTCCCCAAAATAAATAGCATAGATTTGGTGATCATTTTAGTTTAATATGAGTATTCAAAAAAAATTAAAAAAATGCGTTTAGAGCAATGAAATGACCTAATGCGTGGATTTTGGCACTTGGGGATCGTGATTCCATAGTTTTCTGGCCCAGATTTAGTAATTTTATCTCTATTTTTGGTAATTTGAATTTGTTTTTGACTGAGTTAACTCGAGATGATGCCCAAGTATGTGGGCTTCACTTGGTGCCCTAAGGTCTTTGAGCCTGAGAGTCATCGGCAAAGTCTCGCTACAGGGGTTGACTCTTTTGAGTGCAACTTCAATTACCCTGGAAAAATTAAAAAAACAACAAAAACAACAAAAAAAATTATACAAAAAAAATAATACTCATCTTAATATTGAAATGTGATTCCACCTAGCGCTTCCGTAATTTCCCCCTTGAATAAAGATGAACCCCCATGTCTATTGTGATGCACAACACATCCTCATACTTAATTGATATTGGATGAAATATGGAAATGAATTTGAACAAAGGAATGGTCTTGGGATTGGGATCTGCTTATGAAACTATCTTGTATTAAAATATTTTTATGGGTTTCATTATTGTTTGGTATAAGGTTTTTTGGTGATCATTGTGTATTAAAATGTTTTTGGAAAAGGGAATTCGAATTTCAAATTGTTGAGATATATTTTCCTCGGGACTAGCAAAACACAAGTTGGGGGGTGTGATTAGCCACTAAATGAGGCTAATATTCATTGGTAATATAAATAATATTCATATTATTTATTAGTCATAAACACCATTTTAGTGCATTTTACACTTTGAACATCATTTCACATTATGATTTTAATACCTTCTTAAAATGCATTATTATGTGGTACATATTTGAACATCATTTAAAGTACCCAATGATTCATCTGATTATACATATTTTAATTTGATATTTTTGGAAATTTGTCTACACTTAAATATGAACATGTTTGATTCAGGGATCAATGGAGAATTCATGGAGGATGATGGAGATATTTGGCAATGAAAGGAAACAATTCTGGAGAAGGCAGATTGGAAACCATCCCACTGATGAGACTGTGGGGCCCAACATACAGGTCCAATTAGTCTCAAATTTCTTGTTATGATATATGACATGTATAGAAACAAATCACTATTCAGGATCCAATGCTAATTCTGCCTCCATGGTGGTCCTTTAGGTGGCCCAAGTTAGTGATAAAATTCTGGGCCAGATTCTACGGCCCAGAAAAACATCCCACTAATTTAATCATATCTCAAAATACACAACTCCAAATGGGCCCAAATTGTACAGGAGGTTAGAAGACATCCGTAGCTAAATTTTATTCTTCTATGTACTACTCTGATTAGGCCATCTATAAGGTCATCCAAACGCGTCTGTTCGGTGGATGAAAGTTGGCTTCCACCTCGGGTCAAATGTGGAAAAGTCCAAATTCCACAAGCTTTCCACCACCTATGGCCTAGAAAAATTAATTGAGATGATTTTTACTGTAGGAGTATCGACCCAAGGGCTTAAAAATGCCTATTTAAGGCAGTGGTGTTGGAGGATTTAGGAATCTTTGGTGCTTTGTTTCATTGTAGTGTTATGCTGCCGCTTTGTGTTTGTAATCGCATTTCTTTCTCATGTAAGTTGTTTAATTCACCTTAGTTTCTTAATAAAAGTTCTTCATTTACTCTTATTCTGTTCTTATACTTATCACTTTGATACTTTTGGTTCAAGGTGTGGATTTATTCACACCATACTTTGTGATATTTATCACACAACGGAAGAGTGATCTTTTTTTGTTGTTGTTTTCCTTCTTCAATTCCACCCTTGTAAGTCTACTTCCCGCTTCCGTTGAAGACATGTCATCAATGGAGGGATAACCCACTTATGGGTTGATCCAAGGAAGTATCAAGGGTATAGATTGGATGTTATTTATCACCTCATTAATGTATAATCACTTCTTTAATTGAGATTTTTATTTGATGATTTTTAAACTCCATCGTCCTTGTTGAATTTAAGGTCACACACTTCAAGTGCTAATACGAACCTTTACCTTGAAGTGCTTAAAACTATGATCCTTCAAGTGTATAGGTGATTAGTATTAATGGGTGTAGGCATTAAACTAGTAAGTGATGATGTTGTTTTATCTCCTTAAATGAACCCATCTCAAATATAAGAAATTGAAATCATTAAAAAGGAAATACGTCCAATCCACCCCGAGCGATAACCTAGGATCAACTCATTCCTTTAAATTGAATTCAGTTAAATCTATTAGATATCTTTAAAACCCATCCAAAATCAATCCAATTTGGCCACTTCCTAGCCAAAAATAGTCCATATAATGTACGTGTCTATAGGTTACTTCTTAGGTCTCTGTGGATTCGACAACCCAAGCTAGACTACAAGGACCGTTCTACCTTCATCTCTTGGGTAAACTTGAGCGAGAATCAAATTTTGGCGCCGTTGCCGGGGACCTAAGTAAGTTATCTTAGACACTATCATCCTTTTTTTTCATCCCAGTTCTCTTTTATCACTCCTCACTCCTATGGAAGTCAATTTTGAACAAGTCCAAACATGGGAAACCTATCCCTACTTTGATCACCCAACCCCATGTACGATGTACAATGACCATCCTAATTCCTACTTGTGGGATCATCAACAACCTATTGAACCAAAATGTTTTTATTCATATGATCCACAATACATTCCAACATATTATGAGTTCCAATCCCAACAAAGCCAATCTGAACATCCTCCTATGGAATTCCAACAACATAGTTATCCTCCTGGAATAGACCATCTGTCTCAACACCTTGCCCATCATGATCCACAACCATTACTTGAAAAACTCTGTCAACAAATGGAGATAATGAATTTTGAGGTTTCATCATTGAGGTTAGAACTACAAAGCATTAAAACTTATGAGGAACCCATCCCTACACAAATTGTCCCTTCCATAACCTTATGTGAAGTGTCTAGTTTCACAAAAACCCCACATGAATTTATTGAAGAACCAACCATTGGATTTGGGATAGACGAAGAGGATCAAGGAATTTCTGAAGGGTCTTTAAATCATGAGGAAATTAACTTTTTGGATTCAAAAGAGGAGAATTTGACATCATGGATTGAGTCTCCTAAGTATAACTCCATTGATGGATTTTCAAAAACACCAACCTTTGAACTATTGGGAGAAATCATAAACTTTGAGTCCATATCCATTCCAAACACTGATCTTTCCAATTTTGTGGTTGAATCTTCTATTCAAAAGGAACCAATTTTGTTGAGAAATTTGGAAAATGAAACTGAGTTGGATTCAAAATATCAACTTGTGTCTAAATGTCCTATCCAAACCGAGCTAAAAATTATTATCCTTCCTTCCCCAATCAAATATCCCTTCATAGGGTATAACCATGACCTTTCAATTGTAAGTCATTATTCTATTGAAACAATAAAAGTTTGGATGATCATCGATGTCTTAGGAAAAATAACAGAGGAAACTGGATCAACCATTTTTGAAATTACTCGGATTTCTCCACTCATTATAGAACATAGGTTTGTACAACACATAAATTATAAACAAATAATAAATCTCAATAATGTAAAAGTAGAGAAATATTGGGTCTTTAAAATGTTAAAAATTGGTATTGGGTAAGTTAGGGGGTCCATGTCGGGCTAACGACATTAAACAAAGCGCTGCATGGGAGGCAACCCATGGTTTTTATGTTTCCAATCATTTTATTGTTTTAATAAACTTTATAATTTGAATAGGATTAATGAATAATTTTGATATTTTAAAATAAAAAAAATAGACTATTGACCTGTTCTTCTATTATGAGTATGGATGGGTATGAAAGGGGAGCACCATATTTATCTGTGTCACGTGGTGTGATCCTTGAGTAATATCTTACCCAGAAATTTAAAAAGAAGACAATGTGTCATCAGTTTATTATATTTTATATATATATTTATATTTTACTTTCTTTATTATATATATATATATATATTGTTTTGTTTTGTTTTGTTTTGTTCGTTTTGTTTTTCCTTTCTCTACTAGGGAACTCTGCAAGTGACATGGATATCAAAGGATTAAAAGGGAGCAGCAAGAACTTCAGCTTCAACCACCAGGTGATTTCATTCCATGATCCTCAGTTTCAATTTCCTTTTTGAACTTCTATTATCTACCTCTACTCCTTCTAAATTTTTATTTCTTCAAACACTGGGGACAGTGTTGTTTTAAGTTGGGGGGAGAGATAAAAAAATGATTTTGTGTCAAAAAAATGAATGATTTGAAAAAAAAATGGAAGGAAAAATTCCTTTAACTTTAAACATGGTAATACACATTGCACACTTTGAAACTGAATATCAAATAATTTAGCATAACCTGATTCTGATTTTAATCCTTGTATAATTTCATGATCATAGATTTTGGAAAGTGTGGTTGTCCAATGTGATATTTCATCATTTATATTTTCATCCAAATAAAAAAAGAATCACAATGCACGTCCTTTGGATAGTGGGGTATTAGTTTGAGTTCATGGGGTCCCCCAAATAAATAGCATAGGTTTGGTGATCATTTTAGTTTAATATGAGTATTCAAAAAAAACTAAAAAAAATCCGTGTAGAGCAATGAAATGACCTAATGCGTGGCTTTCGGCACATGGGGATTGTGACTCCATAGTTTTCTGGCCCATAGTTAGTAATTTTATCTCTATTTTTGGTAATTTGAGTTTGTTTTTGACTAAGTTAACTCGAGATGATGCCCGATTATGTGGGATTCACTTGGTGACCTAAGGTCTTTGAGCCTGGTAGTCATCGACAAAGTCTCGCTACAGGGGTTGACTCTTTTGAGTGCAACTTCAATTACCATGGAAAAATTGCAAAAACAAAAAAAAACAACAAAAAAAACAAAAAAAATTATACAAATAAAAAAGAATAATCATCTTAATATTGAAATGTGATTCCACCTAGCACTTCCGTAATTTCCCCCTTGAATAAAGATGAACCCCCTGTCTATTGTGATGCACAACACATCCTCATACTTAATTGATATTAGATGAAATATGGCAATGAATTTGAACAAAGGAATGGGATTTGGATTGGGATCTTCTTGTGAAACTATCTTGTATTAAAATATTTTTATGGGTTTCATTATTGTTTGGTATAAGGTTTTTTGATGATCATTGTGTATTAAAATGTTTTTGGAAAAGGGAATTCGAATTTCAAATTGTTGAGATATATTTTGCTCGGGACTAGAAAAAATCAAGTTGGGGGGTGTGATTAACCACAAAATGAGGCTAATATTCATTGGTAATATAAATAATATTCATGTTATTTATTATTCATAAACACCATTTTAGTGCATTTTACACTTTGAACATCATTTCACATTATGATTGTAATACCTTCTTAAAATGCATTATTATGTGGTACATATTTGAACATCATTTGAAGTACCCAATGATTAATATAATTATAAATATTTTAATTTTATATTTTTGGAAATTTGTCTACACTTAAATATGAACATGTTTGATTCAGGGATCAATGGAGAATTCATGGAGGATGATGGAGATATTTGGCAATGAAAGGAAGCAATTCTGGAGAAGAAAGATTGGAAACCATCCCACTGATGAGACTGTGGGGCCCAACATACAGGCCCAATTAATCCCAAATTTAGTGGGTTGATAGAGTACATGTATAGTAACAAATCACTCTCCAGGATCCAATGCTAATTCGGCCTCCATGGTGGTCCTTTAGGCGGCCCAAGTTAGAGATAAAATTCTGGGCCAGATTCTGCGGCCCAGAAAAACAGCCTACTAATTTGATCATATCTCGAAATCCACAACTCCAAATGGGCCCATATTTTCCCATAGGTTCTCAGACATCCTGAGATCAATTTTCTTCTTCTATGGACCACTCTAATTCGGCCATCTAGAAGGTCATCCAAACAATTCAGTTCGGTGGATGAAAGTTGGCTGCCACCTCGGGTAAAATGTGGAAAGTCCAAATTCCACAAGCTTTCCACCACCAATGGCCTGCCAAAATTAATTGATATGTTTTTTAATGTTGTAGGATCTACCCAACGGCTTAAAAATTCCTATTTAAGGTAGTGGTTTTGGAGGATTTAGGAGTCTTTGGTGCTTTTTTTCATTGTAGTGTTATGTTGTCGCTTTGTGTTTGTAATCGCATTTCTTTCTCATGTAAGTTGTTTAATTCACCTTAGTTTCTTAATAAAAGTTCTTTATTTACTCTTATTATGTTCTTCTACTTATCACGTTGATACCTTTGGTTCAAGGTGTGGATTTATTCACACCATACTTTGTGATATTTATCACACAACAGAGGAGTGATCTTTTTTTGTTGTTGTTTTTCCTTCTTCAATTCCTCCCTTGTAAGTCTACTTCCCGCTTCCGTTGAAGACATGTCATCAATGGAGGGATAACCCACTTATGGGTTGATCTAAGGGAGTAGCAAGGGTCTGTATTGGATGTTATTTATCACCTCATTAATGTATAATCACTTCTTTAATTGAGATTTGTATTTGATGATTTTTAAACTCCATCGTCCTTGTTGAATTTAAGGCCACACACTTCAAGTGGTAATACGAACCTTTACCTTGAAGTGCTCAAAACTTTGATCCTTTGTGTGTATTGGTGATTATTATTAAAGGGTGTAGGCATTAAACTGGTAAGTTATGATGTTGTTTTATCTCCTTAAATGAACCCATCTCAAATATAAGAAATTGAAATCATTAAAAAGGAAATACGTCCAATCCACCCCGAGCGATAACCTAGGATCAACTCATTCTTTTAAATTGAATTCACTTAAATCTATTAGATATATTTAAAACCCATCCAAAATCAATCCAATTTGGTTACTTCATAGTCGAAAACAGTCCATAGAATGTACGTGTCTATAGGTTACTTCTTAGGTCTCTTTGGATTCGACAACCCAAGCTAGACTACAAGGACCATTCTACCTTCATCTCTTGGGTAAATTTGAGCGAGAATCAAATTTTGGTGCCATTTCCGGGGACCTAAGTAAGTTATCTTAGACACTATCATCCTTTTTTTTCATCCCACTTCTCTTTTCTCACTCCTCTCTCCTATGAAAGTCAATTTTGAACAAGTATAAACATGGGAAACCTATCCCTACTTTGATCATCCAACCCCATGTACGATGTACAATGACCATCCTAATTCCTACTTGTGGGATCATCAACAACCTATTGAACCACAATGTTTTTATTCATATGATCCACAATACATTCCAACATATTATGAGTTCCAATCCCAACAAGCCCAATCTGAACATCCTCCTATGGAATGCCAACAACATAGTTATCCTCCTGGAATAGACCATTTGTCTCAACCCCTTGCCCATCATGGTCCACAACCATTAATTGAAAAACAGTGTCCACAAATGGAGATAATGAATTTTGAGGTTTCATCATTGAGGTTAGAACTACAAAGCATTAAAACTTGTGAGGAACCCATCCCTACACAAATTGTCCCTTCCATAACCTTATGTGAAGTGTCTAGTTTCACAAAAACCCCACATGAATTTATTGAAGAACCAAACATTGGATTTGGGATATACAAAGAGGTTCAAGGAATTTCTGAAGGGTCTTTAAATCATGAGGAAATTAACTTTTTGGACTCAAAAGAGGAGAATTTGACATCATGGATTGAGTCTCCTAAGTATAACTCCATTGATGGATTTTCAAAAACACCAACCTTTGAACTATTGGGAGAAATCATAAAATTTGAGTCCATATCCATTACAAACACTGATCTTTCCAATTTTGTGGTTGAATCTTCTATTCAAAAGGAACCAATTTTGTTGAGAAATTTGGAAAATGAAACTGAGATGGATTCAAAATATCAACTTGTGTCTAAATGTCCTATCCAAACCGAGCTAAAAATTATTATCCTTCCTTCCCCAATCAAATATCCCTTCATAGGGTATAACCATGACCTTTCAATTGTAAGTCATTCTTATATTTAAACAATAAAAGTCGGGATGATCATCGATGTCTTAGGAAAAACAAAAGAGGAAATTGGATCAACCATTTTTGAAATTACTCGGATTTCCCAACTCATTATAGAACATAGGTTTGTACAACACACAAATTCTAAACAAAGAATCAATCTCAATAATGTAGAAGTAGAGAAATATTGGGTCTTTAAAATGTTAAAAATTGGTATTGGGTAAGTTAGGGGGTCCGTGTCGGGCTATCGATATTAAACAAAGCGCTGCATGGGAGGCAACCCATGGTTTTTATGTTTCCAATCATTTTGTTGTTTTAATAAACTTTATAATTTTAAGAAGATTAATGAATAATTTTGATATTTAAAAATAAAAAATATAGACTGTTGACCTGATCTTCTATTATGAGTATGGATGGGTATGAAAGTGGAGCACCATATTCATCCCTGTCACGTGGTGTGATCCTTTAGTAATACCTTACCCAGAAATTTAAAAAGAAGACAATGTATCATCAGTTTATTCTATTTTATATATATACTTATATTTTACTTTCTTTATTATATATATATATATTGTTTTGTTTTGTTTTGTTCGTTTTGTTTTTCCTTTCTCTACTAGGGAACTCTGCAAGTGACATGGATATCAAAGGATTAAAAGGGAGCAGCAAAAACTTCAGCTTCAACCACCAGGTGATTTCATTCCATGATCCTCAGTTTCAATTTCCCTTTTGAACTTCCATTATCTTCCTCTAATCCTTCTAAATTTTTATTTCTTCAAACACTGGGGACAATGTTGTTTTAAGTTGGGGGAGAGATAAAAAAATGCTTTTGTGTCAAAAAAAATGAATGATTTGAAAAAAAAATTAAATGGAAGGAAAAATTCCTTTAACTTTAAACATGGTAATACACATTGCACACTTTGAAACTGAATATCAAATAATTTAGCATAACCTGATTCTGATTTTAATCCTCGTATAATTTCATGAGCATAGATTTTGGAAAGTGTGGCTGTCCAATGTGATATTTCATCATTTATATTTTCATCCAAATAAAAAAAGAATCACAATGCACGTCCTTTGGATAGTGGGGTATTAGTTTGAGTTCATGGGGTCACCCAAATAAATAGCATAGGTTTGGTGATCATTTTAGTTTAATATGAGTATTCAAAAAAAATTAAAAAAAATGCGTGTAGAGAAATGAAATGACCTAATGTGTGGCTTTCGGCACTTGGGGATCGTGACTCCATAGTTTCCTGGCCCAGAGTTAGTAATTTTATCTCTATTTTTGGTAATTTGAATTTGTTTTTAACTAAGTTAACTCGAGATGATGCCCGAGTATGTGGGCTTCACTTGGTGCCCTAAGGTCTTTGAGCCTGGGAGTCATCGGCAAAGTCTCGCTACAGGGGTTGACTCTTTTGAGTGAAACTTCAATTACCATGGAAAAATTGCAAAAACAAAAAAAACAACAAAAAAAATTATACAAAAAAAATACTCATCTTAATATTGAAATGTGATTTCACCTAGCGCTTCCGTAATTTCCCCCTTGAATAAATATGAACCCCCAAGTCTATTATGATGGACAACACATCCTCATACTTAATTGATATTGGATGAAATATGGCAGTGAATTTGAACAAAGGAATGGGCTTGGGATTGGGATCTGATTATGAAACTATCCTGTATTAAAATATTTTGATGGGTTTCATTATTGTTTGGTATAATGTTTTTTGGTGATCATTGTGTATTAAAATGTTTTTTGGAAAAGGGAATTCGAATTTCAAATTGTTGAGATATATTTTGCTCGGGACTAGAAAAACTCAAGTTGGGGGGTGTGATTAGCCACTAAATGAGGCTAATATTCATTGGTAATATAAATAATATTCATGTTCTTTATTAGTCATAAACACCATTTTAGTGCATTTTACACTTTGAACATCATTTCACATTATGATTGTAATCCCTTCTTAAAATGCATTATTATGTGGTACATATTTGAACATCATTTGAAGTACCCAATGATTAATCTGATTATACATATTTTAATTTGATATTTTTAGAAATTTTTCTACACTTAAATATGAACATGTTTGATTCAGGGATCAATGGAGAATTCATGGAGGATGATGGAGATATTTGGCAATGAAAGAAAGCAATTCTGGAGAAGGCAGATTGGAAATCATCCCACTGATGAGACTGTGGGGCCCAACATAAAGGCCCCATTAATCCACACTTTCGTGGGATGATATAGGACATGTATAGGAACAAATCACTCTTCAGGATCCAATGCTCATTCGGCTTCCATGGTGGTCCTTTAGGCGGCCCAAGTTAGAGATAAAATTCTGGGCCAGATTCGGCGGCCCAGAAAAACATCTCACTAATTTGATCATATCTCAAAATCCAAAACTCCTAATGGGCCCAAATTTTACAGGCGGTTAGAGGACATCCGGAGCTCAATTTTCTTATTCTATGTCCTACTCTGATTCGGCCATCTAGAAGGTCTTCCAAATGCGTCTGTTCGGTGGATGAAAGTTAGCTGCCACCTCGGGTCAAATGTGGAAAAGTCCAAATTCCACAAGCTTTCCACCACCTATGGCCTACCAAAATTAATTGAGATGCTTTTTACTATTGGAGGCTAGACCAAAGGGCTTAAAAATTCCTATTTAAGGCATTTGTGTTGGAGGATTTAGGAATCTTTGGTGCTTTGTTTCATTGTAGTGTTATGCTGCCGCTTTGTGTTTGTAATCGCATTTCTTTCTCATATAAGTTGTTTAATTCACATTAGTTTCTTAATAAAAGTTCTTAATTTACTCTTATTATTTTATTCTACTTATCAGGTTGATACCGTTGGTTCAAGGTGTGGATTTATTCACACCATACTTTGTGATATTTATCACACAACGGAGGAGTGTTCTTTTTTTGTTGTTGTTTTTCCTTCTTCAATTCCACCCTTGTAAGTCTACTTCCCGCTTCCGTTGAAGACATGTCATCGATGGAGGGCTAACCCACTTATGGGTTGATCCAAGGGAGTAGCAAGGGTCTGGATTGTATGTTATTTATCACCTCATTAATGTATAATAACTTCTTTAATTGAGATTTTTATTTGATGATTTTTAAACTCCATCGTCCTTGTTGAATTTAAGGCCACACACTTCAAGTGCTAATACGAACCTTTACCTTGAAGTGCTCAAAACTTTGATCCTTCAAGTGTATAGGTGATTAGTATTAAAGGGTGTAGGCAATAAACTAGTAAGTGATGATGTTTTTTTATCTCCTTAAATGAACCCATCTCAAATATAAGAAATTGAAATCATTAAAAAGGAAATACGTTCAATCCACCTCGAGCGATAACCTAGGATCAACTCATTCTTTTAAATTGAATTCACTTAAATCTATTAGATATCTTTAAAACCCATCCAAAATCATTCCAAGTTGGCCACTTCATAGCCAAAAACAGTCCATATAATGTACGTGTCTATAGGTTACTTCTTAGGTCTCTGTAGATTCCACAACCCAAGCACGACTACAAGGATCGTTCTACCTTCATCTCTTGGGTAAATTTGACCGAGAATAAAATTTTGGCACCATTTCTGGGGACCTAGTTAAGTTATCTTAGACACTATCATCCTTTTTTTCATCTCACTTCTCTTTTCTCACTCCTCACTCCTATGGAAGTCAATTTTGAACAAGTCCAAACATGGGAAACCTATCCCTACTTTGATCACCCAACCCCATGTACGATGTACAATGACCATCCTAATTCCTACTTGTGGGATCATCAACAACCTATTGAACCACAATGTTTTTATTCATATGATCCACAATACATTCCAACATATTATGTGTTCCAATCCCAACAAGTCCAATCTGAACATCCTTCTATGGAATTCCAACAACATAGTTATCCTCCTAGAATAGATCATCTGTCTCAACCCCTTTCCCGTCATGATACACAACCATTACTTGAAAAACTGTTTCAACAAATGGAGATAATGAATTTTGAGGTTTTATCATTGAGGTTAGAACTACAAAGCATTAAAACTTGTGAGGAACCCATCCCTACACAAATTGTCCCTTCCATAACCTTATGTGAAGTGTCTAGTTTCACAAAAACCCCACATGAATTTATTGAAGAACCAACCATTGGATTTGGGATAGACGAAGAGGATCAAGGAATTTCTGAAGGGTCTTTAAATCAGGAGGAAATTAACTTTTTGGATTCAAAAGAGAAGAATTTGACATCATGGATTAAGTCTCCTAAGTATAACTCCATTGATGGATTTTCAAAAACACCAACCTTTGAACTATTGGAATAAATCATAAAATTTGAGTACATATCCATTCCAAACACTGATCTTTCCAATTTTGTGGTTGAATCTTCTATTCAAAAGGAACCAATTTTGTTTAGAAATTTTGAAAATGAAACTAAGTTGGATTCAAAATATCAACTTGTGTCTAAATGTCCTATCCAAACTGAGCTAAAAATTATTATCCTTCCTTCCCCAATCAAATATCCCTTCATAGGGTATAACCATGACCTTTCAATTGTAAGTCATTCTTCTATTGAAACAATAAAAGTTGGGATGATCATCGATGTCTTAGGAAAAACAATAGAGGAAACTAGATCAACCATTTTTGAAATTACTCAGATTTCCCCACTCATTATAGAACATAGGTTTGTACAACACACAAATTATAAACAAATAATCAATCTCAATAATGTAGAAGTAGATAAATATTGGGTCTTTAAAATGTTAAAAATTGGTATTGGGTAAGTTAGGGGTCCATGTCGGGCTAACGACATTAAACAAAGCGCTGCATGGGAGGCAACCCATGGTTTTTATGTTTCCAATAATTTTGTTGTTTTAATAAACTTTATAATTTGAATAGGATTAATGAATAATTTTTATATTTAAAAATAAAAAAATATACTGTTGACCTGTTCTTCTATTATGAGTATGGATGGGTATGAAAGGGAAGCACCATATTCATCCGTGTCACGTGGTGTGATCCTTGAGTAATACCTTACCCAGAAATTTAAAAAGAAGACAATGTATCATCAGTTTATTCTATTTTATATATATACTTATATTTTACTTTCTTTATTATATATATATATATATTGTTTTGTTTTGTTTTGTTCGTTTTTTTTCTTTATCTACTAGGGAACTCTACAAGTGACAAGGATATCAAAGGATTAAAAGGGAGCAGCAAGAGCTTCAGCTTCAACCACCAGGTGATTTCATTCCATGATCCTCAGTTTCAATTTCCTTTTTGAACTTCCATTATCTGCCTCTACTCCTTCTAAATTTTTATTTCTTCAAACACTGGGGACAGTGTTGTTTTAAGTTGGGGGGAGAGATAAAATAAGAAAAAATTCTTTTGTGTCAAAAAAAATGAATGATTTGAAAAAAAAATTAAATGGAAGGAAAAATTCCTTTAACTTTAAACATGGTAATACACATTGCACACTTTGAAACTGAATATCAAATAATTTAGCATGACCTGATTCTGATTTTAATCCTTGTATAATTTCATGAGAATAGATTTTGCAAAGTGTGGCTGTCCAATGTGATATTTCATCGTTTATATTTTCATCCAAATAAAAAAAGAATCAAAATGCACGTCCTTTGGATAGTGGGGTATTAGTTTGAGTTCATGGGGTCCCCCAAATAAATAGCATAGGTTTGGTGATCATTTTAGTTTAATATGAGTATTCAAAAAAAATTAAAAAAAATGCGCGTAGAGCAATGAAATGACCTAATACGTGGCTTTCGGCACTTGGGGATCATGAATCCATAGTTTTCTGGCCCAGAGTTAGTAATTTTATCTATATTTTTGGTAATTTGAATTTGTTTTTGACTGAGTTAACTCGAGATGATGCCCAAGTATGTGGGCTTCACTTGGTTCCCTAAGGTCTTTGAGCCTGGGAGTCATCGGCAAAGTCTCGCTACAGGGGTTGACTCTTTTGAGTGCAACTTCAATTACCATGGAAAAATTGAAAAAACAAAAAAAAACAAAAAAAACAAAAAAAAATTATACAAAAAAAAACAATACTCATCTTAATATTGAAATTTGATTCCACCTAGCGCTTCTGTAATTTCCCCCTTGAATAAAGATGAACCCCCGTGTCTATTGTGATGCACAACACATCCTCATACTTAATTGATATTTGATGAAATATGGAAATGAATTTGAAAAAAGGAATGGGCTTGGGATTGGGATATGCTTATGAAACTATCTTGTATTAAAATATTTTGATGGGTTTCATTATTGTTTGGTATAAGGTTTTTTGGTGATCATTGTGTATTAAAATGTTTTTGGAAAAGGGAATTCGAATTTCAAATTGTTGAGATATATTTTGCTCGGGACTAGCAAAACTCAAGTTGGGGGTTGTGATTATCCACTAAATGAGGCTAATATTCATTGGTAATATAAATAATATTCATGTTCTTTATTATTCATAAACACCATTTTAGTGCATTTTACACTTTGAACATCATTTCATATTATGATTGTAATGTCTTCTTAAAATGCATTATTATGTGGTACATATTTGAACATAATTTGAAGTACCCAATGATTCATCTGATTATACATATTTTAATTTGATATTTTTGGAAATTTTTCTACACTTAAATATGAACATGTTTGATTCAGTGATCAATGGAGAATTCATGGAGGATGATGAAGATATTTGGCAATGAAAGGAAGCAATTCTGGAGAAGGCAGATTGGAAACCATCCCACTGATGAGACTGTGGGCCCCAACATACAGGCCCAATTAATCCCCAATTTCGTGGGATGATAGAGTAAATGTATAGGAACAAATCACTTTTCAAGATCCAATGCTAATTCGGTATCCATGGGGGTCCTTTAGGCGGCCCAATTTAGAGATAAAATTCTGGGCCAGATTCTGCGGCCCAGAAAAACAGCCCACTAATTTGATCATATCTCGAAATCCACAACTCCAAATGGACCCAAATTTTACAGTCGGTTATAAGACATCCGGAGATCAATTTTATTTTCCTATACCCAACTCTGATTCGGCCATCTCGAAGGTCATACAAATGCGTCTGTTCGGTGGATGAAAGTTGGATGCCACCTCCGGTCAAATGTGGAAAAGTCCAAATTCCACAAGCTTTCCACCACCTAAGGCCTACCAAAATTAATTGAGATGCCTTTTACTATTGGAGGATCGACCCAAGGGCTTAAAAATTCCTATTTAAGTCAGTGGTGTTGGAGTATTTATGAATCTTTGGTGCTTTGTTTCATTGTAGTGTTATGCTGCCACTTTGTGTTTGTAATCGCATTTCTTTCTCATGTAAGTTGTTTAATTCACCTTATTTTCCTAATAAAATTTCTTCATTTACTCTTATTATATTCTTCTACTTATCACGTTGATACCGTTGGTTCAAGGTGTGGATTTATTCACACCATACTTTGTGATATTTATCACACAACGGAGGAGTGATCTTTTTTTGTTGTTGTTTTTCCTTCTTCAATTCCACCCTTGTAAGTCTACTTCCTGCTTCCGTTGAAGACATGTCATCAATGGAGGGCTAACCCACTTATTGGTTGATCTAAGGGAGTATCAAGGGTCTGTATTGGATGTTATTTATCACCTCATTAATGTATAATTACTTCTTTAATTGAGATTTTTATTTGATGATTTTTAAACTCCATCGTCCTTGTTGAATTTAAGGCCACACACTTCAAGTGCTAATACAAACCTTTACCTTGAAGTGCTCAAAACTTTGATCCTTCAAGTGTATAGGTGATTAGTATTAAAGGGTGTAGGTATTAAACTAGTAAGTGATGATGTTGTTTTATCTCCTTAAATGAACTCATCTCAAATATAAGAAATTGAAATCATTAAAAAGGAAATACGTCAAATCCACCCTGAGCGATAACCCAGGATCAACTCATTCTTTTAAATTGAATTCACTTAAATCTATTAGATATATTTAAAACCCATCCAAAATCAATCCAAGTTGGTCACCTCATAGCTGAAAATAGTCCATAGAATGTACGTGTCTATAGGTTTCTTCTTAGGTCTATGTGGATTCGATAACCCAAGCTGAACTACAAGGACCGTCTTACCTTCTTCTCTTGGGTAAATTTGAGCGAGTATCAACAGTCGATCTGAGCATGGACCGTAGATAACCAATCCATGCCCAAGATGATGTCGT
The DNA here is from genome assembly GCA_963277665.1 of Viscum album. Classification (NCBI taxonomy): domain Eukaryota; kingdom Viridiplantae; phylum Streptophyta; class Magnoliopsida; order Santalales; family Viscaceae; genus Viscum; species Viscum album. Next base: position 786,123,811 of record OY728140.1, read on the forward strand.
AAGGCCTTGACGCTGCTACAAGAAGATTCCAGCCAAAGCTCTCACCTCCTAGAATAAGCTCACACTGCCGGCACCAGTGCGTAATCCTCGAGTCTGTTCCCGTAGGAGTCTCTAGATGTAAGGATCGAGCCAACGGCTCCGTCGAAATCTTTGAGCTCCAAAAAAGGGTAGAAACATTGAAATAATGACTCACTCTTATGTCTATAAGAACTATAGAAAGGGTGTAGTAGACACAGATAGTACCTCGAATCATCTCAGGTTCTCCGTGGTCGTAGGCCTCCACTGCTTGAAGCTGAGCCTGCCTCTGTCCGCCAGGTCCCTGTGGTCGGGGTGGACCTCCTGGTGGTGGTGGTGGTAGTGCCCCAAAGTGTCGTCCACCACCTGTTGTTCGTCCAGCTCCTCTACCTCATCCCCCTACTCCCTGCGGACCACCACGGTCGAACCTCTGCCTCTTCCTGGGTGGTCCCTCAACCGTTTGTTGCTCCCCTACATAGCAGGTCGTGAAGTCACGAGCCATGTGGCCTTGCCCGCCACATGCATAGCACTTTCTTCCTCTCATATGACTGGCTCTGCTGCATGTGCCCCACACCTCCGAACCAGTATCCTGAGGTCTCCTACCTGATGGTCTGGTCCGCTTGGACCTATGCGACATTTGTCTACTACCGGCTGTTGAATACTCTAATACGTACCGCCCTGTGGTAGGTCTCGCTGTTGGTGTAGGCTCAACAAGAAAGCTCTCCACAAGAAGGGCTCGCTCCAGTACTCCTGACTATGTCGGAATGCTGAGGGAGATCATCAAAGTCCTGATCTCATGCCTCAGTCCCTGCTCGAAGGTCCGGGCCCGAAATAATGGATCTCGTACCATGTCCGTGGAATAGCATGAGAGATCAGTAAATCTCGTTGAGTACTAAGCTACTGTCATGTTGCCCTACCGCAGCTATAGTAAGTCCTAGATGCGCACCGCACGGAGGGTGGTTGGAACGAACTCTGAGAGGAAGAGGCTCTCAAAGTCTGTCCAAAGAAGAGATGCCTCGTCGTGCACATGGAGCATCAGGCTCCACCATCTACCTGCTGCCGCGTGCAGGAGACTTGCCGCAAGGATCACCATGAGGTCTGCTGGTGTCCCTACCAATTTGAAGACTCGAACAACAGCCTCCAGCCAATCCTCAGCTTCCTGAGGGTCCATCTCCCTGCGGAACCTAGGCATTCTCTGACGTTGAAACTCATGCAGTGCACTCAGGCGACGTGCACTCTCAACTGCTGGGGCCGGTGGCATCAGTGGCTCGGCGGGTAGAGGTACCATCGGTGCCTCCGCTATAATGGGGCCCTGCACCGAGGCCTTGTCGCTCGGTGGGCTGTCATCTTGCACAAAGCTCGGAACCCCAGCTGGATGCCGTCGTGGGGCCATCCTGAAAAGAAACGGTTGCTCCACGGTTAATACAGTATACCTGGTGAGCTGACAAAAAGTAATCACAAAGAAAACTTTTGAAACACACATGAAATCAATGTTTTCATGCATTGAGCCGGAAATCAGAAGTTAGGGTCCTGGTGTATGGATACATCAGCCGTCGCACCAACACTGGACTCCCTGGACTGATAACCACACTCAATACCCTTAACACTATTGCTTCACATAGAAGAAATTATCAGATTCCTGATTTCTGCGGTAGAACTGACTCCTCTGATAACAATTTGTCACGACCCTTCCTCGGGGCCCGTGTCGTGACCACCCCAAGCCCGCCTTCTATAGGCCAAGGGCTGGCGACTAGCACCAAAGGCATAAATCCCGATAAAAGGGAAGTCATTGCCTTTATATAAGAAAACAAAACACCACAGAGTAAGGAAGATGAAGTAAACACTAAGTAAACTGAGTACAAAAGTAATTGTTGTAAAGTAAATGGGCCGGTATAGAAACCCAACTGGAAGTACAGTACAACTGAGAAAAGAAATTACAACAGCTGAAAAGTAAAGCAGCAGCCACCAAGTCGTCCTCCGAAAACCCCACATAAAGGGTGGGTATAGATGGTCTCCTCTGCTCCTCGATCCGTCCGTCCGCACCGTGTACGTCCTGCCTGATGGTCCACCTATGGATATTGTCCCGCTCCACAAGTCTCAACCACGATCAACGTTGTCCGTCATCTGCATCCAATAAAACGTAGTGCGGGCATAGCCCGTGCAGGGGTGAGTATACGATACTCAGTAGGGACCCCGAGACCCCCAAAGAACTCCCAGAATCCACAAAGGATAAACCGCAAAGGAAATATACAAACACTAAGTATCAACCAACTCTACTTAGGTATATACCCATACATATACCTAAGTCATCAATTGTAGTTCTGCTCCAACTCACGAGCCCAAGTACAACCCATTCCACACAGGAAAGCATAACCTAACCCACGCAGGAAAGCACAACTCAGTCCACACAGGAAAGCAAGACAATCATATCGAAGATAAAGATTGAAAGTCAAGACTCAGCTCACACAGGTATACTACTCACGAAGAGGGGTGGAGATGATTAGATGTAGCCTCTGAATCATCTCCTATGCAGAACCCATGTAGGATCCAAGTACAGAATTCATCACCGTCAAACCCACGTAGGATCCAAGTACAGTAACCATTGTTGCCGAACCCACGTAGGATCCAAGTACAGTCGTCATCATCGTCGTAGTCGCAGCCAGCTCTAGGGTTCCCGCACACAACACGCTCGATTCTAGGAGGGTCCGCTCCATGAGCCAAGGGGTTCGATACATCAACTTTCATTAAGTCCAGAGTTGATGTATCACAAAGTTCCGTCTCATCAATAGGAACTCAACACGACAGACGGTGTGTCAATCAGACGCCCGGTCTGAGAGATATTGGCTTTTTCGTCCCAGGGTCCCGGTTGGTTTTTAGGCTAAAACCAACCCGACCATACTATATCTTCATCCAAACATCAAATGGAGTAATCAAAATGAACCGTCTCACTAAGAGTAATTCATCGTGATTGACGGCACGTCATTCGGACGTCCGGTCGTTAAGTTATAAGCGTTTCCGCTCCAAGGGCCCAGTTGGTTTCGAGTTTGAACCAACCCGGCCATACCAAAACTTCTTCGAAACCTCATGTGTAATATACTGAAACGACCGTATCGATCCAAGGATCCCAACGCAACTAACGGTGCATCGATCAGAAGTCCGTAGCCCAAGATATGTGCGTTTGAACGAACCTGGTTCGAAAATAGGGGGTTTGCGCCCAGTCTAACCCGGCCCAATACCCCCTGGGTCGGCCCGAACCGGGTTGACCCTACCCGGGTCTGGGTCCGGCCCAATTGGGAGCGTCCCGGCCCGGCTGGGCACGGCCTGCAGCCCGGCTCGGAAGCCGGTCGCGGCTCGGCTCGCGGCCGAGCGGGGTGCGAAGAGGGGCACTGCCCCCTTGTCTCCGAAACAGCGGACCCAGTGGGGTCCTCCCTATTTGTTGGTCGGGGGGAGTTACAACCCCCCCCCACCCCCCAATTTTTCCGGGAAACGGCCGGCCTTTATGACCGGCCGTTTTTCTTGAACCGCCGCGGGACCCTGAAGGGTCCCGCCTCCAGGAGCGCCGGCAGCCGGCCGAGCCCGGCCGCCCCTGCTGGTGACCACCGCGGCCTTAGGCCGCGGCCCTCCTTCGACCGACGTGGCGCGACGGCGCCGTACCCCTCCGCCACAGCCCACTCTGGCCGCGGCCTCCCTCGGATCCTCCGGCGCGGCGCGATGGCTCCGCGCACCACCGCCGCGGCCCGCTCTGGCCACAGTCCCCTTCGTTCCCGCACAGTGCAACTGCACCGCGCCGTCTTCTCCACAATGATCAAAGAAAATCAACAAAAAAAGGTGGGGAGGATCGGCCGTGTTTGTGCAGTCCGATCTCCTCCCGTTATAATGATAACAAGCGGCCATAATTTAATCAACGAAGGTCGATAGAAAAAACTTGAATGAAGTTAACCCCTACCTCGATAAACGATGTCGTTTGCTGGCGACACGGAAGACGGCGTCGCAGGGTGAGGTTTCGAAGATGGTGTTGGCGTGCGTCCAAGGAGGGGACAGCGTCTCACACTATCTGCAGAGAGAAGAAGGAATGGCATGTCGTCTCTCCTTGTGGTGATGGCGTTCTTCGTCGAAGTGTGTCGCTCTTCGCGGGAGGATGAAGTTCTTCCAATAAAGCTAAAGCTCTCTCTCCAATTCCCAACACAACAAGCTAACCCCAAAATAAAATAAGCTTTTCCTTATTTTATTTTACCTTGCCATGCACTTCAAAAACACAAAATTCAAAACTTAATCCAATTAATTGAAGAGGTTCAATTAATTAAATTAATGTGAGTTGGCATTATTAAAGAGGGAGAGAGGGGAGTTACTCAAATAAAGGGGGGAGTTAGGGAGTTAGGGAATGTGATGAGCTGGGGCTCATGTAGGCCCCACCTCACCTTTATCCTCTCAAGGGTAGTTAGTAACTAGTGGGTCCCACCCCAACTCCCAAACCTAGGATATAACCACTTAGAATAAAGAATAAAAATTGTTCTACAATTTTTATTCAATTCTTATTTAAACCACAAAATTAAACTCCTTCTCTTGTGCAAATGCATCTATGGTAAAAGACCTCTTAATCAATTACCCGCACTGCAGTTCTATCGGTGCCCTCGTATTTCAAATCCAAGCAACGGTTCAAAATATAGAAAAATCTACTCATTCGTTCACTGAACATACCCGAGCTAAACCTCGGAAATTGATTCCAGGCACACCGGGCCTCAGAATCAGGTGCCGTCAAAAACTGCGTACTCGTAAAATCCCAAAGAATTTAAGAAAAAAATTTCCTTGAAATTTACAGGTATTTACAATTTATTCCATATTCCTTAAAACCATAGTAGGAATAAGGATATATTTTTGAGAATTTTGATCCCATTTACTTGAATTTATCCCCATACTTATAGATATAGATTCATGGATGATCCAAGTTGAGTTTCCTTCTTCACCGTTAGATTTTGATTTCACATGTTCCTTCCTGAAATGATATGGTATCCTATTTTACCTTATTTTATAGTTTTATATCACTTATTAATGTTGGATTATTGGTGGAATTATATCCTTAGGAATCATGGGGTCCTCATGGGAGTGGTGATTTGAGATCTGTATTTATCTTCCTATTCATGTTTGGTGAATTTTTAAAGCTTCACATCAAGGTAGGGGATTTATAAACTTCTCCTTGTTTATGAATTGATATGGGATTAACATGATTTAAATTATATGGGAAACTAGTTAAGATTAAATTTAATGAAGATAATTAACCATAATTAAGAGAATTATATTAATTGGAAGGGTTTTTCTTTTGGTCGGGGATTATGGAAAGATTGGGGGTGAATTGTCCTTTTAAAAATAAAATCATAAATAAATTATTAATTTGAAAATAAGACTACTCAAAAATAATAAAAAGAGAAATTGAATACATGATAGTTGACAAATTTGATTCTATTTTATAGAGATAATATCAAATAAATTAAATCATAATAATGTTTTAATTTAAATTAAGAAAGTATGTGAGATAATGAAAAATGATGCAATACGAAAAAGTAAATAGGTGACAAACATAGTTGATAATGAGTTAAAATAAAGTATGATGTGTGTCCCTACTTATCCACCCCTCGATTAGAGAGATAAATTATATAAATCCATTAGTCTCAATGATGACCAATAACTTTTCCCTCATGATTGTTTCATGTGAGAACCCTCTTTAACATCATCATTCTTTAAGTAACCCATCACACGCATTTGTGGAGTGTGAACTATTGGTGAAAATAGGTTGAGGAAAGATAACTTTTATTTAGGAAAACCCTTTACTCACCTATCACAGATCCCATTTATGGAGGAATGTATAATGGCTTAATGAGAGACTGTGAGAAAGGTAGAGAGAATTTAGAATATTTAGAACTTGGAAGGCTCTTGAGAGGAAATGGAAATCTAGAGCTTCATCATTGATTGATTTTTTAGAGCACATCGTTGGGAGAAAGGATAACAAGATGTTAAGGTGAGTCTTTAAGGATCCAAGGGTGTCCTTTTATAGTCTCTAAAAAGTATCGGGAAACTTGTGGAATCACTAGGTACATAGAACATGGAACATGCCGCCATAATGGTCTTTTGACTATAATAATTGAGTCCTTGTTGGACACTTCCCAACACCACCAGATACCAATTATCCACCATTAGGTAGCCAATGGACTACTTGTAACTAGGTGAAGCTAGAAGACATCCAGTGGCTTGCTTCTACAAGCCAGCAGTTGTCCATTGGCCTTTGGACATAAGATTTGAATCTCTTCCAGAGCTACCAGATGTTCAGTGATCCTCCACTGAGTAGTCGATGGTACTATAATAGGAGTGACTTACTATAACCATCATGTTTGGTAGATGATTCACTACACCAGGTATTTGGTGTACTATGCATAGGTTCCCCTTCAACTGGAGCCTTATCTACTACACTCAAAATCCCTCAAATCCTTTTATGTTTCTTCTAATTTGTTACCAATACTTTGAAATATGATTTGATACATGACCAAGCCTTTAGAAAGGATTCAAAGTAACTTGAATATTTCATGTAATTCACCACTTTAATTCAATAAAAAATACTAAAACACACTTAAATGAAAATTTTTGAAAGATAGGTGGGTGTTTGTGATCATGAAAGTACTATGAGAGAGATAGGTATAAAAATATTAACTTTTTGATGATCACAAACACTTAACTTAAAAAAGATAAATTAATAATGGATCAAGTGTGAAAGAGATAGAGAATAATTTAAAAATATTAACACTATATTCGATAATATCAAGAAATAAACCATATAAATAAATATTTTAAAAAATATAAAGAATAGATTTATGATATTTTAAAATATACCCCTTTATAAAATAATTTAATAAAGAGAGAAGAAAAATAAAAATGAATTTAAGAAAAATTTTCAAGAACTATCACACATTATAAAAAAATAATGAAATTTATCCCCCTTAATTTTATAACATTTCTCCTCCTTTTTGAATATAAAAGAGGATAATAACATTAAAAAGGGAAAGATAATAAGATGAGGGATAAAATTCTAAAATTTTTTGAAGGAAAACTTAAGGGAGGATTTTAGAAAAATCAAAAAGGATCTTGAAAAAGAAATTTTAATAGATAAAACACCTTTTAACTTTCATAAATCCCCAAATAATATATTTATTATAGAGAGATATATATAGAAAGGTAATATTGAAAATAAAATAAAAATATAAAGAATAAAATGATGAAAAACAACTTTAAACTTCCAAAAGTCCCCAAATAAATGGATTATTATATAGATTTAGTATATAAATAAGAAAGGAAAAAATAAGTATCAAAGGGGAAAAGGAATAAAAATAAAGAAACAAATGGAAAATAAAAATAAAGGAAAAAATATAAAATAATTAAGATAATAAAATATAGAAAGAATAAAATAAATATAAAATAAAAATAGAATAAAATTAAAACTAATACACACCTTTGCCACATCACAACAAGGAATGGATTCACCTTCATGAATTTATTTATTCTTTTAAAGAGGTTTTAAAGGTTATTCCCTTGAATTGTGACCATACTTTGAAAATATACCTCCTAACTGGAATTTCATCAAAATCATCTCAAAATAAATGTCAGAGATAAAAATTACAAACTATTTTTACACGTCATTAATCTACTTTAAGAGAGGTAAAAACAAAAAAAAATATTTAAAATAATAAATAAATATATGGATTTAAAAAATATTTTTTTTAAACAAGTTTTAAAAATAAATATACCAATGATAAATATGAGGTATTAAAGAAAAATAATAAAATATTTATAAAAGTAATTTATTTTGAAAATTTAAATTTGAAATTTTTGAAAAATAAGATAAAATATCTTGAAAAAGTAATAATTAAATAATTTTAAAATGAATAATACCTCTTAATTTAAATAGATAAAAGGCTCCCCATAAAATTATAACATGGGTGAGATAAGGGATTATATCCAAGACATAAAAATATACAAAGAAGTAAATTCAAGATTTAAAAAAGTGTTTTTAAAACAATATTTTTAAATTTTTTTCAAAGATAACTCAATATATCCATAAATAAAATGAATAATTTCACAAATGAAACATTCCTAGTTTACCATTAATGAATTTTAAATGATCATGGGATAGAGGTTTTGTGAAAATATCAGTGGGTTGATATTTTGTTGGGATAAAATCCAATAAAATATCACCTTTTTGGAAGTGATCTCTTATGAAATAGTGTATTGAGTAAATTTGTTTGGTGTGAGACTGATATATATAATTTTTGAAGATATTTATAGAATTAGTATTTTTAACTTGATAGGGATATGGTTAAATTTTCTCCCAAAGTCCAAGGGAGTGGGTTTCATCCATATAATTTGAGCGTAACAACTCCTAGTGATTATGTATTTTGCTTCAATTGAAGAAAGATAAAATGAATTATGCTTATTACTAATCCATTACACAAAGTATTTTCTATTATATTTAAATATCCTATAGTACTTTTCTTATCTAGTTGGAATCCACAAAAATCATCATAAAAAAATAAGTTAAATCAAAATTGATTTCTTTTGGATAAAATAAACTAAGATTTATAAAACCTTTTAAATAATGAAAAATTATTTTTATAGAATTGAAATGATAATCCTTTGGATTATATTGAAAATAATAAAAAATAAAAACATTGAAAATGATATTAGGAAAGGTTATATTAAGGTAGATTATACTATCAATCAAACTTCTATAAAGATTTTTGTTGACCAGTTTATCAGCTTCATCCAACGTTAACTTACAAGTCCTACTCATGGAAGTGATAATTTTCTTATCCCAATCCATTATAAATCATTTTAGAAGTTCATTCATTTAAAAATATTCCATCATAATTTTGAGGAATTTAAAAAGCGAGGAAGAATTTAATTTCCCCATAAAGCTCATCTCAAATTCTTTATTTATTAAATCATAAAATTCAAAATAAATTTTTTCATTGGTAGAGCTAGAAATCACATCATAAATGTAAATTTGAACAAGTAAAATATCATTTGAGATATTTTTTTGAAAATAAATTTTAATCTTATTTTCACATTTTAAAACTATTTTAAAGAAAATAAATTGAAAGAAATTCATACCAAGATCAAGGTGCTTGTTTGAGGTCATAAAGATATTTGGTAATTTTGAAAAAAGAATTTGGAAAATCATGATTTTAAAAACTATCTGGTTGATCAACAAAAACATTTTTTTAAATAAAACCATTTAGAAAAGTTCTATTTACATCTATTTGAAAGAGTTTTAAATTTAAATGAGAAGAAAATTCCAATAGATTAGTATGGATTCAAGTCGATATACAGGTGAAAAGGTTTCACCATGGTTTATTCCTTCTTCTTGTTTATCACATTTTTCTACTAAATGGGGAATTTTTCTCTTAATATTTCCATATTCATATAGTTTATTTCAAAACCCCATTTAGATACAATAAATTGATGATAATTATGTATTTTCATGAGAGTACATACATTATTTGGAGTGAATTTATTAATTTCCTATTACATGTAAAGTACTGAATTTTCATCGTTAAGGACATCATTAAGGTTTCGGGGCTCAAGGTGAGAGACAAAATCTAGGTTTTAAACCTCATTTAATATCAATATGTGAGTATGATTTTCCATTAGTGAATCACCAATGACATTTTCAAGAGGATGGCCTTTAAATTTTTTTGAAAATTTTAGGCAAATTATTTGAAGGAGATTATTATTCTTATTTAATTTATTTAGTTTTAAAAGGTTTATTTAAAACATCATTTTTAAAAAAAATAAGGAAGATATTTTAGAAAAAATTATTTAAAAAACATGGATTTATTGTTCCATAAATTTAGCCCTTTTTTAAAGACATGGTAATAATTTCTTGAGTTGGAGTACCCAATAAAGATACCTTTATTGGATTTATAATTAAATTTACCAAGATAGTATTTGGTAATTAAAATAAAACATTTATAACCAAAAATATTTAAAAATCACACCTTAGATTTTATATTATGCCAAATATCACATTTTTTTTTCTTTAGAAAGTTCTTAACAATAATGTGATTAAGGATGAGAATGTAGTATTCATGGAATCAACCCAAAATATTTTTGGAAGAGAAAATTTATTTAAAATATTTTGAGCGATTTATTCAATTTTTTAATTTCATATCTCTACTACCCATTTTTTTGAGGGATTTGAGGATTGTAAAAATAATTATTATATCCTTCAAAAGAAGAAAAATCATTAAATTTATTATCAAATTATCCACCATGATCACTATTAATTGAAATAATTTTAAAATATTCATTTTAAACCTTTTTATAAAACTTGATTAAGACTTTGTAAGATTCACTTTTATGAGTTAATAAATAAGCCTGTGTGAATCTTTTAGAGACATCAAAAATTACGATAGTATATATTTTTCCTCTAATTACTTTCAATTTGATTAGGATTGAAAAGTTTAAGATGGAACATTTCAAGATATTTTGAATAAGAAATATAATTTTAATATTTAAAAGAGGGTTTTAGTTGGTTACCATGTTAAAATTATTCAAAAACCATGTTATCTTTAAAATTTAATTTGGAAAGGTCTCATACTTATTGGTATCAGTTGAGTTTGATGAGAGAGTGAGTGCTATAATGACCAAGGTTTCGGTACCAAATCCATGAGTCACTAACTTGTGCATTCCAACACTTAATGTTTTGGATAGAATGATATTTTAAAATTAATTGTATAAACATTTTGAAATGAGAAAGTGGTAAATAAAAGTTCTCCTTTTGAATTAAAAACATTACAGAAATCATTTTGAAAGATATTTTAAAAACTTTATCACATAATTGATTAATACTTAGAAAATTGTGTTTCAAACCTTTTATGAATAAAAAAATTTTAATTAAATTTGAGTTAGAAAAACTGATGGTACTTTCACTGAAAATCTTACCCATTGAATTATATAAAAGGTGATGTGACCTCCTTTAAGTTTATTGATTTGATTAAATTTAGAGAGGAAACTGCACATGTGTCTTGAGCAACCAGAATCTAGGTAGCACATTTCTTCTTGATATTTTCTTGTGAGACGCTTCTCCTATAAGATTAAATGATTGAAATTTTTAGTGCCCACACAAATTTGGGTCTACTTACATTATCCAATAATGATTTCCAAATACAAATGTGTTTAGTAAGTTTTGTTTTTATAAATATTGGAAGATATATTAATTGACTTTGGTTTTCCATATCAAACATTTTTTCAATCACATTCATACATTAAATGACCAATTCTTTTTCAATAATTACAAAATTGTTCTTGAGAAATACCTTTAATGAAAAATAGTTTTTGAATAATTTTTTTAAGATCTTTAATGATTGGAGTAACCAAATATGTCTTGATCTTTTCCATGTTTTTGAGAACCCAAAATTTTATTTATATTTTTTTCCATGGGTAAATTTTAAAGGATAACTTTTTAGGTCTTTAATGGTTAATCCAAGATTATATACATTTGGTTGATTCTTTATTTTATTTGATGAGGTCTTCCTTTTCTTGGAATACAAAATCCATTTCTTTTTAAAGATTTAATTTTTATTCAATGACTTGATTATATTTCTTTTCAAGTTCAATATATAAATAATAATATTGATTATATCCATTTTTGATTTTATTTCATACATATTTTAGATCTTCATAGTTTAGGTAACTGAAGGAGAAAGAAGAAGAAGAAGAGTGAGAGGATTGAGAAGAAGAATGGGGATAATAATAAGAATAAGAGGAGTGATAAATGGTAAATTAAGTACTAACCTTGATAACTTCATCAAAATATTCCATGGGGCACTTCAAGATAAATTTACTTGATGTGGATAACAAATCTAAATCTATGGAATCATCACTTTCACTCCATGTAGAAACTTTGAAATCCTTTTTACCTTTCTTATTTCCTTTGATATTTTTCTTTTATATAGGGAAATATGGTTTTATGTGACTTTTAAAAATTAAAGGAATGTTGGCACTAGTTACAACTTTTTATTTAACTTTTTTAATTTATTTTTAAAGTTCATCTCCTTGAGGAATTTGTTCATGTTCCTAGAAAAATGGGCATATTCTAAAACCTCACCTCCATATTGTTCATCATTGATAGATTTAAAGACAATGGTTTTCTTGAATTATTTAGCTTCATTGGCCTCCTTTTAAACTTAGATTTCATCATGATTTCATATGTCATTAAGTAGTTGATGGGTGCTTCTACTTATATCTTGTTCACATCTTTAGCTTCTTGTATAGTTGTCACATTAGGATCCTAGGATCTAGGTAACACCCATAATATTTTATTTAAGAGAATTTCTATAGATAATTCATCACCAATGGATTTTATACCATTGTAAATTTCAGTAAATCTCGTAAACATTCTTTTTATAGATTCATCAAAATTCATAGTAAAACTTTCAAAATATTGACAGTACATATCAAATCTAGTGTACTTGGATTTATTTGTTCCTTAATGTGTTAATTCTAACAATTTCCAAATATCATAAGTATTTTTGAAATTGGAAACATGATTAAACTCTTATCTATCAAGACCACAATGTAATGAATTCATGTCTTTTTTATTCAATTCAAAATTCTTTATATCTTTGTGGATCATTTTTTCTTTGAATTCTTTAGTGGGGATATACTCATGCATTATCATTTCCTAAACAATATAAGAAATACTACTATGTAAAGTTGAAATATGATTCTTCCAATAGGAACAGTAATTTCCATAAAAAATAGGAGCATTCATATTGGAATTAGATGCTACAATAAAAATCTAACTTTGAAATAAATTAAATATTTGAAAAAAAATTGAAAAATAATTCAATTTTTAAAATCAAGGGTTTTGAAAAAGATTAAAACCTCCCTTTCATAATAATTATTGGTTGGATATTATGTAAACAGGGGGTGAATTTAACTATTAAAAATAAAATCATAAATAAGATATTAATTTAAAACTATTTTAGTGAAGAAATAATAAAAAGATAAATTAAATACGTGGTAGTTAATAACTTTGATTTGAGTTTATAAAGATAATATCAAATAAATTGAAGCATAGAAACATTAGAATAAGAATTATTAAAGTATGTGAGATTATGAAAAATGATGTAATGTGGAAAAGTATATAAGAGATAGAAAAAATTGATAAGTATTTCAACTAAATCATGATGTGTGCCCCTACATATCCACCCCTCAACTCGGTAGGTATATTGTATAAATCCATTACTACAATGGTGACCAATAACCCATCCCTCACAATTACTTATTGTGATTTCCCTCTTGGAAATTATTGTTCATCATGCAACCCATCCCATACTTTTGTAGAGTGTGAACCATTGGTAAAAGGAGGTTGAGTAAAGTGAAGTTTTATTTAGGCAAACCCTTTATACACTGCTCAAAAATATATTTGATGGAGGGATGTACAATGGTGGAATAAGATATTATGAGAAAGGTAGAGTTCCTTTATAATATTTATAACTTGAAAGTATCTTGAGGTAAAATGTAAATATATAGCTTCATCATTGATTTATCTTCTAGATCACGTCATTTGGATAAAGGATCGCAATATTTCAAGGTAAGTCTTCAAGGAGCCAAGGGGTTCCCTTTATAGGCTCTAAAAAGGCTCAAGAAGATTCTAGAATCATCAGGTATGTCTATCCTAGAATGCGACTCCATAATGTTCTTTTTGACCATAATAAATGAGTCCTTATTAGACACTACCCAATGCCACTATATTCTTTGTAGCCACCCCTAAGAATCCAATGGCTTACCTAGAACTGGGTCAAGCTAGAAGACCTCTATAGGATAGCCGCTATAGGCCAGTGGTTGGATGGTGGATCTATAAAGAAGTGATGAATCTCTATTAGATCTAGTCAGTGCTCCTCTATCGAGTAGTCGGTGGTCTTAATAAAGTAGAGGCTTACTGCCACCATTGAATCGAGTAACCAATGCATTGCAGCAGGTAGTCAGTGCACTCATCACATGTTCCTCTTCAACTGGATCCTTCTCTACTTCATTACAAAGCCTTCTATGTTTCTTTTAATTTGTTTCCAAAACTTTGAATAGTGATTTTAGGCATGACCAAGACTTTATAAAGGCTTCAATGGAACTTGAAGATTCCATGTAATTCACCACTTTGAATTCAATAAATAATATTGAAGTTATCTTAAATGAAATCTTTATATAGATAGGAGAGTGCTTATGATCATGAAAACACCATGAGAGAGAGAAGTACAATAGTTATGACGGTTTTTGGTTTGTGGTTTATTCTTTTTTTGGTGGATGCCTCTTAATATTTTTTATATGGTGATTAAATTGGTTTTTTGTGATTATTATTATCCCATAGAATGATTTATATAATTTAAATTAGTTAAACATCATAAAGATAGTAAAAATAAGTGGATAAGGAATATGAATATGAATGGTGTTGTTTCCATTCAATAATTTTAGATTTTGTAGCTACTATTATAGATTTCTTGGTTATTGAATATTATCATAATTAATCGATTAATTCTATATGGTAATGGGTAATGATTATTTATAAAATTAATTTCTTAGGGTTGTTTCATGGCCCATATTGGATTGCTTTATCTTGTTTTCTTGATGTGATAGACTTAGTTTCTCTTGAAATTTTTTATGTTGGAAATATATTTTGCTTCCATGTTTATGCCTTAGGATGGAAGATCCCTTGATTTGAATTTTTGTGAAACCTAGTCTGTTTGAGATATTAGGATAGATATGGGTTGGTTTTTGTTTTTATAAATGTCGTTCGGTGCGAATAATACTAGAATAGATGGAACTGTTTGAGATTTGGTCTTACTTATTTTCGATTATTTGGTTGGCACATTTTTAGAGTTATACTTTCCCATTTAGTTGGTTGTTTGATTGTTGTTTTACTTTATGATTGGTTACTATGATTTATAAATGCCTTATACAATTTTATTAATGTAATATGAGTGCATCTCCCTTATGGTATATTAGGTTGAGTCATAGAATACATGGATATAGAATGATAATAAATTATAATTGAACCCATGGGAGTGGGTGTTGAGGCTGGTGATAAAATAATAAAAGGAAACCATGGGATGGTCGGGACAAATCCTATAAGATCAAGGGTTGGAAATTTGGAATTTAAATGATGTTAAAGGAATCATCATGGCTATGATGATTAAATGTGAATGGATAACCGTAATTTATGATTGTAATGAACTAATGTTTTACCAATGGAAATTCCCTTCTTATAATTATGTCATATTATCACATGAAATCATAACACTATGAACTACTAAGTACTATGTGACCTTTAAACATAATATTGTCACTTCTGTGTTTCAAATTTTGAAAAAATTATATACACGGTTGTGTTCAGGGTGTTTTTTGGAGTCTAATAGAACAAAATTAATTTTTGGTGAATACTAACCTACCCTTATGAATAGTAACCTACCCTTATAAATAGTAATATGACCCTTATGAATAGTAAATCATCCAAAAAATAGTAACCTCACCCATGAATGTATAAATAAAATTTAGGCATCTTATAAGTGATAATATGACCATAGTAAAAGTATTGGTATTTTTGTAAGTCATAAATAATTAATTACAATTAATTAATTAATTTAAAATAAAATATATTTTCCTAAAATGTGTTCATAATTTGACAATTTAATGTCTTCTAGTTTTAAGATAATTTTATAATACCTTATGTAATTTTTGAAAGCATTATAAAATCAGTCATAGTTTTAAAATCTGTATTTTTAAAGTAAATTGTGATTTTAATTAAAAATTAAATTAATCATACATAGAAAATTATCTTTTAAAAATTGATTTCATTTTTTTATTCTACATGTTGAGAAATGTCTAGGGTGATTTTTTTGGGATTTTTCTAAAATACTTGAATTTTTAAGAATAGTGAAATACGATAATTTACCGTATATATACATTTAAGCTAAATGGACTATTCCTAGTGTCATGGATGATGTAAGAAACCTTAGTTCAAATTCACATGCACGTATTACTATTTTTGGTCATGGAATCATCATTATTTCTTGTCTTATGGAAAAATAATAAACTAATTATTAAAATATTAAGAAAACCCTCCTTCCCTCCACTATAAAAACCACCCACACTCCCCTCTTCTCTTGACTCCTCTCAAGACTTGTTCCTTCCCTAAATTCGGACCAAATATCTCCCCAAGATCCTCCCCCACGTCTAGTATCCCTTGGTCTCCTCCAAATACCAAATCCTCTTCCCTTAAGAGGCTCTCAAGGAAGATTAAATCAATAGGTAAATTCTACTTTTCTTTTCTTTCATTGTCTTTTCATGTTCCTTTGTTCTCTTTTCTTTCCTAAAATATCCTCATCCAAATGGTATAAAAAATATCATACCATACATTTAATGGAATGTTTTTATTCTAATAGGATAATTCATTATTGTAAATACCCAGAATTTCCATGGAAAGTTTTTTTCTTAAATACATGGTAATTTTACAAGTCCGTGGTTTCTAACGGCGCTTGATTCCGAGGCCTGGTGTTCCCGGAAACAATTTCTGAAGTTTTGTTCGGGTAGGTTCAGTAAACGTATGATCAGGTTTTTATAACTTTTGAACCGATGCTCAAAATTGAAATCTGAGGGCACCGTTGAGCTCGCAGCATCGGTGATTTCTTAGTGAGACCTTCACCGTAGTTGCGTTCTGATGAGATTAGAAGTTAGATTTTGAGGTTTTAGTTAAATTGAATAAAAATAAGTGTTAAACTTTATTTTTATTCTATAGCGGTTAAAACCTCCAAGAGGAGGTTAGTGGTGGGGGCCACCACACCATAACCTCCCATGAGAGGTTATGGTGGTGGGGCCCACCCGCACATAACCTCCTTTGGGAGGATGTCCTTTGGTGGAGACCACCCGGGAGATGAAACCCTTGGAACCCCCAATTAAGTGTGAAACCCTTGAACTTCCCCACCATTTAATTTCCAACTCTCCACCCATTAATTAAGTGAATGGTTTCATTTAATTCAAATCTTTTTGAATTCTTTTTCCAACGATTAAATAATAGGTTGGCTAAACCCATTATTTTGGTTGGCAATTCTTTTGGGTGGAACCTTGAGAAGGAACTTCATCCTCTCAACGAAGAACACGAAGAACGCTCCTTCCACTGAAAAACGATGAACACCACCTTATTTCTTTTTGACCAGGGTAAGGAAGTGGAAGAACCACCGCCTGCAAAGAATTCCGACGACGTTTCCTCCTCAGCCTCCAACCCCGGATGCTTCCCAACGTCAACGAAACGCCGCCGCCTTCCCGCGACTCCATCAACGATCACCGAACTCGTGGTAGGGGTTTGAGTTGCCTTGTTTCCATTACACGTCATTCAATATTTTGGTATACATTATGCTGAATGTTATCAACATAACATGGGGGGTTCAGACCGCACCAACACAGCCGACCCTACCCATTTGATCTTGTTTGTTTTTTATGACAGAAGTGGACAATAGCGGTCGGTGTCGGGCGGACTGCGAGGAAACCGGAAGCGCAAGACCGCCAGGTCACCGGAAAAGCGCGGCACCGTCGTGCCACGCAGAGGAGAGCTGGGCCGCGGCCAAGCCGGGCCGCGGCAAAGGTGGTGCGGCGTCGTCGCACCGCGCGAAGGGCAGCAGGAGGCCGCGGCCACGGTGGGCCGCGGCGGAGGGGCGCGGCGTCGTCGCACCGCGCCGGTGGTGCAGGTCCGTGGCCAGGGCAGGCCGCGGCGAGAGAGTAGGGGTGCGGCGCCATCGCATCCTCCCGTAGAAGACCCGCGGCCTTTGGCCGTGGTGGACAGGGGAGGGCGGTCGGCTAACCCGGTCGCCAGTGCGCGCTACAGGTGGGACCCAAAGGGTCCTGCGGTTACCCTAACTGGCGCTAGGCACCAGTTCTATTTCGGACAGTAAGGGGGGGCGCAACACCCCCTCCCATGCGTGGCCAGTAGGGTCGGGCCCCACGGCCAGACGGGTCGAGCCACACGGCCAGCCGGGTCAGGCCACACAGCTAGCCAACCGGGCCGGGCCATGCCTTCGGGTCGAGCCACGCCTTTGAGCTGGGCCGCTTTTGGGTCGGCCTGCCTTCGGGCCAGGTCGGACCCGCGGACTGGGTCAGACCCCAGTTAGGACCCGTCATACCCGAAAACACCTTTATGCCCATAACTCAGTCTATGGGTGTCCGATCGACGAATTGTCTATGTCAATGAAAAGCTTGGAACGAGATAATTCCTTTGGAGTATCCCACTTGAGTTTTGGACACAGTTGGAGTACAGTCAGGTTGGTTTATGCACAAAACCAACCGGGCCCCCGGGACTAAAAGGCTAATAACTCACAGACCAGGTGTCTGATTGACGCGACGTCTGTTGCATTGAGACCCCTATGACGTGGCGGTTCTTTGAGATACTTCCACATGAGACTTCGTGACACTTAGAGTATCAACCAGTAGCTCGTGAACCAGATCCTCCCGGAGACGAGCAGACAGAGTGCGGAGACCTAGTAGCTGACAGACCTGACAACTGCTTGACCGATTCGACTCAAAGTGATTCGACTAGCCCAATGGGGAGCGCATGGTATTTGGCAGCAGACCCATGGTGGACGGGTCACCTGGTAGTTGGTATCATACCTGTGGTACTCGATGGGAGTAGTACCTCTGTAGGCTATCAGGGGGAGCGCCCGGTATTTGGCGGTAGACCCATAGTGGATGGATTGCCTGGTAGTTGGCAGCAGACCTGTGGTACTTGATAGGAGGAGTACCTCAGTAGTCCAAGGTTAGTGAAAATCACCTTGGTGTCACGACAGGCCCACTGTACTCGACAGAGGAGGAGTTCTCCAGTAGTTGTGGTTTTGATAATGAAAAATCCTGGTTTGAGCTGAGTCAATGACCTTTGTGTTTTCCTCATGATTGAGATGGGTTACTTGATAACTTAGGTATATGTATGGGCATATACCTAAGTAATGGTTATCCATTGAAATCATACTTTTTAGTTTATCCTTGTTGTAATTTGTGAGACCTTGAGAGTCTCAGGGTCCCTACTAAGTATCGTTATACTCACCCCTGCACGGGCTATGCCCGCACCTCGTTGTGTTGGATGCAGATGACGGACAGCGCTGGTGGAGGCCGAGAGCTCCAGGACTGGACGGTACCTAGAGGAGGACCTTACAACATATTGGTACACGGTGGAGTCTGATGGACATGGAGTTCTGTGGAGGCCATCTTTACCTACCCTTCAGGTAGGAACCCTGGAGGATGATCCAGGAGATGCTTTCACCTTTCAGTTGTTTGTCCCTTTTCAGTT
Organism: Viscum album; assembly: GCA_963277665.1. Lineage (NCBI taxonomy): Eukaryota > Viridiplantae > Streptophyta > Magnoliopsida > Santalales > Viscaceae > Viscum > Viscum album. Next base: position 786,143,198 of record OY728140.1, read on the forward strand.
GTACTTTCTTTCAGTTGTATTTGTACTTTACAGTTGGGCTTGTATTCTATCCCCCCATTACTTTCAGTACACTTGTTATACAGCTTTTACTTAGTGTTTACTTCTTCTTGTACTCAGGTTGTGTGTGTTTATGATTTATAAAGGCAATGCCTTCCCAGTTTTAGGGAATTACACCTTTGGTGCTAGTCGCCAGCCCCTGGCCTATGGAAAACGGGCTTGGGGTAGTCACAATATAGGCCCCGGGGGACGGGTCGTGACAAATTGGTATCAAAGGAGTCGGTTCTACGAAAGAACTTAGGAATCTGATATTTCTTTTCTATGAATAAATGGTGTTAAGGGTACTGAGTGTGGTTTTCAGTTCAGGGAGTCCAGTGTTGGTGCAGCGGCCGATGTATCCATACACCAGGACCCTGACTACCGATCTCTAAATTAGTGCACGAAAACACTGATTATGTGTGTGTTTCAAAAGTTTTATTTAAGTCAGCTTAAATCAGGTCAGCTCACTAGGTATAGTCTTTTGATCGTGTTGCATTTGTTTCTTTCAGGATGCCTCCCTGCGGACGACCAGTTAGATCCCCGAGAGTTGTATGCACTGACAGACCGCCAAGCGATGATGCCTCAGTGCGGGGCCTCTTTCCAGTTGAGGCACTAGTGGAGTCACCAGTGGTACCACCACCCATTGGGCCACCGATACCACTATCCCCAGCAGCAGACGATGCACACCGCTTGAGTGCGCTGCACGAGTTCCAGCGCCAGAGGCCACCCATGTTCTGGGGAGATATGGACCCACAGGCGGCTGAGGATTGGCTGGAGTCTGTGGTGAGAGTCTTTAGGCTAGTAGGGACACCATCAGACTACATGGTGATCCTTGCTTCCAACCTCCTTCAGGCAGCAACCGGCAGATGGTGGAGCCTGATGCTCCAGGTCCACGATGAGGCGACACTTCTATGGGCAGACTTTAAGGGTCTGTTCTGGGCATAGTTTGTACTAGACACCCTTCTAGCGGTGTGGATACATAAGCTACTTCATCTGGATTAGGGTAGCGTGAGTGTGGCTCAGTACTCAGAGAGATTCACCAACCTCTCGTGCTACTCAACTGATATGGTACGGGACTCATTCTTCAGGGCCAGGACCTTTGAGCAAGGACTCGGGTGAGATATCAGAGCTTCAGTTATCTCCCACATCATCCCGACGCAGACATGGGTGTTAGAGCGAGCCCCCCTAGTGGAGAGTTTCCTTGCTGAGCAGTCTCCAGCAGCGAGACCCACCACTAGTCAACTTGCAGTGGAGTCTTCTACATATGGCAGTAGACAGATGATGCAGAGGTCCAAGAGAACCAGACCCATAGGTGGTCGACTGCATGACTCTGGATCGGTTGTGCGGGCCACCCAGAGTGGAGATAGAGCTAGTCATGCTAGGAGCGGACAGTATTACTCATGTTGCGGGCTTAGCCACATGGCTCGTGACTGTCCGACCTTTCATTATGACGATCAACAGTCAGTTGAGGGACCTCCCAGGCAGAGGCAGAGGTTCGATCGAGGCAGTCCATAGGGAGAAGGCGGACGTGGCAGAGGAGCTGTTCGAGCAGCTGGCGGGGGTCGACGATACGAGGTGCTACCACCACCATCACTAGGAGGTCCACCCCGACCACAGGGAGCTGGTGGATAGGGCAGAGCTCAGCTTCATGTAGCTGAGGCCTACGACCATGGCGCTCCGAAGATGATATGAGGTAATATCTATGTCTACTCCATCATAGTTGCAGTTCTTATAGACACAGGTGTCAGTCACTCTTTCATTTCCATTTCCCTCATTCGAAGCTCAGAGATTCTAAAGGAGCTGTTGGTTCAATCCTTATGGCAAGAGACTCCTACGGGAGCTGATTCGATGATTACGCACTGGTTTCGGCAGTGCGATCTTACTCTAGGAGGTGAGAGCTTCGGGTGGGATCTCCTAGTAGTGGCGTCGAGGCCTTATGACATCATCTTGGGTATGGACTGGTTATCTACAGTCCATGCTCAGATCAAATGTATTAGGCGCAAAGTGTTGTGTGTCTGCACGGATGGGACCAGGTTCACCTTCACCGGTGAGAAGGGAACCTTTGCAGCACAGGACAGACTTACTCAGAGGAGGGAGCAGTCGATCACTCACCAGTTGGATTGCCTTACCCTCAAATAAGTTGATGTGGAGAGTCCAACTTATCTTATAGTGGTGGACCTGTACACGGATGTCTTCCCTGATGATGTTCCAGGACTAACTCCTCACATAGATGTGGACTTCTACATTGACCTGTACCCTGGGATGACACCGATATCTACTCCAGCATATCGGATGGCTCCCGCTGAGCTTTGTGAGCTGAGGGTATAGCTGGAGGACTTGCAGGGGAAGGGATTCATCCGGCCCAGTGTTTCTCCCTGGGCAGCCCCAATTCTGTTCACCAAGAAGGTGGATGGGAGCTTGAGGCTCTGTGTCGACTACCGTTTCCTGAACTAGGTGATCGTGAAGAACAAGTACCCACTCCCAAGGATTGACAACCTTTTTCATCAGCTCAAGGGAGCACGATGGTTCTCAAAGATAGACCTCAGATCAGGCTATCACTAGCTTAGATTTCGAGATGGGGATGTTCAGAAGACGGCCTTCAGGTGTCGTTATGGCCACTATGAGTTCTTGGTTATGCCCTTCAGTGTAACCATCACTCCAGCAGTGTTCATGAGTCTCATGAACAGGATTGTTGAGCCTTACCTCGATTGCTTTGTCATGGTCTTCATCGACGAAATTCTGATCTAATTGACTACTGAGGAGGATCATGCCTACCATTTGCAGGTAGTACTGGATACACTCCGAGATCACCAACTTTAAGCTAAGATCTCAAAGTGCCAGTTTTGGATTCAAGAGGTTCACTTCTTGGTACACGTCATCTCGGAGGCTGGAGTTGCAGTGGATCTCGTGAAGATTAAGGTAGTGCTTTCTTGGGAGCCACCCAGGAGTGTGACGGAGGTATGGAGTTTCCTGGGCGTGGCTGGATACGATCGGAGATTCGTTCTAGACTTCTCCAGAGTTTTAGAACCACTATCAGCCTTGAAAAGGAAGGGGAAACCCTTCGTGTGGCTGGAGAGATGCCAACAGATCTTTCAGAAGCTGAGGCAGAGGATGACTAGTGCCCCCATTTTGAGGCTTCTAGAGGAAGGCATAGGGTACATAGTCTACTACGATGCATCAGGGATCGGACTCAGGTGTGTCCTGATTCAGTAGTGAGTTGTGATCGCGTATGGTTCTCGGCATTTGAGACATCATGAGTAGAACTATGCTACCCATGACCTGGAGTTAGCAGCAGCGGTCTTCGCCTTGAAGATGTGGTGGCACTATCTGATGTGCGAGCATTTTATCGTGTACTCTAATCACAAGAGTCTCAGGTATATATTATCTCAGAAGGACCTGAACCTGAGATAGCAGTGATGGCTTGAGTTCCTCCAGGACTATGACTTTGAGATAGTCTATACTCCTGGGTAGGGGAACGTTGTTGCGGATGCACTCAGCAGGAGGTCTGGTATACAGCTTCTAGGAGAGGCGACAGAGTAGCTGGCCACTTTACAGATATCCTTTGTGGATAGGGATGGAGCAGCCTATCTATAGTCTCTTACAGTCACTTCTCCACTTCTTCAGCAAGTCAGGGAGGTGCAGCATGGGGACACTGACTATGAGACGCAACGTGCTCAGATATCCACAGGGCAAGCACCTGATGGATTTTCTAAAGGTGAGGAGCATGTCATCCACTTTAGAGGACATACCATGGTACCATTTGCACTTCAGGAGGAACTTTTGAGGGAGTTTCACACTTCCCCTCTAGCGGTACATCCAGGAGTCACGACTCAATTTGGGTGATCGTCGACCGACTCACCAAGTCATCCCACTTCCTACCGATCAGGGAGTAGGGTTTAGTAGAGAGCTTGGGATACCTCTATATGTAGGAGATAGTGAGTTTTCATAGAGTACCTTCTTCTATTGTCTCCGACCATGCCGTGTGATTAACTTCCCTACTATGGAAGGGGTTGCAGGAAGCTTTTGGGACACAGCTTCGCTTGAGTACCGCCTTCCATCCTCAGACTGATGGTCAGACTGAGAGGACCATCCAGACCCTTGAGGACATGCTTTGTGCATGCGTCCTCGACTTCGGTCATAGCTGGGAGTATCACTTGACTTTGGTGGAGTTTTACTACAACAACAACTATCACTCCACCATCGGTATGGCACCTTTTGAGGCCTTGTATGGCCGACCTTGTAGATCGCCACTATGTTGGACAAACCCAGGGGAGTCAGCACTAGTAGGACCATAGATGGTACGGGCTACCACCGAGAAGGTGCAGATCATCCAAGAGTGGATGAAGACTGCACAGAGCAGACAGAAGTCGTATGCTGACAGGATACGGAGACCTCTTGAGTTCGAGGATGGCGATCAGGTCTTCCTATGGGTCTCACCACGATGAGGTCTATGGAGATTTGGTCGAGGCAGTAAGTTATCTCTGCAATTTATTGGACCTTTCCAGGTCCTCAGTAGAGTGGGCGAGGTGGCTTACCTTTTATATCTTCCACATCAGTTGCACCGGGTGCACGACGTCTTCCACATATCTCAGCTGAGGAGATACGTGTACGACCCATCCCACATCATCGACCATGGGGAGCTGGACATCGATGATGGGGAGACGTTCACAGAGGTCCCAGTAGAGATTGAGGATCTACAGGAGCGCATCCTACATTGATGGTCAATACCTCTAGTGCGTGTTCTCTGGCAGCACGGGAACCTCTAGGAGATCACATGGGAGCGGAAGGCTCACATGCATGCTCAGTACCCCCATTTTTTTCCCTTAGTTCGAGTTGTAGCTTATGGGGACGTAAATCCCTGAGGTGGGGAGAATGTAAAGACCTATAATTTCTGTGGAAATTTTTTTTCTTAAATACATGGGAATTTTACGAGTCTGTAGTTTCTGACGATGCATGATTCTGAGGCCCGGTGTGCCCGAAAACAATTTCTGAAGTTTTTTTTAGGTATGTTCAGTAAATGTATGAGCGGGTTTTTATAACTTTTGAACCAGTGATCAAAATTGAAATTTGAGGGCACCGTTGATCTCGCAACGTCGGTGATTTCTTAGTGAGACCTTCACCATAGTTGCGTTCTGACGAGATTAGAAGTTAGATTTTGAGTTTTTTAGTTAAATTCAATAAAAATAAGTGTTAAATTTTATTTTTATTCTATGGCGGTTAAAACCTCCAAGAGGAGGTTAGTGGTGGGGACCACCAAACCATAACCTCCCATGAGAGGTAATGGTGGTGGGTCACACCCGCACATAACCTCCTTTGGGAGGATGTCCTTTGGTGGGGACCACCCAGGAGATGAAACCCTTAGAACCCCCAATTAAGTGTGAAACCCTTGAACTTCCCCACCATTTAATTTCCAACTATCCACCCATTAATTAAGTGAATGGTTTCATTAAATTCAAATCTTTTTGAATTCTTTTTCCAACAATTAAAAAATGGGTTGGGTTAACCCATTATTTTGGTTAGAAATTCTTTTGGGTGGAACCTTGAGAGGGAACTTCATCCTCTCAACGAAGAACGCGAAGAATGCTCCTTCCACGGAATAACGATGAACACCACCTTTTTCCTTTTCAACTGGAGCAAGGAAGTGGAAGCACCATCACCCATGAAGAATGATGACGACATTTCATCCTTGGCCTCCAACCCCGGACGCTTCCCGACATCAACGAAACAGCGCCGCCTTCTTGCGACTCCATCAATGATCACCGAACTCAAGGTAGGGGTTTGAGTTGCCTTGTTTTCATTCCACGTTGTTCAATATTTTGGTATAAATTATGCTGAATGTTATCAACATAACATGGGGGGTTCGGACCGCACCAACATGGCTGACCCTTCCCCTTTTATCTTGTTTGTTGTTGACGATGGAAGTGGACAACGGCGTCGGGCCGGCCGTGAGGAAATCGGTGGCGCAAGACCGTCAGGTCACCAGAAAAGCATGGCCCCTTCATGCCACGTGGAGGAGAGACGGGTCGTGGCCAAGTCGGGCCACGACGAAGGTGGTACAGCGTCATTGCGCCGTGTGGAGGGCAGCGGGAGGTCGCGACCAAGCCGGGCTACGGGGGAGGGGTGCGTGTAACGACCCGAAATTTTGAATAAATCTTGTTTCCTAATTTTATGTGTTATTTTATTTTTATACTCAACAAAAATGTTTCATTTGATAACATGATTATAATTAAAATGAGACTGTTGGGTTTTGACTGTTATATGACCATTGGTCAATATGACCGTTGGAAACTAAATGTTTTGATTTTTGTCTCTAAATACAAGTAATCTTGGTTAATTATTATAGAAAGAAGATTCGATGGCCTCGCCCAGTAGTCTTAGACCAATCGAAGATCATCTAACAGAACTTGGGAAGGAGGTAGCACCACTGGGATTTACTCTGGGCCAAACCCAAGCCGAACTTCATCGTGCGAAGCAATAACAGAATCGCCTTCGCGAGAAGTTCAAACTAATAGAAATTACTACTCGTGCTATGTTGGTCGAGCCTCCCTCAGATTCTCTCACCTAAGCACACCTTACACTTAGGTCATATGCTGGCGTGATAAGGGGCTATTTAAGGAGACCGTAACTGCCTTGTGTAATCCTTTGTTTTAAATAAAAATTGGGATTTCTTCTTATGATGATGTTTATGAATTTTCAAATGACCGGATAAATATAGTATGTATATTTTTGATGAATTTTAGAAAAAGGATATTTTAAAAATGTTTATGTAAACCTTAAATAATTAAAAATGTGTAATGATTTTCAAAAAAATGGTCTTCTAAAATTATGTTCAGTACGAAATTTAGAGTCTAATAAGATCAACTTGATTTTTGATGAATAGTAAATTATGAATAGTGATTTTATGATTAGGATTAGTAATGTGTCCAAATGGATTAGTAATCTCACTTAAAAAAGGTATTAAAATAATCTAGGCACCTTGATTAAGTAATGTGATTCAATAAAATGCTTAAATAACGGTTCCAAAAATTATTATTCAAGTATTAGTTTTTTCAGGTGAATAGTGTTTTTTAGTTAAAAATTAAATTAAAAATATTTAAAAAATTATTTTTATAAAATGGATTTCATTTTGGAACTCAGAGCACTGATATTATGTTATGGTAATTTTTGGGGTTTTTTCTGAAAAAATGAATTTTTGGTGAATAGTGTTTTTATTTAAAAATTAAATTAAAAATATTTAGAAAAAAAAATTTATAAAATGGATTTCATATTTGTAATCAGAGCGTCGATATATGGTTAAGGTGAATTTGTGGGATTTTTCTGAGAAAGATGAATTTTCAGTGAATAGTAGAAAAGCAGTTTTAGGGTTTCGGTATGCTTAATGACATCATAACTGTGTCATGGTGATGTCATGAGATATTTTAAGGGTTTTCCGACCAAAGGTGATGAATTATTGTATTGGGGCCCCATGTGGCCTAAATTAATGGGAAATATCATGGGAGAGCACATGGTTTTGAGAAAAACCACTTTTGAGGTGTCCCTTGACCATTAATGCCTTGTCCCCTCACTTTCCCTTTAAATATCAAGCCCTCCTCTCATCCATTCGACTCAAAAACCATCCTCAACGAAGTTCTGGTCTCCTTACCTCCCAAGGAGTCCTCTCAAGGTGCCCCCAAGCCCTCAAGGTCCAAACTTTTGAGTTTTAAGAGTTACATTTTAAGGTAAGGGATCCGACCTCTCTCTTTCTTTTCAAGAAATATCTTTTATGTAATTTCTTTTATTCTCCATGTTCTTATGTTAAAGGATGTTATTTTATAATCCTCTTTATTCCCTTTTCATGTTCATATAATGATAGATCCCCTCTTGCTCTCATTATTTCGTTTTATGAAGTTTTAAGTGGCGTCGTTAGGCTGCCGAAATTTTTGTAACGGATTCCTTCTCCCTTCTCATTTTTCAAGATCTATTTTCATGTAAAGTATTTCAATTTCCTTTTTATTATCTTGGGGTATGATCTCTAAATTTATCATACTGATCTTTTATGATCATATGATGAGAGACCCCATTTGATCTCTTCAATTCAGTATTTTGATGTTTTAAGTGGCGTCGTTAGGCTGCCGAATTTTTAAGGGATTCTTTCACCCTTCTCTTTTTCAAAGTTCTACTTTCATGTCAAGTATTTCATGTTAATTTTTATTATGTTGGGGTATGATCTATATATCTATCATACTGGACTCTTATGTTCATATGATGAGATACCCTATTTGATCTTGTCAATTCATTTTTGTTGAAGTTTAAGGCACGCCGTTAGGCTGCCGAATTTTTAGGGGATTCTTTCACCCTTCTCTTTTTCAAAGTTCTACTTTCATGTCAAGTATTTCGAGTTCATTTTTATTATGTTGGGGTATGATATCTATATCTATCATACTGTACTCATATTTTCATATGATTAGATACCCTATTTGATCTCATCAATTTATTTTTGTTGAAGTTTAAGTGACACCGTTAGGCTGCTGAATTTTTAAGGGATTCATTCACCCTTCTCTTTTTCAAGTTATATTTTTTGTTCAAGTCTTTAAAGTTCCTTTCCATTATCTTTTGGTATAAAATCTATATCTATCATACTGATCATTTATTTTCATATGATGAGAGAGCCTATTTGATCTCGTCAATCCATTTTTGGAAGTTTTAAGTGATTCCATTAGGCTGCCAAATTCTCATAAGAGAAATCTTATTTTTGTCTTCCTTTCAAGTTATTCGTTTCATATGGTATATCATTAAAATTTCATTACCATGTTCTTAAATACTATATATTCTGTTTCCCTACTGTTTTACGTATCATTTTTGAGTGGGTGACCCATGTCCCCTCTCTTTTCAACATTTTCTAAAACCATGTATCTTAGACATTATGCTACATAGTTTTCATCTCAAAATGCCTCCCTCTTTATCTCAAAATTATTTTATGTCATTAAGTGAATACTCAAAGCTCTTATTTCTATAGGGGTATTCAGATATATATCAAAATGTTCTATTTTAAATTCTGGGATTTACATACATGAAACCTGCTTTCCCTTTTTCATGGGTTTAAAGTGACATAAAGATCATGTCTTTAAAGCAGTTTTTAAAACGTTATGATTATGAAATGAAACCCATTTATTTTATGCTATATGGGTTGTTTATGAAATTATTGATGATGATATATGTGGCTCACATGATAATAAATACATGTCAAGGGTGCACCCAGATAGCGCTCCAATGCATTGGGTAAAGACTTAATCTCTAGAGATGACTTTTTAAACTGATACCTTGGTGAATAACCTTGGTAATTTTTAATGACACATTGGGGATAGACCTTGGTGAAATGAAATGATTTTCAATATTAAATGTTTCAGCCACATATTAAAGTTATGAAAAATTTTATTTTTATTATGATATGCCACATGATTCTTTCTCATGCCTTAAAGTTCTTTTTCATGACATAGATGATGTATCTCAAGTTCACATGTTAAATGTTTCTCTTGTTTCCCTTACTGGGCCTTCTGATCACCTTTATTTTGATGTATGTCCCCAGGTTATGAGATGTAGTAATGAACCTAGGATGAACTTAAGGAGAAGCCTTTCAAGTGTTTAAGAAGAATGTTTTATGTTGTTTTCATGTATTATGTTCCTGGTTTCCAAGACACTAAACCTTAAAGATCCTCAGTTTTGTGTAATGTAATGAAAGTTTATGTTATAAAAAGGCGGGATGCTATAGTTGGTATCAAAGGATGGTTTAGTTATTTGTGGAAATTAGGATATGAAAACTCTAGAAATAACCCTATAGAAAAGTTTAAATATAGGAAATCTTCCTGGTATTTTGGTGAGTATTGAGTAAGGGGTTTCCAAGAAAATACATCCCTATCTAGATACGAGCAGGTAGAGGTGGCTCTGGCACAGATGTACATAGGGGTAAAACCTGAAAACACCACTTTGAGCTAGACTCGAACGGGAATTGGTACACGACAATGGGCCTTGCTGCACTCTTGGTTACGACACTCCCGGGGGATATGCTTTGGTAAATTCATAAGCTTGGTATGAACCATTTTTAAAGGAACAAGGATAAAACAAAATAAAGATTCACATAAGAATATATGATCAGGGATAACCTAATTTGAAACCTAGGGGATCACAAGTTAGGGTATACTTTTCTTTTACAAGTTATCCTTATATGATTTAAGCTCCTTTTCATGATTATTGGTTAAGTATTTGAGCCTCTAATTATAATTTCTATTCTTAGTTAATGGTGGTAAATGGAAGAACATGTCCCAACAACCAATGTGATAGGAAATGCGATGATTTCCGTATTAATATGACAGAGATGATTAGGGGATTAAAAGATGATTATTATTTTGGAAGACGTTCACTATTTTGGGGACCCTATATGATCAAGGTAAATATATTACTACGGTATTTTCATTGAGGAGTAAGGTTGACTTATAGAATTGATGAATTTAAGGTGGACTTATAGTAATTTAGGTTACTTATGGAAATGATTAACCTATCTTGGGTAAAATATGTTTAGGTTAGATAATTTTGTTATAAGATGTTAGGAGTGGTTGATGTGTTTTGGAGATGAACAATGAAGTTATTTTGGAAGACTATTTTATCAAATTCCTCTTGTATTTGGGTTTCAATCGTAGTTTGGTTTATTTTGAGGAATCTTAAGGACCATTATTTATGGAATGGTCTATGATGAACTTTGGGTAGTACCATGGAACTTTGAAGATTTAAAAGTAGTTTCCATTCCTTTGGGATTCTTTATTTTTTGAAGAGTTGTTTTAACTTAACCTTTCTGTTTTTGGGATAATGTTTAAAGATAGAAGAAATAGATAGTTAATCTTTTGTGGATTATGTGATTCTCTAGAAGATGATTCTTGTGTTTTGATGAGACCAAGTAGTTTTGAATGCTCATCGTTTGGAGAAAAGATTAGTTTTGGGTAGAAACTTATTAAAGGATGAAAATCTACATATAGGTAGGTATATTTTCTTATGTTCTATGTTGTAAATGAATTCCTCAAAATTATGAAAAGGAACGTAAAACAAAAACGTTGTTGGTTTACGTTTCCTACTAGGTAATCGAATACCGTTTACACACATCATAAGTTTGGGATTTTCTTATGGTTAAATTTCTCCTAATCATGTTTTCTATCACTCTCCCTCAGAACTTGACCCTTTGTTTTCTCCTCCATGTCCACGTTTTCCTACATGGAATCCTAGTGTGGGTTAACTCGGGTGACCTTTGTACTTCCATTTCTTTCTTTTAAAGTAATATTTTTACTGACTCCTTTTCCGATGTGGGACTTTTAATGAAATTTCAAAACCCAATTTTTTAAAAATTGCAAGGACGCAATTTCTTAAGGGGGGAAGATTGTAACAACCCGAAATTTTGAATAAATCTTATTTCCTAAATTTATGTGTTATTTTATTTTTATACTCAACAAAAATGTTTCATTTGATAACATGATTATAATTAAAATGAGACCATTGGGTTTTGACTGTTATATGACCATTGGTCAATATGACCGTTGGAAACTAAATGTTTTGATTTTTGTCTCTAAATACAAGTAATCTTGGTTAATTATTATAGAAAGAAGATTCGATGGCCTCGCCCAGTAGTCTTGGACTGATCGAAGCTCATCTAACAGAACTTGGGAAGGAGGTAGCACCACTGGGCTTTGCTATGGATCAAACCCAAGCCAAACTTCATCATGCCAAGCTAGAACAGAATCGCCTTCGCGAGACGTTCAAAGTAATAGAAATTACTACTCGTGCTATGTTGGCCGATCCTCCCTCAGATTCTCTCACCTAAGCACACCTTACACTTAGGTCATATGCTGGCGTGATAAGGGGCTATTTAAGGAGACCGTAACTGCCTTGTGTAATCCTTTGTTTTAAATAAAAATTGGGATTTCTTCTTATGATGATGTTTATGAATTTTCAAATGACCGGATAAATATAGTATGCATATTTTTGATGAATTTTAGAAAAAGGATATTTTAAAAATGTTTATGTAAACCTTAAATAATTAAAAATGTGTAATGATTTTCAAAAAAATGGTCTTCTACAATTATGTTCAGTATGAAATTTAGAGTCTAATAAGATCAACTTGATTTTTGATGAATAGTAAATTATGAAAAGTGATTTTATGATTAGGATTAGTAATGTGTCCAAATGGATTAGTAATCTCACTTAAATAAAGTATTAAAATAATCTAGGCACCTTGATTAAGTAATGTGATTCAATAAAATGCTTAAATAACGGTTTCATAAATTATTATTCAAGTATTAGTTTTTTCGGGTGAATAGTGTTTTTTAATTAAAAATTAAATTAAAAATATTTAAAAAATTATTTTTATAAAATGGATTTCATTTTGGAACTCAGAGCACCGATATTATGTTATGGTAATTTTTGGGATTTTTTTCTGAAAAAATGAATTTTCGGTGAATAGTGTTTTTATTTAAAAATTAAATTAAAAATATTTATAAAAATATTTTTATAAAATGGAGTTCATATTTGTAATCAAAGCGTCGATATTTGGTTAAGGTGAATTTTTGGGATTTTTCTGAGAAAGATGAATTTCAGTGAATAGTAAAAAAGCAGTTTTAGGGTTTCTATATGTTTAATGACATCATAATTGTGTCATGGTGATGTCATGAGATATTTTAAGGTTTGGACGACCAAAGGTTATGAATTATTGTATTGGGGGCCCCATGTGGCCTAAATTCATTTGAAATATCATGGGAGAGCACATGGTTTTGAGAAAACCACTTTTGAGGTGTCCCTTGGCCATTAATGCCTTGTCCACTCACTTTCCCTATAAATACCAAGCCCTCCTCTCATCCATTCGACTCCAAAACCATCCTCAACGTAGTTCTGGTCTCTTTACCTCCCAAGGAGTCCTCCCAAGTTTCCCCCAAGCCCTCAAGGTCCAAACCTTTGAGTTTTAAGAGTTACATTTTAAGGTAAGGGATCTGACCTCTCTCTTTCTTTTCAAGAAATATATTTTATGTAATTTCTTTTATGCTCCATGTTCTTATGTTAAAGGATGTTCTTTTATAATCCTCTTAATTCATTTTTCATGTTCATATAATGAGAGATCCCCTATTGCTCTCATTATTTCGTTTTATGAAGTTTTAAGTGGCGCCGTTAGGCTGCCGAAATTTTTGTAACAGATTCTTTCTCCCTTCTCATTTTTCAAGATCTATTTTCATGTAAAGTATTTCAAGTTCCTTTTTATTATGTTGGGGTATGATCTATAAATTTATCATACTGATCTTGTATGATCATATGATGAGAGACCCCATTTTATCTCTTCAATTCAGTATTTTGATGTTTTAAGTGGCGTCGTTAGGCTGCCGAATTTTTAAGGGATTCTTTCACCCTTCTCTTTATCAAAAGTTCTACTTTCATGTCAAGTCTTTCATGTTCATTTTTATTATGTTGGGTTATGATCACTATATCTATCATACTGGACTCTTATTTTCATATGATGAGAGACCGTATTTGATCTTGTCAATTCATTTTTGTTGAATTTTAAATGACGCCGTTAGGCTGCCGAATGTTTAGGGGATTCTTTCACCCTTCTCTTTTTCAAAGTTCTACTTTCATGTCAAGTCTTTTGAGTTCCTTTTTATTATGTTGGGGTATGATATCTATATCTATCATACTGTACTCATATGTTCATATGATGAGATACCCTATTTTATCTCGTCAATACATTTTTGTTGAAGTTTAAGTGACGTTGTTAGGCTGCTGAATTTTTAAGGGATTCGTTCACCCTTCTCTTTTTCAAGTTATATTTTCTGGTCAAGTATTTCAAGTTCCTTTCCATTATGTTGGGGTATAAACTCTATATCTATCATACTTATCATTTATGTTCATATGATTAGAGATCCTATTTGATCTCTTCAATCCATTTTTGGAAGTTTTAAGTGATGTCGTTAGGCTGCCGAATTCTCATAAGAGAAATCTTATTTTTGTCTTCCTTTCAAGTTATTCGTTTCATATGGTATATCATTCAAATTTCATTACCATGTTCTTAAATAATATATATTTTTTCCCCTACTATTTTATGTATCATTTTTTATTGGGTGACCCATGTCCCCTCTCTTTTAATATTTTCTAAAACCATGTATCTTAGACGTTATGCTACATAGTTTTCGTCTCAAAATGCCTCCCTCTTTATCTCAAAATTATTTTATGTTATTAAGTGAATACTCAAAGCTCTTATTTCTACAGGTGTATTCACATATATATCAAAATTTTCTATTTTAAATTCTGGGATTTATATACATGAAACCCGCTTTCCCTTTTCCATGGGTTTAAAGTGACATAAAGATCATGTCTTTAAAGCAGTTTTTAAAACGTTATGATTATGAAATGAAACCCATTTATTTTATGCTATATGGGTTGTTTATGAAATTATTGATGATGATATATATGGATCACATGATAATAAAGACATGTCAAGGGTGCGCCCTGATAGCGCTCCAATGCATTGGGTAAAGACTTAATCTCTAGAGATGACTTTTTAGACTGATACCTTGGTGAATAACCTTGGTAATTTTTAATGACACCTTGGGGATGGACCTTGGTGAAACGAAATGATTGTCAATATTAAATGTTGCAGCCACATCTTAAAGTTATGAAAAATGTTATTTTTATTATGATATGACACATGATTCTTTCTCATGCCTTAAAGTTCTTTTTCATGACATAGATGATGTATCTCAAGTTCACATGTTAAATGTTTCTCTTGTTTCCCTTACTGGGCCTTCTGCTCACCCTTTCTTTTGATGTATGTCCCCAGGTTATGAGATGTAGTAATGAACCTAGGATGAAATTAAGGACAATCCTTTCAAGTGTTTAAGAAGAATGTTTTATGTTGTTTTCATGTATTATGTTCCTGGTTTCCAAGACACTAAACCTTAGAGATCCTCAGTTTTGTGTAATGTAATGAAAGTTTATGTTATAAAAAGGCGGGATGCTATAGTTGGTATCAAAGGATGGTTTAGTTATTTGTGTAAATTAGGATATTAAAACTCTAGGAAGAACCCTATAGAAAATTTTA
This sequence comes from Viscum album, assembly GCA_963277665.1. Taxonomy (NCBI): domain Eukaryota; kingdom Viridiplantae; phylum Streptophyta; class Magnoliopsida; order Santalales; family Viscaceae; genus Viscum; species Viscum album. The sequence continues at coordinate 786,158,337 of OY728140.1, forward strand.
AATATAGGAAATCTTCCTGGTATTTTGGTGAGTATTGAGTAAGGGGTTTCCAAGCAAATACATCCCTGTCTGGATACAAGCTGGTAGAGGTGGCTCTGGAATAGATGTACATAGGGGTAAAACCTGAAAATACCGCTTTGAGCTAGACTCGAACGGGAACTGGTACATGACAACGGGCCTTGCTTCACTCTTGGTTACGACACTCCTGGGGGATATGCTTTGGTAAATTCATAAGCTTGGTATGAACCATTTTTAAAGGAACAAGGATAAAACAAAATAAAGATTCACATAAGAATATATGATCATGGATAACCTAGTTTGAAACCTAGGGGATCACAAGTTAGGGTATACTTATCTTCTACAAGTTATCCTTATATGCTTTAAGCTCCTTTTCACGATTATTGGTTAATTAATTGAGCCTCTAATTATACTTTCTCTTCTTAGTTAATGGTGGTAAATGGAAGAACAGTCCCAACAACCAATGTGATCGGAAATGCGACAATTGCCGTATTAATTTGACAGAGATGATTAGGGGATTAAAAGATGATTATTATTTTGGAAGACGTTCACTATTTTGGGGACCCTATATGATCAAGGTAAATATATTACTACGGTATTTTCATTGAGGAGTAAGGTTGACTTATAGAATTGATGAATTTAAGGTGGACTTATAGTAATTTAGGTTACTTATGGAAATGATTAACCTATCTTGGGTAAAATATGTTTAGGTTAGCTAATTTTGTTATAAGATGTTAGGAGTGGTTGATGTGTTTTGGAGATGAACAATGAAGTTATTTTGGAATACTATGTTATCAAATTCTTCTTGTATTTGGGTTTCAATCGTAGTTTGGTTTATTTTTAGGAATCTTAAGGACCATTATTTATGGTATGGTCTATGATGAACTTTGGGTAGTACCATGGAACTTTGAAGATTTAAAAGTAGTTTCCATTCCTTTGGGATTATTTATTTTTTGAAGAGTTGTTTTACCTTACCCTTTCTGTTTTTGGGATAATATTTAAATATAGAAGAAATAGATAGTTAATATTTTGTGGATTATGTGATTCACTAGAAGATGATTCTTGTGTTTTGATGAGACCAAGTAGTTTTGAATGCTCATCATTTGGAGAAAATATTAGCTTTGGGTAGAAACTTATTAAAGGATGAAACTCTACATGAAGGTAGGTATATTTTCCTATGTTCTATGTTGTAAATGAATTCCTCAAAATTATGTAAAGTAACGTAAAACAAAAACATTGTTGGTTTACGTTTCCTACTAGGTAATCAAAGATCGTTTACACACATCATAAGTTTGGGATTTTCTTATGGTTAACTTTCTCCTAATCATGTTTTCTATCACTCTCCCTCAGAACTTGACCCTTTGTTTTCTCCTCCATGTCCATGTTTTCCTACATGGAATCCTAGTGTGGGTTAACTCGGATGACCTTTGTACTTCCATTTCTTTCTTTTAAAGTAATAGTTTTATTGACTCCTTTTCCGATGTGGTACTTTCAATGAAATTTCAAAACCCAATTTTTTAAAAATTAAGAGGACGCAATTTCTTAAGGGGGGAAGATTGTAACGACCCGAAATTTTGAATAAATCTTGTTTCCTAATTTTATGTGTTATTTTATTTTTATACTCAACAAAAATGTTTCATTTGATAACATGATTATAATTAAAATGAGACCGTTGGGTTTTGACTGTTATATGACCATTGGTCAATATGACCGTTGGAAACTAATTTTTTTGATTTTTGTCTCTAAATACAAGTAATCTTGGTTAATTATTATAGAAATAAGATTCGATGGCCTCGCCCAGTAGTCTTGGACCGATCGAAGCCCATCTAACAGAACTTGGGAAGGAGGTAGCACCACTGGGCTTTGCTCTGGACCAAACCCAAGCCAAACTTCATCGTGCGAAGCTAGAACAGAATCTCCTTCGCGAGAAGTTCAAGCTAATAGAAATTACTACTCATGCTATATTGGTCGATCCTCCCTCAGATTCTCTCACCTAAGCACACATTACACTTAGGTCATATGCTGGCGTGATAAGGGGCTATTTAAGGAGACCATAACTGCCTTGTGTAATCCTTTGTTTTAAATAAAAATTGGGATTTCTTCTTATGATGATGTTTATGAATTTTCAAATGACCGGATAAATATAGTATGCATATTTTTGATGAATTTTAGGAAAAGGATATTTTAAAAATGTTTATGTAAACCTTAAATATTTAAAATTGTGTAATGATTTTCAAAAAAATGGTCTTCTAAAATTATGTTCAGTACGAAATTTAGAGTCTAATAAGATCAACTTGATTTTTGATGAATAGTAAATTATGAATAGTGATTTTATGATTAGGATTAGTAATGTGTCCAAATGTACTAGTAATCTCACTTAAAGAAAGTATTAAAATGATCTAGGCACCTTGATTAAGTAATGTGATTCAATAAAATGCTTAAATAACGGTTTCATAAATTATTATTCAAGTATTAGTTTTTTTATGTGAATAGTGTTTTTTAATTAAAAATTAAATTAAAAATATTTAAAAAATTATTTTTATAAAATGGATTTCATTTTGGAACTCAGAGCACCGATATTATGTTATGGTAATTTTTGGGGTTTTTTTCTGAAAAAATGAATTTTTGGTGAATAGTGTTTTTATTTAAAAATTAAATTAAAAATATTTAGAAAAATGTTTTTAAAAAATGGAGTTCATATTTGTAATCAGAGCGTCAATATTTGGTTAAGGTGAATTTTTGGGATTTTTCTGACGAATTTTCAGTGAATAGTAAAAAATCAGTTTTAGGGTTTCGGTATGTTTAATGACATCATAATTGTGTCATGGTGATGTCATGAGATATTTTAATGGTTGTCCGACCAAAGGTGATGAATTATTGTATTGGGGGCCCCATGTTTCCTAAATCCATGGGAAATATCATGGGAGAGCACATGGTTTTGAGAAAACCACTTTTGAGGTGTCCCTTGGCCATTAATGCCTTGTCCCCTCACTTTCCCTATAAATATCAAGCCCTCCTCTCATCCATTCGACTCCAAAACCATCCTCAATGAAGTTCTGGTCTCCTTACTTCCCAAGAAGTCCTCCCAAGGTTCCCTCAAGCCCTCAAGGTCCAAACCTTTGAGTTTTAAGAGTTACATTTTAAGGTAAGGGATCCGACCTCTCTCTTTCTTTTCAAGAAATATCTTTTATTTAATTTCTTTTATGCTCCATGTTCTTATGTTAAAGGATGTTATTTTATACTTCTCTTAATTCCCTTTTCATTTTCATATAATGAGAGATCCTTTCTTGATCTCATTATTTCGTTTTATGAAGTTTTAAGTGGCGTCGTTAGGCTGCCGAAATTTTTGTAACGGATTCTTTCTCCCTTCTCATTTTTCAAGATCTATTTTCATTTAAAGTATTTCAAGTTCCTTTTTATTATGTTGGGGTATGATCTCTAAATTTATCATACTGATATTTTATGATCATATGATTAGAGACCCCATTTTATCTCTTCAATTCAGTATTTTGATGTTTTAAGTGGCGTCGTTAGGCTGCCGAATTTTTAAGGGATTCTTTCACCCTTCTCTTTTTCAATGTTCTACTTTCATGTCAAGTCTTTCATGTTCATTTTTATTATGTTGTGGTATGATATCTATATCTATCATACTGTAATCTTATGTTCATATGATGAGAGACCCTATTTGATCTTTTCAATTAATTTTTGTTGAAGTTTAAGTGACGCCGTTAGGCTGCCGAATTTTTAGGGGATTCTTTCACCCTTCTCTTTTTCAAAGTTCTACTTTCATGTCAAGTCTTTAGAGTTCCTTTTTATTATGTTGGGGTATGATATCTATATCTATAATACTGTAATCATATGTTCATATGATGAGAGACCCTATTTGATCTCGTCAATTCATTTTTGTTGAAGTTTAAGTGACGCCGTTAGGCTGCTGAATTTTTAAGGGATTCGTTCACCCTTCTCTTTTTCAAGTTATATTTTCTGGTCAAGTCTTTCAAGTTCCTTTCCATTATGTTGGGGTATAAACTCTATATCTATCATACTGATCATTTATGTTCATGTGATGAGAGAGCCTATTTGATCTCGTCAATCCATTTTTGGAAGTTTTAAGTGATGTCGTTAGGCTGCCGAATTCTCATAAGAGAAATCTTATTTTTGTCTTTCTTTCAATTTCTTCGTTTCATATGGTATATCATTCAAATTTCATTACCATATTCTTAAATACTATATATTTTGTTCCCCTACTGTTTTATGTATCATTTTTTAGTGGGTTACCCATGTCCCCTCTCTTTTCAATATTTTCTAAAATCATGTATCTTAGACGTTATGCTACATAGTTTTCGTCTCAAAATGCCTCGCTCTTTATCTCAAAATTATTTTATGTTATTAAGTGAATACTCAAAGCTCTTATTTATACAGGGTTAATCACATATATATCAAAATTTTCTATTTTAAATTCTGGGATTTACATACATGAAACCCGCTTTCCCTTTTCCATGGGTTTAAAGTGACATAAAGATCATGTCTTTAAAGCAGTTTTTAAAACATTATGATTATGAAATGAAACCCATTTATTTTATGCTATATGGTTTGTTTATGAAATTATTGATGATGATATATGTGGCTCACATGATAATAAAGACATGTCAAGGGTGCGCCCAGATAGCGCTCTAATGCATTGGGTAAAGACTTAATCTCTAGAGATGACTTTTTAGACTGATACATTGGTGAATAACCTTAGTAATTTTTAATGACACCTTAGGGATGGACCTTGGTGAAACGAAATGATTGTCAATATTAAATGTTTCAGCCACATCTTAAAGTTGTGAAAAATGTTATTTTTATTATTATATGACACATGATTCTTTCTCATGCCTTAAAGTTCTTTTTCATGACATAGATGATGTATCTCAAGTTCACATGTTAAATGTTTCTCTTGTTTCCCTTATTGGGCCTTTTGCTCACCCTTTCTTTTGATGTATGTCCCCAGGTTATGAGATGTAGTAATGAACCTAGGATTAACTTAAGGAGAAGCCTTTCAAGTGTTTAAGAAGAATGTTTTATGTTGTTTTCATGTATTATGTTCCTGTTTTCCAAGACACTAAACCTTAAAGATCCTCAGTTTTGTGTAATGTAATGAAAGTTTATGTTATAAAAAGGTGGGATGTTATAGTTGGTATCAAAGTATGGTTTAGTTATTTGTGGAAATTAGGATATTAAAACTCTAGGAAGAACCCTATAAAAAGTTTAAATATTGGAAATCTTCCTGTTATTTTGGTGAGTATTGAGTCAGGGGTTTCCAATCAAATACATCCCTGTCTGAATACGAGCAGGTAGAGGTGGCTCTGGCACAGATGTACATAGGGGTAAAACCTGAAAACACCGCTTTGAGCTAGACTCGAACGGGAACTGGTATACGACAACGGGCCTTGCTGCACTCTTGGTTACGACACTCCCAGGGGATATGCTTTGGTAAATTCATAAGCTTGGTATGAACCATTTTTAAAGGAACAAGGATAAAACAAAATAAAGATTCACATAAGAATATATGATCATGGATAACCTAGTTTGAAACCTAGGGGATCACAAGTCAGGGTATACTTTTCTTCTAAAAGTTATCCTTATATGCTTTAAGCTCCTTTTCACGATTATTGGTTAAGTATTTGAGCCTCTAATTATACTTTCTCTTCTTAGTTAATGGTGGTAAATGGAAGAACATGTCCCAACAACCAATGTGATAGGAAATGAGACGATTGTCGTATTAATATGACAGAGATGATTAGGGGATTAAAAGATGATTATTATTTTGGAAGATGTTCACTATTTTGGGGACCCTATATGATCAAGGTAAATATATTACTACGGTATTTTCATTGAGGAGTAAGGTTGACTTATAGAATTGATGAAGTTAAGGTGGACTTATAGTAATTTAGGTTACCTATGGAAATGATTAACCTATCTTGGGTAAAATATGTTTAGGTTAGATAATTTTTTTATAAGATGTTAGGAGTGGTTGCTGTGTTTTGGAGATGAACAATGAAGTTATTTTGGAAGACAATGTTATCAAATTCTTCTTGTATTTGGGTTTCAATCGTAGTTTGGTCTATTTTGAGGAATCTTAAGGACCATTATTTATGGAATGGTCTATGATGAACTTTGGGTAGTACCATGGAACTTTGAATATTTAAAAGTAGTTTCCATTCCTTTGGGATTCTTTATTTTTTGAAGAGTTGTTTTAACTTACCCTTTCTGTTTTTGGGATAATGTTTAAAGATAGAAGAAATAGATAGTTAATCTTTTGTGGATTATTTGATTCTCTAGAAGATGATTCTTGTGTTTTGATGAGACTAAGTAGTTTTGAATGCTCATCGTTTGGAGAAAAGATTAGTTTTGGGTAGAAACTTATTAAAGGATGAAACTCTACATTAAGGTAGGTATATTTTCTTATGTTCTATGTTGTAAATGAATTCCTAAAAATTATGAAAAGGGACGTAAAACAAAAACGTTGTTGGTTTACGTTTCCTACTAGGTAATCAAAGACCGTTTACACACATCATAAGTTTGGGATTTTCTTATGGTTAACTTTCTCCTAATCATGTTTTCTATCACTCTCCCTCAGAACTTGACCCTTTGTTTTCTCCTCCATGTCCATGTTTTCCTACATGGAATCCTAGTGTGGGTTAACTCGGATGACCTTTGTACTTCCATTTCTTTCTTTTAAAGTAATAGTTTTAATGACTCCTTTTCCGATGTGGGACTTTCAATGAAATTTCAAAACCCAATTTTTTAAAAATTGCGAGGACGCAATTTCTTAAGGGGGGAAGATTGTAACGACCCGAAATTTTGAATAAATCTTGTTTCCTAATTTTATGTGTTATTTTATTTTTATACTCAACAAAAATGTTTCATTTTATAACATGATTATAATTAAAATGAGACTGTTGGGTTTTGACTGTTATATGACCATTGGTCAATATGACCGTTGGAAACTAAATGTTTTGATTTTTGTCTCTAAATACAAGTAATCTTGGTTAATTATTATAGAAATAAGATTTGATGGCCTCGCCCAGTAGTCTTGGACCGATCGAAGCCCATCTAACAGAACTTGGGAAGGAGGTAGCACCACTGGGCTTTGCTCTGGACCAAACCCAAGCCAAACTTCATCGTGCGAAGCTAGAACAGAATCTCCTTCGCGAGAAGTTCAAGCTAATAGAAATTACTACTCATGCTATGTTGGTCGATCCTCCCTCAGATTCTCTCACCTAAGCACACCTTACACTTAGGTCATATGCTGGCGTGATAAGGGGATATTTAAGGAGACCGTAACTGCCTTGTGTAATCCTTTGTTTTAAATAAAAATTGGGATTTCTTCTTATGATGATGTTTATGAATTTTCAAATGACCGGATAAATATAGTATGCATATTTTTGATGAATTTTAGAAAAAGGATATTTTAAAAATGTTTATGTAAACCTTAAATAATTAAAAATGTGTAATGATTTTCAAAAAAATAGTCTTCTACAATTATGTTCAGTACGAAATTTAGATTCTAATAAGATCAACTTGATTTTTGATGAATAGTAAATTATGAATAGTGATTTTATGATTAGGATTAGTAATGTGTCCAAATGGATTAGTAATCTCACTTAAAGAAAGTATTAAAATAATCTAGGCACCTTGATTAAGTATAGTGATTCAATAAAATGCTTAAATAACGGTTTCATAAATTATTATTCAAGTATTAGTTTTTTCGGGTGAATAGTGTTTTTTAATTAAAAATTAAATTAAAAATATTTAAAAAATATATTTTTATAAAATGGATTTCATTTTGGAACTCAGAGCACCAATATTATGTTATGGTAATTTTGGGGGTTATTTCTGAAAAAATGAATTTTTGGTGAATAGTGTTTTTATTTAAAAATTAAATTAAAAATATTTAGAAAAATATTTTTATAAAATGGAGTTCATATTTTTAATCATAGCTTCGATATTTGGTTAAGGTGAATTTTTGGGATTTTTCTGAGAAAGATGAATTTTCAGTGAATAGTAAAAAAGCAGTTTTAGGGTTTCGGTATGTTTAATGACATCATAACTGTGTCATGGTGATTTCATGAGATATTTTAAGGTTTGGCCGACCAAAAGTGATGAATTATTGTATTGGGGGCCCCATGTGGCCTAAATTCATGGGAAATATCATGGTAGAGCACATGGTTTTGAGAAAACCACTTTTGAGGTGTCCCTTGGCCATTAATGCCTTGTCCCCTCACTTTCCCTATAAATACCAAGCCCTCCTCTCATCCATTCGACTCCAAAACCATCCTAAACGAATTTATGGTATCCTTACCTCCCAAGGAGTCCTCCCAAGGTTCCCCCAATCCCTCAAGGTCCAAACCTTTGAGTTTTAAGAGCTACATTTTAAGTTAAGGGATCTGACCTCTCTCTTTCTTTTCAAGAAATATCTTTTATGTAATTTTTTTATGCTACATGTTCTTATGTTAAAGGATGTTATTTTATACTCATATTAATGACCTTTTCATGTTCATATAATGAGAGATCCCCTCTTTCTCTCATTATTTCTTTTTATGAATTTTTAAGTGGCGCCGTTAGGCTGCCGAAATTTTTGTAACGGATTCTTTCTCCCTTTTCATTTTTCAAGATCTATTTTCATGTAAAGTATTTCAAGTTCCTTTTTATCATGTTGTGGTATGATATCTAAATTTATCATACTGATATTTTATGATTATATGATGAGAGACCCCATTTTATCTCTTCAATTCAATATTTTGATGTTTTAAGTGGCGTCGTTAGGCTGCCGAATTTTTAAGGGATTCTTTCACCCTTCTCTTTTTCAAAGTTCTACTTTCATGTCAAGTCTTTCATGTTAATTTTTGTTATGTTGGGGTATGATCGCTATATCTATCATACTGGACTCTTATGTTCATATGATGAGAGACCCTATTTGATCTTTTCAATTCATTTTTTTTTGAAGTTTAAATGACGCCGTTAGGCTGCCGAATTTTTAGGGGATTCTTTCACCCTTCTCTTTTTCAAAGTTCTACTTTCATGTCAAGTCTTTTGAGTTCCTTTTTATTATTTTGGGGTATGATATCTATATCTATCATACTGTACTCATATTTTCATATTATTAGAGACCCTATTTGATCTCGTCAATTCATTTTTGTTGAAGTTTAAGTGACGCCGTTAGGCTGCTGAATTTTTAAGGGATTCGTTCACCCTTATCTTTTTCAAGTTATATTTTTTGGTAAAGTCTTTAAAGTTCCTTTCCATTATTTTGGGTTATAAACTCTATATCTATCATACTGATCATTTATGTTCATATTATGAGAGAGCCTATTTGATCTCGTCAATCCATTTTTGGAAGTTTTAAGTGATGCCATTAGGCTGCCGAATTCTCATAAGAGAAATCTTATTTTTGTCTTCCTTTCAAGTTCTTCGTTTCATATGGTATATCATTCAAATTTCATTACCATGTTCTTAAATACTATATATTCTGTTCCCCTACTATTTTATGTATCATTTTTGAGTGGTTGATCCATGTCCCATCTCTTTTCAATATTTTTTAAAACCATGTATCTTAGACGTTATGCTACATAGTTTTCGTCTCAAAATGCCTCCCTCTTTATCTCAAAATTATTTTATGTTATTAAGTGAATACTCAAAGCTCTTATTTCTACAGGGGTATTCACATATATATCAAAATGTTCTATTTTAAATTCTGGGATTTACATATATGAAACCCGCTTCCCCTTTTCCAAGGGTTTAAATTGACATAAAGATCATGTCTTTAAAGCAGTTTTTAAAAAGTTATGATTATGAAATGAAACCCATTTATTTTATGCTATATGGGTTGTTTATGAAATGATTGGTGATGATATATGTGGATAACATGATAATAAAGACATATCAATGGTGCGTCCAGATAGCGCTCCAATGCATTGGGTAAATACTTAATCTCTAGAGATGACTTTTTAGACTGATACCTTGGTGAATAACCTTGGTAATTTTTAATGACACCTTGGGGATGGACCTTGGTGAAACGAAATGATTGTCAATATTTAATGTTGTAGCCACATCTTAAAGTTATGAAAAATGTTATTTTTATTATGATATGCCACATGATTCTTTCTCATTCCTTAAAGTTCTTTTTCATGACATAGATGATGTATCTCAAGTTCACATGTTAAATGTTTCTCTTGTTTCCCTTACTGGCCCTTCTACTCACCCTTTCTTTTGATGTATGTCCCTAGGTTATGAGATGCAGTAATGAACCTCGGATGAACTTAAGTAGAAGCCTTTCAAGTGTTTAAGAAGAATTTTTTATGTTGTTTTCATGTATTATGTTCCTGGTTTCCAAGACACTAAACCTTAAAGATCCTCAGTTTTGTGTAATGTAATGAAAGTTTATGTTATAAAAAGGTGGGATGCTATAGTGCGGTGCTGTCACGCCTCACCGGTGGTGCAGGTCTGCGGATAGGGTGGGCCATGGTGGGAGATCAGGGGAGCAGCGCCATTGAGCTGCACCGTAGAAGACCTATGGCCTTTGGCCGCGGTGGATAGGGGAGGGTGGCCGGCTGAGTCGGTCACCGGTGCGCGCTACAGGTAGGACCCGAAGGGTCCCGCGGTTACCCGAATAGGCCCTAGGTGCCGGTTCCATTTCTGATAGCAAGGGGGCCCGACACCCCCCTCCCATGCGTGGATATCCGGGCTACACGGGCTGACCAGCCAGGCCCCGTGGCCAGCCAGCCACAGCCAGCCGGCTGGGCCACACGGCCAGCCGGGTCGGGCCACACGGCCAACCGGGTCGGGCCACACGGCCAGCCAACCGGGCTGCGCCGCACCTTCGGACCGGGCCGTGCCTTTGGGCCAAGCTTCTTTCAGGTTGGTCCGCCTTTGGTCCGGACCGCCTTCGGTCCGGGTCAAACCCACGGACCGGGTCAGACCCCATTCCAGACCCATCATACCCGATAACACCTTTACACCCATAACTCGGGCTACGGGTGTCCGATCGACGAACCGTCTACGGCGACGAAAATCTTAGAACGAGATGATTCCTTTGGAATATCCCACTTGAGTTTTGGACGTAGTTTTAGTACGGTCAGGTTGGTTCATGCACGAAACTAACCAGGACCTCGGGACTAAAAGTCTAATAACTCACAGATCGGGTGTCCGATTGATGTGTCGTCTGTTGCGTTGAGACCCCTATGACGTGGTGGTCCTTTTAGATACTTCCATGTGAGACTTCATAACACTTGTAGTATCAACCAGTATCTCCTGTAGTGGATCCTCCCAGAGATGAGCAGACAGAGTGCGGAGACCTAGTAGCTGACAGACCTGACGACTGCTTGACCAATTCGACTCGGAGTGATTCGACTAGACCAGTGGGGAGTGCCCAATATTTGGTGGAAGACCCATAGAGGACTGAGTGCTTGGTAGTTGGCAGCAGACCCATGGTAGTTGACAGGGGGAGTACCTCTATAGGCTATTTGGGGGAGCGCCTGGTATTTGGCGGCAGACCCACAGCGGACGGAGCGCCTGGTAGTTGGCAGCAGACTCGCAGTACTCGACAAGAAGAGTACCTCAGAAGTCCAAGGTTAGTGAGAAGTGCCTCGGTGTCGTGAAAGTCCCACTTTACTCGACAGAGGAGGAGTTCTCCAGCATCCGTGGTTTTGATAATGAAAAATTCTAGTTTTATCTGAGTCAATGAACTTTGTGTTTTCCCCATGATTGAGATGGGATACTTGATAACTTAGGTATATGTATGGGCATATACCTAAGTAATGGTTATCCATTGAAATCATACCTTTTGGTTTATCCTTGTTGGAATTTTTGAGACCTTCAGGGTCTTGGGGTCCCTACTGAGTATCATTGCTCACCCCTGCATGGGATATGCCTACACCTCGTTGTGTTGGATACAGACAGCGGACAGTGCTGACAGAGGCCAAGAGCACCAGGACTGGACGGTACCCGGAGGAGGACCTTACAATGTATCGGTACATAGATTCTGATGGATGTGGAGTGTTTTGGAGGCCATCTGTACCTACCCTTCAGGTAGGAACCCCAAAGGATGATCCAAGAGCTGCTTTCACCTTTCAGTTGTTTGTCCCTTTTCAGTTGTACTTTCTTTCAGTTGTATTTTTAATTTATAGTTGGACTTGTATTCTGGCCCCCCATTACTTTCATTACACTTGTTATACAGCTTTTACTTAGTGTTTTCTTCCGCTTGTACTCGGGTTGTGTGTGTTTACGATTTATAAAGGCAATGTCTTCCCAGTTTTAGGGAATTACATCTTTGGTGCTAGTCGCCAGCCCATGGCCTATGGAAGGCGGACTTGGGGTAGTCACGATACAGGCCCCGGGGGATGGGTCATTACAATTATCATATCTCCCCCCCCCTTTATACGAAATAAATGAAAACACCATCCTAGATGTGTTAATTTATCATATTCAAGGACGACGGGTTATCAATTTCTATTACCATATTCAATTCTAGTCATGAAACCATTTTTATGGTTGAACCAGACTATTAAACATTTATTTTATATTATTTTATGTTCTGGAATCCTTTTTCACACAAGATGTAAAATAATAATCCAAAACAAGTTAATTGTGATAAAAATCTCCAAATTATTCCAAGAGTTTATCATTAATGTTTTATATAATGATTCACTTTCACTCCAAATAACCAAATCAATTTTATAACCATGTAATATTTTTTATGTTCACTAATTCCATATAACTTCAATTCTGGACAACTATTCTCATCATACATGTTTATCCGAACATGAATATAAGTGAACCGATCATTAAAACTAAGTAAGCAAACACTCCCAAACAATGAAATTGAACCTCTTAACTCATCAAAAAGGACATGAATAAAATTAATAAGGTTATACTAAATCAATAACATGTAGTGGATGTTTTGTAATTATTAATTAATGAAACTAATTTGATTATTCATGTCATTAAGATCAATCAAAGAACACCATCGGGCTTAAGGTTAGGGATCCTCTCTTTCTCAGATTTATTCAAGAATCTCCTCTATGTTATATCCTTTTATGTATAGTTCCTAATGATGGGGTATGATTTCTTACATCCCCCATACTTCCCTCATGATATATAAAATAATAGAAACCCCTTTATTTCTCATTAATTCCTCTTAAATACACCTGGTACCATGCCGATACTTCGTAAGGGATTCTACCCGAACCTCCATTACTCCTTCAGGTTATTCTTACTCTCTTTTTGCCCAAATTAAATCCCAAATTATATTTATGTACATATTCTAATTGCTGTTTATATTTTAAAAACCATGTATCAAGATCCATTTATCATACACTTTCAGGGATATACATGCTTTCAAGTGATTCCCTCCTCAATACTTCCCGATAAGCAAACTCGTTTTTAAGGGAACTTCCCAATTTCTTACCCAATTTCAAGTACACTATGCGATATGTTTTTAAAAAACCATTATATTTATAAAACCCCTCTTTATATTATTAAAAAATTCTTGGTTCACTTTTGGTTTTATACAAAATATAATTCCCTTTTCAAATTTAAAGACTCTTTAGTATTTTACTTAAAACCGCACTAAAATGCTTTAATGCTAAAATTTATTAAATACTCTTCTTAAATGTTGTTACTTGTATTTGACATCACTTATCATGATATATTCCTATTTTAACTTATCAATTTCCATGTATGTTTTAATTCCTTTCTTTCATGGACACTTGTATGATATGCCCATCTATTATGATTTATGACATGATTATGATACCCATTTCTTTCTATTGGTACCTTATATTTATGTATGATAGATTATGTATGATTCTGTATGTAGAAAGCATATTCATGAACATGTTATGATGGGTGTTCCCAGATAGCACTCCAATACATTGGGTAAAGTTTAGTCTCATGAGACGTTATGTGCAATGGTCTTGGCAATTAGCCTTGACTCGTGATACCATGTGCAACAGTCTTGGTGGTTAAACTTGACTTGTACTCCTCTATGTGCAACAAGACTTGAATCATGATAAATTCATGATTTATGTTTCTGAAAAATTACTACGAATTCATGTTTATATTATCCCATGTTTATGTGTAATGATTCCATGTGTTCCATACCTTTTATTTTCATTATTCCATGCCTTCTAACAAATGTGTTAAAGTTTTATTACTATGATTTTTTTCCCTTACTGGACCTTTAGCACATCCCTTTGTTCATGTGATCCCTAGGGTACCCTTTGAATATGTAAGGTCTCAAATGAAGTTAGGATATCCTTATAAAGATTAATTAAAGAAGTGTTTTTTTAGTCCCATGTTTTCAATTTTATCTACCTAGTCTTCAAAGATAGTAGACTTCATGATCCTTGGCTTGTTTTTTGATGTATAATTATGCTTAAAATCCTGTAATGTTATGTGTAAAAGTATAGGGTCAATATAATTATGGGTTTAATAAAGTAATGGTAATTATTAAATTACCATATGGATAAAGATGATGAATTTTGTGCTTTTTTGCTTAGCCAAGCTTTGGATCTCTAGTCCTAAAGATGGCAGTTGGGTTTTTATGAGGTATATTAGATACAGTCGAGTCTATGGTAGGATAGTTTCCATTAGACTAATTTTGTGTTATATTATCATTATGTTTTGTGATTTCTTATTCTATTCCACCCAAGTTGGTAGGGAAACTAATGCACATATAGCCTTGGGTTTTGAGTGTTTTTTCTAACATCTAGGGTGTTGTGTACGCAGATGGTTGACTACTCCCCCACCCCACTCTCTCTTCCAGATGTATCATAGTATATAGGAATATTTGGACTATGATTGTTTAAGGTATAGGGTATGTTCTCATATAGGCTATGATGGGTCTCAGTTTCATCATAAATATATGTGCAGGTTATAACATATACATGTATTCCAAATGTAGTGATGGTGGTTACTACATGTATGCTTGCATGAGTTGTAATGGATTGAGGTGTAGTGCATGATACATAGGCTATGAAGGATTTCAAAACTTACTATGTATTCATGATATGTGATGGGATGTGGTTATGATGGGTTACATGGGGTTCCGGATGATATGATGATATGGTTGTGATACAGTTACCCAGGTGGATAAGATGATTATGGAGGGGATGAGAGCATCGGGTCGTAAGACGTTGGGGTGAGGGTGACTAGTTCAATGGGAAAGTGGATGTGGGGTTCCTTCCTCACATATATGTTTTTTATATTATACTTTCTACTTTTATGAATTAATTAGTGAGCAATCCTTGGTGAGGTTGGGGTATAGTTCACTTGTTTTAAGTAATGAGTTATTTTTATTTGTTTATTCGCTATGATTTAGCATGCTTCTTTAAAATTTTCACAAGAGGTTTCAAGGATAATTATATTGAGCATACTTGTATTCTCGCTCATATATATAATTTTTTTTCAAGTTTGTAGGAGTTTTTTTATGATAAAGATCAACATTACTAGCTTGTAGTGGTTTTTTAGGAATTATTTGTGTTTGTGGTCACTACTTAGGCATTATTTTTTGTATTTTCTTTTCTTTCTGTACTGTATAGAATTTCATGCATTAGGATTGGTTATTTATTTATGATATGGAGTTTATTGGTGGACTTTTATCATTTCCTGGGATATATTGAGGTAAATTAATCTCATTTATAAACTTCATACCCTTGGTACTAGTCATCAACATGTGACCTATTGGAGGAGAGATTTAGGGGGTCACTCATCTCTTCACTCCTGGCCTAGGAGGGGTGCTAGTGGATGGGGTCAAGACAACTCTAGTATGTTCCAATAGATGTATGGGTTGGTTCAGTTCATCAGAACATGTAGAAGGGACATTAAATCTACACTCAATAAAACTTAAACATCTACCATAAAGTGTTTGTAAAATGTAAATGAAGTGTATTGTGATTTTTCAAAGCAAAGGATAACAAGAGTCCTTAACTCAACATGAGTTCGGGGTGGTTGGTGATGGGTGAGGCTTGAGAGGTAAGATTTAGGGTAGTGTTGAGGTGGTGGGTGATGGGTGAGTCTTAGTGGCAGGAAACGGGTGAGGTCAGAATGATGTCAGTGTGATGGGTGATATGTGAGGTCAAGGTGATGTTGGGGCAGTGAGCAACGAGGCATAATATGGCAAGGAGGGAAATGGAAGTAATGGGGAAGGAGAGATGATGGATTTATGTTTGTGAGGGGAATCATCCTAAGAGAAACTCTGTATCTTAAATATTTGTATTATAAAAAAATACTTTTTTTATTAATAGTTAATAAAATTTAATGCATGAATCATTCTATAAGTAAAACATTGGTTCTTCTAGTGATTTTAAATTTCTAAATTTGAAATTATTTTAAATATTAAATTAATAAATATTAAAAAAACATTATAAATTAATCTTGTTAGTATTTTTTTTTATTATAATGAAATTAATATCTAAAACTAGTAAAAAATATTCTAGTTATTAATTAAAATAAATTTTTACTAATTAAAACTTAAATAAGTATAACTTTTCAGTTATTTTTAATTTTTTTCAATTATCCATTTATTTAACCAACCAATTCCTCACCCCTGATAAATATAAATCTTAACCCAAATTGAAATTAGTACATCCCATACTAAAATCATTTCAAATGAGGAACATGGTGAGTTGTATACATAATAATTTATAAGGTAATTATTTTTATTCTAGTAAATTTTATAATAAAAAATGTTATAATATATGAAAAATCAACCATGGGACTAGATAAAAAGTAAAATGAAAAAAAAATAAGTCTAATTCCACACACCACACCCACTGATACTCTAATATTCAATGAAAAGACCATTATTCTTGACAATTAATAATAAGATAATAAAAAACTTTTCTAATTATTAATTAGGGGAATGAAATTCCATGACCAAAAGAGGCCCTTAATTCTAATTTAAGATCAAAAATTAGAAAAATGATAATGGATGACCCTCTGTATTTATAGCTTGAAATAAAATGAATCTCATGCCCTTCCTCATTCTCCAAAAATGATTATCAAATCTAACTCCTTGTCACCCTCCTCTCCCACACTCTTCATTTCATTATCCTCCTCACTCGTGCTCTTCTCATTGTCACCCTCCTCTCTTGTGGATAGCTTCCCATTTTAGTCTCCTCCATTTATTCTTCTCGAGTTATAATTGGATTCCATCAAGGATCTTCCTCCTCCTTCCATCACCTCCTCTCCCACCAATAGTATATCTCCCTCACCCTTCTCTGAGTGCATCCTTTATCTGCAAGCGAAATGGTCTTCCAATACTATGAAGATACATTTTTATAATATCATTCTCACCACTACCATTGTTCTATATAAGAAAAAATTTTATGTAAATTGTATTTCCTCCTATATTATTTTATATTTAGTTTGTTAATTGATGTAAATATGAACTGAGAATGAGTTTTAATGTCTTATATTCATTAATGGTGTAGGTTTATTGATACGAGTTGATGAAAAATATTTTAAAAAATAAATGTTTTTTTATTTTCATTTTGATGGAGTGTCTATCAATGATTCATAAGGAAAATATATTATTAAGTTGGAAGATCATTGGGTAGAGTTCTAAAAGAAGAAATTTCATTTGATGGAATATCAAGATTTGAATCGTCAATTATGAGGTGTGATGTTTCATTATTATAATTAAAATACACATTAAATTTTTAAAATATTATATTTTTAGATCTTATAGATGATGGGGAGATGAGAAATTATTCACATTCAATGAAATTTTTTCTCATGTATACATTATTTTGAGGTTAGATAAATGCTTGAAGTTGTCAATGGATGTAGATCAAATGCGATGAAATGTAAAAATTATTTATATTAATATTTTTTTCACATGTTGTTGATTCATTTACATTAGATATTTTAATTCTAGTGTTGAAGTAGTTGGTAGGAATTCACAACATCATCGGATGGTGATGTTCAATTATTGCCTTATGAAATTAGTAGTGTGCCTTATTTGATTCTATAGTTAAGTTCTATAAAATGGAATGAATTTTTTGTAGATGTCGGGAAAAAATCCTTCAACCAAAGCATTATAAGATACAATATTCCAATATAACATTTCACATAGGTTTGACTAGGAATTTTTTAGGAATAGTCCTGAAAATAATATTGTAAAATACAAAGTTAAGAGTTTCACATGAAAGTTAACTCATATGGATTGGTAAATTCAACTCCATCTATTTATGTTAAAACTTTTCAAAATGGTCACATATACTCATATCAAAATAGACAAACAGTTTCTCATAAACCAAGGGATTCATTAATTTCATCTATCATTTGTGATGGGGTGAAGTCGAATGTTGAAAAGAATTCCAATGATATTAAAGTTTAATTGTACATAAAATATGGTATATCCCTTACATAACGTCAAAAACTAAGATCCAAGGAAAAAATAAGTTGGTAAAATATATGGGGTTTCAAAGTAGTCATATATTTTAATCACTTGGATATGAAATTGACTAATGAAAATCAATCTATAAATAATATCCAAGTGGGTAGCTTATGAAAATGAAAATTTTGAAATATTATTCATTGTATATGGTTGTTTCATCAGTGGTTTATTATTAAGTTATTGACCTGTGTTGTATGTGGATCAATGTCACCTTAGTGGTCCTCATAAAGGTACATTGTTAGAAACATCAGCATATGATGCAGATAGAAACCAGTTTCAATTGGAATATTCAATTGTTTGGGGTAAAACATATGATGTAGTATGTGGTTTTAAAATAACATAAAAGAAATTATGGTTTGTAATCAATTGGTTATGGTATCTGGCTGACACAATGTATTTATGGGTGTTTATAAAACAATATTTGGGGGAGGTAGGCATACATATTTCTACCTTCATATCAAATAAAATTTATCTCCGAAATTCCAAAATTATATAGGGGAATGGGAAGATAAACTAAGGAAGATCCATTGAAATTATAGGATTCCATTATTTATTCTTAGTTAGAGTATGATTTCAATGTTGTTATTAAGAATTTGAAAATATTTTTCTTATAATTAGAAATATTGGTTGAAAATTTTGAGGGTATTGATAGGTGGGTAATGATGATTTTCCCACATTGTCGATGGAAACATATCACAACCAATTTAGTCAAATCATATAATGTATGTATTTTCAATGATAAGAGACACAATATCTTTGTATTGATTAGTAAACATTGTGAGAAATTTAGAGAGAAAATTTTTAACAAAAAGAAAGACATTAAAAAGTGGATAAATGGATTTGGTCCCAATGTTGAGTAAAAGATAAACGATAGTGTATTAA
Source organism: Viscum album (assembly GCA_963277665.1). Lineage (NCBI taxonomy): Eukaryota > Viridiplantae > Streptophyta > Magnoliopsida > Santalales > Viscaceae > Viscum > Viscum album. The sequence continues at coordinate 786,177,682 of OY728140.1, forward strand.
GGGATAACACTATAATATCAAAGAAATATATACATAATATGATATTATTTTGAACCAGTAATGTGGATATCAATGTTCAACTAGGTACTTGGGAATGCACTTGTCTGGAATAGAAAATGAGTGGGATCCCTTGGGCTTATGCATGTGTAGTGATAAGAAAACTATATGGTAACTTCTATAATTTTGTTGAAAAATATTATCTCCTTATCACCTAAGAAAATATTTATCTTGGAATTATTCATCCAATTGAAATCAATGATATGCAATAGTTAAATTCATTGACATGTAATGATTATATAAATCAAACTTATTTGTATCCACTGAAGACTTCACATCCTCCTAGTAGACCGTCTTGGAATCATATTTAGTTAAAAATTAAAAAAAAAATATATATAATTGTTCTTGTTGAAAATAATTTGGGAATTCATGAAAAAGGTGCAAATATACCAATCCAAGTTGATGTGAAAGCTATGATTGGGTGATATTTTTGTATTAGATGACTAAATTATGGGATACTGTTATTTAAATCTAATTAATTTCAGATTCTCATGGTTTCTCATTAATTAATATGATGTTTAGGAGTGAGTAATGATTTTTTTTTTAAAAAATTGTGTTTAGTGATAGATTTTAGAGGGGGGATAATAACTATTTTATAAAACTTACTTCTAACGAAGGCTATGTTATAGTGGGATTTGATGGGATTCTATAAAAACTAAAATATATTTCTATAGTAGAATATTTTTTTGTTTCTAGTGGTTGAAATGTGGTATTATAGAATTTAAATCCTATTAATGTTATTTTCTTGTGGTTTTACATTACTTATAATGATGAAGAGGTGTTAGTAATCACTATTGTTTTTAAATTCATTGATAAAAATTGGAAGATGAATGAAATTTTAACATTTAAACCAATTCATTAATTCTAGATGAAATAATTTCTAATTTATTATATTAATATTCCTGGTTTTAACACTGGTCATCCATGCTTAAATACTACTATTCTAGATTTTACCATTGATAATTGTTGAAGAAATATTTAAAGTTATGGGATTATAAACATGAATATTAAGAAAGAATGGTGTTTTTTTAATCATTAGTTTAATTATATTCATTTAACTAATCAATATGATGATAATAATTTCCAGAAAGTGTTAAATTTTCAGTAATCACTACTGAATTGTGGAAGATTGATGTCAAAATCCTACAACTTTCAATCTGGTTATATTGTATACATTTTGAAAGAAAATTATTTAAAAATTATGTATTGTAGCTTGTGAAAGTGTATTCATTTTTTATTTATAAAATATATATTTTGGTGGTTTTTTGTTAATTAAAACGATGTTCATATGTGATTAGTGATTTCTTAAACTAAAAAATTGTGTTTAAGGATAGTTTTAACAGGGGGAATACTATTGTTTTATAAAACTTGTTTCTAATAAAAGTCATGTTAGGGTGGTTTTTGATGGAAATCTTGAAAACATCAAATATTTTTCTATGGAATAAAGTTATTTTTTTGTTTTTAGTGGTTAAAATGTAGTATTTTCCCATTTAAATCCTATTAATTTTAGTTTATTATGGGTTTTAATTAATTACAATGATGATGAGGTGTGACTAATCAATACTATTTATAAATTCATTGATATATTAAGGAATATGAATGGAATTATAACATTTAAACTAGGTCATTAATTTTAAATGACATAATTTCCAGTTTTTTACACTGACCTTCCAAATTTTAACACATGTCATCCATATTTAAATATTGTTGTTTAGATATTACCACTAAGAATTGATGCATAAATATTTAAATATATAGAATTGTAAACAAGAATATTGTGAAATAAATATGTTTTTTAATCCTTAGTTTTATTGGAGACATTTAACTGATCAATATAATTAGATTATATTGATTTTAGTTTCCTATGATTTTACCAATTTGAAAGAATGGTGTTAAAAATTTAGTTACTTTCCCCATGTTTTTCCCCTAATGATGTATCAAAATAAATGGATCAAAAAATAATTTAACTAAAAATTATTCAATTTTTTAAATACAACCAAGAACCCAACAAACAAGTACAATTGAGGAATATTGATGTTAAAATTATACTAATTTAACTTTGGTTATCTTGTGGAAATTTTGAAACAAATTGAACTAAAATATCATGTCTTATAGCTTGTGAAAGGGAATTCATGTTTTATTAAGAAAATAAAAATTAAATCATTAAGATATGTGGTACAAATTTTAATTTTCAATCCACATTTCTCTTTAAATATATGAATCACTTTTTCTGATACTACCATGTACCTAATAGACTGCCTAGAAAGTGTTAAATTTGAGTATATTGTGTTAAATTATGGATGAATTGTGTTAAAATCCATCTATTATCATATTTTAACACATATTACATGAATATCTAAATTAAGTTTTTAGATATAAACATGTTACCAATAAACAAATATGACCAAGTGGCTACCAAATCAATCACAATTTTTATCCCGACTACATAGTTTCATTGCACCCAAAAAATCATGTCTTCAATTGGATGGAACTTCAAAAAATTATGACCTACTCAAAAAATTTTGATGGTTCACCAAGCACCATAGTAATTCTACCATTTTCCTTTTAAGATGATTCTAGAAATAAATCATCAAAAAATTAAATAATAGACAGACCATCGCATATATAAAGAAGATTAAGATACATACATGAATAATCAGTCATCGCCCTCATATAGTCCCATTATTCAAGGTATATAACCAAGTGATCTCCATGATCATTACTGAGAAATAAGAAAAAAATCCCCATTGGATAATAATGATGGATTTATAAAAATATTTTAGTTGGTAACTTATTTTATCAATTAGATTATGGTTTAATAGATTCATACAAAACTTTAAATTTTGATAGACAAGATCATTTATGGCATGGAAGATGTCTCAAAAAACTTATAAGGTAGTCAACCTACAAGAAAGTCAATAAAGAAAATAAATTACAGTTATCTACAACATTAACTATTTTTATTAACTAAAAAACAAATGAAGATTAAGGTCAACTAAAATACTATCAAGGCATATGGTTTTTTCTTTTCAATATCAGAAAATTTTGTACCAATAGAGTCAAGAACATGTATTTTCACTATAGATAAGTCCACAAAATAGAAAAACTAGTGATCATTCAACAACATAGGGGAGAAATGAGATAATTCTCTATTATCACTACATTAAAAACTTTATTTAGCGAAAGTTTAAAAATTTATTAAATGATTCATTATGGTTTCTAGAAATCATTTCGTTTACCTGTGCCGCTGAAAAAAAATCAATGGTTTTTATATAATATTTTTTTATTTTAAATAAAAAAAATACTTTTTTTATTACCTGGCCTAGCTCGTACAGTCTATCGACCTGCCCATCCAAACAACCTCAACCCTCCCTACAAAATTAATTATAAATAAAGTTGGGGAAGGATTTGAATACCCTCCCTCTTGGTTATTCTATATATTTTTTATCACTCCATCAAGTTCTTCATTTATTAATTAAATAGGCTTAAATATTCTTATATATATGTATATATCTACAGTTAAATACATGTAAATATATATATATGATTAAATATAATTATAATTATATATAAATAAACATATATATAACTATTAATATATAAAAATATATACAAACATACATAAATATATATATAAATTTATTTAATTATACAAATATATACTTAGGAAGAGGTAGCCAAGGAGAAAACTTTGTGACCAATTAAATTAAAATAATAAAATTATAAAGGTTTTGTGACTTGGGTTTTACATTTCTATTTTTCCCCCATGGAATAAAAATAACATGGGACAACATCAACCCACATGATAAGTGTATTTCGTGCATGTATTTTATGGTGTTTTAATATATTGATTTATGCATTTAATTGATTATTTTTTCCAATTTTTGGAATTTTTAACTTGTTTTATGTTTTTTGGTAGGATAGAATAGATATTTGGAAAATAAGAGAAAAGATGTGAATATAGAAGTTAAAATAGACTTCATGTCACATCATGATACCATAATATTGAAGTTGAAATCAAACATTACATAGAGGAGGAGAATGCTGAAGAACTAGAAAAAGATGTTTTTTACAACATGTAAACATTACACGACATGAATTCATTAAGAGAGGCTACTGCTACTTCATATTACAAGCCATATAAAATATACACATCAATAACGTATCATAAATCCAAAAAATTTAATGCATTTTCAGGATGATTTTGATGGAAAACCTATAAATTCTAACTTATGACTGCATAGCAGGAGGATCGGGAGAGATATCTGGATGGATAATGATGAGAGATGACCAGAGTGTGACTATAGAGCCCTAATTTGTTGCCTTTATTCATCAAAATTACTTCTTGTGTATTTATACTACTCATTCTCATCATTCTTAGCATGAGAGATAAGTTTTATTTGTGTTGGGTGATGTGATCGTAGGGGGGAAGTACTTCTTAAGAAATATTTTTATATTATTTTCATGTTTTGGATTGCTGCAACTTTGTTTCTTAATTCCAATTCTTCTTATTTTCATATTGCATGACCATTTTCTATATTCTGTGGAGTATCATTTTATTGCATCAATTAATTACCTTAGTTTGTGTATGATCATTACATAATATAGGTCGGATATGCTTAAATATGGTTTTGGGTCACCTGGTTTTGTGATTAAACCTAGTAGATGATTATTCCAATGGTGTGATAATAGGATTAGAGTAGGGTACCCATACCAAGGATTCCTAAAGACCCAATTCTAACACTAACTTATGAATGAACACTAAATCAATTGAATCCCTAGCATACGAACTTTAAAATTGTTGAACTCGGCATGCCTCGTCTTATGATATCAAACCTTGTCTTTAATGCATTATTTATCTTTCTCTACTCAATAAATCAATTTCAATTTCAATTCCTTTAATTAATTTAGGGCCCACGGGCCATCCTTGTGGGTTTGATACTCGAACTTTCCAAGTACCATACTTCTGTAGTTGGTTTATCTAAGTGTTATCATTTATTAAATTTGTGTATCCCTATAGGAATTTAATGATGCCCTATGGTCTATCACTGCACCATTGATTGGAATATCACACCTTTTTTCAATAATATCAGTTATAAAGTTTGTTTTTATGAAGGTGTGTGTGATGATAAAGTTGATTTAATGAAAATCAATTATGCATTCTGTCAATTGAGGAAGTAAATCCCATGAGATATTGAACTACTTATTTTTTATAGCTTTGAAAACACAAGAAGAGTTTCCATAAAGCCAAAAATTCCTCCATTCATTTCATATCAAAATTTCGATAACCTTAATGACATTGATCATCTTCAATTCTAGAGAATAAGTTTTGTCACATCAGTTATAAAAGAAAACAATCATATCACCTTGGTGATTCTTAAAGATTCCCCTGTATCCAACCTCTCTTGGGTTCCCATTTGATGCTCCATTAGTATTGATCTTCACCTATCCATATACTTGTGGTTTCCATAAAATTTTGATCACACCCTTATCTTGCTTATAGTTTGCCTTGACTCCTAATTTACTACAGATATTTAAATCCCTTATCCAATTGACAACATGCCCAGATTGAAGGTGCACATCTTCCCTAATGCTTTTAATGAGATGTGCATGATATCATTGATTGAAACAGCTTGTTCATGGTAAATGAGTTTATTTCTACAATTCCAAATGTACTATAATGCCTTAGCCTTTGAGGTGTACAATGGATTCTTCAGTTTCTTGGATAGTGATGAGTTTATTAGGAGTTGTAGTAGGTCCTTCAAACTATTATCCAGCAAAGGTCTGATCCCAAAAAGATCAGAAATAATCTTCTATATTACGTAACAAAAAGGGTAGTGAACCCACAGGAGAGAATATTTTTCTAAGATTGACCTGAAAAAAATATAGATAGAATAGGAAAGTATACCAAAGGTCTTTATTCTTTCATTAGTAAGGATGTTCCTGTGAAGAATCCTCTATATAAAGTTGGCTCTAGATGGTCGAATCCATAGTTTGTGATAATTTTTAAGCTAATCCCAATTTGGTTTGTCCCTTCCAATGATAAAGAGATAATAAATATTTCTATTGAGAGTTTTGTTTTGAACAAGCTCCCATATAAGAGTATCCTTAGTTTTCATGAAGTGGTAATATGTGATTGCTTACTTGGTGACATCAATAGGATCCTTAATTTGATTCACCAAAGAATCTATAATGGATGTATCCTACTTAATAATGTTGTAACTAATTTCAACCATGTATTTTATAGGGGAAATGATCTAATTATCATGCCAAAAATTAATATTAGATTCCTTTGTGACACGCCATTTTGAAGGTAGCATGATACTTGAGTAAGTTTCTTTCTGAGCAGGCTAAACTGAATAGTCTATTTGATACAGAGATCTAGATTTAAGTATTTTAATAATAATGACTTTAAGAAGACCCAATTTCCTAGAGTTATCCTTATTCAACCTCCACATAAAACGAACTTGAAGATACCTATTGAATTTTTCTATATTTGTTATCCCAAGCCTCCATGCTTGATAGGGTTACAACACTTTTTCCTTGAGATAGTCATAAGTTTCTTCTCATATATTTATCCACTCTAGAAAAAGTTCCTAATATAGGTGTTAATTCTCTTAATCAGCTCGGATGGCCATTTATAGACCATAAAGGTATAAACCAACATGGTGATAATCACAACCTTGGCTAAAAAAATCCTTCCATCCATTAAGAGTAATTTTCCTTTCCATTTAGCAAGTAGATTTTTAATAGAGCAGACCATATTAGTGATATGAGTCACCTTGGGTTTCCCCCAAAACATAGGGATCCCTATATACATAAAAGGGGGAGATCCCTCTCTGATGTTAATATAATTAATGGTGAGAGATTTTCTATCATTATAAAAAAATATTTTTAAACTAAATGAAGGATTTTTCCCATTTGATGCATTATCCAGATAATTCCTCATAATATTTATATATATTTATATATATTTATACTTAAATATGCATAAATATATTTATATTTATATGTATTTATATATATTTATATGTATTTATATATATAGATGTGTGTGTGTGTGTGTGTGTGTATAAATATATATATATATGTTTGTATATTTGTATGCATACATAAATATATATTATTGTATATAAATATTTATAAATATATACACGAATATATAAATATCTACTAATATATATAAATATATAAAAACACATATAATTATAAATATGTATAAATATATACAAATATATATAAATGAATATAATTATATATAATTATATCTAAATATTAATAAATATATATAAATTCATTTAATTATATAAAAATATACTTACTTATATAAAAAAAAATATTTATATATTTATATATTTATATATAATTCTATTTACATACATTTACATATATATAATTTATAAAATTATATAATTATAAACTATAAAATTATAAAACCATGTATATATATACTCATTTATGTATTTATATAATCATATATATATATATATATCTAATTTTATATTTATAGATATTTATATATATTAATATCCGTGTATATATTTATGTTTGTTTATAAGTTTATATTTTATATGTATATATTTATATTTATATATTTATATATTAAATATATATTAAATGTTATTAATATTACATGTTAAATTGTAATTACAATATTATTAATTAATAATTACTAATAAAATATATTTAATAGTTAATAATGACTAATTATTAATCACAAATAATAATAATCATATTGTAATTTATAAAAAAATATTAAATACGAATTATTTATGACTAATTATTAATTATTTATAATATATATATATCATTTCTTAATTATTATTTATTATTAATAATTATAAAAAAAATTAGTGGGTTGGTCGGTTACGTGGGCACACCGTGTAATAAAAAATAAGAAATCTAAAATATATATATTTAAATAAAAAATGTTGTTAATTGATTAGCAGAGGTTTAAACCATCTTGAAATAAAAAAACTATCACTAATTTGGAAAATGTTTTTTAAAAACCATCACCATTTAGTGATGGATTTCTAAACCAATACTAAAAAAATTAAAAATGAAACATTCAATGGTAGTTTTAACCACTACTAAAAAATCATAGATAAATGTTATTTTTCCTTTAGTGATGTTTTACCCAACAACATTAAGCATGGCACATGGGAAAACATCAATCACTTTATATTCCTATTTATATAATATAATTTATCCTACGAAAATATATGATAGCAATATATGAGACTTAATACAAAAGTTTTTTAAACATTAATATATATCTGGAATTAGTACCATTAATAACGGATCAAATACATTTCTAGCCACTATTCCAAAAGTCTTCATATTGTTTATAAGTGTTCTAGAAATTATTGTCACCATTTATGATTCTAAGATTGCGATTCATATGTTACTGATGAGATTTATAGGAAAATAGTTGATTACAAAGGACACAAATATAAAAATTATTACATAGCCATTCCTTAGGGTCCAAGCAATGACACTCTACCTCAATTAAATGGTAATTAAACATTTCAATAATAATCCTATATGAAAATGAAATTTTATAACTATACCAAACACATTTGAGTAAACTATCATTTTGCAACAAGGTTTAACATGATAAGAGTCTATCGTTCTTTGTTATCATGATGCCTTCCTAAGGTGCATCAATCTAAACCCTTTTTTAAGTTCACTTTAACCTCTGAGAGGTTATTTAATATAAGCTAAAAAATAAATATTTCTTCGTCATAGACTCCTCAAATTCATTCCCTCAAATGACTCTCCTAAGACTGATTCAAATTCATCTTTATCCACTTCCTCTTGAGCTTCTTCATTTACTTCCACCACATCCCCCTCTTCCTCATCAGCTTCCTTACTTACCTCCATAACTTTTTCCACTACTTTATCTCCCTCTATAACTTCCTTTAGCTCCTTAACTTCCTCTACCTCCTTTTTTTCTCTTGAATATCCTTTGAATCCTACACAAAGTCTCTCTCTCCCTCTACTTATTCCTCTTTCTCATCATCAACTGTGTATGATTTAACATTAGAGGGTTCCTATAATCAGTTTCCTTGAAATATAAAGAGTTCATGTAGATGATCATTGACACCTTTCTTGTATCTATCATATAGTACACTAATATCATGCATGTTATAATGGTCATCAATGTATTGACAAGTGGTTCCCATATTTTAAAAATCAGATTCCATAATTTAATAAGATGATTCTAAATTTTCAACACTGAGCATTCAACTTTTATAACCAATCTTCTAGAAGTTAACAGTTATGAAAATTTAGAAATATTGTCTAAATAACCACAAATAAAATATTAAATTTCATTTAATTAATCAAATAATCCATATTTTAAAGATTAAATTCCATATTTTAACACTAACCATCCATATTTTAACACTAGCATTCTAGATTTAGCACTAACCAGCCATATTTTAACACTATAATTTTAGATTTTAATAGCAACATTTCATATTTAAAAATGAATATTTCAATAATTTTAACATCAAGCTTCCATATTTTAGCACTGGCATTCCATATTTTAACACAAACCATCCATATTTAAACATTAACATTAAATATTTTAACACTAACTATCCAGATATTAACACTAGCATTCTATATTTTAGCATTGACATTACATATTTAAACCTAAATATTTTGGGAATTTTAACACTGATATTTCAATTTTTAATACTAATATAATTTTAAAATTATCACAATATAATAATGGTGAACAATTAATGATCATGAAAATTTATCTTTGTTGAAGTCATAGGAGAATATAAAATTACTTTTTAGAATTTATTTCCAACTTGACATGTCTTTGCATGTTTCATTTGTCCCAAAATTGCAAAACATTTTGGCCATTGTAATTACAAATCTCCCCAATCATGAAGTGGAGGAAGAAAAATATTTAAAATGAATTTTCAATATATTAATCTTATTAATATAGATCTATTAACGGATAAAAATACATCTAATAAATTTTAAATTTTTTAAAGCATACCAATAGTACCATCAAATGTACTCTCATGTCCTTCTTTCATTGTCCTTCTCACATTAACTTCTTCTAAAAATCCACTTTACTAATAAGATCTGTTAAAACAAATTTTGACCAATCCCATTCTCCAACATTATCCTCACACCCACGCAGCATCCTAATATTTGTTTCATTGAAAAATGAACATGATCTATTATTTAATATTTTCCCAAAGGTAAACAACATAAATGTCATAACAATTATCTTTTCTTATACACCTACAAAAATCATTTTCTTTAGAGTTGTCAAATTTTTTCCCATGTAAATATTTTTTATTTATATATACTCTTGTATATCTATTTCCAAAATAAAAATTCTCCCTCCAAAGGGAATTATTAATATGTAATTAACATCTATCATAGTGATATTAATTTCATTCCCTGTAATATTTATGGTATAAGTTTGAGGGTCAAAGTCATCAATAAGCTTCTCACAAATCTCTCTTGACAAGATTTGGTATTTAAAATTTGGTAATGCATCAAATCCTATTTGTATCACCATTTTTTTTACCTTTAATCTCTAATAATAGAATTATAACATCTTGAACCATATCTCAAAGTACTAGGATCTTCTACCTGACCCATAAATTGTACCTCACTGGGTCACAACTCATGGGAAACACCTCTTAGTTCCCATCTAATATCACCCAGAAAATCACAGGACAAACTACCCACTCTATGGTATCACATATCCATATCTTGTATCACATGCCAAAAACACCACCTACTAGGGCACTGATTATCACTAGGAATCCACATACAGGACTACCCCCTCAAGAATCACGATCTTGGAATGATCCTCATCAGGCCTATATATACAGGATTCACTCCCCTAGAGGATCTCATTCACATATATTAGCACATATGCATAACGGTATTTCCTTACCATGATATGTGTTGATTATCCCATAGTATCATGGTTCAATTAAGTATAATTCCACCAAAAAGATATATGAGAAAACACCATATAGGTTATTTTTAACACTTTAAACAATCGAACCTATTTTATTTCATAACCAGTACCATAATTACCCAAAAGGGATGCATATATTGACCTACTAGGATCTTTATTCATTCCATATGAGAGGGAATTCATAACTATAATCATAGAGGATATAACTATAGATCCACATGACATGTCATCAGAATAAAATATATTGTGGTATAGGTGAATAAAATTTCATTCCAAGTTGTACAAAAAAACACCATATAAGTTGTTTTTAAAATTTTAAACAGTAATACCCTCATCATCAATGATATCAATCACAAGAAATCATGTATATGTCATGTGAATCCTACATTTCAAACATGATTCAATAACACTAGACTCTATCCACTATGCCAATATCCAAAAATCCAATAACTAGACTCTTTCCAATAGGGAAAGTACCGAAACTACAATAAGTGATAAATCATAAATCTCAAAAATACAAGTAAATTATTCTAGGTGAAAATTATACAATTGTAAAACCAAAAACTTAGAACAATAATCCCATGTCCCTGGTGACCTAGACTTCTTACCTAAAATAGTGTTCTTGACACACCAGTCTTATATCCATCACAATCTCTGACGCATCCCTATGTCACTTGTCCATTATCTCCCTAAATAGTAATAAAAAATAAAAATTTGATATATTATGTGATATCGGTCACAATAAAGCTCTGATACCACTTTGTAAGATCCTTCTCCCATTCTACAACCACTAAGTTGTTCTTGAATCAAGGGAGTAGTCACTTGACCACAGGCATGCCTCATCATATTCTAGAGCCTTGGGTCTAGCGTGTGATCATGGGTAGACTATACCCCCATATCATAGTGTAAAATAATAGATAAAAAATAACCAAACATCATTAAAAATAAACATTAGATTATGTGGAAGAAAATAAACACATCCATACATAATAAATAAAATACAGTAGTTGAGTAATCATACAGACTCACCGTCCTCCCACCAGGCTAACCATATATAAAATAAAATAATGAAAATATGTGGCTCTACTACATTTTGAAGTTGTACCTCAATCCCAGTCTCCAAGACCATTCAAGATATCTATCTCAATCATGAAACTATAGTCCCTACCCATCTTGAACCCATAACTAATGAGGTCATTTTGTGTACTCAAGTATTATGGTCACCTGAATAGAGTGTGACTGCAACTCAGTAAGGAACCACCAACACAGTCCCATACATAACCAATAAATAAAATGTATATGTTCATGTGACATTCTAGAAAATAAATATATTAATGAATCATAAATAATACCTATTTTTGATCCTCAGGTCTTGCATAACACTCGGGATCGACCCAAACTTTCTTCGGCCAATGATGGGGAGCCTCTGAGCATGTCAAACAACCATGGAAACTAATATCAGGACCACATTCAACTCTCAGGAGAAAGTACTAGGAAATACAATGGTATCAATAATTATCATCAATCTCTAGGGGTAATCTTATGAGATCCAATAGCATCAAGAATCGTCGTTAATCCCTATGAAGTAATTCTAGGTGATCTGTGGCCATCAGAATCCAGGATGATACCTAGAAGGTAATCCTAGGTGATCAATAGTCATTAGAAATCATTATTGAACCCCATGAGGAAATTCTGAGTGTTCCATAGTACTCATAAATCATCACTGATCCCTAAGAGGTAATCTTAAGTGATCTAATAAAATTAGGAATCATCTTTAATATTTGATAAGTAATATTAGGTGATCTATGGTCATTATGAATCATTGTCAGGTCCAAGGAGAATATCCAGTGCATCCCATATTTGTAGGCAACATATTCAATTCCTAGGGGTATAACCCTAGGAAATCAATCATATCAGGTATAACTATCTATTAGAAAAAGGATATCTCTAGGAAATCATCAACATTAGACATTTCATCGATTCGAATTATAAGTTAACACTTGCAATCGTCACTATCCAATTCACCAAATGCACCCTCTAAAGGTTTAATCTATCATTGGGGAACCCAAAATGGTCCCCTAGGTATTATAATAGCCAAGATACCCCCACATATAATCCTCTATCCCATTCACACCTCTCAATTCAATGCATGTCACTCAAGGGGAATAGTGTCCCTCAACATCATCAAAGTCTCATTGAGGCCTCACTAGCCTCCTGAGAAAGTTTCATTAGAGAGATGACATCAAGCCCATCCCCTTTACAAGTCACTCTATCTAACACAAAACCTATCTATCTATCCTGTCAGGGTCTAACCACTCAGGTATTCACACCACAGTTGGGGAGGAATGCTCGCCCCATATGACAACCCATATTTTAATACACATTAATTCATGATTTATTACAAAAAGGTACACATAATAAAATCCTAGAATATCATGAGGTCTAGTGTCTTTGAAATTAGGTATATAGAAAAATAACTTGAAATATGGGTACAAAAACATTATTTAAAAAAACTCCACAGCATGCCCTTAAAATTCTATTTCTCTTCTAAAACTGCATGGTATAACCTAGTAATGTACATAAGAAAGGGGTGAGCTATAAATACAAATAAGGGATTAATCAAAGCATATAATAAGGTAAATTAGTACATGTGAGTCGATAAAAATATCAAGGTAATGTAAGAGGGGTGAGAATTGTAAACTTGAACATTGAATCATGATATAAGATGATATCATAAAGGAAACATGGGAATGTGGCAACAACATAAAACATGTCATCATAAACATAAGTCATGGATAACTGTTGAGATAACATAACATGGTGTTCTTAGGATAACCTCCCGTGCACCATACATGGTATCTCGTAAGATAAAAATGTTACCCAATGCATTGGAGGGCTATATAATTTTGGTCCCACCCATTGCATTCATATCATGTACATGCATAAGTGTACCACATATATCATACAATGTAAGGTTGTATTTTATCAGTTTTAATCTCACAATTAAGGAGTGTGGGTTATATACATGGAAGTCCCCAATAAATTAAAGATAGGTATATCTAGGTGAATACCCTTAAGTGGAAATAGGTATGGGTATTCACTACACATATGTTCGATATAGAAAATCATAGGATAATTTTGGAAGCATAATGGGGGTATATAAAGATTCATTGAAGGGTTTAATGAGAGTTAAGGGTATCTCATCACTTGAACATCATAAGGTTAGTAATAGGTATGTGTAAAAACATATCCCAGCATGAAAAAATGGAAATCAAATGGTATAATATAAATAAGGTTCTTGAATAAAAAGAAGAAACAAAAGATAAAGGAGGAGCTCAAGCACTGGGATTTCTCCTTGGTTCACTAAGCTGTGTGTGTCCATCGGCATGAGACCTAGAAGATGATTATGCTCAAACTCATCAACAAAATATTTTAACTACATCTTGCATGAAGGATCTTCAATAGGTAAGATTAATCCCTAGTTAGGGGGCTTCAATCTGATATTCTTGTTCTTATAGGTTTGTTTTTATTATTGTACGTCTTGGTTTTTCAATGTTGTAGTGTGTGTAGTTATCCATTTTTTCTTCCTATTATACTCTTTATCTTTTGATTTTTCTATAATTAATTTTTTTATTTTTTATTCTTTTGTTGTTTTTCTTTGCATGATTACACTGATTTGCTAAGTTTTTTCTTTACGAATTTTTTAAGAAATTTTTTTCATGGTTTTAGAGGATGGATACAGATGTGTTCATTTCTTATGTTATAGGTACTAGTTAGTGGTGCAATACTTCCTAAATAGAATCATCATAGAGGGTGGAATAGGTAAGTGAAGGTATGTGTTATGTTAATGTTTGGAGTTGTTTAAATTTTGATCATGTTTAGAAGCTTTAGTATTTCATTAATTTCTTTTCACATGTGTAACATTGATGCATGTTAGGGAAACTGACTTTATAGAATGACTAAGTTCATATATATAGTACCCTTTAGCTTTCTTTTTTAGGATTTCATGCCCAAATTATTGGTTGCGAGTGGTGTAGAATCATCATGGGGTCAGACTTTAATTTGTAAGGGGTTATGAGATTGTATTTCATATTAAATTTATTAGTGAATTTTAAATAACAAGGTGAATAATTGTGAATTAATAATTAACTTTTTGTTAATTAAATTTTATTTTTATTAATATTCCCTGATTTTGATTTTATACAATGGTTCTCTCTAGCTACCCTATTCTGATGTATCAAGTGATTCATCTGATCTATTGGGCAGTTGTGATTGGATGCCCCTCCACCATACATGTGTGCTATGTTATGTGTTCCCACTACCTAATATACCATTAATTATTGTAGTTTCTTCCTTGATTGGTGTAGCATTGGGTTTTCCAAAAGATACACACCCCCAAGATTTGGGTGTATTTTATGGTGACCCCCTCTCCCCTTATCCCCTTTTGGTTTTATAGTGTATTACCCCTGATTTGGAAAATATCACTTGGTTATGGGGCTTGGTTTCACTAGATAATAACATTAAGATTATAGGGACTCAGGCTATTCTTATTGGTTCAACAAAGGAGGAGGTTTTGGGGTTGTTCCTTGGGTGGTCATAACTGAATCCATGAACATGGATTTATCTCCCTACAGTGTGAAATGGTCGATCCTAGGTATTCTAATGTTTCTTGAGTATAGAATTTGACATTATTCTTATTTTTTTATCAATATAAGATAAAGGAGGAGGGGAACCTGAGTGCTAGGGTTTCCCCTTGGTTCACCAAGCTACGTATGACCATCAACATGAGAACACAGAGGGTGATGATGCTCAGACTTGTTGACAACAACTTGAAACCATAACTAACATGAAGGATCTTTGATGAGAACCTTGAGGGTGATGATTCTCAGACTTGTGGACAAAAACTTGAAACCATAACTAACATGAAGTATATTTTATGGGTAATACCGGTACTTAGTAATGGGGCTTCTGTTTTGTATTCTTGTTCTTGTTGGTTTGTTTTGATTCTTTTACGTGTTATTTTATCTATGTTATAGCATGAATATTTTTCCATTTCTTCTTCCTAATATACTATTTATTTCTTTCATGGTGAAAATATAATGATATTACCCCATGAATTTTTTCCAATTAACCAAAGCACGTATATCATTTTGTTCTTTTAATACTTTTTGATTTCATTTTATTCAACCTCAAATCACTAAATGTTGATTCTTTATTTAATTTAAGCCTAAATTAGATTTTTTTTCTTTTATATAGAAGTTTTTTTCTCATGTTGTTTCTGGTTGGTATGTTATTAAATGATATTACTTATGTTATTTCTTAATATTGTTGATTCTTTATGTGTTAATAACTTTTTTATTAGTTTTGGTAATGCATATTTTGAATCTGGAAACTTATGTTCTCATGGTTCAGTTCTGGTTTAGTTTGAAGCATCGTGTACATATTTTATTTATGGTTTTTAGAATTACTGTGAGCAGTTTGTGTTTAATTTATGTATTTTCCATTTCCATGTGATATTTTTCATTGGTGTTGTATATCATGTGTCTGTTCCTATTTTTTGAATTGTGATATGAATATCGCTTCAAGTTTATTAGTTTCATTTGTTATGAATCTAGGAAAAATAAACAGATTTTGATTTTTTATTTTGTGAACCAAAATTAAACTTAATTAGATCCTTGGTTTCTGCATAGGTACTTCCTTTCATAGATCAGTTCCCAACATTGATGTTGATTTCTAGAGTTTGACTTATAAATTCTAGAAAATTAACTATTAAATTCTTGTGATATTATTGTTAAATGGTTTAAATTTAAAACATTTCTTATATATTTGTCCACTATTTTTATATCATTTTATTGTGTGATGCTTCAAGGTTGAAGTTTATATTTATGCATCCATTAAAATATAGAATAATAGTGTTTAAATCTAGAAGCCCAGTGTTGGATTTATTTTGGATCAGTGTTAAAATATGCAAACTATGAGTTAAAAGTGTGGCGGCTTGCTATTAAAATTTTAGAGTGGTTTATTTGGTTAATTAGATGAAATTTAACATTTTTTATACATGATAAGTAATTAGGGGCTATAATTAAGGTTTATTGAAGCATCATTAGTGACCATGTATTGTTATTGTTAAATGTTTTAAATTTAAAACATATTTCATGTCGTTCTATGTTGTTTTCATATCATTTTTTTGTTCTAGGTTTCATAGTTATAGTTTGTATTTTCACTTCTATTAAAATGTGGAACATTAGTGTTAAAATCTAGAAACATAGTTTTAAATTTGGGTAATATAATGTTAAATTTTGAAAACTAGGATTTAAAAATGTGAAAACTTACTATTAATATTTGAAAGTAGATTGTTTGATTACTTGGATGAAATTTAACATTTTTTTATTATGTTAAATAATTAGGGGTTATATTGAAGGTCCTTTGGTGGATTGATGGTGCTCTTGTGATGTTATCATTAAATGGTTTAATTTTAATACATTTTTTATGTGGTTATCCACTATTTACTTATCATTTTATAGTTTTGGGTTTCAGGGTTGCGGTATTCATTTGTGAATCTATTAAAATTTGGAACATTGGTGTTAAAATCGGGAAGCCTGGTGTTACATTTTAGGTGGATTAGTGTTAAAATATAAAAACTAGGAATTAAAAGTTTGAAAAATTACTATTTAAATTTGAAAGCGGTTTGTTTAGTTACTTAGATGAAATTTAACATTTTTTAGCATGATAAATAATCAAGGGTTATAAAGAGAGTTCTTTGGTTATTTATTTTAACCCTTGTGATATTATTATTAAAATATGAAAACTAGGTGTTAAAAGTGTTACAGTTTACTATTAAAATTTGAAAGTGGGTTTCTTTGTTACTTAGATGAAATTTAACATTTTTTTTCATGGGAAATAATATGGGGTTATAGTGAAGGTTCATTGGTGCAACTTTTGTTCCTTTGGGATGTTATTGTTAAATCATTTAAATTTAAAACAATATTCATATAGTTCTCCATTGTTTTCATATCATTTTCTTGTTTCAGGTTTCACAACTGTTGTTTTCATTTGTGCATATGTTAAAATGTGGTTGTTGTTAAAATATGGAATGCTGATGTAAAATTTTTGATGTCTTGGTGTTAAAATATGCAAACTATGATTTAAAAGTGTGATAACTTACTATTAAAATTAGAAAGTGGGTTGTTTGGTTACTTAGATAAAATTTAACATTTTTATGCATGGGAAATAATTAGAGGTTATAATGAAGTTTCTTTAGTGTATTATTTATTCCCTTGTTATGTTATTGTTATATGGTTTAAATTTAAAATATCTTTCATATAGTTCTTCATTTTTTATATCATTTTGTTATTTCAGGTTTCATAGTTGCAATTTATAGTTATGAATCTGTTAAAATTTTGAACATTGGTGTTAAAATCTTGAAAGTTAGTATCAAATTTCTAGTATATTAGTGTAAACATCTACAAACTAGGATTTTGAAAGTGTGATTTCTTAATAATAAAATTTTAAAGTGGTTTTTTTTATTACATAGATGAAATTTAACATTTTTTGGCATGAAAAATAGTTAGTGGCTATAGTGAAGATTATTTGGTGCATTGTTGATTCCTGTATGTCATTATTGTTAAATGGTTTAAATTTAAAACATCTTTCATGTAGTTATTCATTATTTTCATATCATTTTGTTGTGTGGGGTTTTACAATTGAATTTCACATTTGTGTATCTATTAAAATATTAAAAAAGGTGTTAAAATATGGAAGCTTAATGTTAACTTTCTAGTAGATTAGTGTTAAAATGTACAAACTAGGAGTTAATAGTTACTATTAAAATTTCAAAGAGGGTTGATTAGTTGGTTAGATTAAATTTAACATTTTTTGGCATGGTAAATAATTAGAGGCTATAATTAAGGTTCTTTGGTGAATTGTTGGGAATCTTATGCTATTATTATTAAATGGTTTAAATTTAAAACATATTCCATGTGGTTCTCTTCTATTTTCTTATCATTTTTTATTTTAGGTTTCATAGTTTCAATTTGAATTTATGCATAGGTTAAAATCTAGAACACTTTTGTTAGAATCTAGAATATTAATATTAAATTTATGGTAGTTTAGTGTTAAATTATGCAATCTAGGAGTTAAAAGTGTGATAAATTATTATTAAAATTTGAAAGTGGGTTAGTTGAGGCTAGTTTTTCTAAAAAATTTATTCCCCCTTATATTTTTTTCATATTTTTTGTTAATTGATGTTGTGAAAAATAATTTTTTCATTTATATTATGGTGTAGATAATCATTAAATGGAGAGGAAGATATCCTCTAGGATGACCAAATTTTGATATTTTTTTTATTTTTGACATGTTTTTATTTGTTTTTAAAAAACTTAATATATTTAATTTGTAAGAGAATTTTATTTTTCTCTCTACTGTGAAGGAAAAACAAAAAAATATAGGTGCATATAAAAATTTCAAGGATGTTAATGTTGGTGTATTATATGCATGGTTGAAACTTTTCAAAACTCAAAGGAAAAAATATAATGTGATGAAAAAGTAAGAGAGGTGTGTTGTAATAGTAAAAAGAGTTATCCCTCATTTTAGTTTTAAATCTAGGTTTTTACCAAATTTATTTAAATTGATTATTGATTATTATAACATCTATCCCCCGGTCCATATCCATTGAGGAGTGATCTAACCAAGAGAGTCATCACTTAACCTCAAGCATGCCTCCCCATATACCAAAGGCTTCCAACTAGCAGCGGGGTCTAGGGTGTGATCATGGGGAGACTATACCCCCATGACACAGTGTGCAATAATAGATTAAAAAAATAACCAAACATCATCCACAATAAACATCAGTGTATGTGGAATAAAATAAACCCAACTATCAATGATAAATGAAATATAGTAGATAAGACTTCATAAATACTCACTGGCTTCCCACTTGTCCAACCATAAATAAAATAAAAGAATTAAAATAAGAGGATCCACTATATATCTAATTCTTACCTAAATCCCAATCTACAAGACCATATTAGTTATCCTACTAAATCATGAAACTTCAATCCCTATCTAACCTAAGCTCACAACCAATGAGGTTTTCTCAGGTACCCAAGTGTTATGGCCACCCAATTAGGGTATGATTACAACTTTGTAGGGATCCACCAATGTAACCCAGTATATAACCATTAAATGTAGTGTATATGTGCAAGTGGAATGCTTAGAAAATAAATATAGTACTAAAGAATAAATATATACCCATTGTAAATAATTGGGTCTTTTTTAACACTTGAGATTAACTTAAACCTGCTTCAGTCAGTTCTGAAGTGTCTTTGAGCATTCCAGGAAACCATGCCAACTAATATCAAGCCCATGATTGATTCATAAAAGCAATTACTAGGCCATCCAATAGCATCAGGCATCATCTTAGATCCCTACAAAGTAATCATAGGTGATCCAAGGTTATTTGGATCCAAGTAGATCCCTAAGAGGTAAACCTAGACAATTAATAATCATCGAGTACCATCACTAAACCCTGAGAGGTAATACTGAGAATTCCATAGTCATTAGGCATCATCACCAATCCTTGGGAGGTAATCCTAGGAAATACAATATCATTGGGTATCATCGTCAGTCCCTAGGAAGTAATCCTAGCCAATATATAGTCATCATGCATCATCGATGGATCTAAGGATCATGTATAAGTCATCCCATGGTAGAATGTGTCATACTCTATTCCTAGTGGGATGAACCAAGGTAATCATCAATTTCATTCTCATCACTGATTCAGGTTCTAAGGAGACACCCAAAATCATCATTGTCTAATTTCCCAAAGGTACCCTATCAAGGGTCAATATATCATTGGGGAACCCTCAGTGGTCCCTTAGGTCTCATCATAACCAAGACACCCCCATATGGGATCTTCTATCGTTTTTACACCTATTAGGTCATCACCCATCACTCAGAGGGCATAACATACCTTAACATCATCAAAGTCTCGTTAAGGCCTCACTGGCATCCTAGGTAAGTCTCATGAGGGAGACAACCTCAATACCATTCCCTTTCCAAGTTACTATAGGTTAGATAGAATACCCAACCTATCCATTTGTCTCCTCAGGGTCTACCCACCCAAGTATTCACATCTTAGTGTGGGAGGAACACTCACCTCACTCTCATCTCATAAAATATCTAAGGTTTATCAAGAGTCCAGCTTGGATTACTAGGTCCAATAACTCACATACTATCACATCCCTCTACTCAAAGGTCACCTATGAACCTATACCAAGGGATACTATTTCAATCAATTCATTTACATATCTCCCCTCATGGTTCGTTTATCTCAATATATATAGTTATAATCAAGGTCTCAATCATCGATCACTGAGGAAATCATGATAGTGCCCAAGGGTCTATTGTGGCCCATGAAAATTTGTTTATTCCATGCATTTTAGTTTAAATAAAAAATATATTTAACAAGA
Source organism: Viscum album (assembly GCA_963277665.1). Classification (NCBI taxonomy): domain Eukaryota; kingdom Viridiplantae; phylum Streptophyta; class Magnoliopsida; order Santalales; family Viscaceae; genus Viscum; species Viscum album. The sequence continues at coordinate 786,199,171 of OY728140.1, forward strand.
TTAATAACCCTTGGTGGTAATACCACATATCATGTGCCATAAAAATAAATCATAATACCATATTGCATGTACGAGGGACCACCTACCTCAAACAAGTCTTTTCCATTTTCAAGCAAAACCATAACTCACACTAAGCTCAAGAGAGAGTAGTTGGAGTGAACTTAAAAAGGGAAATGAATTGTTTCAATTAGGTTGTCCCTAATAAATTCCCTATGGTATTATGATTTTTTTTGGCATGTGATATGTGGTATTACTACCAAGGGAGATGAACTTTTTTAAATACATTGTTTCATTTAAATTGAAATAGATAAAGTGAAGAAATTGTCAAGGGATATGATGGACCCTTGGGAAATAGTTTGATTGTATTAATCAATGATAGTTGAGACCATGATTATAACTATATACATTAAGATGAATGGACCCCCAGTGGGGAGATATAAACGACTTGAGTGGCATAGTGGCCCTTGGTATAGGTGATTTGGTGACCTCTGAGTAGAGGGATGTGATAAGATGCAAGTGATTGTCCCTAATAAGCCAGGATAGAATCTTGAGATGCCTTAGATCCTTTGATATAGTGAGATAAGAGTGGATTATAATGAAATGATGTTTTATGAATGAAATTACCTTATCAAATGAATAAATTCTTTATTAAGAAATAAAATTATAAAAAACGCATGCACTACTTTGGTTATTCAGAACTGTTATAAGTAAAATCTTATCATATTGAAAATATCGTTAAACATCATAACCATTGATAATATAGAAACTCTACGGTGATTATTATGATTAATATATATTGAGGGTTATGGTAAATCCAATTGACATGAAAAAAAAGTGATGGTCTCAATCAGTTGGACCGTACCCTATAAAGCCCATTTATTAGAGATTCTGAGGGATATGGACTCATCAAGATTTTCCCTTGACCAAGCCTAGTACAATATTCAATAATTAAAGCATGATTGAAACTTATATGGGATAAGTTTAAGCTTGTCTAGATCATGGCCCAAACCATGTTTTTCAAACCAACCCAAGAAATTATTACCATCACACACCTTTCCCTTAGGGCATATACTGGTGTAATAAGGCATTATATATCTAGACCCTAAAATTAAGAATTATATATTTTTATTTTTAATGAAATAATGATTATATTTATCCTTTTTATTATTACTTTATAAATGATTAAATATTGAGTTTGATAAAAATTATATTTTTATACGATGAAAAAAATTAAAATTTTGGGAAATATGTAGTTTTAATCAAGGCACTCTTTTTTATGAATTCAAGAATTTTTTAAATTAATGTTATTTTAATAAATAATATTATTAAATAATATTTATTTAAATATAAATTATAATTTAATTTTATAAAGTGAAATATAATTTGTATAAGGGTCAGAATACTATTATCATTATAAAACCTAGTATTTTTCAGTAAGTAAGTGTTTTTATTTAAAAGTAAGAATTATCATATATAGGAAATTATTTTGATAAATTAATTAATATTTTTAAAATTATCATGTTGAAATTATCTAATGGTGAATTTTTTATAATTTTTTGAGAGATTCTAATCTTTGGTTAAAACTTTAACATGGTATAAATATACAGTATGTATTATGACATCATAAAAGCTCATAAGGGCTGTAATAAATACTATAAAGATTATACATTATAGAAATTATTATTCCCCTATAAAATTACATTTTTTTAAGTTATTTTATTAATTTTATAAACCCTTAATGAATCCTCTAAAATCTATATTATATTTTAAGTTTTTAAAATCAATTCTTTATGAACACGACATGCTTCCACATCACTAAAGTTATTGCTTTGATGGGTTTGATTCTTAACATTATAAAATATTAAAAACCACTCCTATTTGTAAGAAACCATGGGGTTTTTTTTATTATTTTATTATACAAAATCCAAAAACTATGTTTAAAAATTAATAAATAATTATCCTCTCTTTTGCTATAAAAACTCACCCAACCTCTCATTACACTTCACTAAAAACCCTTGTAGTATAAATTTACTCTTCATTTCCCTATATATATCCCTAAAAAGGTTACCACAAGATCTTAAGAATCTCCTTCTAGTCTTTTAGAAGTTCCCTCTCATGTTAAGAGATCCCCTCGTTCTCCTCTTTATTCAAGCACATTCTTTATATAGTGCCTTTTTATTTCGAATTTTTCATGATGGTATATGTTTTTAAACATATATATTACTATACTTATGATTTAAAAGTGATGATATACCATTTTCAATCTCATTAAACCCTTCCATGATTATTTAGGTACCCCCATTATTCTACCAAAATTATCCAACAATTTTCTATGTCAAACATTTGTATAGAGAATACACATACCCATTTCCGCTGAAGGGTATTCACCTATATGTACCTATCCTTCATTAATTGTGACTTCCATGTATGTATCCCACACTCCTTAATTATGGGATTAAAAGTGTTAAAATATAACCTTATATTGTATGATCTATGTGGAACACTTATACATGTACATGATATGAATGTGATGGGTGGGCCCAAAATTATATAGCCTGAAGTGCACTGTATTGCATTTGTTGTCAATGAGGTATGTTGTTGTCAAGGAATGAATGGATGGATGTCAAGGAGTTTCAATATGTGAATGACAAAGGATGTGATAGTGATGGTGATGAATGGATAATGGCCATGGTACTTAAGTCATGTCACTTAGGAGATTCACTTAGTGACATTGGAGATTATTCTTGAAACATTCTCCACATCACATATGACGATTGATGAGTTGTTCTTTAAGTTATAAGAACTTTTATCAAGTGGATACAATGTCACAACAATGTTAGAAGACCATGCATTGTCATCACAATGCATGAGGAGTTGAAGATGATCCATCCACAAGTTCTAAGTGGATGAAGTGGTTTAATGAATTCGATGCACTATCACTTAGTGCATGTGAATTAGAAGTTGATCCAACTCGATCTCTAATTGGATCAATGAAGAACATTGAAGATTTATGTGATTCAGGAGCTTCGGTTGATGAAGAACCTTCGGGAATTCCATTCTTAAATGTTGATTATATGTTGAAGAAGAATGATTAATTCTAATGAAGAAGAAGACTAGACAATAGAAGAAGAAGTGGCTTAGAAGAAGAAGATGTGGCATTTGGAATTTTACACTTATGTACTTTGTATACTTAGTGTTTATTCAAGCAAAAAATAAGCCACCAAGGGCCAGCCTTAAGGGTTCAACCCAAGGCACATGTGGGACTAGGTCACCACCCCCAAGGGGATCCCATGGGGCCAGCTGCGAGAGGTCGCGGTCGTGTGTAAGCCGGGGCCACGCAGGGGATCAGGCCTGTGCAGCATGGGTGCCCGAGTGCATAGTGGGCGCCAGTGGCGCGCCCGTAGAGAGAAGAGGTGGGAACAGAGCGCGCCCGCAGAGAGAACACGGTGCGGGGCGGCACCGTAAAGGGAGAGGTTTCAATTGAGCTAAGGCCGGCAGCGGAACTTTGATAATCCGCGAGAAATCCACGCTCCAGTTCGATGTGGGACGCGGTGTTTTTAACCGGGATCTAATCTTGGTCGTCCAAGCGATCTCGCGTCTAATCTGAGCCGCACATCTCATCTGTCGCGAGATGTTCTAATCGCAGTCGTCCGCCTTCATTAAATGCCTGATCCAATGGCCGACGAGTCATATCCTACCTCGAGCTCGCCCGAGGCACCCCGCGAAGCCGCCGATGAACCAGAGGCTACCCGAGGCTGGATTTCGAGTTCCCGGCCACCTCTGAAGGAGCTAAGGCATCCATCCGGTTCGTCTGGCCACACTGAACACGTACATGCATAAAAATATACATGCATGCAACAAATGGGAGAATTTTGTGTTCGGCCGAGGCAAAAGAATATGCCGAGGCCACGGGGTTTATGCTTTGCATGGATTGAGATTAAACCGAAGGCTTGCATGCATTTGAAAACGCATGCACATGAAGGAAAATGAAAAATAAAGGAACCCGCATGTACCAAGGAGAAAGTTCAAGATTTGCAAAATCTTGAAAACCCGATAATTTCGGGGATTCAAAGTTATATCTCATGCGGATAGACAGAGCTACCTATGCCTATAAAAGGAGAGCCTGAGGCGATGGTTTTGTTTGCTGAATCTCTGTTGAAGATATGAAGTCCCGCGAAGCCTCGGTGCTTAGCGAAGAAGAGCTTGCACGCACCACTTGCGCGGCAGAAGCCCGGAGATCCCCGTAGCTCCGTAGGTTCCTTTTGCGCACACTTGCACGAAAGAAGAAGGATTCCCTGCACGCCTACCTTGCGCGATATGAAGAGCCCTCACTACCCGCACACTTGCGCGGCAGGAGGTGCTTGCGTGGCAGAGGCACTAAAGTACCCTGCGCGCCACCTTGTGCCCTTCCACCTGCGCGCCCGCGGCCAGTGCACCCTGCGTGGTTGCCTTGTACCCAAGGAGTAGCTGCACCCTTGCATGCCTCCCATTGGATTTCGGGTGTATTGAGATCACAACTAGTGGTGTGTGTGCTAAGTGCAAGTAAGGCTTGCACCTTGTGTGTGTGCAATAGAACAAAAGGCCGAACCTAGTGTGTGCACAATTAAAGTGTGTACATTTTGAAGAAGAAGTAAAGGATACCCACACTAAAGGAGAACACACTTTTAAGTGTGTGAAAAAATTGAACAAAGAGTGTGAAGGAAGAAGTGGTGTGTGTGAAAAAAGAATTACACCCTTTGAGGGTTTATCACACCAAAGAAAGAGAAGGGGAGTGCATGCTTGAATGCATGCATGTGCACACGTGAACAAGTTGAATCTGCTTGTGTGCATTTTGAGTTGTCCAAGACTAAAAGTTCTTGAAGAAGATTTTGAGAGGCCATGCAGTCAGTGCATGAGGAAGCAAAGATTCCATGCACTTAGTGCATGAAGTTTTGTTGAAGTGATACTGAAGCCAGACTAAAGTTAAAGACATCAGCTGCCTAAGTTTTCAGTAATTGAGAAGACCCTGATCAATAGAAGTGATCAGAAGTTTTGAGCAAGACCAACAGACCTTATCATAGGATGTTGAAGATTCTTGAAGAGAGAATCTAGGTTATCCTAAGAGAAAGGAGATAAATCCTGAGAAAGATGAGAAGTCCTGATCAACTCAAGTGATTAGAGGAAGAGAGCAAGGCTAGCAGCCTTTATCCCAGGCTGCTGAAGATACTTGAAGAACTTGAAGTGAAGAAGTGCTACTCATGTGACTCGAGAAGCCAGAAGAAGCCCCCTGTGAGACTCAGGGCGGAAGAATTCTTCAGTGGGATTCTGGAGCAGGCCAGTGGGACTCTGGTAACACTATGGGACGCAGTATAAAGACCCTCCTGTGGGACTCAGGAGAGATACAGTGGGACTCTGTATCGACCATTGTAATTTTAGCAGGTTATAATGGAGAAACCATGTTGGGGCGTATAACCAACATGGCAAGGACGTAGGCCTTTGGAGTCGAACCTTGTAAATCCTTGTGTCCAGTGCCTTTACATTTACTGCATCATTCGAGGAAAGGTGAGAGATACAAGAAGAGTGGATTGAGGCTTTAACCATCCATAGAGGTTTAATTGATAAGGAATCAATTAGTAAAAAGTTTTAAAGGATCACTGATTCACCCCCTCCCCCTCTCAGTGATTCACACTGATCTGGGCACTTCATAGCCCTCCAATGCATTGGGTGAAATTGTTATCTCATGCGAACCATATATGGTGAATGGTAGGTTATTATATGTGTTATGTTATGTTTTCTTGGAATTTATTCTTGACTTATGTTTATAATTCCATGTTTTATATTGTTTCCAAATTCTCATGTTATCTATCATTTTATATCATGCTTCGATGTTCAAGTTTATGATTCTCACCCCTATTATAATACCTTGATATGACTATTGACTCACATATAATGATTTATATTGTGCTATACTTCGATTATTCCCTTACTGGGCTTCATAGATCACCCCCTTTATTGTATACATCCTTATTTTATCTCATGTAGTTTTATAATAGCAATGGAATTTTAAGGGCATGTTGTGGAGTTTTTTTAAATGATGTTGTTATACCCATGTTTCATGTTATTCTGCTATGTACCAAATTTCTAAAATACAATAGGTTTTATGATATTTTGGAATTGTATTATGTGTACCTTTATGTAATAAATCATGAATTAAGGTGTATTAAAATATGGGTTATCATATTTGGTATCAGAGAAAATTCTGTTTATTTTGGGGGATTAGGGTTAGAAACCCCTAGTGAAATCCTTAGATATAAGACTAAACATATGAAAACATCCCTAAATTTTAGTAAAGTGTAGATTAAGTGGTTTCCATGAAAATACATATATGTTTGGATACTACAAGTGGATGTGGTTCTGACATAGTTATACCTATAGGTAATAACCCCAAAAAGGGTACATTGGTATTGAATCAATTATAACCCAGTACACGACAAAGATACCTTATTGTACACCTATTTTAACATTCCTAAGGGATATTCTTTATTAAATTTACGATCTCCTTATGAACTATTATTAAGGGAATCAAAATGCCCATAAGATTTTATGTTAGGAAATATATTGTGGATAACTTATAATGAAACTTATAAATTCATAGGTCAAGGAATATATGTCATTTATAAGTTATCCCTTTAATGTTAATGGTTTATCATTTATGTGTTTAATAGTTTAAAAATTCACATCCCTGGTTTTCCCTTTATTTTATTAAATGGCTGGAAATAGGAGAAATTGAGTCAATAACCAATGTGAGGGACAATGTGATGACTGCCTAAATGAGATTCTTAATCCAATGGGATAATGATTTGGGAAATTTGTGATAATTATTTCTAAATTAACTCAAATTTTGAATAAAAACCTGAATAATAGAGAAAACATACATCCCCCTAAGAATGGTCAATTTCCAATTAAGACCTTTATACAGAAAAGGTCTCTAACTTTCAATGGATCTTATGATCCCTTAATCATATAAAACTGGATCAAATCCTTTGAAAATATGTTCCCTATACTTTAATTCTATGAAAAATAGAAGCTCATGTTGGATGTTTATTATATGGAGGGAGAATCTGATCAATGGTGGATGTTAATCAAAAATAAAAATTCCAAAGTGGATATTGAAGTGATGGAGTAGAAAAAATTCTGAAATATATTTTTCAATAAATATATTCTTCACACTCTCTAACTTAAAGTGTAGAGGGATATCCTTAGCCTCAAGTAAAATGATGGTGAATCCATAAAGGCGTATGAGGTGAACTTCACATGATTTACATGATACACCTTCAACATTTTCATTGACCTTGAAAGTAAAGTTGAATGCTTCTTTGGTGGGATAAATCTGAGTCTATGAAAATCATTATTGATTCAAGACTTTGACAGTAATAAGGAAATTGTTTGATGTTCCCTCAAAGTCAGAATAGAGATCAGTGAATCTTAAGGGTCTCTCGGGTATAGAGATAGGAATAAGAGGATGGATTTTAATTCTAGTGGTGCGATGGAGAAATATCACTGTAGAAAGAAAGTCCAACATACCACTTGTCAAAAGTGTGGGAAGAAACATCCTAGAAATTTACTGAATGGGACAAGGAAATTCTTTAGGTGTGAGAAGGAAGGGAACCTAGTTAGCGATTTTTGATAGAAGAAACCCACTAATGTGATGGAATAAAGAAATGATATAATCAACCCTCAACCTATTATCCAATGTTTTAAGTGTAATGAACAAGATTACTATGTGAATCAATACACTAATCCAATGGTTTTCAATGATAACTGATGATAATGAACTCCAAGGCCTAGAGAACAATAGTGATCGTATTCTATCACAACTACTAGGGTGGATATAGACAATGAAGTGGTGACTGCTATGTTATCTATTCATTCAAGAATAGTGAAAATACTATTTGATTCTGTTTTTACACATTCTTTTATATCATGAAAATTTAGTATAACTACTTAAACACCACCTTAAAATATGGAAGTCGAGTTAGTGGTGAAAATAAAAAATAGGTCAATTACTTCATCCCAAGCATATAACTCATCCCTTGTAAATATTTTTGTGTTGAATTTCCTAGAAAACCTTGTGCTACTATTTATAGAGGAATAAGAAATTATTATTAGCATGGATTTACTTTCTATGTATAGATCCAACATAAATTTCTGAGAGAATAAAATCACCCTCTATATCACAAATTTCCCTCCAATTTTATACAAGTACAAGGAGGAGGATGAATCTCATTTGGTTTCATCATCTAAATCATGGATATTATTACCTTGTGAGCAAGTGTATCTAGCTCAAATGATTGATACTAAGGAAAATATCATCCTTAATGAGATGGTCATTGTAAGGGAATTCACTGATGTATTTCCCTAAGAATTGTTTGGTATTCCTTCTAGCTGATAGGTTGAGTTCTCAATCGAAATTATACCTAGATCTTTGTCAATATCCAAGACTCCATATAGAATGGACATTTTTGAACTTCAAGAGATGAAAAAGTAACTATAGAAGAATCTAGATAAAGTTTTTATATTCCCAAGTGTTTCACTATGGGGTGCATCGGTCATTTTTGTTAAGAAGGATGGGTCAATGTGCCTCTGTATTAAGCTCAATAGAATCATAATAAAGGACAAGTATCCTCTTCCATAGATTTATGACTTATGTAATCAGCTATGTGGATCCCAATACTTCTCCAAGGTGGATCTTCAGTTGGGATATTATCAAGTAAAGGTGAAGGAGGATATCACCAAGAATAATTTTTGTACAAGGTAAGGGCACTATGAGGTCATGGTGGAGACATTTAGACTCACTAATGCTCCATCTATCTCCATGGACTTGATGAATAGATCATTTAGGGATTTCCTAAAAAAAATCAGTGGTATTTATAGATAATATTTTTATCTACTCCAAAAGTAAGAAGGATCATGATAAGTATTTAGATGTTGTATTGAAGACCATGTGAAAGAAAAAATTAAATGTAAAGTACATTAAATAAGAGTTATAGATAGAGAAGGCGACATTCATAGGGAATGTTATCACCAACAAAGTGATATTTATGGATCCTTTAAAAATATAGAAAATTAAAGGATAGACCATACCAACATATGTGATAGGAATCAATATTTTCCTTGGATTAGATGGGTACTATCATCAATTATTGAGAAACTTCTCATGATTGGAAAGCCCAATAATAAAGCTAACTTAGAAGGGATACAAGTTTGTCTGGACTGATGAATGTGAGGAGATTTTTAAAGAGTTAAAGAAAATGTTAATCACTGCACCTGCACTCACATTACCCACCAGTGGGGAAAGACTTGTGATCTACAATAATGCTTCTAAAAAGGATTGGGTTGTTTACTCATGCAAGATGAAAAATTCATAGAATATTCCTCCCACCAATTAATGATTCATGAATAGAACTACTCAATTCATGATCTAGAATTGTCAATAGTGATCTTCACATTGAATATTTGGAGAAATTATCTCTACGGGGAGAAGTGTGACATATATATAGATCATAAAATCCTTAAGTATATATTCACACAAAAGGAACTCAATATGAACCAATAGATGTGGTTAGATATGATCAAATATTATGATTTTTTAATCCATTTCCATCCCAAGAAGGGAAAAAAGTGGCAGAAGTTATTGGTAGAAAGGATCCTCTAACCCTATCAATGATGAGAATTACAAGGGATCCGATCTTCTTGTACATGCAAAGGATGTACATGGGAATAATAAAATTACCTTCATTATACCTTTCTCAAATAACTTCTCAACCATCCATTCTTAATAGGATCAAGGAGGACCAAAAAGGTGATGAGGTGATACAAAAAAGGTAGTGAATATTTTGTAGTTCAAATTTTCTAAAGATTTAGTTATAAGGTTTAGAACCTGGATATGTGTCCCATCAAAACCAATGCTAAAAAGGGATATTTTGGATGATGTGCATAGCTTATCCTTCTTTATTCATCCAAGAAGCGCTAAGATGTATAGAGATCTGAAGAAAAACTTTTATTGGGATACTATGAAGGGGATATTGTAGAATTTGTGCCTCGATGCTTGGTATGCCAATAATTCAAGGCTAAATGATAGAATTATAAGAGTATGATGCAACCATTTCCAATACCTATATGGAAATGGGAAAACATAACCATGGATTTCATCATAGGACTCCCCAGGACATCTAAAGGAAATAATGTTATATGGGTGGTAGTTAATCATGTTACAATGTCAGTGTATTTCATTGCTATCAAAGAATATTTATTGCTTGATAAACTCACCAAGATATACATAAGAGAAGTGATAAGACTACATAGTGGTTTTGGATAAGCCTTCAAAAATCACTAGATACAAAGATAAGTTTTAGTACTGCTTATCACCCTTATATGGATGGTTAGTCTGAAAGAACCATTCAAACTCTAGAGAATATACTAAGATCATGTTCAATGGATTTCCAAGGATTTTAATATAAACACCTTCTCTTAGTAGAGTTCTCATATAACAACGGTTTCCAGTCTATCATTTAAATGGAACCTTATGAGGATCTGTATTGGAAGAGGTGTTGGACTCCAACATGTTGGGATGAAGTTGGAGAGTGGGAGCTAATGGGGCCTGATCTTGTAAAAGAGGTCATATATAAGGTTCAAAACATTCAACATCATATTAAATTAGCATAAATTTGACTACAAATCTATACAGATAATCATTGACATGATCAAGAGTTTGTGGTTGGAGATAAAGTGTTTCTCCATATATTTCTATGGAATAAAGTCAGGAGGTTTGGGAATAATAGAAATTTTATCCCAAGATACATCTCCCCCTTTGATATCCTAAATCTCATTAGAGTTGTGGATTATCAACTAGCACTCCCAATGAACCTATCTCAAGTACATGATATTTTATATGTATCCCTCTTAAGGAAGTACATACTAGACCCCTCACATGTACTAAATCTTGAGGTGGTACCATTAGATAATAATCTTTCATATGAGTAAAAGTTGGTGAAGATCGTATACCATAGAGAAAAATTTCTATAAAACAATATATCTCACCTAGTCAAAGTTTTATGGGGGAACCAAAAGTTTGAGGAAGAAACTTGGGAACTAGAATTGGAAATTAAATAGAAGTACACGCTATAATATCCTGAGTTTTTCTATGAGGTATGGATCTTTTGAATTCTTGTTAAATTTTTTGGTTTTGACCTCATGTGATTTCCTAGTGAGGTCATGAGAGTTTTGGAGGTGTCCGGGGCTTTTTTGAAGGCCAGAGCCTATGTTTTTTGAGGAGGAAGTTGGACCGCATAGATGGTAAAAATTGATCACCCAGGCTTCACGATTTGAGTAAAACATATGGGGAGTTTTAAAGACTAGAAAAGGGTCACAAAATTTGAGGAAATCATACAACCAGGGCCACACACCCATGCGGGAAGCTCTGTAATTTTTAGTAGAGTCATGAAGTACAGTTTTCACATAGCTTCCCAAACCATGTGCATAAACCATGCAGGTTCCCTATTAAGGCATTTAGGGGCTCACATTTGGTGCATGGTTTTTCCACTCGTGTGGCCAAACCATTTGACCTAGTGTTTTTGGGTAAAATGAATGTTTCCCCCTTAAATTTTATTAAAAACTATATCATTCTTTATTTCTTATTTATAATGCACAAGAGAATCTCTTCTCCTCTTATTGAGTTCCATGGAATGTTAAATCTAGGATAGGGTGTAACTTCTTGATTTAGAATCTGATTCAAATATTGTTTGTCTTGTTAAATATACATTGGTGAGTTCTTAATTCATTTTTCTCCTTTATTCATTTGTATTTATACCGATGAAGTTATTTTAGTGTAATATAATATCCCCTATTTCTAGGGCGTTCATCCATTTCTCCATTTTCTTCCCATCCGAGTCAAGTTTGGTGTTGATACTGGATGAATGTTCTACCATAGGTATACAGTAGGTGATATATACCTTTCCCTTAAAGTTTGGTGTTTTATATACCTTGTTGTCATTATGACACATGTCATAACTTCTATTATTTACCCTAAAATTATTTTAGTGCCTTGATTAAATTTATTAGAACTTGTTTAGGTTTCTCATTTAGTACCATGTAATGGTTGGAGGATGGTGACCTCAACCTAGGACACAAATGGGGTGTGACTTAGTATCTATCCTATGTTATACCACCCTGCTGGGTGTGTGTGAGCTCACCAATTATAGTGGGAGATGTAATGAATTAAATGAGTGATTGAGGGGGATGAATTATGCCTCATTTGCATTTGATTAAATGTATTAAATTATTAAATGGATTATATGGAAAATATGGAATGGGTTAGATGAATTCATGGCTTGTGAATGTGTATGATATAATGAATTGATAATGGTAGTGGATGCCTTGTAAATTTATAATCCTTGGGTCCCAATTATATTGTATTCCATGTACATTTGTACTCTATGGATATTGATTATGGTAGTGGATTCCTTGGACATTTCTACTCCTAGGATCCTGATTCCATAGGATGCCATGGACATTTATACTCCATGTGTCTAGTTTACTTTGGATTACAAGTACATTGTCACTCCTTGAATCTAGCTTGCGTAGGATCACCTTGGAAATTCTCCATGGACATAGTCCTTGGGATCCACCCAAGTATTTACCGAGTTTCAATTGAGATACTCTATGGACTCAATGAGGATTCATTGGTCATTTATACCTTGGATCTGGCCCTTTTAGACCTAACACTTTATTACATGACATGGGTCGTTGTGGATGATTTATCACGGTTTATAATTATCCCATGATTACGGTGGCTTGATTATATTTGAACCTTGTTAGGGGTGTTTGATTATAGTTGACCCTTTTTTATGGGTGCATGATTATAGCTGATAGATTCTACAATAGAACTTCTACCTTTGGAAATTTACTTTCATTATAGTTATACCTATTATATATTTCACATTGCTTATACTTATATACATAGATTGTACATGTCATAGACACTGTTAGTGGTGGCCCACTAAGTGTTATCTCGCACCCTATTCAGGTCATCGTTGGGTACTCAGATAGAATTCATAGATGTAGGTAGGTATAGGGGTAAGCACCCACTTTATGATGCTTGATTTGATCATTGATTAGGATCAGGGGAACACAGTACCGAATTATGATTGTGATATTATCTGGAGATTGTACTTTTAGTCTTTTGTATTTTGATACATGTATTGTACTGGATGCATGTTTCCATGTATCACCTGCCATTTTTTATAGAGACATGACATGCTCATATTGTACATGAAAAATATTTTTGATTATTTATTATTACAGTCTTCTGGATATTTATCTCCTATCATTGATTTATACTATGCTTCTGCTGATTTATTTACTTGTGATGCCACTGTGTTACTCTTATTATGAGGGTATAGTCTCCCCACCGTACCATCATAGACTCTCACTACTAGTCAGAAGCTTCTAGAATACAGGTATTTGCTCTTGATTCCATGTGACCCACTGGCTCAGGACACTATTTAGTGGATCTTGGGTCAGGTTGTTACAAAGTTATATCAAAGGTGTTTTATTTTCATTTATTTTTCTACCTTACTAGTTGAGACAATATATAAGATATTGGGAATGAATTGGAATTTGGTAATGAGTTGTTCCTGGGAGTAGCTAACCCACATACAAGAAAAATACAAAGTGTTTGGAATGAGGATGTGTTGTTCTAATTTTTCTTATTATAGTTGATTTGATTCCACCATTGGGTGAAACACATGATATGTGATGTTATTATTATTATGATTGAGGAATTTTATTTTATCCTTGGACTAATTTGGTGAGTAATCATTGATCATGCATCATTTTATCCACCTTATAGGATTCACATACCATGTATATTCCATGCCATCTAGGATTCATTTCCTAAATGAATGAAATTTATTATGTGTGCTTGGTGTTATAAAGTTGTTATCGGCTAACGTTCTTACAGGAGATTGAGAAACATAATTGTTACTTAGAGTGTATTCTATAACCTAAATAATGTTTTCCTGCATAGGCTATAGTAGACAACCTAAGTAGTCAATTATGGAATGTTGAGCCATGGACCATTGGTCGCATGGACTAGAACGTGTTACGGTTTTGATTAAATGGACTTCATGTTTTAGTTTATAAGTTGTATGGTCCCTTATAGATTGGAAGTGGTGATCTATATAATTCAACATTAAAGAGAAATTTTATATCAATGAAGATAAATTTAAAAGAAAATTACTTTTGAAATGGAAAGGTTGCTATTAAATGGAGTTACTAATTGATACTGATAGTCCATATACCAAGACCTGTGTTTTGAAACAGATATCTTATCCTAGAACTGACTTTAGTTGTGGTCTATAGGCAGTGACTCTAGTGTTATTATGATTTTTCCTTTTCCCTAGTCCTATATGTAGGAGAAGGAATAGGGGTGTGGGTTATTTATAGGAATACTTCAACATGTCTTATGCTTTATCTGTGATTAGGTTGTTATCAAACTCTTTACTGATTCATGTTCGTGCAATTTGTAGAGAAATGTAACCACAACAGCCTCTAATTGTATGCCAGGATTGTGTATCCAACCATGATATAGATGTGGTGGTCCCTAAGTCTTTATTAGAACCTCCATTAGTTCCTCTTATGGAACCTCTAGTTGTACTAGATATAGGTGTTGATGCCTAGTTTCATGAGGGTTTCTTACACTTTATACAGACCATTCAGGGAGCCCTACATCTTGCCTCATCTATGGTAGAACTGACATGTGTGTTCTAACAACAACATCCATCCATGTTTTTGGGGGATGGCGGTCCATAGGTTGTTGAGCTATGGGTTGAGACTAATTTATCATTTTTTAAGCATTTAGAGACACCTCTTGAGAGGAGAGTGAAGCACGAGACATATATGATTTGGGGAGAATCTAAGCACTAGTGGGGTGTTTTGAGATAGGTTGATGGGATTCAATATATGGTTTGGAGGGATTTCTAATCTAGGTTTTATGACTACTTCTTTCCCAATACTATGATTCCTAAGCGGGATAGTGATTTTATGCGTATGGAGAAGGGTGCGATGACTGTTATGGAGTATTCAACATGAATTATAGATATTTAGTGATTTGGGATTGTGTATCTTTTTTATGAGTCATTTAGGGTAAGATGCTTCAAGGAAGGCCTCAATAATGTTGTACGGTTATAGGAAAACATGTTTCAGTTGATTACCATAACTGAGATGGTGAATCAGGTTCTTATTACTGAGTGTAACCTGAGGGAAGTTGAGGGCCTAGAGTAGGTTGGTGCATCTTATCAACCCAGTGGTTCAGATTCCAGTGGTAGGAAGTGGAATTTTGAGACTTCTTGTTAGGGTAATACCATCCAGGTTGTTAGTGCTAGTAGTTTTTTCTTTTGTCACCAGTGTGGGAGATGGGGACATATGAGGAGTTAGTGAAATAAAGACTCAGTCGAGTGATGATAATACAAAAGGATGGGTCATATGCAGTGATTCTATAGGACCTTTGATGTTATTAATATTTTCATGACTTATTATATTCCCCCCTTACTTATTTTATATGAAATGTGCATAATTTTTGTGAAATATTAATGTTTTAATATTAAGTATAATTTTTGAGAATTTTTAGAAGTAGTCCAATTGAGTCAGTTTAATATTTTAATAATAACTATAACTATAATGATCCAAATTGTGTGGTTCTTGTTTTTTAGGATTTTCCTTCCAATATACAACATTTCATTAGAAGGTACCATGAGCCAATTCTGCCATTTGAAGGGTCATATGGTCCTCACAAACAAGACTAAAGAATCTGTGAACAAACTAGACCAGCCTTGAAGATTGATTTACTGGGCTCAATCCAGAATTCCAAAAATATTAACTCTAAACAATAATTCTGGGGACACTACATGTCATCTTGGATAAAAATTTCAAGGCCCAAATCTAAGTACAAGGGGCCCAAATGAAGCTTTGAAATCCAGCCCACCATTCTGGACTAGAATTAAAATCAGTATAGTATGCATGACATATCTCATGATGTAAGCATCAAATCGAGCTGATATTTTGCATTGTGAAATAGGAGATATAGGTGGAAGACTTTTTTGAATAACACATTCGTATTTTAAGGAATCTTCATATTTAAAAACCCTTTCACATTATGGACTTCAAAAAGACTGTATTGAAATGGACAGTTTTACTTTGTTTAATAAACCGGCCATAACTTTTGATACTTAAGTCCAAATGACTCCAAATTTTGATATTAGTCGGAAAACTTTATTATCTACAACTTTGAAGAAGGATATTTCTCGATATTCGGCTGTCGTGATGTCCATATCTGCGAGCCAATTGGAGGGGTATTTCTGGAATGTAAACAGTCCACCACCTTGGGCTATAAATACATCCCCTCCTCTCCTTTCAAAAGGGTTGGAATTTCAGAAGATAGGATAACATATTGGAACGACCAAATCCTTTAAAAAGGCTTGGGAGGACCTTCCATACTCAAGTTTTTACTTGAGAGACCTTTCCTCCTCTCTTTGTTTTCACTTACTTTCTTTTTCTTCGTTTTTGTAATCTTGTAAGTCTCTTTGTTTGTAATTATATTTTAATGAAAGTTTCTTATTCAATATATCTTATTCTTCTCCAGATTCTGTAGTTTAATATTAATGTTCTTAATATAGTTTAAATTCAGTTGAATCCCCTTCCCTTCTTTTGCTTCCTCATTCAATCAAAAATCTTTTTTTAATTATCATCATCGTTCGTGTGTGTGTGTGTTCGATGCAAAAATATTTTCTTATCCCTTTCTTTATCTTATCTTCTTAATTTATCATCATAATTATTATAACCAGATTAGTAATCATTTTAATGGCTGGGTAAATCTTTAATTGGGGTGAGTTATAATTTAGGTATGTTAAGTGATTGAAATATTTTGCTCGACGAATGTTCTTTAAATTAATATTGTGTATGTTGAACTTTATATGTCATGGATTAATGACATATTTTGTTTACCATGTGGTTTCCATGGATTATTGGAACCAAAAATACACTACCATAAATATGTACTGATTGAGATTATAATCATAATTAAGTTAAGTCTTGGATTAAAGCTTTAACACTTAGGAATTCTAATCGACGTCAACTTGTGAAGTGGGTGTTAATTTAAATGCAATATAAAGCAAAGCTCAAAGATATCACAAGCTTAACTACCTAATGATGAAATCACCCCAATATTTATCAATTTGTTAAATCAATTATATAAAATAAATCATTTCAATTAAGCTCTGCAAACAAACCCCCCTAATCAAAATACAATCAACTAAAAACAAACAACTATTTCAAAGTATCATCGTTGAGGATTCGACCCGAGTGCTGCTATACACATTAGCAGAGCACCGGAACTTTGACCGGTCGATGGGCAAAAATAGGCCGCGCGTTTCAACCTTCTCTCCGGAATTCAATGGAAGAGGTCGAATCTAACTCTAGGTTTAGGATTGGGATTCACATCTCGGTTTCAAGCATGTAGCTGGAGTAGTGTTGGTCTTTTAGGTATAGGTAGTGGTCCTGGCCAAGGAACCCAGGCACTCAGTGTACCAAGACAGTAGAGTGGGCATGATCCAGGTAGTGAGGTTGTGTTGTAGGACCATGGTTTAGGTCAAATATATTTTTTACATCCTAAACCTGAGGAGAAAATTTTTAGTCCACCTATGGTGAGAGGTACGATCTTAGTAGCCTATACTCTCGTATATACTCTTTTAAATATAGGTTCTTCTAATTCTTTCATGGTTGTTTCTATTTTGGATATTCTTGGACTCGATGTTCAATTTTTTGATGGAGTTATGATGCTTGGTACTTTATTGGGAATCGGATCATAGGATATATACCAGTACGGATAATTACCCCTTGATATAGGTGGGTGTTGCTTCATATGGAATCTTTTTTTCCTTGAGATGATAGGTTTTGACTTCATACTTGGGATGGAATGACTAATTTCTTATCATGCCCATGTCAATAGATATCTTCAAAGTATGACCTTCACATCACCATAGGGTGGTATTTTTACTCACAAGTGTGAATGGGATTTTAAGAGAGGTGGAGTTAGATTTAAGCATCTTGGTTGGGCGGGATGACAGCCCATGTTTCTAGCTTATATCTGGATGATCAAAAATCATGTTAGGTGGACTTCCCTCCAGTGGCTGATCATTTTAGGGATGTTTTCCCAAATGAATTTTTTAGACTACCTCCTGAGAGAGAGGTGGATTTGTCTATAGATCTAGTGCCAAGAGCTGCATTGGTATCCGTACCTTTTTATAGGATGGCTACTATGGAGTTGTAGGATCTCAAGAGGCAGCGAGAGGACTTTGAGATAGAGGTGTTTATCTAACCTAGTACTTCTCTATGGGGTTCACTGATCCTTTTGTGAAAATGGTGGATGGAACCTTATGCTTATGTGTAGATTACCAAAAAATGAACTAGTTGATGGTGAAAAATCGGTATCACTTGCCTCAAATAGATGATCTCTTTTACTAGATCTGAGGAGCTTGGGCATTCTTGAAGATTGATTTGAGATCGGGTTATCATCAGGTGTGTGTTAGAAAATCATACATACCTTGTATAGATTTTCATAGTAGGTATGGTCTATATGAGTATTTGATTATGTTGTTTGGTCTCAAAAATGTTCCAGTAGTTTTCATGGATTTGATGAACCAAGTTTCTCATCCATATATGGATTAATTTGTGTTGGTATTCATGGATGATATCTTGGTGTATTCTTACAATCGACATAACTATGTCAAATATCTTTAGATCATATTGGATATACTAAGAGAGAATCAATTATATGCTAAGCTCATAAAGTGCCACTTCATGATGGATCTGATTCACTTCCTAGTTAATATTATCTCAAAGATAGGAGTATCAGTTAACCTAGAGAAGGTGAGAGCTATAGTTTTCTAGGATCATCCTAAGAACGTATTTGACATGTGGAGTTTCTTGGGGATATCTTGATATTATATAAATTTAATACAGTACTTCTCATTCTTAGCAGAACCTCTTACAAACTTGACTAAGAAGGGTGTGAAGTTTATATGGTCAGATACCTATGAGATAGCCTTTTAGGAGATGAAATAGAGACTAACTTCAGTGTCAGTCCCAATTCTTCCAAAGTCGGGCAGAATCTATACTGTATACTATGATGTATCAAGTATCGATCTAGGAATAGTTCTAATGTAGGAATAGTGAGTTGTGGCATACGGGTCTCGTCAGTTGAGATCTCAATAGTGTAACTACCTGACGCATAATCTTAAGTTAGCCTGTATTATTCATTCCTTGCATCTTTAGAGGAATTATTTACTGAAAGATCATTTTCTAGTGTACACGTACCATAAAAGACTCAAGTACATATTTACACAGTGTGACTTGAATCTTAGGAAATGAAGGTGGGTGGAATACTTATAGTATTTGACTTTGATCTTACCTATATGCATGGAAAGGGAAATCCAGTTATTGATGTAATGTTTCATAATTTCCATGTAATTTTTTATATTTATATGGAACTATTTCAAGACCTTAAAATTTGATAGTACGTAATTCTAAGGTCTGGAAAGCCCAAAATGTAATTTTGAAATTTTTTTAAGGTGCGTTCAGTATACGTGCGAAAAGGATTTTTCTATATTTTGAACCATTTCTCAAATCGAAAATCTGAGGGAACCTTTGATTTCAAAACATCGGGATTCTTCTAGAAATGGCTTAACTTCAGCCGTCAAGGGCTAAGCAGAAAAGTTATTTTTTAGACATTTTGTGAAAAATAAAAAAAATAATTTAAAAGAATTGTTTTATTTTCTTTCTCACTTTTGAGTCGCAGACGGTGACCCTGCGGGGCAGCAATAGGGCGATGACGATGCACATCAATGAGGCTCATTAATGGATCGTTAAACTTGCAACATAACGATGCATAATAGTGACGTTTTTTCTTAAATAAAACAGTGTAACGACGCGATGTCACATCATAATGGGAATGTTACAACATGCTTCTATTTATAGTTCGATGTGCTGGGGAAATATGGATTAAAATTTTGGAGGATTCTCTGGAAAACCTATGATGGAATTCCACCCCAACAAAGAACAAAGAACGTCAGTGGAACTTTATCTTCTTTGTCACGCCTTTCAAAGATCAGAGCCAAGAAGCGTTCTTAACCCATCAAGGACGAACGTGCAGTAAAGAACTTCAAAGAGGTTGGTTTTTTGATTCTTTGTTGTTCCCCATCCATTTATAAAAATGATGAACATGGGTCAACCCACGAACAGGTTGACCCGTGATTCATGTGTTTATGCGGGAGGGTGTTTCATTCTTGGGGTTTTATATTTGGGGTTCAAATATTGTCATGTAACGATTGAACATAGACTCCCAAAACCTCCCCTATATTTAAAACCTCAAACGTGGAGAGTGTGGGATGACACGAACAATGTTCTGGACTCCTCCATTTGTGCGCTCATGGTTAACATTTTTTCTGAAGTGAAGACAAGGCGGCTTTGAAGTCTCTGTGGTAAAGAGGATGCTCCCCATAGGCTATAAGCACAGGCGATACGAAGAACGAATCACTGAAGTGTGTCCGGTGGTCTGTCAAAGGATCTAATGGTGCACTGATGTCAGTAACGGTAGCACACAGTGGTAATGGTGGCACGTGCCAAACGCATACCGGACGGAAAGATCAGGTTGTCGGCCATGCCAGCAGCCAGGTGGAGCGGCGCATCGGTGCGATGGAAGTCACGGCCTATTGGCCCATGGCACTGGAGACCCGTAGCGCTAACATGGCGTCGTGTTGACCGGGGTTAACGCATGGACTGAGTCCGTGGGTGACGTGGAAGGTGGTCATTCATCACCGGTCGCAGGCACGTGAAGTAGTGGCTCACTCCTTTTGGGTCGTGCTCGGATAAGGAGGGATGCAGCGGTCCACCGTGTCCCAGGAACACCACATCGACCGCTAACACAGCCTATCTTTAGACCAATGGGTCATGCCCACCAGTGGGTTGCACCCCCATTGGGCAGGGCTGGTCCCGCTGCCCAGCGGGCCAGACTCGAGCCCAATGGGCCGGACCCGAGCTGGAGGGATGGACCCCGAGCTGGTGGGCCTGACCCAATTCGGTGGGTCGGACCCCGCGCCGATGGGCCAGACCCGCGCCCCTTCGGGTCAGGCCGGACTAGACCGGGTCACCGAGTGACCTGGCAGGCTGGATCCTCTGCCAACCGGGCCGGGCCGGACTAGAAAAACCCTAACCCACACCAGGTCAGGTCGGGCCTGTCAAAATGAACTGGGGTATGTGAAACCCCCGAGCCGGGTTAGTCAGTTCAGTCCGATCGGGTCGGACCAGGCCCCATCGCAACTGGTCCCCTGGTTACTAAAATGTTCGTATCTTGGAAACCGCATGACCAATTTACGGGAAGTGTGTGGTGTTGGTACCCTCTTGAGGAGGTAGATCTTTTTAAATGCTTTGTGGTGACTTTCATGGATGTCAAGAAGAAAAGAATGGATTGAGGAGTAGTTCTCCCAAGCGCGCTATGTACGGAACACTGTGGTTGGTTGAGACCTGAAGACTGCTCGATGATGGCCCACTGAGAAGTGACTCTGTGTGTCCCAGTAGGCCCACAGTGGGGAACAGCTCTATGTGACCCAGTAGACCCATGGTACTCGATAGGAGGAGTACCTCAGTTCGGCCAAGGTGGGAAGCGGATCTGTGTGACCTGGCAGGGCCACGGTGGGGATCGGCTTTGTGTGACCCAGCATACTCATGGTGCTCATCAGTGATGAGTACCAAAGTAGTTTAAGGTTAGTAGGAAGCGGCTCTGTGTGACCCAGCAGGCCCGATGTACTTGATAGAGGAGTATTTCTCTAATGGCTGAGGAGTTCGACGTTTGTGACTGACGATGCTAGTGTGCTACCCTAAAAAATACCTGATGTGATTTGTCTTGTGTTTCATGATTTACTTTGAGGAATTGTTGTGTGTTCTTTCTTTTTGTTTTGGGGTCCCTACTAAGTAATGTGTTACTCACCCCTGCACGGGCTTCAGCCACACTTGTTGTGTCTAGTGCAGATGACCGACGTTTCGATAAGGGTACTCAGGGAGACAAGATGAAAGGACGCTATGACGGTGGACTTGGTGGCATGGGACTAGGTGGGCCCCAGTAGGACTGGGCGGATAGGACGTACAAATTTAGCTTCTAGTAGCTTCACTACTCTCACGATCAGGTGGGGTTTACTACAGATGGCCATCATAGCACTTTTCGTACTTTACAGTTTTTAGTACTTTTTCTTGGGTTTGTATTCTGGCCCACTTTTCTCATATGTACTTGCAATCAGTTTATTCAGTGGTATGTTGTTTTTCTTTTGTGATTTGGGACTTGGTTGGGTGTGTGTGTGTCTACAGGTATCCAGGATAATGCCTCCCACTTGCAGGTTGACGCCTTCGGCGCTAGTCACCTGCCCTTGGCCTTTGGGAGGCAGGTTTGGGGTAGTCACGACATGGACCCTGAGGGACGGGTCATGACAAAGTGGTATCAAAGGGTAGTTGGTTCCCCCTCAAAGACCAAGATTCTAATGTTTTGTTTTTGGGGAAACAGTGTTAATTGTTTTGAGTTTGACTTTCAAATTTTGGGAGTCTAGTATTGGTGCGGTGGCCGACGTATCCATAAACTAGGACCTTGAATTCTGTTTTCGACTCAATAAATAAAAACACTGGTTGCATAAGTGCCTCCTTATTGTTTAAATAAGAGTCATCTCACTAGGTATAACCTTATAACTATGGTACATATTGATCTATCTCAAGATGCCTCCACGTGGACGACTATCCATGATCCCGATACAAGGTCGTGAGGACAACCTGCCTAGCTATGAGTCGTCCATTCAGGGACTAGTTCTAGAGATGGCCCCACTGGGTGGTGTGCCAGTGCTACCACCACCCGATGGTCAGCATCTACTGTTGGTGGTTCCGACAGAGGAAGTTCGTAGGTTCAATGCCCGATATGAGTTTCAGAGATAGAGACCTCCCAGGTTTAGGGGAGAGATAGATCCTCAGGTTGTTGAGGACTAACTGGAGGCTATGACATGGGTCTTCATCTTAGTGAGGACACCACCTGACCAGATGGAGATCTTGGCAGCGATCCTTCTATAGGGTTCAGAAGGGATATGGTGTAGTTTGACCATCCAGACTCACAATGAGGCGACCCTCACTTGGTTTGACTTTGAGAGGCTTTTCCGGGAGGAGTTTTTTCCCACGACCTTGTGCTTTATGTGCATCTAGGAGCTTCTTCACCTATAGTAAGACAACATGATGGTGTTCAATTACTCATCAAGGTTCAAGGAGCTTTTCCACTACTCCACATATATGGTGCGAGACCCTTTCTTCAAGGATCGAGCCTTGAGTAGGGACTCAGGTAGGAGATCAGGTCTTTGGTGGTGTTTCTCAGCATCCCTACCTAGGTTGGGGTGCTGGAGCGAGCCCTTCTAATGGAGAGTTTCTTGGTGGAGCAGGCACTCATAGCTAGATCTACCAACAGACCCCAGGTGATAGAGTCTTTGACAGGCAGCAGATAAAAGATGCATGGGCCTAAGTGGGATAGGTCTTTCAGAGGACAACCCCATGACTCAGGGTCGGTGGTGTGGGTATCCCAGTCTAGAGGGAGTCATTAGGGAGCCAGGTAGTGCTACACGTGTACCGGGCAGGGACACATGGAATGTGACTGCCCGACCCTTCGTACAGATGACCAGAAGACGATTGAGGGGCTAATGAGGCAGTGGCAGCGGTTCGAACGAGGAGGTTTGCAGGGCGGTGGATATGGAAGGGGAGCTCTTCAAGTGGTAGGTGGTGGGAAATGGTTTGAGATGTTACTTCCACCACCCCTAGGTGGTCCACCTCAACCTTAGGGAGTAGGCAGACAGGGGCGAGCTCAGCTCCAGGTAGCATAGGCTTACGACCACAGTGCTCCATAGATGATCCGAGGTATGATCTGTGTCTTATCCAACCTAATTGTAGTACTTATAGACACGGGTTCTAATCACTCCTTCCTTGCCACAGCTCTTGTTCGGAGCTCGGAGATTTTGGTGGAGTCTTTGGCTTGATCCTTATATCTAGAGACTCCTGTGGGAGAAGACTCAACAATTATGCACTGGTGTCAGCAGTGTGAGCTTACTCTGGGAGGCGAGAGATTTGGCTAGGATCTCCTAGTAGCAACGTCGAGGCCTTATGATGTCATCTTGGGTATGGACTGGTTATCCACAGTCTGTGCTCAGATCGGCTATTTTAGGCGTATGGTGCGGTGTGTCCATACAGATGGGACCAGGTTTTCCTTCACCATCAAGAAGGAAACCCTTGCAGCGTGGGACAGACTCTCTCGGAGGAGGGTGTATCCAATCACTCACTAGTTGGCTCGCCTCACCCTTGGTGCAGTGGAGAAGAGGAGTCAATGTTTTTCTATAGTAGTGGATGAGTATGAGGATGTTTTTTCTGATGAGGTTCCAAGGCTACCTCCTTATAGAGAGGTAGACTTCTGTATTGACCTATACCCTAGGACAACACCGATATCTACACTGGCATATCGAATGGATCCCGTAGAGCTTTACGAGTTGAGGGTACAGCTGGAGGACTTGTAGGATAAGGGGTTCGTAAGACCCAGTGTTTCACCATGGGCATCCCTGGTGCTTTTCTCCAAGAATGAAGATGGGAGTTTGAGGTTGTGTGTGGACTTCCATCACCTGAACCAGGTGACCATGAAGAACAAGTACCCACTGTCTAGAATTTATGACCTCTTCGACTAGCTGGAGGGGGCGAAGTGGTTCTCAAAGATAGACCTCATATCAGGCTACCACCATCTTTGGGTACATGACAAGGATGTACTAAAGATGGACTTTAGGTATCGTTACATCCAATATGAGTTCTTGGTGATGCCTTTCGGCATGAAAAATTCCCCAATAGTGTTCATGGGCCTCATGAATAGGATCTTCCAGCCCTACCTTGACTGGTTCATCGTGGTCTTTATTGATGAAATCTTAGTGTATTCAGCATCAAAGGAGCATCATGCTACACACATGAGGATAGTCCTAGATACACTCTGAGAGCACTAGCTTTATGGTAAGATCTCGAAGTTTCAGTTATGGATATAGGAGGTACATTTTCTAGGAAACGTCATCTTAGAGGCTGGAGTTGCAGTAGATCCAGCGAAGATCGAGACAGTTCTTGCTTGGGAGCTGCACGGGAGCATGACTGGGGTGTGGAGCTTCTTGGGGATGGATAGTTACTATCGAAGGTTCATGCCTGACTTTTTTAGGGTAGAAACACCCTTATCATCATTGACATGGATGGGACAACCCTTCATGTGGACAAAGAAATTCCATAAGATTTTCTAGGAGATGAGGTGGAGACTGACTAGTGCCCCCATCTTGAGACTACTAGAGGAGGGTGTTGGGCATGTAGTTTACTGTGATGCATCAGGGACCGGGCTCGATTGTGTACTAATGCAGGAGCAAGCATTGATCACCTACAACTCACAACAGTTGAGGAAACATGAGAAGAACTACATGACCCATGACCTGGAGTTGGCAGCAGTGGTCTTTTCGTTGAAGATGTGGCGACACTAATTGATGGGTGAGTAGTTTACAGTTTACTCCAACCAAAAGAGCCTTAAGTATATCTTCTCCCAGAAGGACCTGAACCTGATATAGAAGATATGGCTAGAGTTCCTCCAGTACTATGATTTTGAGATAGTCTATACTCTTAGAAAGGGGAACGTGGTGGCAGACGTGCTCAGCAGGAGGACCAGGTTATAGCTGCTGAGTGAGGTGACAGAGCAGTTAGGCACGATGCAGTTATCTCTCATGGATGATAGTAAATCTATTTACCTCTATTTGATGGTTGTTACTCCCCCACTCGTAAAGCGAGTTAGGGAGACACAGTTGGGGGATGTTGACTGCAAGTCCTGAAGTGCTCAGATATCCTCAAGGCAGGCTCCTGATGAATTTTTGATAGGTGAGGAGCACATCATCCTTTTTAGAGGGTGCACCTTAGTACCAGTGTCGTTTTGAGAGGAGGTGTTGAGGGAGTTTCATAATTCCCCTCTGGCGGTACATCCTAGAGTGGAAAAGATGTACCAGGACCTCCAACGTCAGTACTGGTGTCTAGGGATGAAGAAAGCAGTGGCTAATTTTGTTTCACGATGTCTCACTTATCAGAAAGTGAAGGTCGAGCACCAGGTTCTGGTAGGCTTGACTCAGCCACTTGAGGTACCGGATTAGAAATGGGATGGTATCTCGATAGACTTCATGATGGGGTTACCATGTATGTATAGAGGTCATGAATCTATTTGGGTGATTGTTGACTGACTCACCAAGTCGGCTCACTTCCTACCCATCTGGGAGTAGGGAACGATAGAGGGATTGGGACACCTCTACATCTAGGAGATAGTGTGTCTTCACGGGGTGCCTTCGATGATCATCTCAGATCATGACACCCATTTTACATCCCTATTATGGATGGTATTACAGGAGGAATTCGGGATGTAGCTACACTTGAGCATAACTTTTCATCCCCAGAAGGATGGTCATATAGAGAAGACCATATAGACCTTGGAGGACATAATTCATGCTTTCATTCTTGACTTTGGTCATAGTTGGGAGGACCACCTTCCACTGGTGGAGTTTGCATACAACAATAGCTATCACTCCACCATTGACATGGCACCGTTTGAGGGCTTGTATGAGTGACCTTGCATATCACCCATATGTTGGATAGACCTAGGGGAGTCGGCACTCATGGGTCCAGATTTAGTACAAGCTACCACCGAGAAGTTAAAGATCATCCAGGAGAGGATGAGGACTGCACAGAGTGGGTAGAAGTCTTATGCCGATAAGAGACAAAGACCCTTGGAGTTCGAGGAGGGAGATCAAGTGTTCCTTTGGGCTCACCCAGATGAGGATTGCAGAGATTTGGTCGGGGCGGTAAGCTATATCTGAGGTTCAACGGTACTTTTCAGATCCTGAGCAAAGTTGGCGAGGTGGCGTACCACCTAGATCTTACCCCACAAATGCACCGGGTGCATGATGTTTTCCATGTGTCACAGCTGAGGAGGTATGTGCATGATCCATCGCACGTCATCGACTAGGGCGAGCTGGACATTGATGATGGAGTGATATTTTCGGAGTTCCCAGTGGAGATAGAGGATCAACAGGTTCGGGTCCTATACAGATGGTCGATTCCTCTAGTGTGCGTCTGATGGAAGCACGGGAATCTCTAGGAGAGCACATGGGAGTGTGATGCTCAGATTTATACTCAGTACCCCCATATTTTTGTTTAATTGTTGTTTTGGATTTCGGGGATGTAAATCCCTAAGGTGGGTAGAATGTAACATCTCATAATTTTCATGTAAATTTTTTTTTATTTATAGGGAATTATTTCGAGATCACGAAGTTTGATGGCACAT
The DNA here is from genome assembly GCA_963277665.1 of Viscum album. NCBI lineage: Eukaryota > Viridiplantae > Streptophyta > Magnoliopsida > Santalales > Viscaceae > Viscum > Viscum album. The sequence continues at coordinate 786,226,667 of OY728140.1, forward strand.
AATTCTGAGGTTTGAAGAGCCCAGAACAGAATTTTTAAACTTTTTTAAGGTAAATTTAGTAAACATGCGAGTAGGATTTTTTTATCTTTTGAACCGTCACTCAGATCAAAAATCTGAGGGCACTGTTGAATTCAGAACGCCGAAATTCACCTAGAAATGACTTAACTTCAGCTGGTAAGGGCTGAGAAGAAAAGTTATTTTTCATAATTATTGAAAAAAATAATAAAATAATTTAAAATAATTATTTTATTTTCTTTATTAATTTTGACTCGCGGATAGCAATGCTATGGGGTGGTGACAGGGCAGTGACGATGCACATCAATGAGGCTCATTAATGGCTCGTTAAAATCACAGTGTAATGATTCTTTAATGATGCATAACAGTGACGTTGTTTCTTAAATAAAATAGCGTAACGATGCGACGTTGTGTCATAATGGAAATGCTACGACGTGATCCTATTTATAGTTTGATGCGCTGGGGAAATATGGATTAAAATTTTGGAGGATTCTATGGAAAGCCTCTTACAGACTTCCACCCCATCAATGAATGAATAACGCCAGTGGAACTTCATCGTCTTCATCATGCCTTTCAAAGATCAGAGATGAGAAGTGATGTCAACATCTTAACCCCTCGAGGATGAACGTGCAGCTAAGAACTTCAAAGAGGTAGGGGTTTTTTATTCACTATTATTCCCCGTCCATTTATAGAAATAATGAACATGGGTCAACCCAAGAATAGGTTGGCCTGTGATTCGTGCGTTTATGTGGGAGGGTGTTTTATTCTCAAGGTATTATATTTGGGGTTCAAATCTTGGCATGTAATGATTGAACGAAGACTCCCAAAACCTACCCCATCTTTAAACCCTCTAACGCAGAGAGTGTGGGAAAACACAAACAAAGGCCCGGACCCCTCCATTTGTGCACTCATGGTGAATGTTTTGTTTGAAGTGATGGAAATGTAGCTTTGAAGTATTTGTGATAAAGAGGATGCTCCCTAGAGGCCGTAAGTGCAAGCGACACGAAGAACGGATCACTAGAGTGCATCTGGTGGTCCGCTGAAGGATCTACCGATGCATTGGTGCCAGAAGCGGCAGCATGCGGCGGTGGTGGCATGCACCAATCGCATGCTGGATAGTTGTGCCGGCAGCTAGGTGGAGCGGTATGCCGATGCGGTGGAAGTCGCGACCGATCGGTCTGCAGTGCTGGAGACTCGTGGCGCCATCATGGTGCCACATTGACCGGGGTTAACCCATGGGTGACGTGGAGGGTGGTAGATCGTCACTGACCGTGGGAAAATGAAGGAGTGGCCCTCTCTTTGCAGGCCGCACTCAGATAGGGAGGGACGTGGCTGTCCGCCATGTCCCAAGCACACCCCACCGGCCGCTAACATAACTGGTCTTTGGACCAGTGGGTCGCACCCCCCAGTAAGCCGCGCCCCCCAGCGGGTCGTGCCCCCATTGGACCAGGCCGATCTCGCTGCCCAGTGGGTCGTACATGATCCCAGTAGGCCGGACCTCAAGTCGGAAGACCAATCCAAACTAGACCGGGTCGTCGGGCGACCCGGTGGGTTGTACCCTCTTCCAACCGGGCCGGGACCAGCGAGGCCTATTGGGTCTGCCCACTAGTCAAGCCAGACCAGACTGACCCCAACCCACACCAGGTCAGGTCGGGTCTATCAGAATGAACCGGGGTATGTAGAACCCCTGATCCGAGTTGGTCAGGTCGGTCTGACCGGGTCGGACCGGGCCCCATCGCAACTGGTCCTCTGGTTACTAAAACTCTCATATCTTGCAAATCACGTGTCTGGTTGATGGGTCATTTGTGGCGTTGGGACCTTCTTGAGGATGCAGATATTTTGGCATGATTTTTGGTGACTTTCATGGACTCTGAGAAGCGACGAATGTCTTGAGGAGTGGTTCTCCCAAGCACGCTACGTACAGAACCCTACGGTTAGCTGGGACTTGAAGACTGCTCGACGATGTCTCAGTGGGAATCGGCTCTGTGTGACCCAACAGACCCATGGTGGGGAGCAGCTCTGTGTGACCTGGCAGACCCACGGTACTCGACAGGAGGAGTACTTTAGTTTAGCCAAGGTGGGAAGCAGCTCTGTGTGACCCGGCAGGCACACGGTGGGGAGCAGCTCTGTGTGACCCAGCATACCCACGGTACTCATCAGGGATGAGTACCACAGTAGTTCAAGGTTAGTGGAAAGTGGATCTGTGTGACCTGGCTGGCCCACTATACTCGATAGAGGAGGAGTTCTCTAGCATCCAAGGAGTTTGACGTTTGTGAATGATGATGCTATTGTTACTGCCCTAGAAAATATCTAGTGTGAGATGTCTTGTGTTTCGTTCTTTACTTTGAGAAATTGTTGTGTGTTCTTTATTTTTATTTTGGGTTCCTTACTGAGTACTATGTTACTCACCCCTACACGGGCTTCACCCACACGTGTTGTGTCTGGTGAAGAAGACCGATGTTTCGATAGGGGTGCTCAAGGAGACGGGATGAACAGACGCTACGATGGTGTACTTGGTGGCCTAGGACCAGGCGGGACCTAGTTGGACTAGGTGGACAGGAAGTACTCCTTCGGCTTCTAATAGCTTCACTACTCTCATGATCAGGTGGGGTTTACTACAGATGACCATCAGGGCACTTTTCATACTTTACAGTTTTCAGTACTTTTTCTTGGGTTTGCATTCTGGACCACTTTCTTTCAGTTGTACTTGCACTTAGTTTATTCATTGGTATGTTATTTCCCTTTTGTGAGTTGGGACTTGGTTGGGTGTGTGTGTGCATATAGGTATCCAGGCTAATGCCTCCCACTTACATTTTGACACCTTCGGCGCTAGTCTCCAACCCCTGGCCTTCGGGATGCGGGCTTGGGGTAGTCACGGCACGGGCCCCAGGGGACGGGTCATAATAATTGATGAACTGAGAAGGAGGACTCATCTACAATAAATTCATGAGGCCAGTAATGAGTGGTAGTTTATGGCCTTATTTTCATATATTCTCTCAAAGGTTTAGGATAGTCAAGGGTATACTATCATCTCATCCTTAGCACTGATGTCCACTCTTCTGGATAGGGTTAGGATGATACAGTTGTCAGATTCTAAGGGCCTAGTCCTATAGGAGAGTGTGGCCAATGAGGACCCGCCTCTTGGTTGGACCACTAGTGAGGATGAAATTATATGTGTACACAGTCACATTTGGGTTTCAGTAGACATACATGAGGAGATGATATGAGGGTTTCATGCCTCTTCTTGGGTAGTACATCCTGGTGTTACTAAGATGTATCAGGATTTACACCTCCGGTGTTAGTGGTCGAGTATGAAATGAGAGGTAGCTAGTTTTTTCATGAGGTGTTCCACCTGTCAATAGGTGAAGGTATAACATTAGTGAACAGTTGGTATTTTATAGCATTTATCCATTACCAAGTGGAAATGGGATGATGTTGTGGGGGATTTCGTGACTGGATTGTCGAGATCACCTTGCGGTAGTGATGTTGTATGGGTTGTTGTGGACAGGATCACGAAGGTTGCTCATTTCCTTCTAATCAGGGATACATTCTCAATAGATGATCTTAGGAGACTTTATATCTATGATATTTTGTGCCTTCACAGGGTTCCTCATACCGTTGTATCAGATAGGGACGTCTGATTTACATATCAATTTTGGTAAGGATTATAGGGGTCATTGGGTACACAGGTTCTTCTAAGTACATTTTACCACCCTCGGACTGATGGCTAGTCATATCCCACTATACAAGTTCTATAGGACATGTTTACAACATGCGTCCTTGATTTTGGGGGTTCTTGGGAGAGGCATATACCTCTGGTTGAGTTTTCCTACAACAATAGATACCGAGAGACTATACAGATGACACCTTATGAGGCCTTATATAGTAGGTCATGTCGATCACCTCTATGTTGGTCAGAGGCAGGAGAGGTGGAATTTCTTAGATTGTGTCTCATATAGGAGACTTTAGAGCAGGTACAGTTGATTGAGAAGCGGATGGCTACTGTAAAGTCTAGATATAAATCTTACATCGATCACCATCAATGATCTCTAAAGTTTGAGGTTGGGGATCGGGTATTTTTACATATCTCACTAAGTTTGGGACATAGAAGGATTGGGAGATAGAGAAATATTTCACTATGATATGTTGGGTCATTTGAGATTCTTGGAGAGATTCGGGCAGGTAGTCTATCGATTTCAGTTACCTCGGATGTATTGAGTCATGCACGACGTCTTCCATGTATCTTATTTTCGCCATTATCACTCAGACTCGTATCATAATCTTTAACCAGATGAGTTTGAGTTACAATTAGATGTGTCCTTTGAGGAGCATCCCATTTGTATCATTGACATAGAACAAAGGCTCTCTGAGGCCGATCAGTTCCTCTAGTACAGGTGGTATCAAAGCACGACCATGTATAGGATGAGACTTGGGAGAGAGAGGATGATGCACATGCCCAGTGGCTAGAGTTATTCTCAAATTATGCTTGAACGCCCTTTGAAGGGTAATTCAGGGATGAATTTATTTTATGGGGAAGATTGTAAGACCCCAAGTTTTTCTATGAGGTACGGATCTTTTGAATTCCAGTTCAATTGTTTGGTTTTGACCTAATGTTAATGACTAGTGAGTTCACGGGGTTTTGGGGATGTTTGGGGCTTGTTCTAAGCCTGGAGCCTAAGTTTTTGGAAGAGGTAACTGGGCCACACGATTATTGGAAACCATGCTACCTAGGTTGCACAGTTTAAGGAAACCGTGCAACTAGGGATGAACACCCGTAAGGGAAGCTCTGTAATTTTTAACAGAGGCGTGCAATAATATTTTCACATGGTTTCCCAAACTGTTCACATTAACCATCTAGGTTACTTATTGAGGCGGTGAGGGGTGCATGGTTGGCGCACGATTTTTCCAATAGTGTGGCCAAACCGTGTGACCTGGTGTTTTGGGTTAAATCACCAGTTTTTTTCTTACATTTTCTTAAAAAGTGTATCCTTCTTTGTTTCTTATTTACAACTTATAAGAGACTCTATCCTACTCCCATTGAGTTCCATGGAATCCTAAATCTAGGCTATGGTGCAACTTCTCGATACGGACTTTGATTCAAACATCATTAATCTCATTGTTATTCATTCATATTTCACCTTTCTTTGTTTGTCTTTGTATAGATGGAGTTATTTTAGTGCAATTTAATATGCCCTATTTTTTAGGGAATTCTTTTTTCTTCTCCATTTTCTTCCAATCTAGGTCGAGTTAGGAGTTGATACTAGACGAGTGTTCTACCATGGGTATATGGTAGGTGGTATATACTTTTCCCTTAAAGTTTGGTGTTTTATATACCTTATTGTTATTGTGCCACATGTTGTACCTTCCAGTGTTTCCCCTAAAATTAATTGAGTGCCTTGATTAATTTGATTGGAACCTGTTTAGGTTGACCACTTAGCACCATGTAATGGTTGGTGGTAGTCAACCTCAACCTAGGCCACCCATGAGGTGTACCCTGGTATCTTCCCTATGTTATACCACCCCATTGGGCGTGTATGAGATCACCAATTATATTGGGATCTGTAATGAATTAAATGAGTGATTGAGGGATATGAATTATGCCTCATTTTCATGTGATTAAATGTATTAAAAGATTAAATGGATATGGAAAATGTGGAATGGTTTAGATGAACTCGTGAATTATGAATGTGTATGATATGATGTCTTAATAATGGTAGTGGATGCCTTGTACATTTCTACTCCTTGGGTCCTGATTTCATTGGATGTCATGTACATTTCTACTCTATGGATCTTGATTGTGGTAGTAGATTCCTTAGACCTTTCTACTCCTAGGATCTTGATTCCATAGGATTTCATGGACATTTCCACTCCATGGATCCAATTTACTTTGGATGCTAAGTAAATTACTACTCCTTGGATTCATCTTGCTTGGTCTCACCTTGGAAATTCTCCATGGACATGCACCTTGGCCTCCACTCAAGTCATTACCAAGTTTTCATCAAGGTTCTCAATGTACTCAATGAGGATGCTTTGGTCATTTATACCTTGGATCCTTCCCTTTCAGGACTGACACTTGATTACACAACATAGACCATTATGGATGATTTATCATAATTTATAGTTAGACCATGATTACCATGGATTGATTACAGTTTACACTTGTTAGGGTTGTTTGATTACAGTTGACCCCTATTTATGGGTGTATGGTTATAATTGATAGATTGGATAGTATCACTTTTTCCTTGGTCACTTTACTTTCATTGCAGTTATACCTATTATATTTTTTCACAATACTTGTTCTTATATACACAAACTAGACATGTTATAAACACCATTGGTGGTGACCTACTGAGTGTTATCTTACGCCCTATTTGGGACTTTGTTGGGTACCCAGATAGACTCCATGGATGCAAGTAGGGACCAGGAGAAGCAACCACTTTATGATGTTTGATTTGATTGTTACTTAGTATAAGGGGAGAACAGTGTTGATATATGATCATTATGATATCTAGAGATAGTACTTTTGGTATTTTATATTGTATTAGATGCTTGTTTCCAAGTATTTCCTACTATTTTGTATAGAGACATGACATACTCATATTGTACATGACACTGCTTTTGGCTTATTTATTATTATATTCTTTTGGATTCTTATCTTCTCTCATTGATTTATATTATGCTTATTCTGATTTATTTACTTATGATATCATTATTTTGCTCTAATTATGAGGGTATAGTCTTCTCATTGTACTATCACAGACCTCCACTGCTAGTTGGAAGCCTCTGGCGTATAGGAAGGTGCACTTGAGGCTATGTGACCCACTGGCTCAGGGCACTATTTAGTGCCTCCTAGGTTGATATATTACACCCTCATCTATTTTAGTGTATGAAATGAAATTTTTTAAGGGGGTATTTTTGAAGGGGGGAAGATTATAATGACCCGATGTTTTATAAATGAAATTCCCTTTTCAAATGAATAAATGTCTTATTAATAAATGAAATTATAGAAAACACATGCAGTGCTTTGGTTATTTTGGACCGTTATAAGTTATATATTATCAAATTTAAAAGTTTTTTAAGCATCATAACCTTTGATAATATAGAAATTTTATAGTGATAATTATGATTAGTATATATTAAGGGTTATGATAAATCCAATTTACATAGAAAAAAGAAGTGATGACCTCGACCAATAGGATTATATCCTATGAATCCCATTTATCAAAACTTATGAAGGAGATGACATCATTGGGATTTTCCCTTAACCAAACATGGACTGAGATTCAACAACTAAATCATGGGTGAAACCATTTACAAGAGAAGTTCAAGCTTGTCGATATCATGACCCAAACCATGTTCGTCGAACTTCCCTAAGAAAGTGTCACCATCATACACCTTACTCTTAGGGCATACACTGGTGTAATAATGGATTATGTATCTATACCATAAAAGTATGAATTTGTATATTTTTATTTTTAATAAAATAATTATTATATTTATCCTTTTTATTATTACTTTATAAATTATTAAATAATGAGTTTGATAAAAATTAGATTTTGATATGATGAAAAAAAAATTGTAATTTTGAGAAAAATATAGTTTCAATCAAGTAATTCCTTTTGATGAATTCAAGAATTTTTAAAATAAATGTTATTTTAATAAAATTTTCTTATTAAAAAATATTTATTTAAATATATATGATAATATAATTTTATAAAGTCGGATATAATTTTTATAAGGGTCATAAAACTGTTATCGTCATAAAAAACCATATTTTCAGTAAATATGTATTTTTATTAAAAAGTGAAAATTCTCATATTTAGAAAACTATTTTTATAAAATAAATATTATTTTTTAAATCAACATGTCAAAATTAGCCAACAATGAATTTTTTTAAATTTTCCGAGACAACTAATTTTTTTTAGTAAAAATTGAATATAGTAAAAAATATATATGCTATGTATTATGACACCATAAAGGCTCAAAAGTGATGTAATAAATACTATAAATATTATCCCAAATCAAAATTACATTTCCAATTTAAAATTATGTGTTTTTGAAGTTATTTGATTAATTTTATAAACCCTTAATGGATCTTCCAAAACCTATATTGTATTTTAATGTTATAAAATTAGTTTTTTATGAACATGATTCACTTAAATATCAAAAAAGGTATTATTTTAATGATTTTAGTTATTAAGCTTTTAAATTATTGAAAATCATTCCTCTTTTTCAAAAACCATGTATAGATTTTTGGTTTTTATTATTTTATTATAGAGATTCCAAAACCTATGTTTAGAAATAAATAAATAAATCTCCTCTATTTTGGAATAAAAACCCATCCAACCTCTCATTCCACTTCACTCAAAACCCTTAAATCACGAAGTTAATCTAACTTTCCCTCTATAGTTTAGAGATCCAGTTTTTTCCTTATAAGACTTTGGAATATTTCTACATATATTTCCAAAGCTAGGCGCTGAGATGGCGTGCGATTTCAAGGCCTAGTGTGCCCAGAATTAATTTTATAAAAATATTACGTATGTTTATACTATGCATGTGGAGGAAATGGGATATCTCTCAAACGGTACCTCAAATCAAAAATTTGAGGTCATGATTTAGTTTAGAGCATGGAGTTTACCCTAGAAGAGACATAACTTTTGTTGGTGCGGGCCTTCTGTACAAAACACCACAGAGGGCGTAACTATAAATAAAATAATTATTTTATTTTATTTTATCTCAGACTTCATATAAAATAACTTCTGAATAGGGACTCAAATTGGAAATTAGATACCTCCATTGAGTTCGTAGTGTGGTGTTTACCCTAGGCGCGACCTCAGGTGAGAAGGCACGGGAGGTTCGGATTTTGCGACCATTGGAAGGTATTTTGTTAAACTCCTATAAATAGGTGTTTAAGAAAATAATCTAGGTTTGGATCATTTCCTTCCACATATGGAAGATCTCCTCCACTCCTCCCATTATAAAATTGATTCCAAACTTTTGGTGGATCACGATGAGATTGAAGATCTGAGAAAATCAGAGCATGACGAACGCAACGACAGATCCAAAATCCAGATAGAATTTCTCTTTAAAATTATACATCCATGATTAATGTTTTTGGTTGTCGAAATTGATTCATTATCTTTTTTTTTTCTTTTTTTATCATCATCGAAGGCCATACTAACATGGCCATAAATCGATCTATTTTTGGATTGCTTGTTCTTTGTGTTCTTCGCTCGTTCTTTGTGTTCTTTGTCGATAAACTTTTTGACACATTGAAATGACATCCAAACATTGAGAGGATTATGGATCTATGATGGTTTCGAGTTTTGGGTGTTGTAGGAGGTGTGGAAGTGAGCGAAAGTGGAACCTTCTTTTCATCAAGTTGAAATGTTGATGAATCTTTGAGTGTAGCACATTTTTGGGTAGATCGGGACCTAAGGATGTCATATCTAGTTTCTTCTTCAAGTTTCAAGAACCAGATTAGTGTCGGTGGTCCATTGAAGGGACCACCAGTGTATGGTGGTCCGTGGAGGCTAGCGGTGCCTGTGGTGGTTGCAGGTTCAGCCAGGGCGGCCGGGCACGGTGCGGGTTGTGCGGGATGGCGAGGTGGTGCAGTGGTGCGTGGCGTGCGGAGGCTGGGAGCCAGCGAGGGTTGGAGTGGGCCAATGTGGCAGTTGAGTCACAAGCTGAGGTGACGGGTCAGTCCAAGGTAGTCGGGCTGTGGGCTGTGGTGGTAGGTCGGGCCCAGGAAAAATGGACTGGGTCGGAGCGGGTCGGGCTGGTCTTTAGATGTAGTTTCAAACCCTCATAAATCCTAAACAAAGTTTCTGTTTTTCATGCCATATGTGACAATGTGATCCTAATTTCAAGACAGACCTTTTGAGGTCAGTATAGGAATTTTATATTTCAGAATCAAGGCTTGGTTGTATGATACTTCTAAATATAATAATAATAATATAATTATTATTATTGAGGATTTTTCTATTGGACCCAACTCCTGCATATGGCATCTGATCGACACACCGTCAGCGACATCGTGACCTAGAAATTGAGGCAGATATTTCAAGACTGATTTTGGGTGCTTAAACTAAAATAGAGGTGCGGACCCCAGGAGGCCCAATTTGGGTGTTTGCGGTGAAATGTGACTTTTTCACTGGGTGTCCATTTTGGACGAATGAATAGTCGATCCCATGTGTTTTTCTATGAGGATTTCAATGGTGCAATCCAAATGTTTTATTTTAGGATTGAGGAAAGGGACCCATGAAGTACCATTCATGTACGATGCTGAGAGATGCATCTTCTTCACCGGGAGTCTGATTCGGGCAAACGAATTGTCGATCCTATGCGCTTTTCTTCAAGGATCACAATAGTGTGATTTGTTTGGTTATCCAGGGCTGTCTAAGGTGGAAAGTTAGTAAAATTACATTTTTACCCTTCAAACAAATGATGAGCATCATTCTCTTGTCAACCTTTTATCTGGGTGTTCCATGTACTATGGGAGTACACTAGCACACCTAGGGATACTAGTGCACAGTTTAGTACCTGAGTACGGATAAGTACTCAACCAGGAAATGAGGTGGGTTCACATGTCATGTGGGCCCCACATGCATCGTGTACCACATTATGAATCTTCTACCTCTTTTATCTCTATATTTTGGAGTCAGATTTTGGCCCACGAGTAGCCTATCATGATTGTTTTTTCATGTATAACATGATGGTGCCCATATTAGTGAATTGCAAGATATTGTGTGAATGTTTCGGGTCAGCACTTGCAGATGAGACGCCCGATGACAGTAGTGATCTTACAGAATCATCAGATTAGTACCAGGATTTCCCTCCAAAGGGGCTGGTTAGTGAGTTCCCCGATGGAAGTTTTGGGCTTACCCACCAGTTGGGTTGGGAAGTGGGATCCCTGTTGATCTTTCTAAGTGTCACCCTTCAGCCAGGATGGGCATGGGTCCTCAATGACACTAGAGTGACACCCTCCAGTGGGGCTGTAAATGGGCCATTGGTGATATACAAAGTGGTACCCTCCTGTTGGGCAAGGCATGGGCCCTCAACCTATTCTGAGTGGAACCCACCTGTCGGGTTGGGCACGGGTCCTCGATGACACTAGAGTGGTACCCTCTAGTAGGGCTGGGCATGGGTCCTCGATGACACTAGAGTCGCACCCTCCAGTCGGGCTAGGCATGGGTCCTTGACCTTGATACATGACTTCTTGACTATGTGGATCAGTAGTGAGATGGGGTTTGACATACTTTTGGACTCCTGGGTAAGAGGGGAGCTCTCCTCACCAAGATGCGCCCTTGTGACATGACCTAAAACCGTGCGGGTGAGATAGAGACACCCAAAACAGATAGTATCAAGGTGTGGTGATTGATCCCCCTTTGACTTGTGTGTTTAGGGAAGATGTGAGGGATGTTGGGCATCGTTGATGGATACTTATGGAACTATTAGTGAATCTTTTCCTGGGATGAGTTGTGAGATAGATATCCACTTACTCTCTTATTTGGGAAACTTTGATTGATCATATATATATATATATATATATATATATATATATATATATCCTATTGTAGTACTCGCTCCTTGGTTTTTGGTTACTCTCTTTCTAAGAGAGGCGAAGATGTGTGGGGTATACCACATGCTCTCCATGTATAGATTCTCGTGGTTAGACAAGTCTACTCTCCTACTATAGGTAGTGAAGACTCAATAAGAAGTTCATCTTATCACCATTTCGATCTCCTTATGGTTGGATGAGTTTACTTTCACTCTCTTGTTTGTTTGAGCTATACTCTTTCATTGTACCTTGTTTTATCTACTGCTTTCCTCTTCAGTTGTATCTCTTATTGCTCCCCCATCACCTTTTTGGGGAATCCTACTGAGTATGTTTATACTCACCCCTACATGGGCCTTGGCCGCACGTATCATGCCATATGAAGATGACAGATTGGTTGATCATGGCTTCAAAGGAGCTTAGAGATATAGGGTTCTTAGATTGTGTACGGTGGTTGTAGCTTGAGATCCAGGAGCAGGGCTCTCTCATCTGTTTTAATTTTCCAATTTTTGTCAGGTTGTGACACTTTTCTGGTTGGGTGTATATTTTTTCCCTTTACCTTTCATTTTACATTTATGTACTTGTATTGATTAGAGGTGGGTGCATGTTTGGTTTCCTTTTATAGTAGTTTTGTATCTTTTATTCCTTTTCCTCTACACTTTTACATTGAGTTTTGTGTGTGTGTGTGTGTGCAGGTACTTATGCAAAGGAATTCCCAAGTTTGTTGTGTCTTCGGCACTTAATGCCACCCCCTGTCCTATAGAGGTGGGATTGGGGTAGTTGCGGCTCAATCCCTAGCATGGTTCAGGTCGTGAAAAAGTGGTATCATAGGTGGTTCGAACCTTAGGACTTTGTTTAGAAATTTCCCTAAAAATGTCTTGGTTGGGTTTAGGGAAATAGTGTCAACATGTATTGAGAGAATCCCTTAGGCCAGGGATTCCAGTGATGGTGTGATGGAAAACGTATCTATTCCCCAGGACCCTGATTACCCATTTGTCGACTCAGCATGCTGAGACATTTATTATAGAGAACTTTGGTACATGCATCATATAGGACTTGAGTCCTTGAATATCCATGAGTTATCTCCCCATTTTGATTGATATATATGTGTGTGTGATCATTTGACCATGGTACTCCTTGATAAGTTTCAAGATGTCTCCACAATGACAGCGATCCAGGATACCAGCTTTGGTTTGTAATGATGATTCTATGAGCGACGAGGTCTCAGTTCAGGGTCTATCACGCAATCCTCTTCCTCCAAGTGGGAAGGTAGTATCACCTCCATCTATTTAGTATTAGTTAGTCCTAATCGAGTGGTTTTAGGACATGCACATGTTGAGCGCACTCCATGAGTTCCAGCACTAGAGATTGTTGAGGTTACGTGGTGAGCCAAATCCATAGGTAGCGAAGGTTTGGATGGAATTGGAGGTCCACCTTTTAAAGATTTTTCGGACACCAATGAATCATATAGTGGATTTGACATCCATATTCTTCATGGAGTAGTTGGGCATTGGTATAGTATAATTAGTCAGATGCACGATGAGTTGGCACTCTCGTGGGATGACTCCTAGTAGTTGTTCTGTGAAGAGTACTATCCCTCTTTCTTACATGTTGTTTGGATTTAGGATCTTTTGGAGCTTCGGTGGGGAGGGATGAGGGTGGATGAATATAAGAATAGGTTAGAAGACCTTACTCAGTACTCTTTGTATGTGGTCTATGATGGTAACTTTCAAGCCTGAAAGTTTGAGCAGGGTCTCAATAGAGAGATTTGTGCCAGCATAGCACCCATGCGCATCCCCACGTATGTCAGGGTGATGGAGTGAGTACTGGTGACATAGATCCTTCTTTCGGTGGGACACCAGTTAGTTGGAGCTAGTATTAGGTGCAATAGAACTGAGATGTCTATTACAGTTATCAAATGTCAGTTGGTAGGGCCTCGATGCAGGAGGCTTCCCCATGATTAGTCTCAGGCACATGGTTAGGGATAGAACATGTCACTAGGAAAGACCAATGAGGTTTGGTTCTATGCTTGTGATGGGTGAGGTTACATGGAACGGGACTACCCGACCAGGCATGCTGCGCTTCCTAGACATATGGTAGATGGACCACCACGACATAGATAGCGCAGTGATCAGTGATCTCCCATGTGAGTAAGGGGTGGTCCCTAGGGAGATAGTGCTATTAGAGGATAAGGAGGAGTTGTGGCTAGTGGAAGATGCTACAATATCCTTACACCACTACCGGGCATCCCATGTCAGGCTTAGGGATCTAGCTATCAAGGCTGTGGATAGCAGTATGCTCTGGATGTCTACGGTCCTGCAACGCATGAAATGATAAGAGGTGTGCTTTGTGTCTCATTTAATTTTTGTAGTAGAAATTATTAGACATTGTGTGAGGTACTCTTCCCTCCCTGCTTCTTGCTTGGGTTTTTACCAGGGTGGCTTAAGGCGTCATTGTAACCCTATGTCGATGTTGTTCGATGTAGCTTTGAATGCGTGAGGAAGAGGGGTCCTTCCCCCATCGAGAATCATTTTTTATGATGCAATAAAAACCATGAGGGTGAGTCAATGGCACCCAAATTGGATAGTATCAAGGTGTGGTGGATGATTCCCTCTTAATTTTTCATTCATAGCGGTGTTTTGCAATGGAGTGTCAGAGCAGGTCCTAGAATTGTCGATGGAGTTTTTCTGTTTGGCCTCCTTTTTCTTAGGATGCCACTAGTGGTCATGGTGGAGTGTATATTTTAGGGTTACTCTCCTTCCAAGATATACTAATACATTTGGGGAATTCCACATGATTTACATTTTTATCTTCTTATAGTTGGATTATTTTACTCACCTACCATGTTCGTTGGTACCTTTGCATGCTCAACATCAACCTTGATACATCAGTTATCAAGTACAGGTCAAGGTGATAGAGACCCCATGAACAGAAATACGTGACTCACTACCTGGTGTTTTCAGCAGTAGTCTTCTTTCTAAGGATGTAGAGACACAACCTTTTCTGGGAGAGTGCTTTTTGGTTTTTTCATACCACTAGAGTTTCAGGTACTTCTTCACTTAGAGAGACCTGAACCTGAGGTGGCAATGATGGTTGAACTTCTTACAGGACTATGACTTAGATATAGTCTATACTCTGGTAAAGGTAAATTTTGTAGTAGATTCCCTTAGTAGGAAGTCTCAGACTAGCCTAGTGCGGGAAGTTTTGGAGTAGTTAGCTTCCCTGTAGCTAACCCTATTGGAGCAGGAGGGTATAATTTTTCTTTGGTCGATGGTGTTAACTCCTTTGATTCTCAAGCATGTGAGTGAGTCCCTACTATGATACATAGACTAATAGATATTTTTTGACTCAGATATCCATAAGTGATGAACCATATGGATATTATGAAGAAGGGAATCACGATACCTTGTTCTGGGGACAAACAGTGGTTCTGGTTGCGATGTGAGAGGAAGTGATGCGAGATTTACACACTTATGCCTTAGATGTACATCCTAGTGTGAGGAAGATGTATAGGGATATTAAGTGGAATTTTAAGTGGTCCAGCATGAGATGAAACGTAGCTGAGTTCATCTCACAATTTCTCACCTGTCAGCGGGTGAAGGTTGAGCACCGAGTTTCAGTGAGTTGTTGCAGCCTCTTGAAATCCCAGAGTGGAAATGGGATGGCATATCCATGGAATTCTTCACAAGGATTCCATGAATATATAAGGTCCATGATTCCATTTGGGTAATAATATATTGACTCATGAAGTCGGAACACTTCCTTGATATCAGGGACTAGAGTTTGGTAAAGAGTTTGGGGCAGTTATACATACAGGGAATCATCCTCCTTCATGAGGTTCCCTTGATGTCTATCTTTGATCGTGACATGTGTTTTATGTTATGATTATTGAGAGGCTTGCAAGAGATGTTTGGGACCCAGCTATGGATGAGTATGGACTTTCATCCCAGACCGATGGGAAGACCGAGTGCACTATCCAGGTTTTGGAGGATATGTTGAGGGATTATGTGTTAGTTTTTGGCTGGGGAGGAAAGCTAATTGCTCCCAAATTTACCCAAGTTTTATGGTAAAAGTATTCTCTTTTAGTATAGCTTGGGTTATCGAATCCACAAGTACTGAAGAAGAAACCTATAGATTCCTATGATTTGATGGAGGTTTTGGCTATGGAGTGGACAACTATTTGGATTTATTTGATTTGAAGAACTGGTGATTTAATTCAAAGAACAAAACAAACAAAATTACTTGAATTAAAACAATTAATTTTGATGGATTTATCCTAGGTTGATGTTAGGGATAGAATGGATGTTATTATTTTATTATGAATTTTAAGTTTATTGGGTCAAGAGGTATCCAATAAATGAGATAATTCCAAAAAATCATTCACCAGTTTAGTTTATACACAATTCCAAGGTTAATCACCAATGCATTTATAGGATCACATTCATGATCACTCTAAGGAATTGGATCGTACTAGCACTCAAAATATATAGTCATTAATGTCGATGAAGAAGAAGAGGAAAATAAGTCAAAGAGAGGAACTCTCAACCCATAAACTAATTTTTGAATTTAAGAATATAAAATAACATTAAATAAATACCCAAGAAACTCCCTATAATCAAACTACAAAAGGGTTATCCTTACATTGATGTAAGGCTCTCAATGGAAGGTGGAAGTCAACTTAAAGAAGCGAGACTGAATAAGTGAAAACAAAGAAAGAATGACCACTCCACTATTGTGTGAAGAAATTCAAAAGGGTTATTAAGAAAAAGTTCACACCTTGATTCGATGGTATCAATGTGATATTGAAAAAAAAATAGAATAATATGAAATTTTATTATGAAACTAAAGTTATTGAAAAACTTACATGGGATAAATTGAAAATATGATTACAAAATGAAAGCAAGAAATTACAATTGAAATAAAAAAAATGGATGCCCATTACCTTCACCAAAATCTCCTTATATAGTTATATTAGGATAGTTAGGTATATATTAAATCAATAAATTCCTTCCCCGTAAATTAGGAGAGTCAATATGAGGGTGAGAAATCAAATTAAATTGGATGTTTCAAAATTGACCAAAAAATTCATCCAGATTCATCCCCTTTTTTTAAGTGTGAATTTGTAACTAAAGATAACCGAATTATAAGGGGTAGTATAAGAAAAATATCTTATTATATGTTTTCTATAAAATCTATAAATATTTCAAGAAAATTAGACTAGTCGTTTAGAAGTTATGCTCGATCTAGTGGGATGACTTTATGGGCGTTCAAATCCGGCCCTCCATTTAAATGTCAACTTGGGTTCCCTTTATCTCCATGAAAACTTCAGAATTAGATCCAAACATAGTTGAATGAAATGATACCTATAATTTTATATTTCTAAATTAAAAAAAATTGATCTTCATTGTGCTTATATCGTGGTCCCCACTTTTGTTTGATGGGCCTTAGGACCATTGTGCATTGTCTAGAAAATTTCTACATTCATGCCCAAAAATATCCATCTTACTTTAGGATTCATCCATTGATCCTAAAAGATAAAATGTTCCAAACAAAGTCATAAATCATATCCCAAAATATAAAATTAAAATAATGAATATAATTAATTCTATAATCAGATGATTTATTAGACCCAAATTTTCACTTTAAACATGGATTGCACTTATAATGGGAAATGAAGTTCAATTTATAAAATGCACTAAAATTGATGTTTATGGACTTTGAAACACGTGAATTTTAAGATATAATCAATTAATATTATCCCATTTAATTTTTTAATCACACCCCCCAACTTGAGTTTTGCTCGTATCAAGCAAAAATTATCTCAAAAATATGAAATTGAATTATATTTTTCAAAAAACAATTAGCATACATTGCTAACCAAAAGTCATCATGTCATGAACTGAATCTGGTCGCCGCCACCAGCACCAAACCCAGCCCACGACATGGACCAAAGGGCATTCCCAATCCCCATGGGATGGCATAAGTGCTCGGGTATCATAAACTAAAAATTGGGAATGATTTACCCAAATTTATAAACATAAAACAACAAATGAATTCAATAAAATGAATCTGGATTTTTCAAACCAAACAATATTTTACAAAAATTCAGAACTGAATTACATAGTTTAAAACAACTCAAAAAGACTATAAAAAAGGTACAAACCTAAAAAAAGAAACGTCCCATAAACCCTCATGGCAAGAGGCTCCGCCCTCAAGCCATCTCCATAAGACATCACCACCAAGAACCTGCTAGAAACCCAAACCATTGGCACTATAAACTGTACCCAACCTGCGATATCAAAAAAAAAGTCTACTTACACCCAAAGGTGTAAGTAGGGTATGAGCCAAATCCCAGTAGGATACCACCACTAAGAGATTCCATGCGATAAATATTCAAAGAAGAAAAATCATGTAAGTTTTCAAAAACATGTAATTTATAGTTAAAATTTATAAAAGATGCAACTTTAAAAAAGAATTAGTTTTCAAGTGGGATAATTTAAAGAATCAAAACTTTTAAAATAAATGACAAAGATACTGAATTTTACAACCAAATATATTTTATTCCGATTGGAAGTATAAAGGATCTAATGATCATAAGCAATAGGAAATATCCCCTAGGCACTAGCTAGCGTGAGTCCCAAGTACCACGTATCTCGGTGAGAGTAACCATCACAAATATCTATTCTTATGCACGATCCACTAGTAGGGAACATACCCATAACCTAGTGGTCCCAAATCATCATCATCATAGAGTTGTAAGCATCAATCTTGCTAAGTTAAACTAAGGTCAAACCCCACGGATTCACTAGCATACTAGTACACGTCCACCCGCCTAAATGCCCGGGTTTCCCCTTGTGCTCAAACAAGTTCAACAAGTAAAGAAATATAATTTTCACATGAAAATATAATTTCCACATCACAAATTTACCAAAAATCCCACATGTATACCACACAAGCCACAAAATTCCACTTTTCATTCAAATTGATTTTGAAATCCGACTCACACTAAAATAGCCCACAACACTTTTCACATTTCTTTAACACTTCTAAAAATCTATTAAAAAATTTTATAAAACCATTACAAGATATTCAAACTCACATAAAATCCCACTCACATGTTGCATGATACCCTTTTTATAACCAAAATCCATTTTTCACATCACACTCACACAAAACATCCCACGTTACTTTCACATCTCTTACACACTTTAGTAAATCCTTCAAACATTTTTATAAAACATTTCCAAGATGTAACACATCAAAAAATAGCCCCTTTCACATTTAAAATGTACCATTTCAAAATATACACACTCCAAAACAGTTTTCCAATATGGTTTCACCTCTTACATAAATCATTAAATCATTCAAATCTTTCGTAAAACAATTCTAAAGAGTATACCCAAACTTTGCTCATAAAAACCATTTCAAAACCATATTTCAAGTACAAAACCACACCAAAACACTACCAAAGTATAATTGAAATCCCTAGAGACATTTATAAAACCACTTTAAAGTGTTATAAAATCACCTTGAATAATACCACGAAAGATACAAATGAAAACACCCATTTTCATAAAATGATCTCAAGAAGTATAACAAAGTTTTACTCACCAAAACTATTACAAAAACCCCCTTACAAGGACCACATGACACTAAGAAATTAACAAAACATAATTTTCAGCCCCTTTAAACAACTAATAAATCAATTTCATATTTTATAAAACTACCACAAAAGATACCACATGTGTTACATTTGAAAAGTTCACAACTTCAACAAAAATGCAATTATAAAATTAAATGCTTAACTAAATCCCTAAAAAACGATTTTATCACAAAAAAAATCATATGGGGAACATGAAAAACCAGTAAAACAAGAAAAATAACTCATCAAGGAATGGTTAACCATGGAATCATTTACTTTTTGAGTCGAAACCCTCAAATCTTGGTGCGAAACATCAAGCGCACCACCGCCACACCACAAGGAAGTGAAGAGAAACCTAAAATATCAAGATTACACCAAAAAGACACCATGTCAAATACTAGGTTAGAACCCTAACTTCTGGACACTTTGGAACATCAAGAAAGAGGGATGAAACCCTAAGTAAATAGAAGAAATGGAAGGGAGGAATACTTACTCGATGGAATCTTGGAGAAATCGCCATAAATCCACCGGTATCTGAATTTTCAAATAGACAAAAAATTCAAGGGAGGTTTGAAAAAGGATGAGGATATCATGTAGGAACTGGAATGGGGGAAAATAGTGATAAATGAAGGGATCAATTTACCTCTTTAAATCTGGGCGATTTGAGAAATTCAGAGAATTTTCGCCTAAATTCCTGATGCAAATGATCTTCAAAGAGTGGGAGGAGAGCATGGGAGCGCACCTTAGGTAAATGGACTTGGGTGAGAGTTGGAATCACCAAAAAAACTTAAAACTTGAATGTGATATTAAAGAATTAAAAAATTATTTTTAATGCAGAAAATGGGATTTCGGGCCAGCCCAACACCATAATAAAAAACCCAAATTCGTCCTTATTATGGATTCCTATGGATTCCAAATTGATATGGTGATTTTAATATACCAGGGGATACAATTTAGGAAGTATAATGGGTGTAAAATGTTGAAAAAATAAGGAGTTATAAAAGAAACAAAAATTTATTTTTAAATTTGGAAATGAGCTTACGGTTTGGACCAAATTTTAAAAACCCACCATTTCCACCAAAATGCATGGTAAACCCCTAAAACAAATAAGGAATGGAAATTAAATGAAAAATGAATTTAAAATAATTAATGTATGTAAAAATTATCCCCACTATAAAACTTTCTACCCTTGGAAAGCCACAGTATGGCCAAAAGCAAAAACCAAACCCAACCGAAAGGCCGAAATGGACTCATTTTCCAAGCTTTGCCCCCAAAGGCCAAAACACCTCCAGTGATCAATTAAGGAAGGAATACTTCACAACAAAAACATACACCACTTTACTGAAACGATCAATCACATTCAGGATTTATTCCAAAAAGAAAACTCTTCAAACACTATCCGAACAAGGCTCAAGCAATTTACCCAAATAAACAACAACATCGAACAAGGTTACACTTACCTTGATATAACTAAACCATTGGGCACTCTCCAATCCCAACATTTACCCAAGGAAGATGTGGGTAGTTAGATAGCTCTGAATTAGACTACCCACTTCCGAGCCAATACCAAGGACAAAATTGAGTTACCTGTACGAGGAGACACAAATAGGCTCCCCACCATAAGAGACAGCTTAAATTTTTCTCGAGACAGAATCAGGACACTAATAGGGGGAGGCCCGAATGAACTCCCTGGTACAAGGGGTATACTTCCATTATACATTTCCAAAATAACATACATAAGACCCATGGTGGGTCTCCCCACTATAAGAACCAACCATATTGACCGACCAGCATGGGCCGACACAGAAAGACCCCAAAACTCAAAGAGTTGGGACGGTCGCACGGTTAGTCCATACAATTTGGGAAACTGTGCGTTAACCATGTGGATCCTTATATCTGCATGGTTTTCTGGGGCACAGTTACAACTCACCATGTGAAAACCATTCTATCAACCTATCTATCTAAATTTTAAACCTTTATCCAAAAAATAAATGGAAACCAAAGGGGGAAGGAAAGACATTAGGCGACAAACATGGGCACGAGACCCTCCACCTCTTTTCATTGAATGAGAATAACATAAGAAAGATGACAAAACCAGAAGTTTAAACTCTTCCTATCATTCATATTGAGGGTAGGACTTGTACAAGGGTTTAAACGACCTTGGTATTTCCCCTGACTACATGCCAGCTTCTCTCTGGGACCTATGGCTGGAGCTCAAAAGATTGAAGCATCTTCAGCCTCGCAGTTAGGCTTTGGAAACCCTTGTATGTAACTTCTTCTTTCGGTGCTACAAACAACTACATCACATACCCTGATGGGTTCACCAAGACATAACACACTCCAGAACTCAATTTACCAAAACATGATATTTCACTGATACAAGGTATCAGAAGATGCACACACATCGCACCTTGTTTCTTCAGGTGAGAAACAATAGAAGGGTAGGAAACATATAAAAACCTTACTCTAAGATAGAGGATTTGAAGTTTTTCCCAAGGGATACATACTCCCAACATAACAGAGACCCTTATAGGATTGCACGACCTTCACCTTTATAGTCAAATTAGCACACGACATCACAAGGTGTCACCAAACATGACCATTGCGATTTATAGAAACAATACATGGAAAGGTACCTTATGCCAAGTTCCCAAACAACACACAATTACAGAAGGTGTCCATAATGGCCTCTCATGAACAGATTTCCCACACTGGTGGTTTAACATGAACTCCTACTTCAAAGAGACTATGAAGGACCCAGAGGCCCTCTTAGACACCATCCAGACACCCATCCACACTAACAAACCCAGATCACTTCCACCTTTGACGAATCAGGCAACTTAAGAAACTATGGTCTCTTTCAACCTTCCACGAGCACTCTCCCACTACAAGAGTATCCTCAAACCCAAAAATTAAAGGGTGTAGACTCATTATACAAAGCTCAAGAAAATATTCCATACATTGATCAACTAGAGGATTTTCCAATGGTGAAATAATTCGGGTTTCACTTCAGTTGTGCACTAACCCTTAATGAGGGAGTACCTTATCCAACGAGAGAACCCAAGGACCCAACCAACCTGGTCCATTGGTTAAGAAATATTGTAACCATATTCAAATAGATAAGGTGAACCACCATAAATTATTCCCAAAATTTTCTCATAAGAGACCACTAATCAGCCCTTCAACCTAGCTTACCGACCAAACACTAACCCAAAACACCATTCAAACAAGAGGAGTTCTTGGACTCAAAACATTCCACAACATCAACATTTCCAAAAACACATAATACACACCATCCCAAAACACTCATCAAGACATCAGGTTTTCCTTTTAAAAACATTTCTTTGAAAACAAATGGTTCAATAGTTAGCGTATCCACCAATGGTACCCCATGAGCCCTACACATGCATGTTTCCGTGCCACACCGGGCACCCTCCTCATATACATCCCGAAACTCATACAGTCATTCCATTAACCATCCATCAAACCATATAACCCCATGAATACGATCTCTCATGAAAATACCAAAAGTTAAAACAAAAACTCTTTCCACTTTTCAAAACCAAAACAATCAACCAATACTTCCTTTATCTCAATACCGCTAACTACGAAAGCAAACCCAAATTACCGCTTATAAAACTTTTTAGAAAGTTATAATCATTCAAATAAAAAATCACTTTCAAGTCATACACATTAATTTCAAAACATCTCATCCCATTAAAACACCTTTCAATGGTTTAGAAAACTCTATTGAAAACACTTTTTTAAAACCAACTTTAACATACACTACTGGAAAAATAGCCTATACCCACGGTTCAAAACCATGGGTATAGCCCCCAAAACCGTGGGTATAGCCTATACCCACGGTTTTGGGAACCATGGGCTGGAACGGCGTCGGTATAGGTCCTCAGCCTATACCCATGGTTTTCCAAAACCATGGGTATAGGTGTCCTGCCACCGTGTCACCGAAATATAACCAATTGCCATGGTGTCAATGGATTTTACCCACGGTTTCAAAACCGTGGGTATAGGTCCTAAAATAATGCAGGCACCGAGTTTCGATCCCGCAACCTCTTCGTTGCAAACACTGCGTCTAACCACTACCCTAACTTCACCTATATGTATATATATATATATATTTAGTTAAATATAGTTATAAAACCGTGGGTATAGAGGGAAGAACCGTGGGTATAGGGTTCCTGCCAAAAAAAAATCCTTCCCACAGAAAAAAAAATTCCCCGCGTACATAAAATTGACCTATACCCATGGTTTTTCATAACCGTGGGTATAGGTATTTTATCCCAGACCTATCCCCACGTTTTTCCCCAAAACCGTGGGGATAGGTACCCCTATACCCACGGTTTTGGGAAACTGTGGGTATAGGTGACTTTTCAAGACCTATCCCCACGGTTTTGGAAAACCGTGGGGATAGACCCCCCCTATACCCACAGTTTTCGAAAACCGTGGGTATAGGTCTTGAAAAGACACCTATACCCACGGTTTTGGAAAACCATGGGTATAGGGGGGTCTATCCCCACGATTTTGGGGAAAACCATGGGGATAGGTCCATTTTCTAGTAGTGATACTTCTTAGTTTCAAAAGAGGCGTAAACACACCATTTTCCTAATTCAAAAAAAATATGAAATTTTAGTTCCAACATTTTAAAAATCAAACCCTTACATATTTATTTGAAAATAATTTCACAAAAACTTTACGCTTCTCAAAACCATGTCATTTTTACTTTAAAACCGAACTTCCAAGATTTTAAAACTAAATGACACAAGACAATACGAGGGGGAACTAGCTTCGATGGGTGAATTTGACATATGGTTGGTGGCCATACACCAATCAATTCACCATCACAGAGAGTGTTATAGGGAAATATCTCTAGATCCACATGGCTTACTAGGACCTGCGAGCTCACTGAGACCATTACCCAACTCTCTTTTCATTTCCCCTAATCATCATCAAACCAAAAAAAACCAAAGGAATTAGATAAGTCCCAACCTACCATGGTGAATTGAATCCCATCCTGAGGTGTGGTGATCAGGAACACTACCCATAATCGAAATGACAAGTCTCGACAATACTAACTCTATAATATCTCGATTGTTCCCCAAATAACAAGACCCAAACAGTTAACATAAACCTCCTTTGATACCATTTTGTCACGAACTGAATCTGGTCACCACCAAAACCGGCACCAAACTCGGCCCGCGACATGTCCCTAAGGGAATTCCCGATCCCCATGGGCTGGCACAAGTGCTCGGGTATCATAAACTAAAAATTGGAAATGATTTACCCAAGTTTATAAACTTAAAACAACAAATGAATCCAATAAAACGAATCTGGATTTTTCAAACCAAACAATCTTTTACAAAAATTCAGAGCTGAATTACATAGTTTAAAACAACTCACAGAGACTATAACAAAGGTACAAAACCAAAAATAAACATCTCATGAACCCTCATGGCAATAGGTACCACCCTCAAGCCATCTCCACAAGACATCACCACCAAGAAACTGCTAGAAACCTGAACCACTGGCACTATAAACTGTACCCAACCTGCGACATAAAAAAAACCAAGTCTACTTATACCCAAAGGTGTACGTAGGGTGTGATCCAAATCCCAATAGGATATCACCACTAAGATATTCCACATGATAAACATTCAAAGAATAAAATCATGCAAGTTTTCAAAAACATGTAATTTCTAGTTAAAATTTATAAAAGATGCAACTTTAAAAAAAGAATCAGATTTCAAGTGGGATAATTTAAAGAATAAAAACTTTTAAAATAAATTCCAATGATACTAAATTTTCCATCCAAATATACCATATGCTTACGGTAAGTATAAAGGATCTAATGAGCACAAGCAATAGGAAATAACCCCTAGGCACTAGCTAGTTGTGGGTCCCAGGTACCTCGTATCTCGGTGAGAGTAACCATCACAAATATTGGTTCTCATGCACGAGCCATTAGTAGGGAACATACCCATAACCTAGTGGTCCCCAATAACTATTATAATAGTATAGTTAGAGTTTTAAGTGTCAATATTTCTAAGTGAAACTGAGGCCAAACCCCACGAATTCACTAGCATACTAGTACACGTCCACCCACCTAGATACTCGGGGTTTTCCCTTGTTCTCAAACAAGTTCAAAAAGTAAAGAAATATAATTTTCACATGAAAATATCATTTAAAAATCACAAATTATCCAAAAATCCCATATGTATACCACACAAGTCACAAAATTCCACTTTTCATTCAAATTGATTTTGAAATCTGACTCACACTAAAATACCCCACAACACTTTTCACATTTCTTTAACACTTCCACAAATCCATTAAACAATTTTATAAAATCATTCCAAGATATTCCAACTCACATAAAATCCCACTCACATGTTACATAATACCCTTTTCATAACCAAAATCCATTTTGCACATCACACTCACACAAAACATCCCACGTCACTTTCACATCTCTTACACACTTTAGTAAATCCTTCAAACATTTTTATAAAACATTTACAAGATGGAACACATCACAAAACAACCCCTTTCACATTTAAAATTTACCATTTAAAAATATACACACTCAAAAACATTTTTCCAATATGGTTTCACCTCTTATATAAATCATTAAATCTTTCAAATCTTTCATAAAACAATTCTAAAGAGTATACCCAAAATTTTCTCATAAAACCCATTTAAAAACTATATTTCAAGGCAAAAACCACACCAGAACACTAACAAAGTAGAATTGGAATCCCTAAAGACATTTATAAAACCACTTTAAGTGTTATAAAATCACCTTGAATAATACCATGAAAGATACAAATGAAAACACCCATTTTCATAAAATGCTCTCAAGAAGTATAACAAAGTTTTACACACCAAACCTATTCCAAAAACCCCCTTACAGGGCCTAAATTACACTAAGTAATTAACAAAACATAATTATCAGACCCTTTCAACAACTAATAAATCAATTTCATATTTTATAAAACTACCACAAAATATACCACATGTGTTACATTTGAAAAGTTCACAACTTCAACAAAAATGAAATTATAAAATTAAATGCTTAACCAAATCCCTCAAAAACGGTTTTATCACCACACACAGCATATGGGGAACATGAAAAACTAGTAAAACAAGCAAAATAACTCATCAAGGAATGGGTAACCATTTAATCGCCTACTTTTTGAGTCGAAACCCTCAAATCTTGGTGCGAAACATCAAGTGAACCACCACCGCACCACAAGGAAGTGAATAGAAACCTAAAATTTTAATATTACACCAAAAATACACCATTTCAAATCCTGGGTTATAACCCTAACTTCTGGAAACTTTGGAATATCAAGAAAGAGGGATGAAACCCTAAGTAAATGGAAGAAATGGAAGGGAGGAACACATACTTGATGGAATCTTGGAAAAATCACCCTAAATCCACTGGTATCTAAATTTTAAAATATCCAAACATTACAGGGAGGTTCTAAAAAGGATGAGGAGATCATGTAGGAACTTTAATGGTGGAAAATAATGATAAATTAAGTAGTTATGAAGGAATAAATTTGCCTCTTCAAATCTAGGAAATTTGAGAAATCCAAATAAGTTTTTCCTAAATTACTGATGAAAATGATATCCAAAGAGGGGGAGGAGAGCATGGTAGCACGTCTTAGGTAATTTTTCTTAGGTGAGAGTTGGAATTACCAAAAAACTTAAAATTTTAATGATATATTAATTAATTTAAAAAATATTTTTAATGCAGTAAATTGGATTTCGGGCGGGCCCAACACCTTAATAATAAACCCAAATCCATCATTATTATGGATTTATATGGATTCCAAATTGATATTGTGATTTTAATATACCAGGGGATTCCATTTGGGAAGTTTAATTGGTGTAAAATATTGAAAAAAGAAGAATTTATAAAAGAAACAAAAATTTATTTTTAAATCTGGAAATGGGCTTACGGTTTGACCCAAATTTTGAAAACCCGTCATTTCCACCAAATTACATGGTAAACCCCAAAAAAAATAATTAATGGAAATTAAATGAAAAATTACATTAAAATAAGTCATTTATGTGACACATCATTCCAAAAAATCATGAAACCTATAAAAATAATTTCACACAATCTAGTTTCATAAGTATATCCCTAGCCCAAGCTCATTCCTTTGTTCAGATTCATTACCACATTTCATCCAATTTCAATTAAGCATGATGATGTGTTGTGTATCTCAAAATAAATGGGGACTATTTTCTTGTTCAAGGAGAAAAAATGGAAGCGCTATGTGGGAATCACATTAAACCTTAATATGAGTATCTGATTTTTTTTAAAACCACAATAGATATGAAAAGACTAACTCTAGGAAAGAAAACTATGGATTCACGATCCCTAAGTGTCATATTCCACACATATTGTTAATTTCATTCTCTAAAATAGAGATATAAATCCTAAATATGGTCAATAAAACTATGGATTCACGATCCCTAAGTGTCGGACGTCACACATTTGGAAAAAACATTGCTTTATGTGGTCTTTTTTCATTTTTTTGTTGGATACTCAAATTAAACTAAAAGAAACCCCCAACCCTATGCTATGATGAATGGGGACCAAGAACTCAAACTTACACCCAAAATCCAATGGATGTGCATTGTGTCATTTTGATTAAAAGGGTGAAATTTTCAACTTTGAAAAATAACATCGGACAACTGCACTTTCCAAAAACTATGCTCATGAACATAAATGTGCATTAAAATCATAATCAAGGCATTTAAAATAATTTTACATACAGTTTTCATGTTTCATAGTGTACATTAATGCATCCAGGTATAATGAATTAAATTTTTTTCCATTTAATTGAGTTTTTATCATAAAATCCATTTTTTTCAAAATTATAGTTTTCACTCCCCCCAACTTATAATGAAGCTTCCCTCAGTTTTGAAAGAGAATAAAAGAGATAGATAAGAATTGGGAATAAATAGGGGAGATTTTATTTGAAATTAAATCATGGAATAAAACCACCTAGTTTGATGTTGATGACCCATCAATAAGAAATTTATCACTTTGGATTCACATCACATTTAGACTTCTTAGGGATGATTGATGGATGGATTTGATCTTTAGAAAGCATGGGTTTTATTTGGAAAATGTTTATCTACTAAATCTCACACAAAAGATCCATTATATTACATTGGAAACCCCAAGTGGATTCCCTTAATGAAAACACAAAAACACTCAAAATAAAAAAATGCAGAAGCTGAGTTTCCTCCTAGAAAGCACTTTGTTTAAAGTCATTGGCTAGACTTAGACCCCCCAAATTATCTAATACCAACATTCAACAATTTTTGGACCCCATTATTCTCCACTTATACTTGATTGAGATTGATTCCTTATTTAGAATTTGTGTTACATAAATTCCTTTGTTCTACATTGAAAGGAAAAATCCATGGAATATCAAAAAGGGTTGATATGGTTTCTTATGTAGTCTTCCCTAAGACATCAAGGATAAATTGTTATTTTTGTGTTTCAAGAGAAAAATTAATGAAAATGGAATGGTAATAGTTATCACATATGGAGATATTCTCTAGTGGGTATGGAAGAACCATAATTTTGAGTTTGGGTTCATTGAAATTTCACAAAGCAGATTGGAAATTTCAATCAAAAAACAGTTTCTTCTACAAGAAATTTAGAAAGAATTGGTTCATTATGAAAATATGATTCATCCCCAAAATTGTTCAGTTCAATGTTTTTAATGGGTATGGACTCTATCTTTTTTATCTCTCCCAATGGTTCAGTTGTTGGCGGTCCTAAAAAATCATCCTTGGTTTCATATTATGAATATTCAATCCATAATGCCAAGTTTCCCTCTTGTGAATAAAAAAATAATTTTACTCTTGATTTAAATACTCTTTATCAATTACTTGATGTTCTTCAGGCATCCTAGATTCAAATATTGGTTCTTCAAAAAATTTATGAGAGGATTATGGAAAATGAGACACTCCGAAAAATTTTATGGAAGTGTCAGTCAGTGTAGGGATGGGTTCCTCGCATGTTTTAATGATTTCTAATTCTAACCTCAAAGATGAAACTTCCAAATTCATTTTATCAATTTTTTGAAACATTTTTTCAATAATTTTTTGGGGATTGGGTTGTATAGTATTTTGGGCATTATGGACTTCCCCAATTTTGATCTATTAAACCACCCTTGAGAGAGATGTAAATTTATCCTTTAAATTTTCATCATCCCAAATATTATACATGTCGTTGGGTGTGTGATAATCATTCAATGTTTGATAAATGAAATTTAAAATGTGATGTGATTACTAATATTTATTTTCAATTTTATTATAGATTTATTTTATGAATGGGTAATTTGTAAGATACTCTATTGAAGTAGGCTAAAATAAGGATTCAAGATTCTCAGGACATTGAAAAATAGAAAGAAGAAAATATAAGAGGAATGGGGGTGAGAATAGAAGGTGAGTGTCTATGATAAATTACTTGGGTCTCTATAAACAGTGCCAAAATTTGGTTGTACCCAAATTTACCCAAGTTGTATAGTAAAATCAGTCACTTGTATTATATCTTGGGTTATTGAATCCACAGGGACCGAAGAAGAAACCTATAGAAACCTATAATTTGATGAATGTTTTGGATATGGAGTGGCAAAATATTTGGATTTATTTGATTTGAAGAAATGGTGATTTAATTTAAATAATAAAAAAACAAAATTAATTTAATTAAACCAATTAATGTTAATGGGTTGATCCTTGGTTGCTATTAGGGATAGAATGGATGTTATTATTTTCTTATGAATTTTGAGTTCACTAGGTCAATAAGTATCCAATAAATGAGATAATTCCAAAACATCATTCACCAGTTTAGTTTATACACAATTACAAGGATAATCACCAATGCATTTATAGGATCATATTCATGGTCACTCCAAGTAATTGGATCGTATTATTACTCAAAATATATAGTCATTAATGTCGGTGAAGATGAAGAGGAAAATAAGTTAGAGAGAAACTCTCAACCCATAGAACTAATTTTAGAATTTAAGAACATAAAATAACAATCAATACATACCCAATAAACTACCTATAATTAAACAACAAAAGGGTTATTCTTCCATTGGTGCAAGGCTCTTAATGGAAGGTGGAAGTCGACTTAAAGAAGCGAGATTGAAGAAGTGAAAACAAAGAAAGAATGACCACTCCACCATTGTGTGAACAAATTCACAAGGATTGGTGTGAAAAATTTCACAACTTGATTTAATGGTATCAACATGATATTGAAAAAAAATAGAAGAAGATGAAATTTTATTATGAAACTAAAGTGATTGAAAAACTTACATGGGATAAATTGAAAATATGATTACAAAATGAAAGCAGGAAATTACAATTGAAATGAAAACAATGGATGCCCATTCCCTTCACCACCATATCCTTATATAGAAATATTATTATCCTTAGTTAGATCTCCTATCAATACATTATTTCCCCATAAATTAGGAGATTCAAAATGAGGGTGAGAAATTAAAGGAAATTGGACGTTTCAAAGTTGACCAGAAAATTCGGCTGGATTCATCCCCTTTTTTGATGTATGAATTTTTAACTAAATATAACTGAATCTAAAGGGGTCATAGAAGAAAAATATCTTATTCTAGGTATAATATAAAATATATAAAAAATTCAGGCAAATTGGACCATTTTTTGGAAGTTATTCTCGATCTAGTGGGATGACTTTATGGGCATTCAAAACTGGCCCACCATTTAAATGTCAACTTAGGCTCCCTTTATCTCCATGAAAACTTCAGAATTATCTCTAGACATGGTTGAATTAAATTATCCCTGTTATTTTCTCTTTCTACAGTAAAAAATTAAGCTTCATTGGGCTTGTATTGTGGGCCCCACTTTTATTTGGTGAGCCTTAGGCCCATTATGATTTGTCCAAAAAAATTGCATTCATGCCCAAAAATCTTTATCTTACCTTGGGATTAATCCATAGATCCTAAAAGATAAAATGTTTCAAACAAAATAATAAATCATATACCAAAATATAAAATTCAAATAATTAATATAATTAATTCTACAAGTAGATGACTGATTGGGCCTAAATTTTCACTTTAAATGTGAATTACACTTGTGATGAGAAATGAAGTTCAATTTATAAAATGCACTAAAATTGATCTTTATATAATTTGAAACACATTAATATTAAGATATAATCAATGAATATTACCCCCTTTTAGTGTCTAATCACAATCTATCTCTGAGGTTCGTTGAGTCGTTCGAGATCATGTGGAGGGTTGGTGAGGTTGCCTACCATCTTTCTATACCCCCACAACTAGAGCAGGTGTACAATGTTTTCCATGTGCCGCAGTTGAGTAGATACGTGCATAATCCTACACACATCATCGATAGATGAAAAACTTATGAGCACTACTGGAAAATGGCCCTATAACCATTTTTTCCAAAACTATGGGTATAGGAATAGTATGGGAACCTATACCCATGGTTTTTTGCAGAACCATGGGTATAGATTTTTTTTAGAGACCTATACCCACGGTTTTGCCAAACCATGGGTATATGTTTTTTTTCAAGACCTATACCCATGGTTTTACAGAAATCATGGTATAGAGTTTTTTTCGAGACTTATACCCACGGTTTTGCCAAATCCTGGGTATAGGGTTTTTTTCAAGACCTATACCGACAGTTTTTGAAAACCATGGGTATAGTTTCCCATGTTATGGCGGGAAAATAAAAATTTATGTGGGATTTAAAAAATTTATAGGAATACTAGTAATGTGAAATGGGTAGGTCAAGTCAGGGTGATTCAAGCTCGCGCGGGTTTGAACCTGCACAGTTTTGTCCACAAAAGCTCACATATAATGCGAATAAAAAAATCCAAATCTTCCCCGCCCCACATAAGCCCGTGGGTTGCCTGTGGGTTTCCCACATTTTAAAAAATATATAATATTTTAAATATTTTAAATATTGTATTTTTTTCTCATTCATAATGGTTGTTGTTGGGAGAAGTATGGATTAAAAATACATAGAGTTTTAAGGGATGTGATGGAATATTTTTATATGGGTTAATGGTGGCATGTGGTGATGAAGATGTGGTAGTGAATTGTTGTTATGCGAAGTAGGTGAGTGATCGGTGAAATGTGATGAATGATAATGTTATTCGTGTAGTGATGTGAGTGGCTGGAATGAACGACAACTTTCTAAACAATAATCGGTTTCAAAAGAGGCTATTAGGGTTCCCCTAAGGTCTTTTCCTATTTTATTAATAAAAAAATAAAATTAAATAATAAAAAAATTAAATGGACCCAAAAAATATTGTGATTATAATAAATCTTTTAGAATTGAAACCATGTGCAAGAGAGATAAGTTCCACTTTTCGAGAGGTGGGATGACACATCATGTGAATATGGTGAATAATTACAATATAAATATTATAATATCATATTAAAACAATCAATATAAACCTATTTAAAATTCACATGTGAATGAATGGTGAATTAATATGATAATTACGCTGAGAAATCTTATATCATGGTTTAATCATAAATTTTTTATTAAAAAAACTAAAATATTAAAGAAGTGTATGTTGTAAAAAAAATATATTTTTTTAAATTAGGCTCACGAGTAAGCCCGCACCCGCACGGGCTCAACCCACATTAGCCTGTGCTCTAAACGATCAAATTTTTTTGGCCCACCCTGTCCTGCATCTGCCCCAAACCCACAAAGCCCATGGGTCGTGGGCCCATTTTGCATCACTAGGGAACACCTATACCCACTTTTTTTCACCTATATCCACAGTTTAGATAAATATATATAAGTAAATATATATTTATATATCAATAACCAAAGATGGTGTAGTGGTTAGGCACCAGAACCATATAGAGGTGGTCTAGGGATCGAAACCTGCTGCCGCCAATTTTTAAAACCTATACCCATGGTTTTAAAACTATGGGTATAGGGTCAATGACATGGTGGAATGAACCTATACCCACGGTTTGGAAATCATGGGTATAGGTATTTAAAACTGTGGGTATAACTCAGGGCTATATTGATGCCTCAGTTTCCCATGGTTCCTTGAAACCATGGGTATAGCCTATACCCACAGTTTTGTAGGCTATATCCATGATTTAAAACCTTGTGTCACAACCTAACCCATGTCGGGGCTCGAGTCGCAATTACCCCAAGCCTGCCTCCATAGGCCAAGGGCTGGTGACAAGCATCGAAGGCATAACAAACTTGGGGAGGCCTTTTCCTAAGTACATATACACACACACACAACCAACTCAATGAAAAAGTGTAGAGTAAAAGGAAAAGATACAACACTACTATTTATAAACCACAAATATGCATTGACCTATAAATAGAACAAGTATAGGTGTTGGAAGTAAACTGAAAGGTAAAGTGGCAAGATACACACCCAGCCAGAAGAGTGTTACAACCCGCCAACAAGTGAAAAAGTAAAACAACTAAGAGAACCCCACTCCTGGATTCCAAGCTATGACCACCGTAAGCAGTCCAAGAACCCCATATCACTAAGATCCTCTAATTTCACGATCAACCCATATGTCGTCTTCATGGGCACACCAAGTACAGGCAAAGCCCAAGTAGGGGTGAGTATAAAAATACTTAGTAGGATGTCCCAAAGGCTCAAGGGAGTAGAAAAATATGTACTAAAGAGGTGATTAGTAGATATAACAAGGTGCGGTAAAAGATTATAGCTCAACCCAACAAGATAGTGAAGTAAACTCATCCAAAAAACAAGGAGCTAGAAATAGTGAGAAGATGAACTTCTCATCGAGTCTTCGCTGCCTATAGTAGGAGAGTAGACTTATCCAACCACAAGAATCTAGACATGGTTAGCATGTGGCATACCCTGCACGTCTTCACCTATCCTAGAAGGAGAGTAACCAAAACCCAAGGAGTGGGTACTAGAATTGGATACATATATATACTTAGTAAAAGAAGCTCAAACGAGAGATTAAGGAGATCCCCATATCACAACTCAGCTATGAAAAGAGTTGCCAATACTTCTAAAAGTAACCACCAATGATTCCCAACATCTCACACGTCTAGCATGAACACGTAAGTCAAAGGGACTCGATCACAACACCTCAATACTATCTTCTTTGGGTAGCATTGTCTCGCCCTCACAGTTTTAGGTCACGTCACAAGGACACGTCTCAATAGGGAAAGCACCCCTCTTACTTGTGAGTCCAAAGTAACGTTAAAGTGTGTCTTGTCACTGATCCATAATCAAAAATAGTAAACCCAAAGTAGAGGACCCACACCCTAGTATGTTAGGTGGATTCCACTCTAATATCCATCATAGAGGACCCACACCCTGATGTTTCAAGGGGATTCCACTCTTGTTCATTGAGGACCCACACCCTAGTGTGTTAGGGGGATTCCACTCGGAAGTATCTAGTAGAGGACTCATGCCCATGCCGGTGGGGGATTCTACTCTCATAGTAGTCATAGAGGACCCACACCCATGCCGATGGGGGATTCCACTCTAGGTCATCAAGGACCCATGCCCTACCCGGTAGGGGGATTCCATTTGGAAGGAATCGAGGAATTACACTAGTCAACCCCGCTGGATGGTACCTCTCAGAAAGCACGGATATGCCAACACCTGATCACTACCATTTTCAGACGTCGCCTAGATAGGAGTCACATCCGGAACATCATGCATCATATCTCAAAAGTCACTATGGAGGGAACCATCGCATTCTAAATGGAAAAACACTTGGGATGGGCTACTCGTGGGCCCAAATCTGAGTCCAAAATGAGATGCAATAGGTAAAAGATTATTAAAGTGGTACATGACACATGTGGGGCCCACGTGATGTGTGACCCCTCGTTATCATCTGGTCGTGTACCTAGACATACCTAGGTACTGAACTGTGATAAAGTACCCCTAGGCATCCCAGTGTACTTTAGAGTACATGACACCTCTAGCCATAAGGTTGATGAGTGTGTGTTGTTCATTGTTGATCTGAAGGGTGAAAAAGTACTTCTACTAAAATGTCTCTTTAAATGGCTTCAGATAACCAAACGGATCACACTGTCATGATCCTTGTGGAAAAACACATAGGATCAACTATTTATTTTTTTGAATCGGACTCCTGGTGAAGAAACTGCATCTCCCAGCGCCATACACGAATGGCGCTTTGTGGGGCCCATGCATCGATCCCAAAACACATCAAATGGATCACACCATTTTGATCCTTATGGAAAACACACGGAATCAGCTATTCATTTGTACAAAATGGATACTCGGTGAAATAGTGACATTTCACCGCAAATGTAGAAACCAGGCCTTGCGGGGTCCACACCTTGATTTTGGTTTAAGTGCTTGAAATCAGTCTTAGAACATCCGCCTTAATTATAGGGTCACAATGCCACTAACAGTGCATCAATCGAACACTGGATGTAGGAGATACGTCTGATACAAGAATCACCGAATAATAGTAATTACACTATTATTATTTTAATTGGACGTTTCGTGCCACTGATCCTTGAGCCCGAAATATAAAGTTCTCAAACTAGCCTCAAAATGTCAGCCTCGGAGCAAGGGTCATGTTTCCATAGATAGCGCATTAATCGGATGATCCATGTAGGAGTTACGCTCATATCAACGTTTGAAGAATACTAATATTATTATTATTTTTAGGATGTTTTATTGACCCACTCCATGGGTTAGAAAAAGGTACTCAACATTGATCTTAAAAATACTACATCAGAGTCAGGGTCACATTGTCACTGACAGCGTGTGAATTGGACGCCACACGGGGAAGTTACAGCCGATTAATCGTTTTATAAATAATAATAATAATAATAACAACAACAACAACATATATATATATATATACATACATTTTATTTTTTGAAACCCGCATGGGGGGGTTCTACGGCCGGTTTCCTGTCACCGTCGTCGTCCTGGCCACCGCCCGGCCTCGCACTCACGTCACCGCACTAACCCACGCGACCCACCGCGCCGACCCCGGCCTCTGTCGGTCCGCTCGCCTCGGCCACCAACTTTCTTCAAGCCACGCCGCCTAGCCACACCGGACCACCACCAATCTACCACCCCATGTCGAAAAATCTTCCGCGGACCACCACGGTCACTCTGGTGACTGGAAAATTTATCTGAGACCAAATCTGGGATCCTCGAGACCCGATCTACACAGCAGTGATCTTTGCTTGAAGAATCATCGATGTTTCAAAGTAATGAAAATTTGGTTAATCTTATGCTCACCACCACACCTCCTCCAGTGCCTAAAACTCAAATCTGAGCATAGCTCGAGACTCCTCGAGTCGAGAGATTCACTCCAAGATTAGAGGTGTTTTGAGCATTGTGAAATGTTATCATCGAAGAACGATGAAGAACACGAAGAACAGGCGATCCCAAATCAAAACAAACAATGGTTGTTGTTATTTTGGTCATCAAAAAAGGATTCTAAAGCAGAAAATTCCAACAAAAAACAAAATCATCAACATAGGATTCAATCGAGAAGCTGCAGAATCCGAAATAGAAATCCTACCTCAATTTTTGATCTGTCGTTGTGTTCGTTGCACTCTGATCTACTAGCGTCTGCATTTTCATTGTGATCCAATGAAGATTAGACATTGAATTGTCATCAGAAGCATATGGAAAGAGCTCTTCTATCCACGAGAGAAATGAGCCAAACCTATCTCATTTATCTAAACTCTTATTTATAGGAAACTTTCGGCGGTCACAGAATTTAAACCTCCCACTCCCTCTCACCTAAGGTCACCCCTAGGGTAAACACTACACTACAAACTCAAAAGTGCTCGTATATTTCCAATCTGAATCCTCATTCAAAAGTTGTCAGGAGTAGCATCCAAATAAAATAATATTATTTTATTATTTTTTTTATGGTTACGTCCTCGATATATTTTTTCATAGAAGGTTTGCGTCGGCAAAAGTTATACCCCACCTAGGGTAAACGGCATGCTATGAACTCAATTGTGGCCTCGATTTTTTAATATGAGCAACCATTTGAGAGATATCCAATTTCCGCCACATGCATAGTATAAAAATACTTAATATTTTTATAAATTTTATTTTAGGCACACCGAGGCTCAGATTCTCACATCATCTTAGTGCCTAGCTCTGGAAATATATGTAAAAATATTCCAAAGTATTAAAAGTCAAAAACTGGGTCTCTACACCGTGGGTATAGGCTAAATGTCTAGTAGTGGAGGATGGACCATCCCCTTTGTTCATGAGCTGTGGTAGCACAGAAATGTGCAGGAGAGTTCCTGAGAGTGGGAGAGCCAAATTTGAGCTCAGTATCCTGAGTTGTTTCCCTAGTTTTACTTTTCAGGGATGAAAAGATTGAAGGAGGGAATAATGTAGAGACTTGGTTTTTTCCTTGTAATACTTTTGTCACGAACCAACCCAGGTACCCTAGTAACCCAATAACTGATTCGGTCCTGACATAGCCTGAAGGGCGTTCCCAATCCCTATGGGTTGGTGACTAGTACCTGGCACCATACAAACTAAAAGTGGGAATGATTTTTCCACAAATAATACGAAAAGAAAAGAAGACAAGACAGTGTGCATATCAAGGGAAAACTCCACTGGGAGTAAAGTGACATAAGATAAATAGGAACAACTGCCAAATTACTACAATCGAATTTCAAAACAAGGATAAAAACATCCCAAAGTCCCTAAGGACATAACTCACCAAGACCAAAGTTCAGCAGTAGGATCCACCTCCAAGAGATCCCTTTCCTTTCCTCGAACCTAGAAGGAGAAATCTACAAACACTAGAAGGCGTGACTTGGGTGTGAGCCAAATCCCAGTAGTATTTCACCCAAATATTCCACAACATATGCCAATATCAATTTAACTAAAAATTGATTTTAATTTTAAAACAAACAAGTTTGGAATTAACAAAGAATATTTAAACAAATAATGCTCTATAGTTTAAAAGATAGAAATACCTTTAGAAAATCATGATATACATTTCAAATGATGGAAAACATTTCAAAATATGGAATTTTCCTTTAACTAAAGGATAATTTTCATAAACAAAAAATTATCACAAATGGATTAAATAAACACTTTATATAAAAAGTTAATATAAATTCTCAAGGTATATAAAATAGTTTATAATAATGGCATATATACGCATTCAAAAATGAAAACAAGCGAGCAACATGGTCATGTGAAAAATAGGTATGATAGTTCCAGGCTATAGGGATTCAACACTGTGAATACGGTAAAGTATGTACATATTCCCCTTTAGTCCTAAGGTAAAGGGATCTCATTACCATAGCTTAAGGAATGGGATGTATTGATATGATGTTTTAGAACATTGTAGGATGATCAAGTGACACCCAAAATAACCCACTAACTACCTAAGGCTTTCATGTGCTCAAGTACAAAATCAATGATGAGAAATTTACTTTATAACAAATATGTGATTTATCCTATTCATCATTTCAAATATTTCAATTTTCTCCTAAAAATCATAATGGGTTTTTAATAAAAACATGCCTTTTCACCAAGATGAGACCCTAAGGTTTCCATCAAAACATTTTAAGCCATTTTTAACA
The DNA here is from genome assembly GCA_963277665.1 of Viscum album. Classification (NCBI taxonomy): domain Eukaryota; kingdom Viridiplantae; phylum Streptophyta; class Magnoliopsida; order Santalales; family Viscaceae; genus Viscum; species Viscum album. The sequence continues at coordinate 786,265,516 of OY728140.1, forward strand.
AAACCAGGATTTGAAACCAAATCATTTGATTTGAAAATCCATTTCACATTCGAATTCAACAATTCAATTTCTAAACAATTCCATCATTTTTATCCCAAACCCCCAAATCACTTGAATCGGGGTTTTTCACGAACTTTCCATCAAATAAATTCTTCTTCAATTGAAATCAACATTTAGATTGATTCAATTCCTATCAAAATAAAAATTTAAATTAAACAATTTAAATCTCACCAAATTCCAATTCCAAACCAAAAACCCATTTTTTTCCTCAAAAAACCCAATTCATCAGAATTGGGTTTTTCCAACAAAAAACAATTGAAAGCCCTTTTTATTCAAAAACCAAACAATTGTAATTTATTCAAACAATTTAAATTTAAACAAAGTAATTAAGTTTAATAAAAATTGAGCATCATGATAGAATCACCTATCAAAATCAACGTATCTTGCAATGCCAAACCCTAATCGGGATTTATCCACAAAGAATGAAGATCACACAAACGAGAATCAAACCTAGGTTTAAGATCCCAAAAACAAAGGGTATTAGATCCAAAAATCAATACCAAGATCTATAAAACCCTAAGGATAAATAGAGATAACACATGAGTAAGATAACGGGATGAGGAAACTAACTGGATTGAGATTGACTAACGTTCACCTAGATTCATATCGCTTATAGAAGGGGTTCAAGGGGGAAATAATCTTTCTTGGGAACTCCAAGGAAGGTATAAATGTGTTTGGGTTGAAGAAGGTCTGTTTGAGACCTAAAAAGGAGGCTTGGGAAATTTTAATAAAAAATTCAGATCTAGAAAAACCAGTCTGCATGGTTTCCTGGGAAACTGTGCAAACCGTGCCCCTACCCAGAAACCTCCAAATTTTTCAGAAAATCACCCGAAACAACTTCAAATGAAACCCAAACAAATATCAAACAAAAGAAGGGTTTAGGAATACCTGAAAACAATAACAAGATGTTGAAACCTCCCCACCATAGAAATGTTATATTCCCATAAAATATACGAAGAAGCCTCCCCACAAAAAAGATGAGGCCACTACTCTCTCATCAGTGCCTCTCTATCCCACGTCTCATGAGAATCAGAACTATGATGTCATAGCACATGAACCAAAGGTATATTTATCCCATGAAGTACCTTGGTCTCAGAATCAACTAGCCTGACTAGTCATTCAGTCATGGATAAATCAAGTTCCACTTCAAGATCATGCCAACTCAGAACATGAGATGGGTCAGATAGATACCTTCGAAGCTGAGATACATGAAACACATTATGTATCAACATCATTTGTGGTGTTAGTGCTAACTGTTACGCAACTTTCCCCACTTACTCAATAATCTCAAAAGGTCTAAAAAATGAGGAGCAAGCTTCCCTTGCCTCCCAAGTCGTTGATGACCCAACCGAGGTGAAACCTTTAAGAACACCAGGTCACTAATTGAAAACTCAAAAGGTCTACGATGATGATCAGAATAAGACTTATATTGGATCTAAGCTTTCAACATTATCTGATGAATCAACTGAATCTTTTTTGTCAAGTCTTGGACAAAGCTCGATCCAACTAAGGAACTCTCATCGATCTCCAACCAACACAACAAAGATTTACAAGGCTGACCATACAAGGCCTCAAAAGGATCCATTCTAATTGTAGACTGGTAACTATTGTTATAAGAAAACTCAACCAGTCCCAAATGATCATCCCATGCTCCACCAAAGTTGAGAATGCAAGCGTGGAGCATATCCTCAAGGATTTTTATAGCTCTTTCTGTCTGGCCATCCAACTGTGGATGGTATGTTGTGCTCAAACAAACATGAGATCCCAGCACCTCCTGAAGTCCTCTCTAAAAGTGATAAGTAAACTAAGGATTTCTATTAGAGACTATAGCAGATGGAACTTCATGCAACCGAACAATCTCTTTCACATAGAGACTTCCCAGCTCCTCAACTTTGGTCATATCATGAATGGGTATAAAGTGATCCAATTTAGTCAGCCTATCAACCACCACCCAAATTTCATTCTTCTTCCTTTGGGTACATGGAAACCTGACCACAAAGACTATAGATAACTCATCCCACTTCTAAGTAGGTATTGTAAGTGGTTGAAGCAACCCATAAGGTTTTTGGTGCTCAGTTTTCACCTGTTGGAACATATAGGAATGAGAGATAAACTCAGCAATGTCTCACCTCATACCTAGCCACCAGAACTATCACCTCATGTCATAGAACATATTTGTGGTTTCTAGGAGCACAACCCACTGAGAGTTATGGAAATATTCCATCACATATCTCCTTACCGAGGATGGTACCACAAAACGATTCTGATAGCATAGAATTCTATCTTTGGAGAATGAACACCAGGCAGTCGTCTCCCCACCATCAAGAGAGTCTCCAAAGCTACGGAATTCATCATAAAGTTGTTAGTCCTGAAGAATCATTTCAAGAAGAGAGGATGACAACTGAACACTAGCTAATGAAACATCAACCCCTGTCTCCTAAACTCCATTGTGAAACTATGAAAAGAGATCCATCAAGTTCCACTCTTCTAAATATTCTCTCACTTCTTGGGTCAGAATATTCCTACTCAAAGCATCTGCAATGACATTCCCTTTCCCCAGGGTATAGGTGATTTCAAAGTCAAAAGATTGCAGGTATTCCACCCAACACCTCTAGTAGAGATTCAAATCTTTTTGAGAGAATATATAACTCAATCTTTTATGGTCTAAGAACATAGTAAACCTTTCACCATAAAGGTAATTCCACCAACTCTTGAGAGCATGCATAACAGTTGCCAGTTCAAGTTCATGGGTCGAATAATTCTTCTCGTGCAGCCTAAGCTGACGAGATCCATAGGCAACAACATGATCACCCTGCATAAGAACACATCCCAATCCTGAACCTGATGCATCACAAAATACCACATAGCCCTACCTGACCTCTAGAAGAGTTAAAACCGGCGTAGTAGTCAAAATACATTTTAGCTCACTAAAATAACTCTGAAATTTCTCACTCCACACAAACTTCACTCCCTTCTGAGTAATAGCGGTCATCGAAGAATCCAACTTTGAGAAGTCTATCATGAATTGGCGGTAATATCTAGCTAAACCCAAGAAGCTCAGAATATCGAAGACATTTCGTGTTTGTTCCCATGTCATAAGAGTTTTCACCTTTTCTTGGTCAAATGATATCTCATGTTCTGACACCATGTGTCCTAAGAACTTCACTTCCAGAATCTAGAATTCACACTTCAAAATCTTGGAATAGAGTCAGTGATTTCTCAGTAAACTCAGCACCATTCTCAGATGATGCACATGATCCTCCTCGAATTTAGAGTACATAAGGATATAATCCACAAAGGCCACCATAAAGGTATCAAGATACTCATGGAAAATATTTTTCATTAGAGCCATGAAAACTTTTTTAGCATTGGTTAGACCAAAGGGCATGACAAGTTACTCATAATGTTCATACCTTATCTGAAAGGCAGTTTTTTTAATGTCGGATTCTTTTAACCTCAACTAATGGTAGCCCGAGCGAAGATCAATCTTCAAGAACCACTTCACCCCCTTCAACTTATCAAACAGATCATCCATCTGAAAAAATATATACTTGTTCTTTATCGTTACTCAATTGGTCTTTCGGTAATCAACACAAAGGCGGAGTGAACCATCATCCTTCTTAGCAAAGAGAACTAGAACCGCCCAGGGTGACACACTCAGGAATATAAATCTTTTCTCAATAAGATCATCCAATTGTGACTTTAGCTCTTTCAATTTAGATTTTTCCATGTGGTAAGAAGGAATAGATACTTGTTGATTACTAGGGATCAAGTCAATGGAAAACTCAACCTCTCTTACTGGTGGCAAACCAGAGAAGTCGGAAGGAAACATGTCGCGAAACTCAATGACAACTGGAGGGAGATCCCCACTCAAAGATTACTGCTCCAAGTCAAAGGAAGATACTGATATTACTTTCCCCAACTCTAGATAATAAGGTATGGCCCTAATCAACCTTGGGTCCCATTCTCCTTGAAACTCGAGAGACACACCACCGGGTGTAGTGAAAGAGACCCGTCGAAGATAGAAATCAATATGGGATTTATTGGAAATGATCCAATCTATCTCAAATATGATGTCAAAATATTTCATATCAAGAACCAGAAAGGTCTAAGCTAACTCAAAATTTGATAGAGAGAAAACACAAGAGGGTCTACAGAGACCTTGTTCTCTCTTCGTACCAAGGGGTGTAGTAATATCCATTTCACAAGACAAAATCTCCATAGGAAGATTAAAAAAATTAACAACATGGGTTGAAATAAATGAATGAGATGCACCGATGTCAAATAAATCAATCACTAATGACAAATCTACAGTGATGGTACCTCTCATGGTCGCTGGACCCATTTTTACTTCCTCTAGAAAATCTTCCACTGCATAAAGAAGCTTCATTCCGGATACTTGTGGCTGGAACCCTTTTACACACGAAGTATCTTATTACCCCCATAGTTTTAGGAGCTGATGATCCTGTCCCAATGTGCGGATTGGAATAAATATGGAAGAACCTCTGAAAGTTCCCTAAATTCCTATAGGAGTCAAAATTCTTAGGTGCCTCAGTGAAAACCTTCTTATAATACTCTAGCTTGCCACACTAGTAACAAACCAAAGGATCTCTACGTGGTACTATAGGAGGTTTGGAAAAACCTTGTCATCATGAACTTCCATGAGAATCATCATGCTTCCTTTTTCCCTTGAAGGAACTCACACTGCCACTGGGAGAAAAATAAACTCCTAAAAACCCTAACTTACCAGCCAGGTCCATCTTGACTATCAGTGCTCTATCCAGTACATCAGCATAAGAAGGAAATTTTAGTAAGAAAACTTGAGAACATATATTCTGATAAAGTCCCAACTCAAACCTTTGATCCCTCATCCTCTCATTCAACAAAATCTCAGGTGTGAAGTACACAAGCTTAGAAAAAAGGTTAGCATACTCTTCCACAGACCTGTCAGCCTTCTCAAGTTAGAAAAACTCTATAGACTTAGACAATAGCATCGAATCTGGATAGAATTGGTCAGTAAAAAGAACTTTAAATTCTTTCTACTCTAAGCCCTCATGTTTCTTCGTCATCACTATAGTGTCCCACCATCTTCTTCTTGGTCCTTCTAGCACAAAGGTGGAACACTTTACATTTATCTCCTCAGGTGTGTCCAAAAACCCAAATAAGAATTCCAAACTAATAAACCACTCCTCGGCCTCTTGAGGTTCATTTGAAACCTTAAATGATGCTATTTTCTGGAAAAGGAACTCTTGAAAACTAATATTGAGGAGGTCCCTATGAGGTTCCACGATGGGAGCCTAAATGGGAACTAGATGTGGTGCATGTCCTAGAGCTTGGACAGTATGCATGATCACCTCAATCATATTCAGATCCACAACAGGATTTTCTCGTTGAGGTTCGGCTACAGCTTCCTCTTGGGTCTGATTCACACATCTTCTTAGAGGCATTATGCTATAAAGCGTCAGCAGAATATGAGGAAGACATTAGGCAATGCTAAAACTGATCAACAAGGGAAATTAATCCCAACAAAAAGGATAACCAAGATTTGGATTTCACTCTATCCAAATCAAAATAGAGCAAAGACTAGAACTAAACCACAAGACTTCTTTCCCTTACCGCCCTTGGTGACTTAAGGTTCATTACGGTGAGATATTTCCATGAAATCAATCGCAACTACCTTCTAAGTCCTGACAAGATTTCACAATGCATACTGAATTTAAGATAAAGGCTCAACCTCCCTCTGATACCACTATGTCATGAACCAACTCGAGTACCCTGGTAACCCGATAATCAAGTCGGTCCTGATATAGCCCAAAGAGCATTCCCGATCCCCACAGGTCAGTTACTAGCACCTGGCACCATACGAACTAAAAGTGGGAATGATTTTTCCACCAACAATGTGGAAAGAAAAGAAGACAAGATAGTATGCATATCAAAGGAAAACTCCACTGGAATTAAAGTACCAGAAGTTAAACATACACAACTTCCAAAGTACTACAACCAAAGCACAAAACAAGGAGAAAACAACCCAAAGTATCTAAGTACATAACTCACCAATACCAAAATTTGGCAGCAAGATCCACCTCCAAGAGATCTCTTTCCTTTGCTCAAACCTAGAAGGAGAAAATCTACAAAAACCTGAAGGTACAAGTAGGGTAATCCAAATCCCAGTAGGATTTCACCCAAAGATTCTATAACAGATGCCAATATTAATTTAACCAAAAAGTTATTTCAATTTTAAAACAAATAGGTTTAGCATTAATAAAGCATATTTAAACAAATAATTCTCTACAATTTAAATATGGAAATACTTTTAGAAAATCATGTTATACATTTCAAATGATGGAAAACATTTCAAAAGATGGAATTTTCCTTTAACCAAAGGATACTTTTCATAAACATCAATTCTCACAAATGGCTTAAATAAACACTTTATATAAATAGTTTATATAAATTCTCAAGGCATGTAAAACAGTTTATAACAATGGTATATATATGCATTAAAAAATGAAAACAAACAAGTAACATGGACATATTAAAAATAGGTACGATAGTTCCAGGATATAGGGATCCAACACTGTGAATATGACAAAGTATGTACATACGCCCCTTTAGGCCTAAGGTAAAGGGATCTCATCACTATCGCTTAAGGAATGAGATGTGTTGATATGATGTTTTATAACTATAGAGACCCAAGCTTGATGTACATAGACATTACATTTCTTTTGCAGAATACTTAATAAATGACAAAAACATACGCCCAAAGACCATATTAGTTTAGTGTCTTTAGAAACTCAAAACATAATCTTTTAATCATGGTAAAAAATCTTCAACATATCTCATAAAGATCTTCCCCTTTTGTTTTCCTACCTAAAACCTTTCTTTATATCCTAGGGAAAAGAAAACATAAAAAGGGTGAGATCAAATGCTCAGTAAGGGTAAACATGGAGAACATAAAACAAACCATAAACATTTGAATGTAAAAACATGAACATAAAGTTTAAACATCAAAACCACAAGTCATGAAATAAATCTTGGCAATATGTAAGGCATGGATCATAAAGCATAAATGAACATTAACCATGATAGAATAGCATTGGCATAAAACATTTAATTGTGGAAAGATAATAAGCACATAATATAATTTCCATAGTAGCCAAGGCATTGTTTCCAAGACCATAATAGTGGAAAAATTCCATTACTGAACTGGGTTTACTTGTCGTTCCAGCCATGTATTACTGAACCGGATTTACTTGTCCTTCCAACCCTATATTACTGAACTGGATTTACTTGTCGTTCCAGTCATGTCTATCTCATGAGATATAAATCTTCACCCAATGCATTAGAGGGAGATATAGGTCCCACACATCTCATAGTAAAATCATTCTTACATGTGTCATGAAAACATAAATCATTCATATAACCCAAGAAATAAAATTGGGTTCTTATACATCATTTCATCATAACATAATCCATATAAAATATCATTTCATCATTGAAACACTCAAATAATAGTAATAATAGGGATAGAAACATCATCCTATTTAAATATAATCCTCTTAGATGGAAAATAATTTTGATAAAATACTTGAACTAACTTCTTGAGTAAAATATCCTTTCTTCTTCAAAAATGTTTTCTTTTCTCAAAATGCAGTGCAATTTCAAAAGAAAAGAATTTAGTTGAAAATAGATATGAAATGGTGTAGAGTAAGATTCACGTAAATAAGGTGTCATGAAACCATAAAAATCCATCCATGTTGTATAAGTTAAAAAAAAACATTATTCTCATACTTTTTCTATAAAAGTCAAAAAGTACCTCATACCAAAAACGACAAAAGATTTCATTCATACCATTTAGTAAAAATTTACCCATGGGTGAAATTTAATTTTAACAATTATAGAAGGATATAAAGAATATTTTGAAATACATATTTAGTAAACATGGATGTGGATGATAAATATACCCCAGTAAATTCTTACGAGTAAATAATCTCGGATAAAAATGAGATTTGAAAAGTCATCCCTTACCTTAGGTCTGATTTCTTCTATATGTGTCTGAAACTCCTATATAGTGGGTTTAAACATATTATTAACTTGTAACAGTACCATAATAATATTTATGATATCATATATGATTTTCTTATGACTTTATATTACCCGTTCATTTGTCAATTTCATGTTAAAGCAATGTTTTGGGTAATAATCGTTTTATTTATCATACGTGTTTGGACTTGTTATTCTTAATATTATTACTTATATCATGATTTACTTACTTATAGAATATAAAACATGATTTATATATTATATATATTCAGTATATAAATATATATATATATATAATAGATAGATAAGAGAAATGGAATACACTGTTCATAGAGACGGTAGGTCGTATGTATGCATGAACGTTGTTTTCATTTCCTTATTAAATTGAATGAAAGTAAGTAAATTAAATGTAAATACAGTAGCATTATTATTTCATATGTTTCATGATTATTTATTATATATACTTTATAATCATTCTTTAATGGTTAACATGGAGAATGAATCTCATCGCGTTGTGGGGACGGTAAGTCGTACGTACGCACGAGCGACGATATTGTTCCCATAATTGTTGAATGGTATTGGAGTGGATGGTGTATAATATATCAAAATTAGTATCATGTTATAATAATCATATATAGTTATTATTTCCACCATTATATCCATCCAAGTAAGGTGGTGGTGAAAAACAAATTACATCATGACATGGAGACGGTAAGTCGTACGTACTCAAGCGTGGTGATTTCCTTTTTCATAGGATTGATAGAAGGTGAAATAGTGTTATTTAATATTTATAATAACATATCAGAATATGAGTGATACTTATATTATCAATTTATAATGAAACAACTAATTAAGTGGAAGTAGAAGAAGAAAGAAATTTGAAAGGTTCGGTATAAGAGATTACCTCTTCCTCGACGTGCCTCCTTTAAATTTCTTCTTAGGGCACTAAAGTTGGTCTTTTGAAAAGACCATCACCTCTAGAATGTAACTAGGGAAGTTTAGAAGAGAAATTGGTAGGGTTTGAATGATCGTTAAGGCTCAAAATGAAGTGAAGAGGATAGGGAGGAGGTGACCTTTTATAAGAGAGGAGGGGGCACTTTAGGAAACTCTCACAATATTAATTTATTGTAAATTAAATTTTAATTAAAAATGGTCCAAAAATTATTTAATTCGAATATAATATGATTTTGGTTGAAATACCCATCATCCAATAATTTTTATACAAGTTTTGAATATTTTTTTATCCTTATCTTTTTGGTTTAACCCTTATTTTACTCTTTTTAATCTTACCGTGGTATCATGTTATTTACACATTGTGGGTTAATGTAATTACCATATCATGAAAAAACGGCCCAAAAAAAGTTATTTATGATATATTTGGACTTATATTAACCATTTTTCTGAATATTAGATTTTTATAAATTCAATATCATTTAATAAACCATTTTATGTTTTAAGTTATGAATTATGTCAATTTTGGACACTATTAATACTTGACTTTTTAAAAATTCATAACAAACTGATTCCTTAAAAACAAAGGAATTAACTCATACCTAATATGTCAATCTCATCTAGAAAATTTTTGGATGACATCAAAATGTTAAATTAAATTTATTTTAATATTTATAAATTCATTTATTTGAATCATTCATTAATGAGGTAATCACTACATCATAATTGTGTCATAAATAAATATATTTATCTAATGTCTCAAAATTATAAATAAAATACCATGATGTAGGAAATATTTTTAGATTTATAATGAATATTTATAGACATAGATATCAAATATATAATGCTATATTAAAACCAATTTAGTAAAAGATATATGTTTAGGTTATAATTATCTTTACTTTAAATTAATTTTTATAAAATGTCATTTTCACATCCAAGTGAATCCATGGGGTCCCAAAATTAACCCAAGGATACCCATGGTCATAAATATCTCATAAAAAAGGATTAGGGTATGTGTTAGGGTAGTTTAATATTATTATAATATTATTCGTTTACCCTTATTTACCATATTTACCCATTAACCATGGTAAATAAAATAATTATTAAAGTTATTATCCATAATGTTCAAAAATAAAAGGTACCTATTTACACAATTTGAACCTTCTGGTTCCAAATATGGAATCCATTTTTCAAAATTCAAAACACAGAAGTTGCAGTAATTGATTTAAAATTAATTCTCATTGCCAAAATCAAAAAGTGGGTTTTTATAAAGTAATAACTATCAAAAAATTGGCATGTGTTTATGTTCAATTTAGAAGTAAAATTACTTCCAATGAATAAAATTGGATTAAATGATAAAAATATAATCCAATTACACTTTAAAACCAAATATAAAGATAACTTAACTATATAAATAAATTAGATGAAAAGAAGGTTTTGAATTAAAATGCATTATTTTTCACTATTCATTAAAATTTGAATTTTTATCAGAAAAATCTTAAAATTCAAAAAAATAAATTTTTATGTCCCGATTCCAAAGAATAAGTTTATTTTGTCACATTTAACTTATAAAAGTGTCAAAAACTAGATTTAAAATGGGTGCGTCATCAAAAGGCGGTAAAACTGCATTTTTTTTTAAAAAATACTTCTTTTATCTGAAAAATTTATTTTTTTCTCATACCATGTTCTAGAAAATGTGTAAGATTAATGCTAATGTTATATAAAATTCAAAATGTGGTTAATACTATTCATAACGGCTAGTTTACATACCATTAAATAATAGTATTTTAATAATATATCGTTGTTTAGTGAAACTCGGTATCACATGCAATGCAAGCTATCAAGGAAGGTTGTTCTTGCGTGTAACGCAAGCAAAGTCAGTGTTGCGTGTAGTGAAAGCTTCCTTTGGTGTTTCATATAACATAATCCAAACTCAGTTCATTTATACATTGAACAAAATCTATACTCAGTGTTGCGTGAAATGAATTCTATCAAAAGAACTTGAAATTATATGCAATACAAGCCAAGAATAGTGTTGTGTATACTACAAGATAATACGGTGTTGTGTATAGCATAAGTTAATCTTTTTGTATCATACAATACAAAACATCAAATAAATTAAAAATAATTTATCTCGTAAAACATCGGGGTGTTACAAGAACATTGCAGGATGATCAAGTGACACCCAAAATAACCCACTAACTATCTAAGGCTTGCATGTGCTCAAGTACAAAATCAATGATGAGAAATTCACTTTATAACAAAGTTTCAATTCATCCCATTCGTTATTTCAAATATTCCAATTTTCTCTTGAAAATCCATAATGGGTTTTTAATCAAAACATGCCTTTTCACCAAGATGAGACCCTAAGGTTTCCATCAAAACATTTAAATCCATTTTTAACAAAACTGGGATTTGAAACCAAATCATGCAATTTGAAAATCCATTTCACATTCAAATTCAACAATTCAATTTCTAAACAATTCCATCATTTTCATCCCAAACCCCCAAATCACTTGAATTAGTGTTTTTTACAAACTTTCCATCAAATAAATTCTTCTTCAATTAAAATCAACAATTCAATTGATTCAATTCCCATAAAAATCAAAATTTAAATTAAACAATTTAAATCTCACCAAATTCCAATTCTAAGCCAAAAAACCCATTTTTCCTCAAAACCCCAAATTCATCAAAATTGGGTTTTTCCAACAAAAAACAATTGAAGGCCCTTTTATTAAAAAACCAAACAATTTAAATTTATTCAAACAATTGAAATTTAAACAAAGCAATTAGGTTTAATAAAAATTGAGCATCGTGATGGAACCACCTACCAAAATCAACGGAACTCGCAAAGCCAAACCCTAATCGGGATTTGTCCACGAAGAACGAAGATCACACAAACAGGAATCAAACCTAGGTTTAAGATCCCAAAAAAAGGGTATTAGATCCACAAATCAATACCAAGATCTATGGAACCCTAAGGAGAAAGAGAGAGAATGTGGGAGGAGGATAACGGGAGGAGGAAACTAATTGGATTGAGATTGAACAATGTTCACCTAGCTTCAGATTGCTTCCAAAAGGGGTTCAAGGGGTCAAGAATCCTTCTTGGGAGCTCCAAGGAAGGGAGAAATGTGTTTGGGTCGAAGGAGGTCCGTTCGGGAGCTAAAAAGAAGCCTCATGAAATTTTAATAAAAATTTTAGATCTAGAAAAACTTGTCCGCATGGTTTCCTGGGAAACTGCGCAAACAGTGCCCCTACCCCAAAACCTCCAGATTTTTCAGAAAATCACCTGAAACAACTCCAAACGAACCCAACCAAAGCTTAAACAAAATCAGGGTTTAGGAATACCTGAAAACAGTAACGAGATGTTACAACTTTGGAATATTTCTAAACATATTTTCAGAGTTAGGCGTTGAGACGACGTGTGATTCCGAGGCTCGGTGTGCCCAGAATTAATTTTATAAAAATATTCAAGTATTCTTATACTATGCACGTGGAATAAACAAGATATCTCTCAAACGGTACCTCAGATCAGAAATATGAGGCCATGATTGAGTCTGAAGCATGGCGTTAACACTAGGTGGGACATAACTTTTGTCGGCACTGGCCTTTTGTAGAAAACACCACAGAGGGCATAACCGTAAATAAAATAATTAAATTATTTTTTTTATCTTGGACGTCATATCAAATAACTTCTAAATGGAGACTCGGATTGGAAATTTGAGACCACCGTTGAGTTCATAGCATGGTGTTTACCCTAGGCGCGACCTCAGGTGAAAGGGCACAAAAGGTTCGGATTCCGTGAATGTTGGCAGGTGTTTTGTTAAACTTCTATAAATAGGTGTTTAAGGAAATAAGCTAGGTTTGGTTCATTTCCTACAATGGTCGGAGGAGCTCCTCCTCTCCTCCTGTTGACGAATCGATGTCGGACTTTTGGCAGATCATGACGAGATTGCAAATCCGAGCAGATCAGAGCACAACGAACGCAACGACAGATCCAAAATTCAAGTATGATTCTTCTTTCAAATTCTGCATCCCCGATTGAAGTTTTTGGTTGTCAAAATTGATTGGTTGTCATTTTTGTTGCTTTGTTTATCATCATTGATAGCCATACTAACACGATCATCGACCGATCTATTTATGGATCGCTTGTTCTTCATGTTCTTTGTCGATAAACTTTTCGACACGTTGAAATGACATCCAAACACCGAGCAGAGCATGGATCTGGGAAGGTCGTGATCCCAGGACTTTGGATCTACGACGATTTTGAGTTTCGGGTATTGGAGGAGGTGTAACGGCGAACGGAAGCGATGCCTACTTTTTGTCACATTGAAACGTTGACGAATTTTCGAAAGGAGCATGTGTTTGTGTAGATTGGGACCCAAGGATCCCAAATCTTGTTTAGTCTTCAAGTTTCGAGCATCAGAGTGGTGTCAGTGGTCCACATAAGGGACCACCGGTACGTGGTGGTTCACAGTCGTCGGCGACGGCCGACGGTGGCGCCCGTGGAGGCTGGCAGTGGCGCACGACAATGCCCGCAGAGGTCGCGGGTTCAAGCAAGGCGGTCAGGCGAGGTGCGGGCGGTGTGGGACGACGGAGCTGGCGGGGCGGTCGGGCGTGACCAAGACGGCGAGGCAGCATGGTGGCGCGCGGAGGCCAGGAGTCGGTGAGGTTCGGAGTGGGCCAATGAGGCGGTTCAGCCGTGGGTCGAGCCGAGGCGGCCGGGTTGCGGGTAGCGGTGGCGGGCTGGGCTTAGGCAGAGCGGACCAGGCCGGTCTTTGGGCCGAGTTTCAAACCCTCGTAACTCATAAACGAAGCGTCCATTTTGCGTGCCGTCTGCAGAAACATGATCTTACTTCCGAGACAGGCCTTTGGAGGTTAGTATGAGAATTTTATATTTCGGTCTCATGGCTCAGTTGCACAAAACACCTAAATATAGTAATAATGATAATATAATTGTTATTATTTATGATTTTTGTATCGGGCCTAACTCCTGCATACGATGTCTAATCAACACATCGTCAGTGGCGCCACAACCCTGAAATTGAGGCGGACGTTTCAAGACTAATTTTGGGTGCTTAAACTGAAATCAAGGTGCGAGCCACATGAGGCCTGGTTTGGGCGTTTACGGTGAAATGTGACTTTTTCACTGGGTGTCTGTTTTGGACGAATGAATAGTCGATCCCTTGTATTTTTTTCGTGAGGATTGCAATGGTACAATCTGCATGTTTTATTTTGGGATCGAGGCACGAGCCCCACAAAGCATCGTCTGTGTGCGATGCTAAGAGATGCAGCTTATTCACCGGGAGTCCGATTCGAGCGAATGAATAGTCAATCTTGCGCGCTTTTCCGCAAATATCACAACGGTGTGATCCATTTGGTTATTCGAGGCTGTCTGAGGGGGAAAGTCAGTAAAAGTATGTTTTTACCCTTCAGACCAGCGACGAGCATCGTGCGCTCGTCAGCCTTTTGGTTAGGCGTGTCATGTACTCTGGGAGCACACTGGCACGCCTAGGGGTACTAGTGCATAGATTAGTGCCCAAGTATGGCTAGGTACACAGCCAGGTGACGAGGTGGAGTCACGCGTCGTGTGGGCCCCACATGCGCTTTGTACCACGTTATGAATCTTCTACCTCTCGTATCTCCATCTTTTGGACTCAGATTTTGGCTCACGAGTAGCCTATCCTGAGTGTTTTTCCGTGTAGAACTTGATGGTGCCCTCTGTAGCGGCTTTTGAGATACTCTGTGAATGTTCCGAGTCATCATGCACAGAGGCGACACCCAATGATGGTAGCGATCTTATAGAATCATCATAACAGTACCGGGCATACCCTCTTACGGGGTTGGGCAGTGGATTCCCCGATGGCAATTCTGGACTTACTCTCTAGCTGGGTTGGGCAGTGGGTTCCCTGATGATATTTCCGAGTGGAACCCTCCAGTCGGGCTGGGCATGAATCCTCAACGACACTAGAGTGACACTCTCCAGACGAGCTGGGAATGGGTCCTCAGCAATCTTTAGAGTGGCACCCTCCTGCTGGGTAGGGCATGGGTCCTTAACCTATTCCGAGTGGCACCCTCCAGCAGGGTTGGGCATGGGTCCTCGACAATACTAGAGTGACACCCTCCAGTCGGGTTGGGCATGGGTCCTCGACCTTAAGACACGACTTCTTGACAGTGCAAATTAGTAGTGAGATGAGGTTTGACATACCTTCGGACTCCTGAGTAAGAGGGGCACTCTCCCCACCAAGACGCATCCCTGTGATGCAACCTAAAACCGTGCAGGTGAGATAAAGCCACCCAAAGTATATAGTATCAAGGTGTGGTGATTGAGACGCTTTGACGTGCGTGTTCAGGGCAGACATGAGGGATGTTGGGTATCGTTGATGGATACTTCTAGAACTGTTGATGACTCTTTTCCTAGGCTAAGCTATGAGATGGAGATCCCCTTACTCTCTCGTTTGGGATTCTTTGAGTGAGTATATATATCCTATTGCAACACATACTCCTTGTGTTTTGGTTACTCTCCTTCCAGAAGAGGCGAATACGTGTGGGGTATGCCACGTGCTTTTCGTGTCTAACTTCTTATGGTTGGACGAGTCTAGTCTCCTACTATAGGTAGCAAAGACTCGATGATAAGTTCATCTTCTCACTGTTTTGAGCTCCTTGTGTTTGAATGAGTTTACTTGCACTCTCTTGTTGGGTTGAGTTGTACTCTTTCATTGAACCTTGTTTTATCTAATGCTTTCCTCTTCAGTTGTATCTCTTACTGCCCCCCTTCGCTTTTTTGGAGTGTCCTACTGAGTATGTTTATACTCACCCCTGTATGGGTCTTGCCTGCGCGTATTGTGCCATATGCAGACGACAGACAGGTTGATCGTAACTTCATAGGAGTTTAGAGATACGGGGTGCTTAGACCGCGTATGGTGATCGTAGCTTGGGATCAAGGAGCAAGACTCTCGCAACTGTTTTATTTTTTCAGTTGTTGGCAGGTTGTGACACTTTTTTGGTTGGGCGTGTATTTTGCCCCTTTCTCTTTCAGTTTACATTTCTATACGTGTACCGATTAGAGGTCGATGCATTTTTTGTTTCCTTTTATAGGAGTGTTGTATCTTTTGTTCTTTATCCTCTGCACTTTTGCATTGAGTTGGTTGTGTGTGTGTGTGGGTACTTAGGCAAAAGTCTCTCCGAGTTTGTTGTGCCTTCGGTGTTTGTCGTCACCCCCTGGCCTATGGAGACGGGTTTGGGGTAGTTGCGGCTCGAGCCCCGACATGAGTCGGGTCTTGACATATAGAGTCCTCCCAAGCCCCCCCCCCAAAAAAAAACTCTTAAGAAACTCCTCTCAAACTTTTAGAAACACCCTTTCAAGGTAAGAGGCAAAACAACAAGAAGCATGTCAGACACCATCCTCAACAACCACCAGAAGCCTCAAGATTCACCTCTGCGCAGTGTAGGGAGATGATGCTAGGAACATGGCTTTAGTTTCGACCACCCAAGGAATAACCCTGAAACCTCCTCCTCTGTCGAACCAAGAAGCATAACTTGAGTCCCTCTCCTCTTTGCATTCTTCTTCAATGAAATTGAGCCCCAAAACTAAGAGCTCTTCCCCAAAGCGGAGGCGATGCGTTGTAAAACCAGATGGGGGGAAGAGGGGAGGGGGGATCACTATGGAAAACACCCAAATCCAGGGGGCACACATCTCTTGGAACACCCAACGCTACACCAATTGAGGAAGCCCTTGCAAAGATTAATGACGGAGAAGGCAGGGGCACACATCACATAGGACACATGTATGGTGGAGGGAAGCCTAGTCGTGTATGCCCAACAACTCTGATAGAGCATGCGACATGTGAGGGTATAATAGCCAGGGAGAACTAGCGTATAAAATGCAAATCAATGCATATTAATAAAAATGCAATTTAATTAACAAAAAAAGTGAATTACCGATTCACAATTGATCGTCTTAAATTTAACACCTACTAAGAATCCACCAAATTTACAACAATCAACTTCCAAAATTTACAATGAGCTAACTAGATTTAAAATTTTTACAAACATTAAAGACCACATTCTCATAACACAACTTCCAACTTTTAACACCAACTTTTCAGGATTTAATGACCCGTATAATACTCTAAAAAACAACTTGACGAAGGAGTGTGCCAGAAAACCCTGAACATACTCAATATTACACATGAATGAGTGTGCAAACAAATTAATTTTATACAATACTTAAATAAATTGTACGCTCCAAAGAAAAATCAAAACTACAACATAATTCTTATCAATAAATTATCAATACATGATCAAAATAAAATCCCAAAAATTTTTGAGTGACCACTAAGAGGAAGACGATAATATAATTATCATGATTCTAACACACACACACACACACACCATCAGATGAACCATATAAAATATTCCTTTTTAACCTTGAAATGACACTGCGCGCAAACAACAAATCTCCCCAAGAGGCAGCTCAAAGACAAGAGGTGATAGGGTCTCGATTGGGAGGAGATAAGGACTATACAATAACAAGTTATGGTTGAGAAGAGTCAACACAAGGAGGAGAGTGATCACGTAAAGGATGATGGCAGGAGGGGCGCATTATGAGAAGAGCGATAACAATATGCCGTTTGTGGAAGAGGAGGCGATGGTGGAAGGAGGTAGATGACGCGAGGAGTCCAACTATAGGACTAGAATGTGGACGGCACGAGACAACGATAAGAAGTCGTTCATGAGAGAGAAGAGCGAATGAAGAACATGAGAAATGAGTGACAAGCTTATGATCAAAAGTTTTTTCTAAGGAACGAGGAGGGTATCATAGTCATTTTATCACAGATCCTAAATAGCACATTTTACTAATTTTTGATCTTAAACCTGAATTAAGGCCTTTATTCGTGGTGGAATGTCATTCTCCATTTATCAAATTTCTAACAAGTTTATTCGGTACCAACTGCACAATAAAATTTGATAATTTTAGTTCGACAATAAAAAATATAATACAAATAATTAAAAAAAGAAGTCTACAGACAACGTCCGGCATCGGGGTGTGGGTGCCATCATTGATTCAAGTTAAGAAAAAGGCCCTTTCTGATTATTGTAAACCGAAAACCGCAACAGAATCCAAAAAACAACTGTCCCTTCCCTTTCTTTCCTGCCATTTGTTGCCGTCTTCGTCGCTTCACTCACTGACCTCGGATCCCGAGCTTCTCCCGAGCTTGCCTCCGCTCCGGCAATGGCGACTCTGCAAGACATCAGCGTCTCAGCGTTCATAAACCTCGCCAGCGCCTTCGTATTCTTGCTGGCCTTCGCCCTGCTGAGGATTCAGCCAGTCAACGACCGGGTTTACTTTCCTAAGTGGTACATCAGCGGGGGGAGGAAGAGCCCGGGGGGGTCTAGAAGCTTCGTGAGTAAGTTCGTGAACTTGAATTTCAGGACCTACCTCACTTTCCTGAACTGGATGCCCGAGGCACTGAGGATGACTGAGGCGCAGATTATCGCCCACGCCGGTCTCGATTCTGCTGTTTTTCTCAGAATCTACATTGTAGGGTACGACTCTCTCCTCTTTGTCACTCTTTCCATTGCATGCTGCTGTTTGTTTCCAGAGTTTGTCAAGACCATAACCAACGAAGCGTCAAAATAGCGCAAAGTCGCTTTTTGCGTAAATTATATCTCCAACCCACCGATATTTTTTGCGCAAAAATAGAGAAATGCGGCACCGCCATATTTGGCGGTGCACTTTAATGCTCCATTCCGTTTTTTTTTTTTTATTTCTAATCATGTTATTACATATATACAATATATATTTTAATCATTATATTTATTTAATTTTTATATTCGACTATTCAATTATTAAAGTTTTTTTCAACAATATTATTAATGTTCATTTTAATATATGAAAAATATTATTATTCATCTTATTATTATTATCATTATTAATTGAATAAATAAATTATTTATTCGTAATTATTTTATTTAATTGGTTATTTATATATATATATATATATATCATATATTGCATTTAGGTTAATTCCAATTAATAACATATATTAATCGAATAAACTAAAAAATAAAATACATTATATTATTGATTTATAAAAATAAAGTATAAATTAAAATTGAACCTATTAATGTATATATATAGATATTAAAATGTTTACAATAAATACATTTTTGAAAAAACTGGACAAAATACAAACATGTAGGCTAAGAAAGGATAAAAAAATGTCATTGAAAAAAAAAATAACTTCAACCTTATTAAAGAGAGAAGCAGTAACAAAGAACAAATTTCGAATTAAACGAAATAACATAGTTAGAAACGATCAAAAAATGTCATTGAAAAAAATAACTTCAACCTTATTTATGAGAGAAGTGGTAACAAATAACAAATGATGAATTAAATGAAATAACATAATGATATGCAATAATCATAACATTACACGCCAAACACAATAAATAACACAAATTCTACATTACAACAACAGTGCACGACTGACATATTAAAAATAAAGAAAAAGAAAAAAAAAATAACAATATAATAATCTGGTAAAATAGCATTGTTTCCACCAATGTTGCTAAAATATTAAAAAAAAAATTGATGCGGAAGGTGATTGCTAAGGCGGCTCTGGTGGTTTGTGGAACTTTCCTCTTTTCTGTATAATCCGTACTTGTTCAGTTTGAATAAAAATATGAACATTTGGATCACTGATTTTATTCAAATCGCATGACAAAATTTTATTTTCCACATTTAAACTCTTTGAAAACCATTCTATTTTCTTCAATTTTCATTTGTTGTTGCATTGACTTTTTCAATATCTCTGAAAGCCGTTGATTTTCTTCTTTCAAAGTTTCGATGCCAACTTGGTATTTTGCATCATTTTCTCTTTTTAATTTAACGTTCTTCACTCCAATGGCTCGTGTATAATAAGAGCCACCAATATTGTCATCATTTATATTCATTGAAAACGATGATAAGCCGGGAGATTCAGGTGGATAAGACTCGAGAGTTGGATTATCTTTGAATTTTACAAATTTTTTGATCGTTTTTCATACATGATTAAAGCAGAATCCTTTCTTTTTCATGGGATCTTGCACGAGTAAGATTTTTACTCGATCTAACTGGAAAAAATTCTTAGAGTTAATATGTATTTGTATATATAAGCATAAAAGAGAAAAAAAAAATTACTCACAATATCTTGTTTTGATTCGCGGGGTTCATATTTACAACTTGTCTGATGCATCCATTTAATTTCCTCACAGTAAAAAAAAATAGTTTTTATCCGACGTTGCAAGGATCTTTTCCTTCAAAGCTCCCATCTCTCGTTCCTATCTTTGTTGTATGCATTTTCGATGTGAGATTAAAAACAATCAAATGTTTGGTAAGCACCTGCAATAGGATCTTGGGAAGTCTCCATGTATACCTCACATAAGTGTATATCTTCACCAATGAAGTAGTTAGAAGACCCGGAAACCATTTCTTTCTAATATAAAACAGTTATAGAAAGATATTGGTGAAATGAAAGGAATGAGTGTTTGAGTTCGATGAAATCAATGGTTATTTATAGGGAGTATAGATAATGCATATCTAGAGTATAAAAAATAGACCGTTGGATGGATTTCATATTGATCTTAATCGTTGGATGAATTTCATATTGATCTTAATTGTTGGATGGATTCTATCCTCATCAAACCTTATCTTGATTGCACCTCTATCTCAACCGTTTATTTTAATATGAATCGTCGAATGAATTTTATCTTTATACCAACCTTATCATGATTTCACTACGATCTCATCCATCTGATGAATTTCATTTTGATCGCATTCGTCGAATGAGTTTTAACTTTATCTAAACTTTATCATGACTGCATATTCATTCCGACCGTTGGATTAATTTCATATTGATCTCAATCATTGAATGAATTTTGTCCTCATCCAACCTTATCATGAATGCGCCTCCATCCCAACCGTTGGATAAATTTCATTTTGATTGTAATTGTTGAATGAGTTTTAACTTTATCCAAACCTTATTATGATTGTATATTCATCCCGACCGTTGGATGAATTTCATATTGATCTCAAGCGTTGGATGAATTCCATCCTCATTCAACCTTATCATGATTGCACCTCCCTCCAAATCATTGGATGAATTTCATTTTGATATAAACCATCAAATGAATTTTATCTTTATACCAACTTTATCATGACTTCACTATGATCTCATCCATCTAATGAATTTCATTTTGATCGCAGTCGTCAGATGAGTTTTAACTTTATCTAAACCTTATCATGACCGCATATTCATCTTGACTGTTGGATGAATTTCATATTGATTTCAATCATCATATGGATTCTGTCCTCATCCAACCTTACTATGAACGTGCCTCCATCCTAACCGTTGGATGAATTTCATTTTGATCGTAATCGTCGGATAGTTTTAACATTATCTAAACCTTATCATGATCGCATATCCATCCCGATTGTTGGATGAATTTCATTGTAAAGCCTTGTTCTCCTTGTCATCTTTTACGGCCTAAATGTCACTTTAAGGTGTAAATATCGATTTTATGACGTTAAAGTATCGGCCAAACGTTTTACGGCTTAAAGGAATTTTACATTGTAAATATTACACCCTCGACATATTCACGCCGTAATACATCCTTTTACGCCGTAAGAGGCGCGACTCGGTTGGCTTTACGCTGGAACATCTCTTTCACCACGTCGGTTACGATAGGTGTCGGTCTCTGGTCTTCGGATCATTATAGGCCTTTAAAAGCGCCGTTACCTGGGGCGTTATGAGGTCCTCAATCTTCGGTCTTTAAGAGAGGAATTGTGCAGGGCACTCTCATGCGAGATTGGGCACGACGATCCCCTATAAATACCTCCGTCCCTCTTCGTTCGACAGAAGTCTTGGCAGCTTGAAAGTGCCACAGAGAAGACCTCCCTCGCCATGCACAGCAGTCCCGACCTCCTGCATTGTGAAGCCGCGATCCTGCACTGTGGAGGCACACCTTGAACCGTTTTTACGCCACAAGGATTTGTTTTACACCGCAAGAGGCGCGAGGATGGTCTTACGCCGTCAAAGGTGCGACCCGGATCCTACGCCGCTTTAGTGGTTTACATCGTAGGTGGAGCGGTCCTCAGTACCCAGGGGCTTTGCTTTTGTAATTGGGTAAGTTTGGCTATGCCCTTTGTCTCGTTTCTCCTTGATTAGCTCTATAAGCCTTGTCATGATGATTTAGAGGTTCTAGGAGTCGTTGGTGTGTGACCTTTCTCCCGATTGGTGTATGGACGTGGGTTCGGGTGACGACAACCTCGACAAAGCTTGATGTCAACTTGGACAACCGTGAGGTAGGAAGTTCCTTACCTTCTTAGGATCACATTTACGCTTCTTGTCATTATATGATTATATTTGTTGGCATTTGATACCATGCTTGATTATGATCGCATGTGTGTGCAGCCTATGAGATCCTTTGTGATATTGATTTCATGAGTGATATTAGAGTAGCTTGTTTGCCATGTTTGATTGTGATCAGATGCCGTTATGTATTGATAGAGCTTCTAGATGAGAATGTAGAGAAAGAAGAAGAAGATTGTCATTAAAATGAGTTTTACACTCACAAGTAGAAGTTTCTGGAATACGAGACACCTGAGAGGAGAACACTTCTCTCTAGGCCAAGGATAATTGCCTCCTAACCGAAAAATGCCAAGCTGACTAACAGATCGACCCCTCCTCTTATAACCACCCTATGACCGACTTATTAAAATATAAAGCAATTACAATTCTACCTCTAGGAAGAAAGAACACCTCCCCTATCGAGACCCCCTTCTATGATAAGTAAATTGTATGGGTCGCCTGAACTCCACTAAATTCTTATCAATACCTCCCCCTTAAAAAACCACCTTGTCCTCAAGGTGGACGGAAATTGGGCCTTTAACACCTGAGCATCCTCCCAAGTTGCCTCTTCTGCACCTCTGCCATGCCATTGGATAAGCCAAAACAAAGTCCAGCCTGAGTCTTTTCCGCCAGAATCACCACTGGGTAATCTCCTTCCACAAGTTCTTCTGGTAATAATTCTTTCACTTGGGTTCCACCAACTGCACGCTTTAATTGAGAAACATGGAAAACTGGATGTACCTTACTATTCTCTGGAAGCAGTAATCTGTAACTCACTGTTCCCACCTAACAATTGGAAAAGGTCCATAGTATCGGGCTGCGAGCTTAGAATTTAACTTGGTCACACTTCCAGGATTATTGAGTTTTAATTTGACCCAAGCCAAGTCTCCAACCTGATAGAGCACCTCCCGCTGATGTTTGTTAGCAAATTTAGCTATGAGTTGCTATGCCCTGTGTAGATTAACCCGAAGTTGTTTCAAAATTTCATCCCGGACAACCAATGTTGCACCCACAACTTCTATTCCCTATGGGTACAATGCAAAATATGTGGTGGGTGTCGACCATACACAACTTCAAATGGGGTTTTTCCTGTAGAAGTGTGATATGAGGAGCTCATTTTGAGTGTCGTTCCTTGCGGTTTGAATAATTCTCGCCAAAACAGATTGGTAAACGATGGATCCCTGTCGCTTACTATTGTTGTAGGTATCCCATGTAAACGCACAACCTCCCTTTGAAAAACTTTAGCAACCGTCTTTGCTGTATAAGGGTGTTTAAGTGGAATAAAATGTGCATATTTACTGAGTCTGTCTACCACCACAAACACTACTTCATAGCCCTGTGACTCAGGGAGACCAGACACAAAGTCCGTAGATACTTCTTCCCATATTAAGCTGGGAATAGGAAGCGGCTGCAGTAATCCCACTGGACTTAAAGCTTCATATTTATTCTTGTGGCAAGTTTTACATTCACGAACATACCGCAAAACGTTGCGTGTCATTCCAGACTAGAACAATCCCCCTGCTTAACGTTTATAAGTTTTCAAGTCCCCAAATGCCTTCCCGCTGGCGAGGAATGACAATGTTGTAAAAGTTTTGGAATCAAAGAGAATCCCCTAGGTAAAACCAGTCTGTTCTTAAAGACTAACAACTCATTCCGGGTAGAATATCCAGGTTTAACTGTTCTGCCTTGCAAAAGTAGTTCCATAACAGCTGACAACTTAGCATCTTGAGTTATTTCTTCCCTAAGCACCCCAAGTTCCTCCCAGTTGGGTTATGAAATGACGATTTGCAAATATTCTTCTTCTCGCGGCACCCTGAATAAAGCATCGCCTGCATTATTTAATCATCCCGACTTATATGTGACAAAAAAATCATATCCAAGAAGCTTTGCCTGCCAACATTGGTGGTCTATTAAAACCACCTTTTGGTGAAGTAAATGCTTGAGACTACTATGATTTGTAAAATTCTCAAACCTTCTCCCAATTAGGTATTGTTTCCAATGATGGATCGAAATGACCAATGCCATTAAATCTTTTTCATAAACCGACTTCTTTAAATTAGTTTCTCATAGAGCTTTGATGTAACAGGCCAATGGCCTCTCTTCTTGAATCCGAACAACCCCTACTCCATAACCAGAAGCATCACATTCCACAACAAATCCCTTAGAAAAATCAGGCATCCCTAAGACAGGAGCAATGGTCATTTTTATCCTTAAGCATCTCAAACGCTTCTTGGGGTTTCAGGTGTCCACTTATACCCTTCCCTTTTGGTCAAGGTTGTGAGCGGTTTTGCTATTTTTCGATAATCCTTGACAAATTTCCTGTAATATCCGATTAGCCCCAAAAATCCCCTAAATTAACATTCCTTGGTTTTGGCAATAGTTTAACCGCCTCCAACTTCATAGGGTCCATAACTACTCCCTGGACTGATATAATACGCCCCAAGTATTCCACAGTAAGACTACTGAAAGCGCATTTTTTCATATTAGCCAATAACTTGTTTTCTAACATTAATTGAAGGATTTCCTGCACTGAATTTAAGTGCTCTTTCCAGTTCCTGTCGCACACCAAAATGTCATTGAAAGATACCAACACACACTTTCTTAAAAATTTCCGGAACACCAAATTCATGGTAGCCTCAAACGTGGCCGCTGCATTAATTAGGCCAAAAGGTATTACGAGGTACCCGTAGTGTCCTTCATGGGTTTTAAAGGCTGTTTTCTTCACATTCTTTTCCTTGACCCGAACCTGATGGAAACCTGATTTTAAATCGACCTTAGTGAAGAATTATGCTCCATGTAATTCGTATATCAACTCTTCTATAATAGGAATAGGACACCAGTCCGGAATTGTCAAACTATTCAAGGCCCTATAATCCACACACATTCTCCAAAGATACTAAACCTTTATGATTTTGAGGTGTGTATTATCGAGAGATGTAATGAATAATCGTCTAAAATGACGGTATATGCATGTATGCTATGCTTGGGTTGCCTCAGTTGGTATCAAAGCAATGTTTAATTATTTTTGGGTATTTGGATTAGAAAACCTTACCTATGGATGAATATAAATATAGGAAATATCTAAGGGTGTAATTTTGGTCCGGCGACCCGAAAGCCCGACAGACCCGGCCCGGAAGCTCGAGCGCTCCGGCCCGGCAAAGCTCGCGTCGGGCCAGGCCAGGTTCAGGCCGTAGGTTCATCAGGTCGGGCCTGGGCCTATCCAAGAAGGCCCGCGGGCCAGGTCGGCCTGACCCGAAAAAGCCTAGCCCGCTGGCCCGTGCGAAACCCACCTGCTGTAAAAAAATATAACGGGAAACTGCTGGTAGGGAGATTCGATCCCCCTACCTCAAGCTTCCAAGGCTGCGCCTAGACCAACTCGTCCAGGCGGTGCGCCTGTTATATTATCACCAGAATTTATATATATGTGTATATATATATATATATCATTATATATTAACAAAAAATAATATATATATTATATATTATATATTTAATAATGTGTATATATATACATATAATTATTATTATATATAATTATAATGTGTGTGTGTGTGTGTGTATACACAACGATATATAATTATATATATATATATATATATATAATAATGTATATATATAATCAAAGCCATTAATAATATATATCAATTAAGTGTGGCTTTTAAAAATCTATTAATAATAATATATATATATATAAATGATTTAATATAATATATATATAAACAAAGCTATTAATATATATATATATATATATATATCAATGATTTAATATTATATATATAACAGCTTGTTGTATATTAATAAAAAAATAACACTCACCTAATGATGTTCGTGCACGTCCTCTAACTTCATTAATTTTTTTAAATATGTTGCAAGTTGCATATATTATATATACTATAAATTTATAAATCTATTTAGAAAAAAAAATTAACTCACCCACTGCGGCGCACCTCCCAATCCCTAATTATTTTTTTACAATTTTCTCATATTATATATATATATAATATCTTATTATATATTAACAAAAAAATAACTACTCACCCAATGATGTTCGTACACCCCAAACCTCATTAATTTTTTTTAAATATGATGAAACTTGCATATATTATATATACATATATAAATGGCCCCACCGTTGGTGGTGGGGTGGTAAGGGTTTGGGGGGAGGGGTGAGGGGCAGGTCACGGGGTCAAGTCCCCGGGCTTGCAATTTAATGTAATTTTCTTCCTTGCGTCGTGTGCCGCTTTCGCGGTTGTACCCAATTTTTTATATATACATATATAAATCTATTTAGAAAAAAATTAACTCACCCACTGCTGCGCACCCCCTAAGGCTGTAATTTCGGCCCGGTCTGAATAGGATCGGGCCGGGCCGGACCTACCCTGCAAAAAAATTAAAAATCGTTTAAAAAAATGTTTTAAATTAAACAAACACTTAAAAATAATTTTCATAAATAAGTTAAAAAAATAAATGTAAAAAAACATTTTAAAAAAATAACATGTTAAATGTTTAAAAAAAATACATGTAAAAAACATGCGTTCAAAAAAACGTTTTAAATTAAACGTCTAAAAATAAATGTAAAAACATTTTAAACAAGTGTTAAAAAATAGTTTAAAAAAAGGTTTAAATAAAAATGTTTTAAACAAATGTTTAAAAAAAGTTTTTAAAACAAACTTAAATTAATTTTTTTAAAACAAACACTTAAAAAATACTTTTTACATTAAAATATGAAAAATGTTAAATGTTTTAAAAAAATATTTGTAAACAACATGCGTTTAAAAAAAATTAAAAAACGTTTTAAATTAATCATTAAAAAAAATGTAGAAAAATGTTTTAAACAGTTGTTAAAAAATGGTTTAAATAAAAACTTTTAAATAAAAAAATTTAACAAATGCTTAAAAAATTATAAATAAGTTATAAAAATTAAATGTAAAAAAATATTTTAAATAAATGTTAAAAAAACATTTAAATAACAAGGCTTTAAACTCACCCACTGCTGTGTACCCCCCAAACCCCTCATTAATTTTTTTTACAATTTGCAAATATTATATACAGATTCACAATATATAAATCTATTTAGATAAAAAAAACATATCCACCCACTGTAAAATGTTAATAAAAAATAAAATAAACATTTTTACAAAAAACATCCGTTTAAAAATAAATGTAATTTTTTTTAAATAAATGTTAAAAAAATGTTTAAATAAAAATATTTAAAACAAGTTTTAAAACAAACAATTATTTTGAAAATAATAAAGGCCCACCATGGCCCGACTTGAAAAAGCCCAGCTCGGCCCGAAAAAGCCAGGCCCGAACCGATGGTTTGGGCCGGCTCGAGGCCGGGCTCGGGCCGCCTCATGGGGATGTTCGGGCCGGCCCGGCCCGACCCAAATAGTGTCCAGCGACCCGATTTTTTGCATGCCAGGCTCGGCTCGGGCCAAAATTACACCCTTAGAAATATCCTAAAATTTTGATAAAACATTGAGTGTGTGGTTCCTTGTCTGGATACAAACAAGTGAATAACGGCCTGAAACAGATGCACCCAGGGGTAATAACCCTGGATATACTGGTTGGGTATTAACTCGATCTTCACTTGGTGCACGAAAAAAGAGCCTAACTTCACACCTGATTTGACACTCCTGATGACATGTTTTGGTTAATTCACATTCTCTTTATGAACCATTATGAATGATTTGAATATAATTGGGTTAGAAAGCCTAATAAGAAATGACCATGAAAAACGTAGTGGTTTAAGATCAAGTCTCCGAAAGACATTGGCTATAAGAGATTTTGATAGCTATGAAGAAATCGTTCGATGCGCCCTCAAGGTAGAAGTAGAAGACTTATTATTCTCGTGGTTTTGGGGACAAGAGAAAAATGGATTTTCAAGGAAATTCAAATAATAAAACCCATGGTGGAAAGAAAATCAATCCCCCTTCATGCTGAAAATGTGGAAAGAAGCATGGAGAAAATCGCCTCAAGGGAATAAGTAAATACTTCAAGCGTGGAAGAGAAGCCCATTTAGGAAATGAATGTCGAAGTGACATGAATAATCCTATCAATGATGAGAAGAAAGATAAATCAAATGCACCACAAGGGGAAGGAGTATGGACATTACGCCCATCAGTGCACGAATCCAAAAGTTAATGACGACAATCGACGTCAACAACCTTCTAAGCCAAAGGGCAAGGGGAGGACTTACACAATCACAACTACTGAAGTGGGTCACAAGGATGAAGTGGTGAAGGGTACACTTATCATCCACTCTAGAACTGCAAATGTCTTATTTGATTCAGGTTTTACCAACTCTTATATCTGGAGAATTTGTTAAGGGCATCACATCACCACCACAACGATTAGATATTGAACTATCGATGAAAACTCTTAGTGGTACGATGATCGCATCTCAAGTCTATAAGTCATCTTTGATTGATGTTTGTGGGAATGTGCTCCCTGCAAATCTTATTATTCTCTCTATGGTTGGATTTGATGTGATTTTGGACATGGATCGACTCTATACAGAGCCCATATCAATTACCGAAGAAGAGAAGTCACATTTGATATCCCGAATGAACCTATGATCGTCTATCGATGTGAGGATGACTAAGAACTTCTATTGGAAATTACATCCATTCTGTGAGTCTTAATATCTACTTATGAGGGGTATCTAACACAAATGGTTGGGGAGAAATTCAACATTGAAGATACGTCTATTGTTTAGGAACATGCTGATGTATTTTCTGAAGAGTTTCCCAATCTTCCCCTGAGTCTTGAAGTTGAGTTTTCAATAGATTTCATACTTGATGCTACACCTATTTCAAAGACTACTTATAGAATGACTCCAATTGAGTTGCAGGAATTGAAGAAGCAACTTCAGGAGAATCTACAAAAAGGATTCATACGCCTTAGTGCATCATAATAGGGTGCACCTCTTCTTTTTCTTAAGAAGAAAGATGGGTCAATGCAACTTAGCATTGATTATCGAGAACTGAACAAGTTTACTATTAAGAACAAGTATCCTCTATCCCGTATTGATGACTTGTTTGATTAGTGAAACTTAATACTTTTCAGAGTTTGACCGTTGATCTGGATATCACTGATTAAGGGTAAAAAAAAGGATATTTCCAAGACAACCTTCCGTGCGTGTTATGAACACTTTGAATTTATAGTAATGCCATTTGGACGAATGCCCCCATTATCTCCATGAATCTAATGGATAGAGTCATTAAAGATTACCTTGATCAGTTTGTGATAGTCTTTACAGATGATATTCTCATATATTCTAAGAGCAAGGAAGAACATGAAGATCGTATGAGGATTGTGTTAAATCGTGGAAGGAGAAACTGTATACCAAATTTAACAAATGCGAATTCTAGTTGCTAGAATTCTCATTCTTGGGTCATGTAATCACTAGTGAGGGTATATCGGTGGATCCTTCAAAGGAAAAGATTATTGAACGATGACCTAGACCAACCAATGTGACCGAGATACGTAGTTTTCTTGGATTGGGTGGATACTATCGATGCTTTTTGAGAAATTCCTCTTTGCTATCAAATCCACTAACCAAATTGACGTGGAAGATAGATTAAGTTCCTTTGGACAGATGAATGTGA
Source organism: Viscum album (assembly GCA_963277665.1). Classification (NCBI taxonomy): domain Eukaryota; kingdom Viridiplantae; phylum Streptophyta; class Magnoliopsida; order Santalales; family Viscaceae; genus Viscum; species Viscum album. Next base: position 786,295,577 of record OY728140.1, read on the forward strand.
AGAAAATTTCAAGGAACCGAAGAGAAGGTTGGTCAGTACACCTGTGATTACATTACCCTGCAGTGAAGAAGAGTTTGTGATATACAATGATGTATCAAATAATGGACTGCGATGTGTTCTCATGCAGAATGACATGATAGTAGCATATGCTTCACGCCAAAAGGTTCTTGAGTAAAATTACCCGACTCACGATTTTGAGCTGACAATGCTAATCTTTGACTCATGCACGACGATTGCCCGTGCCACACATACTAAAGCCGCCTTCTTCGTATGAAGAAAACAATTCCCTCTTCGATGTAATATGACACGATGATGCTGAATCAACTACTTATTCGATGTATAGATCTGACCAACGACAATCAATGCCAACTAAAAGTAAATCACCCTCACCCTGTATAAGACTTACCAGTATCCTCAGAACCGGTGTCGTGCACCTTTTTTTCCTCCTTAAGCTTTTTCAAAGCATAGTAGTTTCTCTGCACATGACCCTTCTTGTCACAAAAGAAACACTTGACCTTTCTTTTTATCTTCGACCGACCTCTCTGATTACCGCGTCCATCTGTTACAGTCAGAATACCACTATTACCCGAAAATTCACCATCATTGGTCTTTCGCTGAGTCTCGTTCATCAACAATCATGTAATCACATCATCCAACTTCATTGTGTCTTTCCCGAACATCAATATGGTGACGAAATTATTATATGAATCAGGTAACAAACCCAAAAGAAACAAAGCCTTGTCTTCTTATTCCATTTCTACAGGTAATGTGTTACCTTTATCATCGATTTTGACCGCCACCGAAGACAACTTTGTCAAAAGTTTGGTGAACTCGTCTAGATGGTTACCTAAATCTCCATTCTCTGACATTCGCAAATGGTACAATCATTTTTTCAGATATAAACGATTTGGGAGAGATTTTGATTTATATTTTCTTTTAAGCTTCGCCCATATCTTCTCTGGATCTGTCAGATTTATCATTTCCTGAAGAGTATTATCAATTAAATACATCTGAATCGTGCTTGTCGCCAACTCTTTCATATCCTGTCAATCACCAACACTCATCGTCTCCGGTTTCTCTGATTTTTTCAGCTCCTTCACTGTCTAGAATATTTTTAACTCGTTGCTGTCATAAAGTAAAATCATTTTGCCCGTTAAATAGTTCAATGTGGGCAGAAATCCCATGGCGCGAATCACGCATATCGAATCAGCAAGAAACACGAATAAATCCCTTTGATATCAGTTGTTGGGTCAGAAACGGATTGGTCCTAGGATAATAACTCAATTGCGACAAATAAATTGTAAGAATCGCCAATGAAAAACGAAGCGCAAAAATAAGAGCTGAAAAAAAAATGGGGACACAAAAAATTTAACATGGAAAAACCCTCCAACGTGAAGGATTAAAAAAACACGGGATAACTCTGAGAAAATCCACTATGAATCAGAGTGTATACAAAATCCAAGTAGAATCCCAAACTTGAATTACAAATATAACGTATAAAACCTGCGTGAAATTCACACCCCGATACGCCTCCACCGCCTCTCTGATAATCGTCTCGTGACAAGATGTCACTATTTGGAGATCGAAACTGAACATGCTGCGTCATTGCAGCACCTCATTGTACAACCCGATTTGGCGTTGCTCATTGCTGCCCACGCTCAAAAACCGCCACCCACATATCTGCCGCACACCTCGTGATTTTTTTCCCTCTCTCTGTGCAACACCTCTGCCAGTCCATTTATAAGCAAAGGAAACCCTATAATTCATGTGGTGTGTAACATCCTTTCAAATATTCAAGAGATGTAATGATAATATCTTAAAAAATATATCAGTGGGAAATTGAGATATGTTGAAAATATCTCTCTGCATTTAAACCACACGTGGAAGGTTTGAAAAAATCAAACCCCTAAAAATTCTTCTCCAAAATCTGGCTGAATCTCAATAAAAATGACATACAATCACGAGTACATCCAAGTCAAAAGGGATCCCCACATACAGAGAATCAATATGCACAATCAACAAAAGAACAAAAGAATAGTAAAGGCAAAACTGCAACAGATCCCAGAGCATGTCTCGACATTGCCTCAATCACATCCAACTATTTTTGCTTAGCAGCCCGTCATGGGGCCCTTGCCTTTGCCTTTGGCTGGATCTTTGATCATAAAGTATGTACACCCACCGAGATGCACGTGCAAGGTGTGAGTATAACCCCAGTAGGACACCACCAGACATAAGTGTAATAGTTGTATAAAGGTATATGCTTTGACAAAAATAAATAAATACACATACAACTCTTGCCGGGTCATCGTGCGCTAACTAGGCCGTCACGAGTTCCCAACCATGCCTGTTTGGGCTCCATGCTGAAAGAGAGTGTCAGATAAGACCTCAAATACAATCCAGAACATGGCCGGTGCCTTCTCACTCAAGGTATGACCCCTACACCAAGCACCTGACCACGCCTTTCTCACTCAAGGGAGGTCTCCTTCATAGTACATACCACCTTATCACTCATGGTCGGTCTCATCCCGCATCTTTGCAAGTTAAGCCATACAACTTCATATGAAATCCGTAACATGGTAAGGACTTCCTATCTCGAGCTCAACGGAGTGCACTTGCCAAGCCGTGCTCATTGATTCAAGCCCGAATCACTAGAACCCTAAAATCAACCCCAAATCCCTACATTTAGGGTTTGGACATGGAAAACTATGAAATAGAGGAAGGAGACATCTAGGGATTAAACTCCAAGAGAGACTCTCCACGATAAACGACTCTTCAAACGATCGAGGAAAGGATGAAGGAACTCAAAACGCCAAGGGGGAAGCTCCCACGCCGGCTAAATCGTGTGGAGCTCTCGGGGGAAAGGGAGATGGGAGTTAGAAAGGGGTCCAAGGGGAATTGCCAATTTTGCCCCCTTAAAAAAACCGCCCAATGAATAGGTCGCAGTGCGACCATGGTGGTCGTGCCGTGGCGCCTCCTTGCCAGGCCGCGCTGTGGCTTGGTCTCTGGACCACGGCGCAAGCGCCCCCAAATAGGCAGAGGGTTTGACCCACCCTGTAGATCACCTTCATGGTGGGGCCATTAGGGCCGCACCGCTAGGTATCCACCCCGCAGAAGCCCCACGGCGCAACACCCTGCTGTTGCGCCTTGAGGCTTCACAGCTCCAACCGCCACGCCGTGACGCCCAGTTGTTACGCTGTAATGACCTGCCTGCTGCAGAACTGCAACTCCGAAACACGACTCTCCGGATCTTGATCCCTAGCCACCACCAACACCCGGAACAACCAAAATTCATCAAGATACATGTAATTGAGCAAAATTTAAAACATAACTCACCTTGAAATTCGAGGGGCGTTACAGCCCCCCCCCCCCCCCCCCCCCCCCCAACCGCCACGCCGTGACGCCCAGTTGTTACGCTGTAATGACCTGCCTGCTGCAGAACTGCAACTCCGAAACACGACTCTCCGGATCTTGATCCCTAGCCACCACCAACACCCGGAACAACCAAAATTCATCAAGATACATGTAATTGAGCAAAATTTAAAACATAACTCACCTTGAAATTCGAGGGGCGTTACAGCCCCCCCCCCCCCCCCCCACCAGCTCCGATACCTGGTTCGTCAGCAGCTGCCGCTTCACCCTCTTCACGATGTCCTCCTACATGAATATCAACAGCTTCTTCCCCGTCAGCATCTCCAGGGCCATGATCCCGTAGCTGCACACGTCTGTCTCCCTGCTTGCCCGCCCCGTCAACACTGCCTCCGGTGAGATGTATTGGACAGACCCCACCGGGGTGGAGGAGGACGACGCTGCTTCCCCTGGTGCTGCCATGGCGGCCAACTGGTTGAGCCTGAAATCGGCGAGGGGCTGCGACCGACTGGGGGGTTGGTTAATTATGTATTTTCTATTTTTTATCTCAGTCAATTTTCTTGGCGTACCAAACATGATTTTGGGCTCCATTTCCAATTCCTTTTCCATCAAAAACTGTTCCTGTGTACCAAACAGGGCCTAAGGATTTCATTGTCATGATTTGGGTTGATTTGTTGGAGAAACTTTGAAATTTGGATGATAGATTGTTTGCTGGTTGATCAGATATTGCACTGTGCTTTTTTATGGTTTCCTTTTCCTGCTAGTTTGGATACACACTCCTTTAACACTGCACAGGGATGGACAATCGAGTGGTTAACTTGAAACCGCCTTGAAAATAATCAAATAATTAACTGAAAACTGACTTGAAAATAACCAAATTCAATATTTGTCCATCCATTTGAGGGCCATGGTGTTGTAAAAGAAATGTTGTGGCATGGATCGACATGATTTTGTGCCTTAATTTTCTGGGCACACACTTTTTGTTTCTCCAACTCAAAAACTCATTGTATGGTGGAATACTGATACATAACTAAATAACAAATGTAAGCTTTTTATCTTTGGAAAAATGATAGTTAGAGATTGTTTCGAACAATTTATTATAATTTGGGACCAAGAAATTCAACAAATAAAGGACCAAAGGTTCTTAAATGAACAAAATTCCTTCTTTCACCTCCTTGATGTCATTCTCATCATAATCTTCGATTGTTGACATTTGTTGGTTCTCCGAAATTTTGTGATCACTTTTTTTATTTGAAGTATTTATTTAAAATATATCCATTTAAGGGCTTTTTGTTATTTCCAGTATAATTATTGAATTTTTTAATCCCAAATTGTAAGAAATTGTCCAAAATAGTCTTAACTGCCATTTTACCTTCATCTTTTTTATTTTTTGACAGATTGAAAATTTTTCTACCCATGACAGTCTTGGCGCTCGTTATTCTCATCCCCGTCAATGTGTCGAGTGGCACATTGTTTTTTCTGAGGAAGGATCTGGTTTTCAGTGATATCGATAAGCTATCTATTTCCAATGTTGGTCCTCGATCGGTACGGTAAGGATGTGATTGGTTTTCAGTGAGAATCCAAAAGTTTCTTGTTCCAACCTTTGCTCATGCCCCAAATCTGGATCGCGTCTTTTTATTAATTATAGAATAATTTTATGTTTCAGGTTTTTCATCCACATATCAATGGAATACTTGTTTACGGGCTGGGTTTGTTATGTGCTCTACAAGGAGTATGATAAGGTAGCACTAATGAGGCTACATTTTTTGGCTTCGCAAGGCAGGCGTGTGGAGCAGTTCACTGTAAGTTTAGCTTTGGGTGTTTTATGTGTGATAAGTTTATGGTGTGAATGAATGTAATGTTTCTAAACCACTCTTAACTGATTTCCTTAATTCTTATAATTTATAAATTATGGCCATTGTTGACCTAAGGATATTTTTAAAAATATCCTATGCTGGAGGTTAATGGTATGACATTGCTATTGGTTTTAATTTACTTTGATAAATGACATGTTTTGGGTAGGAAGGTAGTTTAGATTAATATTAAATCATTTTTGAAAATTTCCCCTGCAGATTAATATTAAATCATTTAAATCCATTAAGCTTTTGTTATTACTAAAATAAACTTGGTCATATTTTTTATTTTTCCTATACATTTTATAGATATAAAAATCAGAATGAATAATGTGATTTGCATGCAGGGAAAGATGGGCCATTCTTTATTATCATGGATTTTAATGCATAGCTATTATTTTTTTGATTTCCATAAGAATTTTTCATTTCATTTTTGCCCTCCACATGAAATGGAAATGTGAAGCTTAATTTTTATACCATCTATTTTCTACTAGATTAAAAAATAGTTGCCATGATCATTTTTTAAATACACTTGAACATTGCAATATAGTTATTCTTTTTTCCCTCATATCCTTTTCCCTATTTTTTCTCATTACATTTTAATGATCCAAATGCACCCTTGCTGATTCCTTTTTTCCCTACAGCGTTTGAATTTTATTGTCAATTAGTGTTGCCTTTCTTCATGAATTAGTTATAAATTGTTCTGTGCTTTCATTTTTTAATTCCTAGGTCAAGGATACTTAAGGAATGTGATATTATCATGCATTGTATCTTAATGGTTAATTTGGTTGAATAATCAGGCCAATGCAATGAAATTAATATTTGTACACTTTTGTAGGTTTTAGTAAGGAACATCCCGCATGTTCCAGGTCATTCAATATCTGACACCGTGGATCACTTCTTTAAGACAAATCATCCAGAGCATTATCTTTGTCACCAGGTGACACAATTCATCTATCATGGTTCGTTTTGTATGGTAGTAAGAAATGAGATGGGGGAAGTGAATTTTAAGGACTGTTACCCAACTCATAAAATTTATATTGTTGGACTTATTTTATTTTGCACAATAATAAATAAGTCATTTTAAAATTCCAATTAATATCCAAGGTGAGTTGGAGCACAACTGGTGACATGACCTGTCTGATAATAATATTATATATATATTAATTGTGATTTAACATTTATTTATTTATTTCTCTCTATTTTCTATGTTTTTTTAGACATTTCAAATCAAGTGTGAACTAGGCTTCCGGGTTGAAGCAAATGAGTCCTATCCATATTCTTTTTTTAGTGTTTGAAGCTAAACATGCCGGGTTTTTAGTTGGGATATTTCTAACAGACTGGGCTTTGACCATTTTAAAAAATAATATTAAGCGGGCTGGACCAGGCCTTGGATCATGGGTTTATATATATTCTGAAGTTGAACCAGTAGGCCCTGTCCATGTACAGGTCCAGGGACTAATTAATCAATGTGTTCTGATCATTAAAATTCATTTGATTTGATTTCCAAACAACCATTCATCACGATCCGATGTCAATTTGAATAGCTTCCTTTATAATAAGGGCTAGATCCTCTTCTTCGTGGTGACTTCTTTGTGTACTTTAATGTGAAAATGCTATTTGTCAACTTTGGTGCAGGCTGTGTATGATGCAAATGGTTTTGCCACACTTGCAAGGGCAAGAGATAGGCTTCAAAATTGGCTTGACTATCACCAGCTCAAGCTTGAAAGACAGTCTGAAAAAAGGCCTACTGTAAAGGTATTCTGATCTTCATCAAAACTTTCAGTATAGTTAGGAGAGTCACCATTAAAGCATTTTCACCTGCATGTGTCTAAACAAATGCTTTTGTGTTTCAGAAAGGATTTCTAGGGCTTTGGGGTGGAGTGGTTGATGCCATTGAATTTTATAAACAAGGAATAAAGCATCTCAATGAGAGAGTAAGCCAACATTGTTTCTAAGTTTTTTTATCCAATTCATCTTAATATCATTGGAAAGAGGTGCTTTTTTCCATTTTCACCGTGGACGTTATTTTCTTATGGTGCCTTTGTTATTATGGAATGAAAGAAGTTTTGAAGGAGAACATCACACTTAAATGAAATGTTTGATTTCTTTATCATTTTTAATATAGCTAAAAAGGAAATTGAAAATGAGAGTGATTTTTTTTAAATAAAGGTGTAGGAATGCTCATTCCTTTTATTTTTAAGTTTTAGACTCCATCTGACATGACTAGTTAAAAACTGCTTACAACACTTATGATAAGTGCTTCTTTACTATTGTTTCCAGATTGCTTATTGAAAAATTGTTTTCTTGACACCCATTTAATTGAATTCCTTTTGGGATTTAGGCTTTGTTTGATAGCACTTGCTGAAAACTGCTTTAGCGCACTTATGATAGGTGGTTAAAAAAATGGCAGTGTTTGTTCTCCTGAAAAAACACTTCAACTTGAATTCCAGAAGAAAAACACTTAAAATAACTAAAATAAAACCATTTTTCAATAAGCCATCTGGAAACACTACATAAGCACTTATTTGGTATAAACAAATTTCAATAAGTGTTCTCAAAAGGAGTCTTAGTTGAAAAAAATGGCTGTGTTTGTTCTCCTGAAAAAACACTCCAACTTGAATTCCAGAAGAAAAACACTTAAAATAACAAAAATAAAACCATTTTTCAATAAGCCATCTGGAAACACTACATAAGCACTTATTTGGTATAAACAAATTTCAATAAGGGTTCTCAAATGAAGTCTTAGTTGTAAGTGTTATTTCAAAAATAGAACAGACACCACTTATTTTAGTGACGAGTGTATTGAGTAATTTTCAATGAGTGGTCAAACAGAGTCTTGGCAACGATGAAATGAAATGAACCATTGACCATCAAGCACTGGGTCAGTTAGTATAGGGTGGTCCTTCGGGCCGACTTGGCTTGAATCCAGATTAGTCTGGGCCCAAACAAGTGTTAGATTGGTGTAGCCCGATCCGGTTGGGCCGAATGCTTTTGGCCCGCAACTGTAGCAGTGCGGACTTCGGAGTTAACAGGACTGTTGCACTTTTGACAAAGGTGGCCGCCGTTCACTGTAGCGACGCGGACTTACTTTTCGGAACAATGATCGTCTTCTCCATTTTATAGCCCATTTTCGGGCTAGGGTTACGACAGAGAAAACTCTGTAATTTTGTGCTCTCGAATTAGTGAAGTTCTGCCTCTCCGTGGACGTAGGGTTATTCCCGAACCACGTAAATTTGTGTGTCCCGTGTCTATTTTCTTTCTGCATTCTTCTTTCGTTTCTCGTTTCTGTCGTTGGGCCTCCTAACGATTTCGCAACAAGTCCCCCGAGTTGAAACGAAGCATAACTTGGAAATTGGGTGGTTTGTAACAAAATAATAATAATAACAACAACAAAACCATGGCATCAAAAACTAAATTTCCCATTTTATTTCATTTTACCAAACAAGCCCTTTGTGTCTTTCAGATGACATTGGAGTGCCAGAAAATTATCAAGGATCCAAAATACATCATGCCAGCCTCATTTGTTTCCTTTAATTCACGATGGGGGGCGGCCGTGTGTGCACAGACACAACAGAGCAAGAATCCTTTGCTCTGGTTAACCGACTGGGCACCTGAACCTCGTGATGTATATTGGAGAAATCTTTCTGTACCCTTTCTTTCCCTCATCATTCGCAGATTCTTAATTTCAATGGCAGTATTTGCACTGGTGTTCTTCTACATGATACCCATTGCTTTTGTGCAATCCCTTGCCAATCTGGAGGGTCTTGAAAGAGTTGCTCCTTTTCTCAGGCCAGTGATAGAATTGTAAGTAAAAGAAAATTTATTTTTTTCTATTTTCATTTAAAAAAATGATTTCTATTTAATCCAATTCATTTTAATTGGTGTTTTCATGATTGCATTTTCTACAGGGACTTGATCAAGTCTTTCCTGCAGGGTTTCCTCCCTGGCTTGGCCCTCAACGTCTTCCTTTGTATTCTTCCATCCGTTTTGATGGTTATGTCAGAAATTGAAGGACACGTGGCAAAATCAGTATTAGAAAGAAAAGCTGCAGCAAAGTATTTTTACTTCATGTTAGTGAATGTATTTTTGGGGAGCATAGTGACAGGAACTGCTTTCCAGCAACTGCACTCTTTCCTTCACCAGTCACCTGCTCAGTAAAATTCTTCTTCCCTTTTCTCTCTCTCCAAATTTCCTTGATTAAAATTTCACTATCTGCTGGTTGTACCATAGTTCATCATTAAAAAAGCTTAATTTTGGTAAAATTTTTCGACCCATTTTGTAACATTTCTGTTTTTCATTTTTTGGAGTCGAGTTTAATTGTAGGATATTTGTCAGTAAATTCTGTCAAGTTGAAAGATATTATTTTGTAGTCTCTCGTGTGGATGAAAGCGTCTCCTCCTAGGGTTTCCTAGGTTCAGTTCTTCCTTGGTCTGTCCTTGGTTCGGTTGCTCTGTGGCGGCGGCGTTTCTCTTGTGCTTCCTTCTGCGTTTCCTCCCCATCAGTGAGGGACGTCCTCTGTTTCAGCGTCTGCAGGGATTTGCCTTTCCTTCGGTTTTCAGGGCGTGGCGGTGACCTTCTGGTTCGGCTTCTTCCCCGCGGTTGTTTGCGATTCTCTACCCATAGAGGCTTCTCTGCTCGGGTGTGTGAACCCATTCGTTCCGCCCTCTCTTCCTTCTGTCGACATTCCGCTGTTCCCTTATTCGTGATTCAGGACATGGAGTCGGATCTGGTTAATCGCTGGCAGAACCTTTCGCCGACGAACAAAGAGGAAGTGATGATTGCCGCAAGGAAGGATGAAGACGTGTTCCTATCGCATCGTATGTTGCTGTTGATCGTTGTGAAATTTTTGGTGAGACGGTCTTTCAATTTGGGCACCCTAAAAAACACACTGCAAAACATCTAGAGATTGGAGGAAGGTGTTGCCATAAGAGAAGTAAGAGCGGGCTCTCTTGTCTTTGAATTCTTTAATGAAAGAGACAGAGAAGGTCCTCAAAGGAAGAATATGGTCCTTTGATAATTAGATCATTATAATGGAGAATCTTAAAGACAGGGATGATATCCAGAAAATGACGCTGTCTGATTCACCATTCTGGATTTGAATCAAAGGAATCCCGTTTCACGGTAGAACAGAGTGTGTTATGCGTGAAATCGGAGGACGCGTTTGTTGTATTGGTGCAGCCTGATCCTCTTTGGATGATGTTGGGTCGAGTGCCTGCGGGCCATACTACGCACCATGCCACAACTTTGCGGGTCGAGCTCCGTGGTGAGCTCGTTAGGGGTTGTAGGGGGCAACGCGTCCCTGCTCTGGGGGTCCAGGGGCCGAAGGCCCTCGACCCAAATTTTGGGGAGCTGTAGCATATGTGACCAATTGTAGCAGAGCTGACCGACCGACATCGACAGGGCACTATAGTAGTGCGGAATTTGACACGACTACCGTAGCAGGTCAGGCTTTGGAGACACCGGTATTGCAGGTTCGTGGACTTCTAGCCGTTGGCCACTGTAACACTTTAGACTTGGGTGTTTGCGGCACTGTAGCGATGTGGACTTCTGGCCGCCTTTCACTATAGCACAATAGACTTTTTGTGCGGTTGGTGGAATAGCGCTTCGTCTGTAACACCCCACCTTTTATGGACCTTTTTTTTGAATGAATTAATTTTCATTGATGTATTTCATTGCACTAAGTCAAATATTTATTTCATATGAAATCGACTTGGTTTGCGCTACACGCAACACCGACCTGGCGTGCGCAACACTGAGTTTCTACGAAACATCATTTTATTGTTATAATTATTTAAATGAGATAATTATAACCTAGATGTTAAACTTAGTAATATGAATAGTAATAACTACTTTTCATATATTATTTATAATGGTTTCACATAAATAAAACATATTGATAATTAAATATATATTTTTTGGTAAAGTCTTTATATGTTTTAAAATAATATTTTCTTAAAGAAACTGCTTTTTATGTCATTCTGTGAACAATAATAAAATTAATTTTAGACACTAATAGAAATTGAATTTAATAAAATGAACTTCATTTTTGAATTCAGAATGTTGAAATTAGTTTAGGGTGAATTTTTGAGATTTTTCCGAAAAACTTCAGTTTTGGGTGAATAGTAAAAATTAATGCAATTTAGTTGAAAGAACCTTTTCGTTTAAATAATGATTATTGTTAAATTATATTGTAAATTGGTTTTTAAAGTCACAATAAATCAATTATAAATATATTAATGTGATGGATCTTGTCCCCACGTTGGTAGGAACTTATAAAACCTGTATGATGGATATGATCAGCAATCGAACATTCACATGCAATGAATTGACACAACACTTTTACTTGGTTCACCACTAAGGGCTGCGTCCAAGGAGCATACGCCGACAGGTTGTCGGTCGTACCAAATTCCACTAAACTTTACTAGCTGTGGATTACAAAGGTTCGGGCACAGTCACTCTGTCCCAGGCTCACTGCCTTTACAAAGGTTTAGGGATAGCTCACTGCGTCCCTCGGGTCACTCCCGTTGACTCCCTCTGGCTCACTGCCTTTGGTGAAGTCCCACTCAGTTTATAGACGTGAATGTCTCTTCATCTTCGCTAATGAATACATCATCTGTTGTATGTAGATGCTCTGTTGAAGTCCAACTCTCACCCGTAGACTAATCTCACTTTGCACCGAAGGTATCGGACAATCTTCCAGCTTTCGTGCAGCTCAAAAAAGGACCGACGTGCTTCAACTACACCTGGCGCGCTTCTCCAAGCCCGACGCGCAAGTTTCAAGACGGCGCGCAAGTCTCGGCGCGCAAGTCCAAACCGACGCGCAAGTTCACCTCAACCACTTGCGCGACACTCACTTCTTCAACTTCAAACTTGCGCGACTCACACCCTTTTACGCCCAAACCAATATTGGTGCGCAACCATCAACTGTCACGCTTCTTCAAAATCTAGCACGCAAGTCCACCTCAGCCACTTGCGCGACACCTCCTTCTTCAACTCTAAACTTGGGCGACCCACTTCCTTTCTCGCCCAAACCACCTTGGGCGCGCAACTATCACCTGGCGCGCAATTGCTACTTGCGCGACCACACACCACTTGCGCGACCACCACACCTGCGCGACGGGAGCTCTGATTTTCTCTAAGTGTTGAGCTCGTGTGTAATGAGGAGGGGTCGACCTGTATTTATAGGCATTTGGACACCCTGTGCGACGGCGCGCAAGTTTCCCCTCGACGCGCAAGTCTCGCCGCCCTAGTCCTGCCGCCCTTGTCTCTGCCGCGCTAGTCACTTGCGCGACCAAACCCAAAACTTGCGCGACCCTTATCCCTTTGCCATATTTTGATGTTTAGATTTTGAAAAACATATGGCGCGCAAGTTTCCAAGCCTCCAAGACCTCGGCGCGCAAGTCCCTTTGCCAAAAACACTTTTCTCCATTTGTCAATTTTGAGGCCCAAAAATTTGGCAAACACTGGAAAACGGCGCCACCTTGTATCTGCTCCTTTTGTACCGTCTCCAGATCATCCATTCCTTTGTCGACGTTCTTGAATCAAACATGGATCGTTAACCACAGCCCCTGAACTCGACATGCCACCATGAAATCCCCTAAAAAATGCTTCTTTTCTGTGATTTGCCTTCTTCAGCAACTCTTCTTCTTTCATCACAAACTCCACTATCGAGATATATATCCTTTGATAGATCAGCTTTAGCATCATCATATTTTGATACAATGTGAAGTGCATGGCCATCTCAGAATTCCAATCCCTTGCACATTGTCTTCTTCTTCAACCGTCATTCTCTACTTCATGCAAATCATACGATTCTATTCTTCAAGAAGTCTCTTGCATGGTTCTCGTGCAATCATGAAGAATTGCATGGTCTTCATCAAATCCCCATTCTTCTTTAATCATCCTCAGATGGATTATACCTCACCATTCTTCACTGTTGTAAACTGTTGGACAAAAATCCCTCAAGGTATCATTGAAGCATTTCTAAGGTGATTGTGTTTGTTGACAAAGTAGACAACTGTGCTGTGATTGTTGACAAAACAAACCATGTCATACAAACTTGTTGACAAAGGGGATTTCATGGTGAAATATCGAGTTCAAGAGCTGTGGTTAAACGATCAATGTTTGATTCAAGAACGTCGACAAAGGAATGGATGATCTGGAGGCGGTACAAAAAGAACAGATACAAGGTGGCGCTGTTTTCCAGTGTTTGTCAAATTTTTGGGCCTGAAAATCGACAAATGAAGAAAAGTGGTTTTGGCAAAGGGACTTGCGCGCCGTGTACTTGAAGACTTGGAAACTTGCGCGCCATATGTTTTTCAAGATCAGATCATCAAAATATGGCAAAGGGACAAGAGTCGCGCAAGTATTGAGTTGGTCGCGCAAGTGACTTGTGCGCTGTGAAGAGACTTGCGCGTCGGTGCTTAGGAGGCTTGAGAACTTCCGCGCCTGTTGTTTTTCAGGATCAGAACTTCAAAATACGGCAAAGAAAGGTGGGTCGCGCAAGTATTGGTTTGGTCGCGCAAGTGAGTAGCGCGACAGAGGCCAGGGCGGTTGAGCTGCGCGCCGAGACTTGCGCACCGTCGCGCAGGTAGTTCAAATGCCTATAAATACTGGACCACCCCTCCTCATTTCTCACGGAGTTCAATACTTAGAAAAATCAGAGCTCCTGTCGCGCAGGTGTGGAAGTCGCGCAAGTGGTGTGTGGTCGCGCAAATAGGGACTTGCGCGCCAGTGTTGTTGTTGCGCGCCATCTATTTGTTGTGCGCCTAAGGTGGTTTGGGCAACAAAGGAAGTGCGTCGTGCAAGTTTGGAGAAGCTTAAGCTTGAGTCGCGCAAGTGTTAAGAAATAATTGCGCGCCAGTGTTGACTTGCGCGCCGAGACTTGCGCGCCGCCTTAGAGAAGGGCGCCAAGTAATGTTGATTTCTGGCAGTGATTCAGGGTTGCGTGGAAGCTGGGGGATTGCCCGATACCTTCGGTGCAAAGAGAAATTCATCTACGGGTGAAGGTTGAGGTTCAACAGAGCATCTACATACAAGAGAGGATGTATTCATTTGTGATAATGAAGAGACCTACAGGTCTATAAACTGTGAGTGAATCCTTCCCGGAGCAGTGAGCAAAGGAAGAGGAAGAAGGTGATCCTCTCCACCGGCAGTGAGCCAGAGAGAGAGAGACAGAGAGTGGCCCTTGGGAAAGCAGTGAGCTGACCCTAAATCTTGTAAAGGCAGTGAGCTTGGGCATAGAAGTGATCTAGCCCGAACCTTGTAAACAACAGTGTGCTTTAGTGAATTTGGTAATCGGCTCATCGCCGTTGTATGCTCCTTGGACGTAGGCCAGTGAGGGTGAACCAAGTAAAAATTGCTGTGTCCTGTGCATGCTTTACTTTCTATTTATATTGTGCAGCGGGAAATAGAGAGAAAAGTGTTTTGCTTAACAGCGAAACAAGATCAGAACGGGCTATAATTTTTAATTAGTCATACCCTGATTCACCCCCCCTCTCAGGGTATTCAGCCTTGTGGACCTAACATAAACAATGTGTCACCTTTGACACAAGTTCTTTGAACTTATGATCAGTACAACAATCATCTGAATTTCCATTGCTCCATTTCATTGGAGTACCTCTTGATCTCCTTTATTTTGATCATCATTGACAACTATCAACAACAAATACAACCTTATACACAAAGTGGTCCCAACATGAAAGTCATTGGAGTCATTTTTATATTGAAATTAGATATAAAAACTTAGTGAACTTTTGAATGTTTTTACTTAAAAAACCCACTTTTTCACCACGTCTGCGGGATTAGCGTTAAACTTAATTTTCCCACTTCTATGATTTGAATTTTGAAAAACGGACATACACGGTTGTAATCAGTATGATATTTGTAGTCTAATAAGATCAACTTAATTTTTTTACCAAAAAGATTAGTGAAAGTGATTAAAATTAATCACAACGATTAAGGTAAGATTAAACTTAATTAAGGACTAAACCTTAATCTTAAGGATCAAAATGACTTAGACACTTGTCCAAAAGCTATTAGCTGCCAGTAATTCGACCATATCCCCTCTTGGTTCGAATTGTATGGGTTATTGGGATATTATTAAATGGAAGTGCTCTATATAAAAGGTTAAGTAAGAGAAAAGACAAAAAGAGAACTTTCTTTACCTTTAACATTTATAAAACTTTGAAATATGTACAAAACATCATATTTTCGGTTATACATATCCTTTTGAAAGATAAATGATTTATTGTTATCATAATAGTTTATCGATAATTTTTAGAGATGATTTAGTTACCTAAAATGCTTATGAAGATTATTTAGTTAATAATTAACTAAAATAAATGATACTATAAATGTTAGAAGTGAAGTGAATTGATTGAGTTGTCTTCAATTATTTTTGAAGATTAATATATCATTTTACACATCTGTAAACTTAATTTATTTGAATTCCAATATTAGTTTGATATTTTAAAATTAAAATTAAACAAACAATGTCAAAATTGACATTATTGTTATTTTACAATAAATGATATTTTATTAAATGATTTAAAATTAATAAAACATACTATATTATGCCAAGTGATTTGTAAGTGTTAATAAATATTAAATATGGTCTATTAATGGACCAATTGATCTTTTATAATTAACATATTGACCCATAGATTGTAAAGACATTGTTAGCACGGTCCGGGTTGAAGCAGTGTTTTGCGCGTCACATGCGTTTGTTTTAAAAATTAATTTCCAAAACGCATGAGATTTTTATTCTGTAAATTAGGTATCATATTTATAATTCAATGGCTCTATATTATATAATAAATCTCACTTTAGTTTAGTCTTAATAGTTAAATTACTTTGGTTAGAAAACTAGATGCTTTAATAAAAACCAAAATAATAAAATTGGGAAATCTTAGAAGTTAAGGAACCAGATTATTAAAATGAACATATTTTTGTGTGGTGTAGATTTGATTTGACCATACTTTCACAATACTCCATTATTTGTCCATTTTGGAGGCACATTAGGTAAAAAAGACCTCCCATTATTGGATACCTTTTGGTATTTACAAGAGTGTCACTCCCCCTCCACTATAAAATGGCAAGCACTCTACCCCTTCTTCACACCTCTCAAGCCACTTTGGCTCATCCAACCTCTGTCCAAATAGTCTCCCAACAACCCTCCATTCCTCCTTGAAGTCTCTCTCTGCGCAGAAAGTCTTCCATGGAAGTCTTTTGGTGCAAACCAAAAGGATTTACCCGATTAAGAGGGAACACTCTCTATCAAACTCCGTTTTTTTATTTTCTTTCTCCACTCCCTCAACTCTTTTTATTCCATGCTTATATAACAACATCAGTATCCTCAATATATTAGGATGTTGTTATGCTAAGAGTTCGACCTACACTTACACACACTTCCATCTAATGACTAACGAACATACTGTTTATGTATACGGTGAACTGCCGCGTCACGAAACGATGATTGTTCATTTTTTCTTTACCGTCTCTCATGGCGGATATTATGATGTACACTCTGTTTATATATGTTATATATCATATTTATTATGTCTTTAGGGTTCTGCAATCCTTTTTCATCACATATCTTTATACTTTCAATTTGGTGTAAATACGATAATTTCATTTGAGTAAGTGTGGACTACTGCCCCTCAAAGAGATGTGATTCGTTCACACCTTACATGAAATATATTAAGGATGTGTTTAGTAAAAGTATATGATATATATGAAATAATAATGATACTGAAATTATAATATATACATATATACATATATGTCATTTATTTTCTTTTTTCAATACGTTAATAAAACGGAAGCAACGTTCATGCGTACGTATGACCTACCGTCTTCATGAACGGTGTATTCCATTTTTATACTTTTATATTCTATGGATTATTATACTATACATATATTGAATATACTTGATATTTATATCATGTCTTACATTCTGTAATAAGGACCACAGATATAACAAATTAAAACACATGCGAAGAAAGAAGCGGATATTATCCGAAGTGAAACCTTGACATAGAATTGTTAATAAACGG
Source organism: Viscum album (assembly GCA_963277665.1). NCBI lineage: Eukaryota > Viridiplantae > Streptophyta > Magnoliopsida > Santalales > Viscaceae > Viscum > Viscum album. The sequence continues at coordinate 786,312,855 of OY728140.1, forward strand.
GTAATATAAAGTCATAATCAAACCATATATGGTATCAGATATGAGAATATGGTTTTGTGATAGAGATATAATAAATTTATATTTATTATACAGGAGGTTTGTACAAGTACGAAGAGAGTCAAGACATAAGGTAAGAGAATTTCATCTCACTTTTTATATCCGTGAGATACATGTCATGTTCACCACTCTTTTCTTTTGCACGACGTATATACTGTCCATGAATGTATTATATGATTCTTATTCTTACATTTATAGGTATTTACATATCCACTCTATGATCTTTCATTCCTGAGGTTTATGTTTCAGGAGTTATCAAATTGGTAAGATAGTTTTGTCTCAATTTGCCTTTTTTGAGACACATGTTTTGTTTTGCACCTACATTTTTTCCCGAGATGTATTTGATATGTTATATAATGAATCTCTTTCTTTTCATGATATTTTAAGCTTCATTTAATTATATTTTCTTACATGGAGAGTATGATCCCAAGTTACCATGTGGTAAGAGTTAATTGAAGCAATCCCATCATTTATTGGGATTGTTTATGATGATGATTTCATTGATGAAATCTTATGATTCATCTCTCAAGAACACTCATGAGTTTTCTTTTCCTTTGTTTACTCAAGATATCTCAATATATTAGTACCATTTTTCCACTCTTTGGTACTTAAGATAATTAATAAAATGTTTTTAAGAAAAGTTTGACCGTATTTCTCTTTTTGGTCGGAAATCTGTTTTTTTTTCAAAAACCGTGTTTTCAAAAATGTTTTCAAAATGTTTCTAAGCATCTTTTATAAGTTTTAAAGGAAAAAAGTTTTCAAAATGATTTCAAGTCCTCTTTCTATGTTTTCAAAGTATTTTCAAGAAAAATGGTTTTTAAAATGTTTTCAAGATTCTTTTATAAGTTTTCAAGGAAAATGGTTTTCAAAATGTTTTCAAGCTTCTTTTATAAGTTTTCAAGAAAAATTGTTTTCAAAATGTTCTCCGACTTTCTTTATAAGTTTTCAAGTTTATTTTCAAGAAAATTGTTCTCAAAAGGTTTTACGTTTTTAAAAAGTGTTTTCCAAAGAGGAAATGACATTTTGCTCAAGAAATGTTTTCAAAATATCTTTTCAAGTTATTTTCCATCTAAAATGACATCTGTTGATATTACTCATATCCTTCTAAGAAATGATCCAAAGGTTCCATTCACATTCTTTCTTGAATGGTTTATGTTTTGATGGAATGATGTTTATGACACCCGTTTCTCTTCCACGAGTTATATGCTTTTGAAATCCGCTTCTTTTCACGGGTTATGCTTTTGATGAAATGATTATGAAACCTGTATATTTTTCCACAGGTTATGATATGATTACATGTTTATGATACCCATTTCATTTCATGGGTTATGATATGATTGTTTATGATTTTGTGGCATATGTATGTATGATTTCATTATGACATGGGTGAGACCTATATCTCCCTCCAATGCATTGGATAGAGATTTATATCTCATGAGATAGACATGGCTGGAGCGAGAAATGAACTTGGTTCAGTATTATAGGGCTGAAACGTGGAGTGAACTCGATTCAGTAATACAATGTTGGAATAGGGAGTGAACTCGGTTCAGTAAAGAACTTTGTCCACTAAGATGGTCTTGGCAGCGATGCCTTGACTACTATGGAAATCATTATATATATCCTTACATGTTTTCCACAATTCCATATTTTATTCTTATGATACGCTTTCATGGATTATGTTCTTTATTTTCTTATGATTTATGTGTTATGAACTGTCAATCTTTATGCCATGATTCATGTTCATGATCTTTGATATGTAGGGTCTCATAGTCTGTTTTCTTGAGCATGTTCTCATATCCTTATGCTCATGATTATGCTTACATGTTTCTCTTGTTTACCCTTACTGAGCATATGAGCTCACCCCTTTTTATGTTTTCTTTTCCAAGTTATGAAGATATGTATTATGTTTGGGCGTTTGTTTGTATAAGGTATTAAGTATTCCGCAAAAAAAGTGATGTAATGTTAATGTTTGAAAAGCGAGGGTCGCTACATAGTCCTTATTAGCCCATTTCGGGTTAGAGTTTCTGTGTTAGAAACTCTGAGAGATCTCCTTATAATTTGTGCTCTCGGATTTCATAGTGATATTTCTGCTTCTCCGTGGATGTAGAGATCATTTTCTCAAACCACGTAAATCTCTGTGTTCAAGATCTTTTTTTTTTCGTTTTACTTTTTTTGTGAATCTTTTTTTTCTCGCTTCGTTGCTCCCGACGTTTTCGCAACAACGTTGGTAAATATCTGGAATGACATAGATCCAATCCAATATATTGGGGTCCCGCAGTGCGGATCAGAGTATTGGTTGATGTCGCACAACCTTTGATGAGGGGCCTGCTCCTGTTAAGAGAAGATTCTAATGCTTGGATATCTTTTGATTTTGAAAAACTTAAAATTTTTCGCTTCTTATGTGGGTGTCTCAGACATACAGAGAAGGACTGTGGGTTGAAGAAGGAAGATGATTAAGGCAATATAATCATGCAATATGGCCCTTGGCTTTGTACAAAAACGGTTGGAACATCATTCATCCCTGAGCCAAAAAAGCAAAAGGATCGCGACAGGCTGACAAAGGTGTTCAATAAGCAGTCCGAACTGAGTCACAATAACATCATCATGCTTGGGCCACCGGATTTCTATGCTGTTGCACGAGAGGATTAGCGGGCGAAAGGAGTGTCTTTTAGCAACGGAGTGGGTTTGGTAGGCACGAGAAAGAAGCAACACATATAGGGTAAGGGTTCCATGGAAAAGACTATCCCCCATACTGGTTTGCTGCAACTGTGGGGGACATATCTAAACCAACTCATGGGCTGAAACTAACATGTATGGAACCTCCAGACCCGGGTCCTAAGCTGAAGCAAATTTGCGATGACCCTCAGATCCAAACCCTCCAGGATTTGTGTCTCCAGTTTTCACTGGACAGAGAAGATTTTCATGGGTTAACTTCGTCAGGTGTTAAAAAATACTGAATGTGGAGAAGGATAGTTAAAGGGGATCAGGGTATTGACCCAATCATTACTAAGCCCGATGAGCACAAACGGAGTTTGGAGATTTGTCAAATGACTGAGAACCTTCCAAAGAGGCGGAAAGTGGTGGGGGACAAACTGTTTCCCGATATTTCAGAGGCGGAGGCGGGTGTATCCCAGCCCCGCCTGGAGCGATGAAAATCTCATGTTGGAACTGTCGGGGGTTTGACAACCCCCAAATGGTTCGTATACTCTGTTACTGGAGTTCAAAATATTGCCCTGACATAGTTTTTGTATCTGAAACTATGTTGGATCATAAGGATGTTGGCCTCTTGGGTTCGAAGATTGGTTTGAAGAATGTCTTTCCTGTTGGAAGACATGGGCACTCTGGAGGTCTTTGTCTCCTTTGGAAGGAGGACCTTGGTGTTAAGATTACTAATTTTTCAAGTAATTACATTGCTGCGACAGTTGATGTCCTGGGATCGCCGTCTTGGTCTTTTGTTGGGTTCTATGGGTGGCATAATAGTAAGATAAATGCAAATCCTGGAACCTGTTGAGCCGGCTGCGGAACTCTCTTCCCGATCCTCTGCGGGTTGGGGGAGATTTCAATGAGGTCCTTCTTCATCATGAAAAAGAAGGGGGACGCATGAGGAGTGGTGCAGCTATGAAGGACTTTGGGAATTCTCTTTTGTTGAATTCTCTTCATGATCACGGGTTTTCTGCCTCTCCGTTTACCTGGCATAGAGGTAGAGTTATAGAGAATCGTATTGCTGAAAGGTTGGACAGATTTGTGGGGTCTGATGAGTGGAAATCTTTTTTCCGTGCATTCTCTATTGTTCACCTGCCCCCGATTTCTTCTAACCATTGTCCGATCATCTTGTCTACGATCTCTCAAGGGGAAAAGAGGTGGTTTGTGCATGCCTTTCGATTTGAAAGTCTGTGGCTCCAAGACAATAATTGTTAGAAGGTGGTTCGTTTGGCTTGGGAGAGATCGAATCAGTGCCTCACCTCCAACATCCGCAGTACCGCGTCTTGTTTACAGAAGTGAAGTTCAGTTAGATTCGGGGAATTCGACAGATTTATAAATGCTGCAGAATTTCACTTGAAGAGGCTTCACTCTATTCCATGTCGTGATTCTATCCTTAGGGATATCTCTTCTGTTGAAAAGGATCTTAATGCGGTGTTGAGGGAAAATGAGGTCTTTTGGGTTTTAAGGGCAAGAGAGTCTCATATTAGGGATGGTGATCAGAATACAACTTGTTTTCACCAAAAAGTGTATGCAAGGAGGAAAAACCATATTTCTCAGCTTGAGGGTCAGACTGGGAGGGTTGTTCATGATATCAATGATATCCATTCCATTATTTTGAATTTCTTCAGAAACCTTTATGAAGCGGAAAGTATTGACACTCCGTCTTGTCTGACCAGTTGCATTTCGAAAATCGCCACGAAGGATATGAATTGACAGTTGGAGAGAGATATCTCTGATGATGACGTACTTGGGACTCTTCATCTCATTCACTCTGCGAAGGCTTCGGGGCTTGATGGGTTCCATGCACTATTCTTTAAACGTTTTTGGCATATTGTTGGGCCTGATGTGGTTTCCCTGATGATGGAGTTGTGGGTAGGAAAAGCCTCACTCGAGTCCTTGAATGAAACTTATTACTCTCATTCGAAAAACCCATTGTCCATAGAAAATCACAGAGTTTCGACCAATCAGTCTGTGCAATGTTGTCTACAAAATTTATTCCAAGATCTTGGTGGCCAGGCTGAGGGGCTTCCTCCCCCTTCTTGTTACTGAAAATCAAAGTGCCTTCATCCCGAGGAGATCTATTACTGATAATGCTGTCATTGCCTATGAATTGTTCCATTTTATGAAGACCTGTTCATCCACTAAAAAAGGAGTTATGACAATGAAACTTGATATGATGAAAGCTTACGATATAGTTGAATGACCTTTTCTGGAACTCGTTCTTTCCAGGTTGGGCTTTGAGACTAAATGGATTTCTAATATCATGAACTGCGTTGCTTCGGTGTCGTTCAAAATTAATATTAACGGGGCACCTTTGGAGAGTTTTAAACCCTCAAGGGGTTTGCGTCAAGTGGATCCACTCTTCTCTTATCTTTTTATTCTTGTGGCTGACGTCTTTTCTCATCTTCTTTTGAGATCGGTGGAGCAAGGAGTTGTACATGGTACTAAGGTTTGTCGAAAGACCCCCTATTTCCTATTTATTCTTTGCAGATGATAGTCTCCTATTTGCACGTGCTACGCCGTAAGAATGTTGTTCAGTACTGAATATCATTAATTTGTATGAAAGGGCGTCTGAGCAACGCATTAATCCTTTAAAGTCAGAATTATCCTTCAGTAAAGGTGTGTTACAAGCAAAGAGGGAGGAGTTGCAGTGGGTGTGTGGATTTCCTCTGGTTGAAAAACATAAAAAATGCTCGAGCCTCCCAACCTTTGTCGGAAGATTGAAGAAACAAGTGTTCGCTTCGATTATGGAAAGGGTGGATAATATGATTTGTTCATAGTCCAGTGGGAAGATTTCTAAGGCTGGGAAGAAAGTTCTTATCAAATTAATGGCCTAAGCAATTTCATCTTATGCTATGTCGTTATTAAAATTTCCCGAATCTCTTGTTAATCAAATCCACTCTCGTTTGGCTAACTTTTGGTGGGATTCTCATAATGGCAAACATAACACCCATTGGGTGTCTTGGGAGCAATTGTGTGTCTCTAAATTATGTGGAGGTCTCGAATTTCGGAACCTCAAATAGTTTAATGATGCCCTGTTGGCGAAGTAAGGGTGGTGCTTTTTATCCAGTCCAAATGCCCTCTTCTCAAAGGTGCTGCGTGCAAAATACTTTCCATTCTGTTTTTTTGCATGATCAACTGGGCCGCATCCTAGTTTTTTGTGGAGAAGCATATATGGCGCTAAATATCTCCTTGATAGTGGCTATGTGTGGAGAATTGCTGATGGGAATAACGCTAGTGTTTGGAATGACCTATGACTGACAAATGACGTCAACGTGAGGGTTTGTTCGATGCAAGTAGTGTCTTGTGCTGGACAGAGACAAAGATTTCAATGCCAATCTATTGAAGCGACCTTCAAGTTATGGAATACAGGAGTTTTGACACAGTCACTCTGTGCCAGACACACTGCCTTTATAATGTTTTAGGGATAGCACATTGCGTCATTCAGATCACTTTCGTCGGCTCCCCTTAGCTCACTGCTTTGAGAGAAGTCTAATTCAGTTTATCGACTTGATGGTCGCTTCAATAGATTGACATTGAAATCTTTGTCTCAATCTAGCGCGAGACACTGCTTGCATCAAAGTCCTGAATTGATGCACTTGAAAGCCCTGTCCACTTAAAAACTAATATTCAAAACTGGCTTTCGCGAAGCTCCTTCGCGAAGCTCCTTCACGAAGCTCACTGCCTTCGCGAAACTCCTTGCCTTTGCAGAACAAAACTAAATATGATGTTTAATACTTCCTTTCACGAACCTCCTTCGCGAAGCTCACTGCCTTCGCGAAGCACCCTTGCCTTTGCAGAACAAACTCCTTCGTGAAGCTCACAAAGTCAATGCGGAATACCCTATCATCGCGAGACGCTCTTTAATCAAAAGCATTGGCATCAGTCAAGACTCATAAAGTCTTTTCGCGATGCTCAAGCTTGCATAGAATGTCCGTTTCGCGGAGCTCCCCTGACTTCGTGAAATCAGAGCGATTCCAGATTTTCCTTGGAAAAATTCGTGCTGAGTGAAAAGGGGTGGCCACATATTTATAGGCTCGGCCGTTCGTGAAGCTCCACAACCTCTTTGCGGATTTTTTGATCCTTTAAAAATGTCTTCACGGTGCTCATCTCTTTGCGATGCACCAGAGAAATTTGACGTCTTCGCGAAGATTTCCGTCAAACCCTTTGCACTGCTGCGATGCTCCAATTCTTGTAATCGCGAAGATCATCGTCACCGATCGCGATGCTCCAATTCTCTGTCGTTCGCGATGCTCGTCGTAATCGCAGAGATCACTGTCAGAAATCTTCAATCCTTCGCGAAACACAATTTCCAATTTCAATATTCGCAAAACTCATACCTTTGCCATATTTTCGTAATTTTTTCAAGAAAACAACTTTTCGCAATGCAATTCAACCTCCAAATTTTGGACCCAAAAAATTTGGCAAACACCGAAAAACTGCACCATCATTAATTCTATTGTCTGCTTGAACTGTAAGATCCCTTTCTTTGATATCCCCCTAATCATCCATGTGAGGATTGACAACAAACATAAACTACACTCCATTTCCAGCTTAGAACAACCCTGGTTCCAACATCATTTTTAGTATTCCTCTCACGCCAGGAATGAGAAATGATCAGATTTGCTGGACTTTCGGGAAGTACTCAGTTCGTTCGGGCTATAAACTGTGAGTTCATGGTTTGATTCAGCACCATCCTGACGATCGTTGGAAGAATCTCTGGTTGCTCATTGCACTACCCTAGGTAAATTTTTTTTGGTGACACTCTGGTGTGCTATCAACCCGCGAGTTTCTGGTGAGGACGTCATCTTGCGGGGGACGATGTCTGTCCTATGTGCCTTCATGAGGTGGAATCTTCTTTGCATGCTATTCTTTTCTGTCGTGGGGTGGAAGAGGTTCGAAAGGAATGGATGTCAACTTTCAGAAGTTTTTTGATCCTTCTGTGGAGTTGGTCCAAAATTTTTATAAATGAGTGTCTTTGCTGGAACCGAGAGTGGTAGGACTGTTATGCACAATTGCACGAATGGTTTGGACTAGAAGAAACAAGTTCATCTTCCAAAAGAAGGCTACTCAAGATCGCATATGGGTTGAAAGGGCCTTGGAATGGATGAACTGCTGGAGGGCGAACGTTGCAGTATCCTCTTTGGTTAGCGTTCGGCAGAACTCATCTTGCTGAACCCCTCCCCCTGAGGGTTTTGTCAAAATTAATATTGATGCGACCGTCTCCACTGATTCGAGGATGGGTGTTGGGTTCATTGCCAGTCAAAGCAATGACAAGATTGTGGAAGCTCATTGCATGGCTATCCAAGCCTCTTTGAGTCCTGTGGTGGCGGAAGCGTCCGCTATTCTCTATGAGATTCTTCTTGCTCCTTCAAAAGAGTGGAACAATGTTTGGGTTTTGTTTTACCGTTCTGGGTGGTTAGGACTTCATTGTATAAAAAGATTTTGTTAAGGATTTTCCCGTATCTGTCCCTAGATAATATTATATTGAAGTTCTATATTTTGAATGTGGGGGAAATTTTTTCTTAACAGTTGAGGTCATGCTTGATTTTGTTTCTGATTTCAGTTTTCATGAGTCCAATTTCATTTTTTTTTGAAAACTAAACATGAAACCATTTTTGGTGAAACTGTTCTTTTAAAAAAACTGAACCACTAGCCTTCCTTTTTTTAAACAAATGAGAGCAATAAATTGGTGTTTTCAACATTTTATTTTTCTTGTTAGTCATTGGCTTGCATAAAAAAACTAAAATCCTAAAACTTAAAACTAAAAACTTAAAACATAAGTAATTAAAAGAAAAACTTTAAATCATTAAATTTTAAAATCTATAATTATAAAACATTAAACTGTCAGCATTCTAAACCTTAAATTTAATATTTTTATTTCTAATGTCCAAAAAATTTAACTTTATATCATAAATATACCACCTAAAACCTTAAATCATAAGTTGGAAATTTCAACTTTGTTAAATTCTGAATTCAAAACCCTGACAAATGATACCACCACATGTACTTTTAATTATAAGCAATAATCTTTTCAATCTAAAATATTAATATCATATCTCATTCAAATCCACAACTTGAAAACATTATCCTAAAAACATTGATTCTTGAAACATAAAACCTATGTATTATTTTTATATTTGACCATATCTGAATTTTTATAGTAAATTTCATATTATTTACCATACAATTTTTTCATATTAATCAAATACATTAATTTTTTGATGTTAATATTAATTTTTACTTTTCAAAAATTTTACAGTTTGGTTATTAATAGTAAACTAAAAATTAAGGTTTAATATATCGATTAATCATTGTCATAACATGAAAGTAATCAACATATTTACTTTTATGAAAAAATATAAAGTATTAATTTTATAATCATCAACCTTAATATAGATATTGTCATATATACATACACACACATATTAAAACAACTTTGTCATTATCAAATTTGTTTCAAGTTGTTTTGAAAAGTGTTAAACCCTTTTTTATTCTTATTCTTATGGGTATTCCCGAGTCCCACACCGGAATACTCCGTTGTATATTCCGCCTTCTCATTCTATAAAATAAGACCTCCACCTCTCTTTGGAGGTAAGGGGGTTTCTCAACCTACATGGTATTAAAGGGAAATTAATCCCGAACCCTCCCTCCCCTGCGGATTCCCGGTTCTGTCCGGCCCCGCCTCTCTCCCCTCTGCCTTTGCCCTTCCCGGCGGGTCTCCCTCCTAAAATCCCGCCCAACGGCCCTCCGTTCACGCTGCTCCGGCGGACTCCCCCCCGCCCCTGCATCTCCTGCCGGCGCGTCTCCCCTTCCGGTGCCCTCACCCAGCGCCACCCTCGGCTCCCGGCCCCCGGCTCCCAGTGCGGCTCCTGGCCCCCGGCTACAGGCGTGACTCCCGGCACCCGACTCCCGGTGCGACTCCTGGCTCCCGACGAGACTCCCGGCTACAAACGCGGCTCCCGACGACTCCTCTCACCGGCACGACTCCTCCTCCTTGCTGCGCGCGTCGGCCCATGTATCTCCCGCATCTCCCGCTACGCACCGCACTCCTCAACGGATTCCGCCTTCCCCGACGGTTGTTTCGGCTCCCGCAACTGCTCGCACCGGCTCCCGCATCTCCCGGCGACCGAACCGGTCCGCTGCGCCTCTCCCGCTATGCACGAACCTCCTCTCCGGCGGTCCTCTTGTGCGCGCAAACCTCCCGCGACTTCCCCAGCGGCCCTCCCTTCTGCCTGCGCCGCTTCATCGAGCGCCGTCCCCGCCCTCCTCTGCGCGCAGCACTCCCGGCGTCCCTCCCTCCTGCCTGTGCCGCTTATTCAAGCGCCGACACCGCCCTCCTTTGCGTGCAGCCCGCGCAACACTCCCAACGGCCTCCTCTGTGCACGACTACTCCCTCCAGACGGACCAGCTCTGTCCAGGCACACCGGGCTCCTCCCGGCTCCTCCTCCGCCTAGCGTGCTCAGCTTCCCGGCACGCCTGACACTTCCCTAATTCCGGCGCTGCCCCCTACTGCGTCTTAGACTGCTGCACGACGCCTCCATGGCCGACTCCTCCCCTCTGCCTCCGATGATTACTGCTTCCACCCGTCTTGTGGATGACCGGTTGGACTCCACAAATTTTTCCATCTGGCGGAGGACTGTGGTGATGTCCCTGACCGGGATGGACCTTGATCATCACCTTGAGGATCCTCCCCCGGCTTCAACTGACCCCAAATATCGTTCGTGGAAGCTTGTTGACAGCAAGATCTTCGCTCTGCTGGTCAATTCCATGGAACGATCGGTCAAAGATGTCACCCGCGCGGCAAATACAGTCAAGGAACTCTGGGACTCCTTGAATATCATGTATTCCGAGACCAACAACCTGGCTCGGGTTTCCGAAATACTTCAGCGTCTATCCCATGTTCGACAACAGGACCAGTCCTTCACCGCCTACTTCATGGAATGGAAAGGGCTTCGTGATGAGTTGCAGGAGTTGTGGCCCATTCCCCAAACTCCGGCAGAGGCTCAGACCCAGCGGGACTAACTCTGCATCTTCACCCTTCTCAGCGGCCTCGCTCCGGAGTTTGCCACCACGGCAACCGAGCTGCTCGCTAGCCCGTCGACGCTGGAGATCCCTTAGGTTTATCATCGGCTGAGCAAGGCGCAGCGGGCTCTTCCTCCTCCCGCCCCCATTATCGACCACTCAGCTCTCCTCGGTCAAAGCAGTGGTCGCTCCTCCAATCCTCGTGGACGTGGCCGTGTCGAGGGTCGTCCACGTCCCCTCTGTCAGCATTGTGGCAAGGTTGGCCACACGATCGACCGATGTTGGGTCCTACATGGACGTCCATCCCAGCGCCTGCGGCAGGGACAGACCGCGGTCCAGGAGGCGTCCTCGACAGTCTCCACCCTCCCCCCTCACTGGACCTGTCTATGGCCGACATCCGACTGACTCATGATCCACGTGACCCTGTCGGACCCGGTCCATCCTCGGCTTCTGTGGCCCATTTTGTTCGCTACGCTGCCTTTGTCGGCCGTCGCTCCCCTGCCTGGATGCTGGACTCTGGTGCCTCCGACCACCTAACCGGAGATGCTGGTATGTTGACCTCTTACTGCCCTTATGCCGGTTCATCACCCATCACCGTCGCTGATGGCTCCATTATCCTCATTGCGGGCTTCGGCGCATGCTCACTGACTCCATCGATACACTTACCCTATGTGGCCCACGTGCCCCGCAGTCCCTTTAATCTTCTTTCTATCAGTAAGCTGACAAAAGATTATAACTGTGCTGCCATATTTACCTCTTCTGGTATTGTGTTTCAGGAGCAGACTACGAACCGGGAACTTGGTAGAGGCCGGCTTCGGGACGGGGTTTACATGTTCGATGGCCCGACACCCCTTGCTTGCATGTCTGTCTCTTCTCGAGCATTGGATCTTCATTCTCGCTTGGGACACCCGCCTGCATCCACCATTCATCAGCTTTTTCCTGACTTCAGTCGACATCTTTCTTTTCATTGTGAGTCATGTACTTTTGCGAAACATCATCGCACTACATACATTCCTCACATGGATACACGGGCCTCACACCCTTTTGATCTGGTTCATTCAGATGTTTGGGGTCCTTGTACCGTTTCGAGTAATATGAGATATAAATACTATATATCTTTCATCGATGATTATTCGCGAATGACTTGACTTTACCTCTTTCGTGAACGCTCCGAAGTGTTTTCCACCTTCCAAAACTTTTACAATGAAGTTCAGAACCAATTCTCCATCTCTGTAAAATGTCTCCGCTCGGATAATGGACGTGAGTATCTCTCTACTCCCTTTCGGCAGTTTCTCCAGACAAAAGACATCCTTTATCAGACCTCCTATCCTGATACACCCCAGCAGAATGGAGTGGCCGAGCGGAAACACAGACATATTCTGGAGACTGCTTGTGCTCTCCTCTTCCACCGACAGGTACCACTGCATTTTTGGGGCGATGTCATTCTTATCGCCATCTACCTGATAAACCGTCTTCCTTCCTCTATCCTTCAGGGGGAGACTCCTTTTTTGGCTCTGTTCTCCTCTCTCCCTCTTCACTCCCTTCCCCTTCACGTGTTTGAATGCCTCTGTTACGTTCGAGACACATGTCCAGGGCTCTCCAAACTCGCTCCCAAATCTCTCCGCTGCATTTTTCTTGGCTACTCCCGCACTCAGCGCGGATATCGCTGCTTCTCCCCCGACCTCCGGCGGTATGTCATCTCGGCCGATGTTACCTTTGTTGAGAACTCTCCGTTCTCCCTTCCCTCTCCTCATCCTGACCCCACCATCGATGATTGTCTTCCTCTAATCATCCACCCTCCACCAGTGTCCACCCTTGTTGACACACATTTTGGTTAGGTCTACTCCCGCCGTCCATCGCCTTTATCCCCCGTCCCGGCCAATGACACCGACGCTCCCGCTTCGTCAGCTGCCCCTGCTCCGCCACCCGAGGACTTGCCCATTGCCCTACGGAAAGGTACACGCACCTGCCAGAGTACTCCTCTCTTTGTATCTTCTTACAGGGGTCTGTCCGCTCTGGAGACAGTTTCTATTCCTCGCACGGTTGGTGATGCCAAATCTCACTCCGGGTGGCTAGCTGCAATGCGGGATGAATTACAGGCTCTGGAAGAAAACCATACTTGGGATCTTGTCCCCCTTCCAGCAGGCCAACAGGCGGTAGGAAGCAAATGGATTTACACAATTAGGCTAAATCCTAATGGCACTCTCCATCACCTCAAAGCCCGTCTTGTGGCCAAAGGCTTCGCCCAGACTTACGGTATTGACTACTTTGATACCTTCTCACCAGTTGCCAAGATGGCCTCCGTCCGATTATTCATCTCTCTCGCCATCATCAGTGGCCTCTTCATCAATTGGATGTCAAGAATGCCTTCCTCCATGCCTTCCTTGACGAAGAAGTTTATCTGCAGCAGCCCCCCGGGTTTTCTGCCTCCGGCGCTGAATCTCATGTCTGTCGGCTCCGCCGCTCTCTTTACGGTCTCAAGTAGTATCCCCGTGCTTGGTTCGGCCGCTTCAGCACGGTCGTCACCGACTTTGGGTTTTCTCGCAGCATGAAGGACCACACTGTGTTCTACAGGGCGACCTCTGCATTTTATTGGTCGTGTATGTGGATGATATCATCATCACCGACAACGACTCTGTGGGTATCACCCATCTCAAGGACCATCTTCACCAGCACTTCCACACTAAGGATCTCGGGCCTCTCACCTACTTCCTAGGCATTGAGGTTTCCTATTCTTCGGACACCATCTCCCTCTGCCAACGAAAGTATGCGTTAGATATCTTGCAGGATGCTGGATTGACTCAGGTCACTGCTGTCGACACTCCTCTAGAGCCTGGGGAACGGTCTCTTTATGCCTCCTCGACACTGTATCCACATCCCGAGCGGTACCATCGGTTGGTGGGCAAATTCAATTATCTCACCATGACTCCACCCGACATTTCCTGTGCGGTTGCCAAAGTGAGTCAATTTATGGAGCATCCAACCACCTCTCATTGAGATGTTGTCATCCGCATCGCCAAGTACATCAAGCGAGATCCTGCCCGTGGTCTCCGCTACTCCCAGCATCCTCATCAGCATATTGAGGCCTTTTGCGATGCTGATTATGCTGGTTGTCTTGCTATTCGGCGCTCTACCTCTGGGTTTGCCATATTCTTGGCAGGCAACCTCATCTCTTGGCGCATCAAGAAACAGATGGTCGTCTCCCGCTCCAGTGCCGAGTCTGAGTACCGGGCCATGGCCACCGTCACTACAGAGATCCTTTGGCTTCGGCAACTCCTCCAGGAGCTTGGCTTTCCTCAGCATAAATCTGCTCACATATGGTGTGATTACTAGGCAACCGCCAAAATTGCTTCGAATCCCGTCTTCCATGAACGAACGAAGCATATTGAGGTGAACTGCCACTTTCTTCGACACCACCTGGAGCACAATCATGTCAGCTTTAGCCACATTTCAACGGCGGACCAGATTGCTGACATCTTCACCAAAGGCCTCCCCGGTGCTCGCCTTGCCTCGCTCAGTTCCAAGCTGGGGATCCACAACATTTGACGCCCAGCTTGAGGGGGAGTGTGTCTAGGTCTTGTATGATGTCATCTTTATTTTTCTGTGGGACTCGGTGTCCAAGCTGGGCATGTCCAGCTTGAGGGGGAGTGTTAAACCCTTTTTTATTCTTATTCTTATGGGTATTCCCGAGTCCCACATCGGAATACTCCGTTGTATATTCCGCCTTCTCATTCTATAAAAGAAGGCCTCCACCTCTCTTTGGAGGTAAGGGGGTTTCTCAACCTACAAAAAGAATGAACATGATCATGAAAACTTAAAAAAATAAAACAAAAACAAAAATCTGAAATTTAATTGGGTTTTAAAAAAACATGGAGAACATATTTAAAGGAGCTGTTCAGTACATTGATGTAAAGTGATTGATGAAAAGATGATTACATAAAATAACACTAAATTATTTGATATACAATAAAAAATTATTTTCAGACTGCAGGGAAAGTAAAAAATGCATTGTTTGATATACATTTACTTCACTGATAATGTTGTGTAAAATTTTAAAAATACCCTTTCATAAACCATGTAAATCAATACAAATTAATTAATTAAATATATACATATTATATAAAAGTAGACAAGGGAGACTGAGAATCAAAGGCGAAGACATTGCATCGAATAAAAGATTTAATTTTATATTCATTTTACTATTTTTTAATTTAGAAGTTGAATAATTTTGGTATTTTATAATCAATTTGCATTGCAATTTTAAATTGCATAGGAAAATGATTGGAATCGCTTTCCAGTTGTAATGTTATATTGCAGTTGCATATGTCATGCCAAATACTATAAAATGATTAAAATTCTCATACCAAATACCCCAAATTGTTTTCTAATTAGCGAAAAGCAGTTGAAACAAGTGGCTTCAGGGTGTTCTAACTAAGCTGATACCAATGGTTCATTTTTATGTGAACTCATTGAAAAAATTGCATCTTTTGTGGCAGGATTCCTAGAACTATCGGTGTTTCGATACCTATGAAGGCTACTTTCTTTATCACCTATATAATGGTTGATGGATGGGCTGCTGTTGCTTCCGAGATTCTCCGACTGAAACCATTGATCCTTTTCCACCTTAAGAATTTGTTCCTAGTGAAAACTGAACACGACAGAGAGAAAGCGATGGACCCCAAGGGTGTGGAATTTCCATCAACAATCCCAAGTCTGCAACTATATTTTTTGCTTGGGATCGTGTATGCGGTTGTGACCCCGATCCTTCTTCCTTTCTTATTGATCTATTTCGCCTTCGCATACTTCATTTACCGTCACCAGGTCAGTTGCTTAAATTCACATTACTATAGAACTCTGACTTGTATTTATGGATGTGTTTTTGGTTGTGCAGATCATAAATGTATACAACCAGCAGTATGAGAGCGTGGGTGCATACTGGCCACATGTTCATAGCAGCATCATAGCTAGCTTGTTGATATCCCAGCTTCTTTTGATGGGGCTACTGAGCACAAAGGAGGCTGCAAGTTCCACCCCTTTGCTTGCGGCATTGCCCTTTTTGACAGTTGTGTTCCACATGTACTGCAAGAACCGGTTTGAACCGGCATTTCGGAAGTATCCCCTTGAGGAAGCAATGGCGAAGGACACGATGGAGGGGGGCGGCACAGACCTAGAAGCTTATTTAGCGGACGCATATTTGCATCCCATTTTTAGTTCTTTTGAGCAGCTGGATTTGCCGGATGTGCAGCTGGATTTGCCGGATGTGCAGTTGGATATGTCCAGGAGCTACATGCCCACTTCCTCCGGCAGGGGTGAGGCCGACGTGACCTCCCCACCTTATTACACATACCAGTATGATTCGTACACCTGAGTTGCCTCCCTGCTCACAGAAGAATTCTTCATGTTATTTGTTATCATCAGACATGCAGCCACTTGAAACTTTTATCACCAACCATTGATCATTGACGGGTGGTAAAGCTTTTGTCTTCATCTATATGGGTGGACTCTACGCCTTCAAGTGCCAGCGTGGCTTCACATGACTACATTGTTGAGGGAAGACAGACGCAAGAGTGAACCCACCGGAAGTTAAACCACAAGAAACAGGATCTTCAATCCTTTGGAAGTTCAGCTCCCTCTGGATTTCTTGCGCAGCACCTTGACACACCTCCTGATCAAGTGTTCCGGAACTTAGGAAGCTAAGTGATCTGTTATCCATGTGGCTACTTTCAGTAGACTCATCGCATCATAATCTCACAAATCTAGTACAAAAATAGGTTTTTCACGTCGAGTTTTTTATATTTTTAATGTCATTTATTGAATTGATGTTTTTGATGGCGATGTGGATATATTTTTTAACGTCGACTATTAAAACCGACTTTAAAAACGTATTTTTTTTTTATGATTTTTGATGTCGGTTTTTCAAAAATCGACGTGAAAGACCATCTTTTAGATCGGTTTTTTTTAAAAAAAAAAATCTGACGTCAAAAACTTATTTTTCACATCGGTTTTCTAAAAACCGACGTGAAAAACAATCTTTAACGTCGTTTTTTAAAAAAATTGACTTGAAAGATCTTTTTTCACGTTGTTTTTATAAAAACTGACGTTAAAGATTATTTTTTTACGTCTGTTTTTTAAAAATTGATTAGAAAAATATTTTTTCCAAAAAATACTTTTTGAGATCCTACAACATTACAGTTGATTTGCAGAATCAATAAGAACAAATATTATTCCACATGATAAAATAAATATTTTACAATTATAGAGTTGAAATAAATAAGGATCATTTAATGATATAATGATAATAATCAACAAATATTTATTACAATATGGATTACTCTATCCAAGGAAAATAGAACATTGATAAACAACAAAATATCATAGAAACCAAACGAAATCTAGAAAAAAAAAACGTGGTTGTCAAAGCCTTTGTCATATAATTTTCTTCTGAGGAAAAATCTTATGAGGCAACCAAAGTTGCACCATAGAAGACATTTTAAAATATGAAGAAACCTTTGTAGTTTTACTGTGATCCAAAGGAGGATTTTTCATTATAAGAAAAAAGGAATCATTAACCGGTATATCAATTGAGAAAACCAATCATAAAAACATTGAATCATGGAAAAATAATTATAAATACTGTGATGAGATCGCCAAAAGAAGAATCAGCGGTTTGATAATGAAAATTGAAAGAGTTCAATCGATTGATGATGAAAATTGAAAGAGTTGAATCGGTGGAACGGTGACGATCGAAAGACTTTATCATCAAATGAATACATGTGGAGCGTGGAAACATATAAATGACACTGCAAAACCAAACGCAATATCATAAATTTTAGACACCAATTGAAAATTACAAAACCACGTTGTTAAAAAATTGGAATTTTAAGTTGGCGGAATATTAAATTTTAACTTTCATGTTGGTTTTATAATAATTGATGTGAAAAGATAGTTTTTAACGTCGGTTATCTTAAAACCCATATTAAAAATTTCTCTTTTCATGTCGGTTTTATGATAACTGGCGTTAAAAACTATCTTTTCACATCGGTTATCTTAAAACCAATGTGGAAAACCCAAAATTATTGTTTTTAACGTCGGTTTTTTAAAAACCGACATTAAAACTCCGACGTAAAAGCTATTTTTTATACTAGAGAATACCTGATCTCAAAAGCATGATCCAACTTTTGTTGAACTCATCAGAACTTCTTCTCGATCAAACTATCGTCTGTTGAAGTCTCGCTGCCTAAACCATCTTCTGATGAACTGAATCTGGAGACCTAAAGGCTTTGCAACCCTAACAATCTCTCCCTTGAAGACTGCTTAAAGGATCCATGAGAAACATCCAACACCTACACAGATATGAACTTCTCATCCTTTTGCATACCTGCAGTGCTCTCCATTGCCTTCTCGTTACCCCAATCCCACTAAGCCATAGTATTGCCGCATACTTTCTTGGATCAAAACCTTTGTGCACATGTCAGCCAAATTTCGCTTCCCAGCAATCTTCTGTGGTTTTAACTCCCTATCTTCAATCAACTTTCGAATGTAATGATATTTCAAGTCGGTAGGTTTAGTCCTCGAATGAAATTTTCACCAAGTGAACCGCACTTTGATTTTCATGGTAAACTATTTTCTCAATTCCTTCCAAGCTCCATCAATAAACGTTTCAACCAAACCATTTCTTTCACTGTGTTCTTTACAACTACCTATTCTGCCTTTATAGTAGAGACTGCGACTACTGACTGCAACTTGGGCATCCAACTGATTTTTGTTTTGCTAAATATAAACAAACTGCCTGTTGTACTTTTGTGAGTATCAGAATCACCTCCACAATCTGCGTCAACATACCCATGTAATGATCAGGACAGACTCAAACATAAGGTCGTATCTTTCATTGATTTGAGATATCAATTATCCATTTAACAGCTTCTCAGTGTTTTTTCCTTGGATTTTCCATATACCAGTTGACGAATCCTGCTGCAGATGCAATGTCAGGGTAAGTGCATACCATCGCATACATTAAACTTCTGACTGCCGAAGCAAATGAAACTTTTTTCCATGTATCTCGCCTCATCTTCCTTTCATGGTGCTTGCCCCTTTGACAACTTAGGGTGCTTGACTAGAGGAGTTGAAATTGATTTACATCTGGTCATTGCAAACCACTCAATGATCTTCTGGATGTACTCCCTTTGAGACAACACCGACCTCCCATTGCTTCCATCTCTTTCAATCATCATACCAAGAATCTTCTTTGCAACTTTGAGATCCTTTATTTCAAATGTTATGGACAACTCACACTTCAATTCATGGATCCATTGAATGCATGGAATGTAACATCTCAACCCAACTCATTGGCTTGAGAAGAGGCGAAAGTGTTACTAATCTTAGGTGACATCCCCAAGACACCAAAGACTGACAATAAATGTCAAGAGTTAAAAAAATATCAAGGGGAAATTTTCCCTAAGAACCAAACAACCTGTCAAGAAAGACATACAATCAAGAAAACTATATGATACATGAGAAAATAACCATCCAACTCAATAAAATACCATCACAAGAACTAAATCAGAGTAATAGCGGAAAAATAAATGTAAGAGTGAAAGGCTAAGATTCCAAAGTTGAAAGGCCACAACCCCAATGTGGTAGCATACCATACTAAGATGTCGACACTCCCCAAATCTATCTCCATCAACCAAATCAATGACGTCAAGGAATACCACTAATGAAATAAGAAACTTACCCCTTCCTTGCATCTTGACAAACAAACATCTACAAATGCACCAAAGTGCCCAAGTAGGGGGTGAGTAAAACTCATTATGAATTCCCCAAAAACTTCCCAATGGACGCCACTAGGGTAAGAACAGATCAACACATTTTATATATAACAATTAAGAAGCAGATAAACAGTTGATACAAGCTATGAACAAGTTCCATGGAAAACATTAAACAAAGCTTTTAAAACCATTTCTTGTTAATTAGTATAATCATTCTAATTCCACACTTGCGTGAACACACACACACACACACGATGCATACAACGATGGACCTCCCTATACTCGCGAGTGGTGAGTCATCCTTTCACCAAGTCATCGCTTGGTGAACCCATTTGACAATGGTGCTTCTGCCCACAATTCGTCCATACAATTACTAAAACTATGGCACTTTCACCCATCAACTATCCCACATGAACATGAACACACATCAACACCTTTATTCCAAATTGCCGATAAAACATCTATTTAAACAAAAAACCCATCTTTCAAAACCAACCCTTTAGAAATCACATCAAATAGGTATTTTTCCAAATCATTTCCACAAGAGATTTCCAACAAAGGATAAACCCAAATTAGAAGATATCAAGTCAATCAGTTCCAGAATAGTAGAGTGAGAGAAAAGCCACCCACCTTAAGACAATTGATTTCTGAAAAGGATCAAAGATGAATCCACCGGTTACAACCATTCCTTCTGTATCTCTATTAAAACCCAATAGGATCTCATCAACATCAATCAACCACATAGATCTAGGTATTTCAATATCGGTCTATGGTTCGATCAAGACAACCAAATAGATCATCATCGAGAAGGAAGAATGAGACCCTAACATGTGGTTTCCATAATCGAGTGCTCATAGATCCGATAGAACCTGAGTTCGAACATCGAAGTTCATTGTGAATCACCTACAAAATCCCTGGAAGTCGAGTGCAAGGAAGGGAAACCAAATAAGGCTTTACATGCAAGAAAGGAAACTAAAAATGCTGGACCCAACCGATTTACGACATAAATCTAGAATTTATGCTGTAAATTTTACAGGGGTCACGTACACTGAAAATCACGACACCTTGAGTTATTTTTCTGGAAAGACCGATTTTACGATGTAAAATTCTCATTTATGTTATAAATTTCTCATCCAAAAACTTTTATGTCATAAATTAGACATTTATGATGTAAAGTCCGCTGCAAAAAACTCTAGCAGCCAGACTCCAGACTTTTCTACTTTGTTAGCCTCTGAACCCTTATATTAACTAAACCATCGAATCCAAAATCAAAAGAAACACATAAAAATATTGTGCTCTTCAAACTGGGGGGGGGGGTGCTATATTCTCCCCACCATTGGGCTTTCCTTCCTTGGGAAGCTGGATATCCCCGTTTCATTTGAACAACCCAGGACATTGTTCCCTCAAAAGTTGTTCCCATTCCCATGTTTACTCTTGAACCTAACCATGTTTCCATAACACTCACACCAAGGAAATAGATCTCCCTCATAGCGTCTTTTCCTGTCCATCCAGAACCCGATCCGATTCATGGATAAAATTCACATCAGACTCAAGAGTAACATGATCCTAACTAATCATATGACGAGGATCTGGGTGATACTTCTTCAGTTGAGAAACATAAAAAATGTTATGGACAACACTGCATCTTATTGAAAAGGTTAACCGATACAAAACTATGCCAATCCCTTCCACCACTTCAAACGGTCCCACATACCATGGTGCTAACTTCATTGTTTGTCCAAGCATCTATGAACAAGCCTGGGTGATACTTTCAAGAAGATGTGGCCACTCACATCGAAAGATAAGGGCCGACAATGATTATCTGTATGTGATTTCTATTGGCTATGAGCTGTAGCCATCTTCTTATGGATCTTATGAATTTTCTCCATAGTCTCGTAGGCAAGAATCGGTCTAATCAATGATGTCTCTCCTATTTTCACCCAACATAGTGGAGAATGATAAGGATGACCATATAATGCCTCGAACAAGGCCATCTGTATCATCACCTGATAACTGTTATTATAGGAGAATTATACCGAAGGCATATGACCCTCCCATGAACTTCCAAAGTCCATGACACATTCTCTGAGCATATCATCCAACGTATGAATTGTGCTCTCTGACTACCCATCTGTTTGTGGATGATATGTTGTGCTCATGGTCAGCTGACTCTTGAGAGACTGTTGTAATGATTGACAGAATCATGAAGTGAATCTAGGATCCCTGTCAGGTAAAATAGAAACTGTAACTCCATGTAATATAACCACTTCTCAGATATACAACTTTTCTAAGTCCTCTACCATGTCAGATTCTCTGATAGGTATAAAGTGTGCCGACTTGGTGAGTCGACACATAATCACTCAAATCACATTTTTCTTCTACAAAGTCCTCGGGTGATACTTCTTCAGTTGAGAAACATAAAAAACGTTATGGACAACACTGAATCTTATTGGAAAGGTTAACCGATACAAAACTATGCCAATCCCTTCCACCACTTCAAACGGTCCTACATACCGTGGTGATAACTTCATTGTTTGTCCAAGCATCTATGACCAAGCTTGGGTGATACTTTCAAGAAGATGTGGTCAGTCACATCGAAAGATAAGGGACGAAAATGATTATCTCTATGTGATTTCTATTGGCTATGAGTTGTAGCCATCTTCTTCTGGATCTTATGAATTTTCTCCATAGTCTCGTAGGCAAGAATCGGTCTAATCAATGATGTCTCTCCTATTTTCACCCAACATAGTGGAGAATGATAAGGATGACCATATAATGTCTCGAACAAGGCCATCTGTATCATCACCTGATAACTGTTATTATAGGAGAATTATACCGAAGGCATATGACCCTCCCATGAACTTCCAAATTCCATGAAACATTCTCTGAGCATATCATCCGATGTATGAATTGTGCTCTCTGACTACCCATCTGTTTGTGGATGATATGTTGTGCTCATGGTCAGCTGACTCCTGAGAGACTGTTGTAATGATTGACATAATCATGAAGTGAATCTAGGATCCCTGTTAGGTAAAATAGAAACTTTAACTCCATGTAATATAACCAATTCTCAGATATACAACTTTTCTAAGTCCTCTACCATGTCAGATTCTCTGATAGGGATAAAGTGTGCTGACTTGGTGAGTCAACACATAATCACTCAAATCACATTTTTCTTCTACAAAGTCCTCGGTAGATGGTAGATATAATATTTAAATTCTTTTTATGTGTATTTAAATAATATAATACCCAAAAAATATCATTTTATGTGAAATTGCATCATTTTTGGAATTATGATGAGTTTTGAGCTTAAAAGTGAAAATTGCTTAATTCTTGAAATTTATCTGTTTTCAATCACCTATGTATTTTGAGCATAAATTTTTCTATATTGATCCAAATTTAGTAATTATTTTCTTAGGATTCCTATATTCGTGTGATACAACTTTTTCAACTGGGAAAAGTGATAATTCAAACTTATTTAGACCCAAATAAACCAGTCAACGTGGAAATGTTTTTTGGTTGACAGAATTAACACACCTTTATTAAATAAGACATAACTCCTACTACAGGCCTCCAAATGAGGTGGTTCTAGTTGGAGAGGAAAGAGGACTCAAATGATCGTATGCATGTTAAATTTCAAGGAAAAATCCACTCATTAATTTAGTCTATTCACGAATCAAATTGGAGAAAGATGAAGGGTCTCTTCAGTCATAAAAAGTTAAGTTTATTAATTGATGAATATATTTTTTAAAAAGTTTCCAAATTATTTAAAACTTTAAGGGCCAATATAAAACTCAATTTATAAGAACTATCTAGAAGAACCCTAGTGGATATTCGGCTGGAAAGGAGGAGAAAATCCACTCAACTTCAGATGGACAAAAACTGGACTGCAGATTTCCACCCCTCCTCTTTATATTTCCATCTCCACATCTTTTCAAGGGTTTTTGTTGGATTGAGAGAGAAATGGGAAGACTGAGATAGATATGTTGATGAATATTATATGAATTCATACTAGAATGGAGAATATAGGTGCTACTCAAGTGATGCGAGGCTAAGCACCAAGTGGTTGTAGATGACAACAACTGATGAACACTCTCTTCCGAGTTTTGATCTTCATCTGTAATCTCTTTTGAATCTCTCTTGAAATTATATTTTTTTTAATGAAAGTGGTCATTTTATTTATTGAATACATTTTCAACTAGTTTTTTTGTATGAAATTCCAATCTACATAGTAAAATAATTGATTTTAGTATTTAAATTTCTTCAGTGAGGTCTTGTCATTGAGCATAGTGATTTCAATTAGATTTGATTGCTTAAAGGTCTTCAAGTAATTGAATCACTTCTATAGGAGGGAAAAAAATCATATTGAGGTCTTTATATGATATCCTTGAAAAATAGGGTGTTCATTTATAGGTCTTTGGGTGGTCATTAAGAAATTCAATTGAGAAATCATTTTAAACAAAGAAGCACTGCTGGAAAAACTACCTATACCCACGGTAATGTTTTTGGGAACCGTGGGATGGAATGCACACAATAGACCTCACAGTTTTCAAATCATGGGGTAATAAAGCACTGGGTGGATTCAAACCCCCACCTCGCACGTAGCCTCAAAGGCCCGCCCGACCAAGCGACCAACCAAGCCACATTTTTTGCCTGTCATGTATGCATGTATCTTTATATATATATTAATATTATTTACGTCCGTTAATTAAATTCCAAAAAGGCGTCTGTAGGGTGATTCGAACCCGAGTCTCGTAAGAGAGGGACACCCGCACCTCAACAAACAACCAATCGAGCTAAACATTTCATTTGATGTACATATATATATTTATAGATATATATTAATATTATCCATGTTTTAAAAAATAAATACCCCACGGTTTGAAACATGGATAATATTAATATTATCCGCTATTAGCATTTTTTGAAACATGGATAATATTATCCATAAATATATATATATGTATATCAAATGATAACAGCGTTGTGGCACACTTTGACTCCCCAATACCCACGGTTCTCCAAAACCGTGGGTATAGGTTGAGACCCCTATACCGACACCATTCCAGCCCACGGTTCCCAAAACCGTGGGTATAGGCTATACCCACGGTTTTGAACCGTGGGTATAGATAGTTTTTCCAGTAGTGTGTCTGAGTGGTTTAAGTTTATCCACAACTATTGTTTCAATTTTTATTTCACAACCATTTTATTTCCAATAAAATTTCTATTTAGTTTTTTAATTTTATTTCATTTTATTTTCTACTTATTTTATATTTTAGAACTTTTAATCAAATTCCCAAATTTTTTCTTCTTTCAAAAAAAACAAACAAATCAAAAGTGACAATTTTGCAACTCAAATTACGACCTCCTAGAGAGAAAATCTAGGGACTAATATATTACATTTATCTAGGGGATAAATTGTTTGATCGGGGTTTTTGAAACAAAACCCCCCACATCAATTGGCACCATTGCTGGGGAGGTTTCTTGAGTTGATTTTGTAAAAATTGTTTTTGCATGACCCAAAATTATGACCCGAACTTGTTACCATTGGATTCTGAAATTGATATAACTTATCACTCTAGGGTTAGAGATGTTAGAAATACCCCTGTCCCTAGTTGTGAATCTTCCACTAACATAT